>JAEQBH010001189.1:0-650427 GCA_016808115.1 Tetrastigma voinierianum
GGGTGACTTTTTGAGTGTTTGACCTTCAAATGAAGGCTTCATTCGGCATAGACTTATACTTTGTAATATTTTGCTTTTAAGATAATGGCTGGACTCTGGTGGATGACGTCGAAATCTGATGTAATCCTTCGCTGGGATGCTGGGTTTGAGTTGAGTTCATTTGTTCTTATGTGGAGTGTTTTTCCCCAGTCTCCCTTTATAAGTCATATTTATTCCCCTAACCGTCTTTATGAGAATCGTGGAAGAACGAGTGTTTATGTCTTCTCATTTCATTGCCCTTCTTCTTCCTTTCCCTTTCATGTGTCTTCTTTTTGTACTTTTCTTCCACATCTCATTTCATCCCCTTTTTGTTTTATTCGCCTGAACTCCTTCCATCCCTTTTTCTTGTTCTTCCTCTTCCCCACCTTACTAGTCTTCTTCCATCTCATTTCCTTTTCTTGAAAGGGCTTTTGAGGCTTGCTGCGAGTGCTTTGAGATCTGTCGATGACACATTTGATTATGGCCAGATATAATATGATTGGAATAAAGAGAGATTTTCGGCTTTTTGCGTCTCTGAGCTTTCTCAACATTTTGTATATGACTTTCTTTGAACATTATATATCACGAGTTGTGTGTGAAGTCGAGCTTGGCAATTCGATGGTTGAATCGATGGCCCGAAAGTGATTAAATCTGTTTGAATTACAAACCAAATTCTTTGGTAAAGCGTTTGAGACATTGCGTTGCGAACATAACATCAAAATTTTCCACCTCACTCACATTTGGGGCTGTGTTTACCATCTGCAGTCGACAAACTTTCGAATCTGATGAGCTATTCAGTTGGGGGCTTGATTTCCATGTCTCTCTTTTGGATTTTCTCTTCGGCGTCTTTTCCAGACGGAATCACCCGGTATGTAATCTGGTTAGAGCTTTTTTGGTTGTATTACCTTGCAGTCTTTCTTTGGTAGTCTTAAAGTACTTAAATGCTCTAAACTTCATCAAAGATTCGATCGGTGGAGAAATTCCATTCTTTGTTATTTCTTCTTCAGTCTATTAGGACTTTGCGAATCTTCAGCGAAGTATTACTTAATGTGACTGAAGCGAAAGGGTTTCTGGAGTTCAGCGACTTACAACAATATAAATCCTGTAGGCCCTTGGCATCAGAGTATTCTATACTTGCCCTTTGAGATCTTCAGTTTGGTGCTAATGCGGCTTTAGGGTTTACGATGTGTGACCATTTTGGTCGGCTGCGGATATCTTGGGAGTGAAGTAGCATTTACAATGAGCTGGCATGAAGTCTACGACCAGTATCAAATTGTTTCCCATTTGACATTGCAGGGCTCTTCGGGTTGGCACCGCATATAATGGCGCCCATGCAAGTGCGTATCTTTTGCTCTTATGGTTGTGGCGGGGCTCGACCCTCGGCCATTTGGTAAGATGATATTGCCGGCGATGTTGAGCACAGCGGCCCCTTTCCGGTTTGAAGTCCGAAATATCGACCATTGTTGGAAGGCAGGAACGTGGATTGTGAAATTCACGACGGAAGGAGGTGTGAGATCTTACAGCGTGCTCTGGAAATCGCTGCGTTCTTAGAATGGTCGTTGCGTCTTTAATGTGTAGGCGGTAGTATCCTTGTGGAAACGCTTTCGCCCGATGCTGAGCTCGATATGATTTGCCAGCACGCCGATGTACTTCTCTTGCTTAAGCCGATGTTTTCCGCGATGCATTTGAGGATGGGTGTGAAGAAACCTGGCTTACTCCTGGAACCTCTTGCAGTTAGTGAACTTTGGCGGATCTTGTCCTTATTTTAGGCGCTTCTTCCCGGTGATGGTGATTGTCGTCTATTACCATAGTTCAAACTGGTCCGTCAGTTATTCGGGGCTCGGCACGATGACTCCGTCGCGAGAGGATCAAATACGAGGGCTGCGCGGTACTGTCAGTCGTGGGCTTTCATGCAGGTCTTCTGTAAGGCTGTTTTTAACTTTGCGGCATTATTTGATTCTCTGCCACGAGATATCATTTATTTCTCTGACCAAATTTTGCCTCAAATAAATCATTTTATTTTGGAGATCTGGATCATCTCTGCTTTTGGCCTCGTGGGTATCTTACCTTGTCTTACACCAGAGTCATTTGAACCTCATTTAGTCAACTTCAGTGAATAGCGAGGTTGAGACACCACTACATGGCGGCCTCACTCTGGCCTGTTGTTGGAGAGGCTTGGAATCAGAATGCGAGTGCATATATTCGATGTCTATTCCTTCTAGAGGTGAGGATGGACACCTTTCATGGCTCCTGTAGTTTGGGGCTCCATCTCTGGAGGGACTCGGATGGGAGATGTTCATTCTGACATTCTCGTGACTCTGTTGGAGTGGTCATGACAGTCGGCCTGGAGCTGCCCCTTTGTGCAGTTTTTTGGCTTGTATCTAATGTCGAATTCATTCAGCTCTATGGCCCATTCATCAACCTTTGGAGACTTGGTTTTATGTAACACTTGTGTAGGAGTATGGTTGGGACTTCTATGGTGTGAGCTGGAGTAAGAAATGAAGTTTGGTACATGATTGCAGGTAAAGTCATTTACACTAACTCCTTGGTATCTCACTCTGCTCCTCTGCCAGGTGCAATAGTAAACTGGATCTTTGCCTTTAGTTCCTTATCTACATTGAGAATTTCTTGGCTAGTCAGTCTGTGTCGGAGTGTGGTGAGGCTCCATCTTGGGACTTGACAATTGGAGATAATGTTTTTAATAAAGATCTTTTGCCAGCGCAATATCCCGACCCAAATGCCTTTTGAGTTGGGAGAGAAAGGTTGGCATTTGTCACTTTATATGAATCTGAGCAAACAGGCGAAGCGATCCTTTACAAATCAGGCGTGAACTTCTTATACTTGATGTGGCATGGGCCACGACCTTTATCTTGTGCGGATTTGCTTCAGTTCCTCGATTGGTTGACTATGAAACGGGAATTTCTGGGGTGATACAGTGAAGCATTCATTTGGTTTGGATTTCATGTTGTGAGTTCTACAAAGATCGAGAAGCAGCTTGGATAGATCATTGCCTCTTGAGCTCGGTGTGATGGATTTTACCGACATGTCATCTATGTACACTTCATGGTTATTGCCTAAGCGGATTACGGAACATAAGTTACTAATCTAAGTGTGCCACTCTGATTTTCAGTGAATACCAAACAGCGTCTTAAATCTGTATAAATGGGTTCCACTGTATTGTGTGAGCGGATCTTTTCTTGGTCGCGAGGTCATCGCGATCCCAGTTGTGGCGGGAAGGCGCATCATCAAAGCGAGAGTTTATAGCGCTCGTGGCATCGTTGGTCGATGGTAGAGGAAGCGTCATACTGGACATCTTTGTTGATGTCGAATGATCGATCTGAGTTATTACCTGCAGTTTGCCTTTTGACACCGGCGGTGGCTACAGCCACTCTAAATTATTTCTACCTACATTGACCTATGTGGGAGTTTATTATTCCTGGTTATGGCTTTATCTTTCTGATTCTAAGCTACTCCTCTTACCGTTTGATTGGCTTGAAGGATGGGGTGACGTTTATTTCTGGTGATCTGTAGGATGGATTCTATCTATATCACTGCTTCTGAAAGGCGTCTGTTTGTTTTAAGAAATGGATAAAGGGATTTTGAGGTCTTCATTAACTTCTGGATGATATAATGGATCTTTCGGTCGTAGATCCCGATAATAAGGTTCTGAGTTCTTCGTTAACAGGTCAGAATTTGATGCACCATCATATCAGAACAATCAGAATTATATTTGTCAGCGTTTTGCTTCATCGATGGCCCGATGGCATTCTGACCACTACCTGATCTGGAACCGTTCTACTCAGTTCTGTTTGAGAACAATCTTCTTATGGTATCTTGGAGGATGACTTTTGATGCATTGAGGGGGAGGGTTGACAGCATGTTGTATATACGATGAAATCTGTAGGGAATCTATTATAAATTTATTGCTGTTATTGGCATGGGGATCTCAGTGAGTACAGGTTATGAGCTTTTAGAGGTATGCCTTTTCCTTCCAGAAGAACCTCCCACTGATGGTGGTTGTGGGCTCGATCTCCCTTAGTGTTTATCGAGAAGAATTGGCCCGAAGATGATGTAAATTTGAACTCGGATTGTCAATTGAGGACCCGATGAAGACGGTTTTGTTGGCCACCAACTACTGCGAACTACCCGAGTGCGAAGATTAAATCATGAGGTCGTTGACACCCTCCGGTCGGTGAGAGAATGTGATTGACGTATCGAGTCGTGGAAGTTTAGACATTGCTTGTATTCCAGATTACCTCATTTTGCCACGATCTTTGCGTAGGTGGAGCACCGATCTTTGAGCTAGATTCCCCTCCTCACGAAAATCCTCTGAGATGACTGGATTTCACAGGGGTTGTTGGTGATCGTCATCTACTTAGGGTGGTGATTCTTGAGGCGAGGCTGGTTAGAGCTGATTGAACTGATTTTTCAGTGGATATGAAGCGTCGGAGGTATCCGCGTCGTATTAAGTACTCTATTTCTCTCTTGGGTTATCGATCATTAGTGCGGTGTCGTGAGATCCCTATGGAACTCGCAGTACTTGGAGTTGTCTTTTGTTGGGGTCGACCATTGAGTTGGCCATCTCAAGGGAGCCCCTTTCGTTTAATCGCCAGTAGTAGGACTGTGTCTCCGAAATTTGACATCGAGGGTGAAGTCTTTGAGAGGCGAGATCTTGTCTAAATGCGTCGGACTGCGATGGAGGCAGACGATATGAGGTTGCCAGCAGCACGAGGCCAGTTCTCCATTCCTCTTTAAAAGTTTCACGGTCGCCTTGCTTCTTGGGAAGCCGTCCTCGTCGTTTGTCGAGTCACTTTTTCTTTATGCGTGGAGGAGCTCTCATTTTTGGATACGAGGGCTTCTTCTTAGTTAATATCTTCTGCGGCTTGAGCACCTCGACCATTGCTTTTGCTTAGGGATTTTTGGAGATGGAAAACATCAGATCTTTTGACTGCACTCCTAAGCCAGCAATGAATGGTGATCGCGAACTTTTCATCGGGTATGTCTACCTTTAGGGACTCGACGTGAATCGGCTGGGCGTAAGACCTCGGGCTTTCTTACGAGCCACAGCGATAGTCGACAAATGGCGGCTTTTCGCAGCGCGTCACTGGCTGATGAGTGAGAGACGAGCGATGGATAACTCACGAATGAGATTGATGATAATTAGAGTCTATTGAACCATGCCCATTTGGGCCTTTTAAGGTGATAAGCGAGAAATCCGGCTATCGTATCGGATCTTGGTACCAAATACAGTGCATTTAGTTTTTATAAGTGTTGAGATGATAGGCGGGATCCTGGTGCCATGAGCTCCTGGCGTGCGAACTTGGTGGGAGGGGGAAGTGGAGTACCTCGGTACATTAATAAAGGCGACTGGAGTTCATCTCAAAGTATTGTATATTGGATGGAGGGACTATCCATAATGTCAGCGCGTCCTCACCCTACCTCCCTTACGGTGACTCTTGACTAGGCTCACAGCCTATTCGTGATTGTTCTCTCTTCTCAGTGGTACTTGCAGGTGTCTTCACAGTTCTTAGGCGTGCTCTCTAAGTGTTCTTACGTTGCATCTTGCTGTGAGTTACTCTAACTCTTCTATCAGCGTCGGTTGGTGAGGCGGGCGCCTCCACCTCGTTAATTAGCTGCATTGCTTCCTAGCGTCTTGGGTCATTGTCTGCGTTGGTTGGTCACTGCGTCAGCGGAGGGATTAGCGTTGCTCACGCGTGTTCGAGTCGATACCATGATGGCTGAAATCGATTATATTTGTAAAGAGCTATCGTTCCCGCGGTATCTTACGTGATGATGCTTTTAGCGGGGCCAGAATTTGGAGGGGTAAGCTATTAGGGTGGATTGGCGGGACACGGATTGCTCTGAATTTGGGATACGATCTCTTGGATTATGCGAAGGCTGAGGTAGGATCGCATTGTTAATCTGCGGGGCTTTGGACGTGGCATCTAAAACAAGGAAGAAGGAGGTCGGCGGGGGCTTGTAGAGTGGCGCTCAGATCTTTCGTCAGGACTCTTTACGAGAGAAAGAGAATCTTGGTACTATTTAGAGGCCAGTGTTTATCAGCGTCTTGGCACTAACCCAGTGGTGGGCCTTAACCCATCTTATGGTAGATATTGGGTTGGATGGTAGTTAGGATTAAATTCGCGGGTGGATGGGATATTTCTTCATTATAATCCGTATCGGATTTGGTATAGGATATAGAAAGAGTAGTTTATTTGGGATAATGCCATGTATTGGGAGATTTAGGTGGATTTAATCGAGATGATATCTTCTTTAGAGTAATTATTTTTTAATACGTGTGGGGCTTTCGCAGTGACGCTGGGCGCGGATTAGACCTCTTCACATATTTGGCGAAAATTGAAATCTTTGGCGTATGAACGGAAGATCTGCCGTTAGAGCGAAGCACTCTCGCTGTAATTGTTTTGGCTGAGGCGCTAACTTGTTTATTTGGGTGGCTTTCTTGCTTGGGGGAGCTTTGGTGTGTGAGAACTGCTTGTCTTATTTTGAGCCCTATCAATTATAATTATTTTAGTTTAAAGGAAAGCAAGGAAAAATAATGATATGAATCAAATATGTTTGAAACAAGTTTAGAAGTATTAAATAAAAATAAGGTTTGGGTTTATGAGGAAATGTTTGGTTATGAGGAAATGTCTTGGTTTTTCTGCTAAGCGTAGACTGGGTATTTCAACTTGGGAAAATAGCATAAATGAATTTCCCACAACTTTTACAAAAATTAATTTTCTAGGAGTGGAGAAATTATTTTCTCCCACAGAAACAAAACCAGAGAATGTGGAAGAATGTTTTAGGCCCTAGTATTTAATTAAAGGCTCTGCTGCCTCTTCTCTCCATGTCCATACGTACATTTACTCTCTCTCTCTACTTAGTCAAGGTCCAACGTCCAAGGCCCAAGGTCCTCACTTTAAGGCCGTCTTCTTTATTTTCTCTGTCTCTGACTCTCTGCAAGCTGTTTTTCTTCTTCGTTTCGTTTAGCAATGGACTCTGCAACTATCAGAGCTGCTTCTTTTTCTCTCTCTTCTTCGCCTTCCTCTTTCTTTTCCCTTTTGCCGAACCCTAACCCTAGCCCCAACCATGGCTTGTTTTCCTTGAGGTTTCCGGGTGGTGATTTACCAATGTTTAAGTCCATCAGGTGCGTTCAGTCTCAGCCTCCTGATTCTGCTCCCTCCTCCCAGTCTCCGCTCAAGCCCAATTCTCGGACTCGTGGGTTTTCCTTATCTTGTTCGGTGGTGACGTTTTCTCCGTCGAAGACGTCGGAGCTTGCGTCGAGCAAACTGGACCGTTTGATTTCCGAGTTTCAGGCTCTGGAGGAGCCGGTTGATCGCGTGAAGCGATTGCTACACTACGCGAGCCTGCTTCCGCCGTTGGAGGAGTCGGCGCGGGTGGCGGGTAATCGGGTGATGGGATGTACCGCGCAGGTGTGGTTGGAGGTGAAGATGGACGGAGAGGGGAAGATGAGGTTTGCGGCGAACTCGGACTCGGAGATCACGAAGGGGTTCTGTTCGTGTTTAATTTGGGTGCTGGACGGGGCGGCGCCGAAGGAGGTGTTGGCTTTGAAAACGGAAGATTTGGCGGCATTGAATGTTGGGTTGCCCGGCGCTGGTCATTCTAGAGTGAATACTTGGCACAATGTTTTGATTGGTATGCAGAAAGGACAAAAGCTTTGGTCGCCGAGAGGCTGGAAAGCCTCGTCCTGATGCTTTTCCGTCATGATAATCAACGCCGAGCAGGATTCGTATAAGGAAGCTATGCTGAAACTCAGTTTGTGGCCATGTCTGTTATTTCTTTTACTTTTCAATCTTTCTTTGCCTCTCATGAGATAATGGGTATATTTGATTGGTATCGTTTGGAACTAGTTTTAGATGGGTTCAAGGTGATAACTAATAATAGATCAGATTTACTACTCAGACTGCTAAAAGCATCAAACTTGTTGGAATTATGAAAGAAATGGAGTAATTCTCAAAAATAAGCTAAAGATTACATGAAGGACTGCATCAAACTCGAAATTAGTTTTCTTCGGAGAAAATTTTCCCTGTATTTTCAAGTGTTTGTGTTGTACTTGTTGAAAGAAAACTTTAAACAGATATACTGTCATTTTGGGTAAAGGTTTCTTGAGCATTTTCTCTATACAATATAGTTTTCTTTCAAATTGAATTTTTGGTGGTCCCTTGGGATTCTACAGTGTCCTGCAATGCGTAATATGTTATATGTCAATGAGCTTGCCACCTGGCTGCACCAGCAATCCTGGCAGCTGTGTCATTCCTTGGTGTTCTTTGACAACTACATATGTCTTCTAATGGGAAACTTGCTTTATGTTGTTATGATAAAGAGCTTTAATTACATTTGGCAATGCTTTTCACCTCTAACTGGTCCATCAGTTAAATATTCTCATACCTAATTTTCGTTATTTATCATAAGAAATAATTTCCTAGCTGTATTGGAATCCTAAGTTCCTGTATAGCTTAATTGCAGGCCAGGTTTCTGTTTCCAGAGGAATTAAGGGTTAAAGAACTAGTCAATGTGCTAGGAGAAAATTGGTATTTAAATTTGCTTTGCTTACATGGATCCTGAGGTGCAAGGTGTCTTGACTGCTGCACAGAAGGAGTGGCCTCACATTTACATCTCCGACTCATTAGCTATGGCAGATATGGCTGTCAAGATGGCAAAAGCTGGATGTCAATTCATCACAGTTTTGGGTGTGGATTTTATGGCAGAAAATGTGCGTGCCATCCTTGATCAAGCTGGCTTTGGAGAGGTGCCCTTTTATTCTCTGGAACGTTTGCTCTTGTGCAGTCATTTGGCAATTTGTATATGGAATTCTGAGATGATCTTCTCTCATTCATTCTAGAGAGAACAAGTGAATAAAGTGGACTTTTTAAACTTGTCATCAAGACCTGGCATGATGGTAAGGGGCCAAGTGGAGTTTGTAAGAGGTTCAAATTCAGATCTGATGAGACAAAATAAGATAAAACAATAAAAAATAAAAATAATTGTAAAAATGAACTTTTGAACTTTCTAGGAATCAACGTTAGACTCTTGGTTAAATTTTATGTTGTGTATTACACATGCATAATCAATATTTCCTGTAGTTCTAAAAGGCTCACTTTAAATGCACCTAGACCCAAGGTGCAACAACCCCCTTGTTATAGCGCCTCATTTGCAAAGACATGCATGCCTCTTATTGAAGAGGCAAACCTTGTAAACCTTACTTTTCCTTTTTAAATACTTTTTTTGATAGCTACTTTTCCTTTTTAAATTCTCTTTTCATGAAATTTTTAATTGTGTTTTGAAATTTATATAATTTCATTATTTTCTTTATTGAATAATGATGTTAAATATTTGGGACTTTAAACTTTTTATTTATTGAATTAGATTTTGAAACATATTCTATAAAATTGAATATTCATCTGAGGTCACAATTCCCTTCCTTAGGCGTGTCCCTTATGTTTATTTACCTTATTGTAAGTTGTTAGAAGAGCTTTACACCTATTTATGCATTGCACCTTTTAAAAATATGATATGCGCAAAAGTTGGCAATTTTTTAATGAGCTCGCAAATTGTGTATCACTTAGTTCGCATGGTTTTATTTTTTTGTTATTTTTTTTTTTCTGATAAGTCACTTAGTCCTCATGTTACAATACCCTTGATTTTAGATATTTAGCATGAAAATATAGGGACAAAATTGTTTTGCCTTTCCCCCTTCCGAGTAATTCTAACTGATGGATCTAAATTGCCCTTTTGTTTCATTGCACTCAATTTAGGAAGGATGACATTATTCACAAGCTTATTTGCTACTTGCTTCGATCTCTAGAGCTAAGTTCATTTCTACATAATAACCTCAAGATTCCATCCTCTTGGATCTGTGATGGGCATATTTCTTAAAATTGATGAACTAGGAAAATGCAAGAAACAGAATTCTAATATGAAATAAATCTACCTGGATACTTGGTGGTTTTTGATCCACTTGCCATTGAGCTATGGCTAACATGAATCTTTTCACTGGTTTTACTAAATATTTGTACAGTTACCTCTTTCATATTAATATGTATCACACCATTTAGTTGGATCCTTCACTGAAGAATTTAATTTAGTTCATGAATACACAGTCATGAGCTATTTGGAGGATAATATGAAATGGCATTTCAGACCAATACAAAACAGGCTCTAATTTGTGAAGAAGATCCAACAGGTAGCATTTAGATTAATGGGGCATTACTTTTAGTTCTGCTTCTAAATGTTCTAGCTTGGCTTTAGATGGAGCTTCTTTTGTAAATGATGGACTTGAATTTATTTTTTGTAGGATTTACCACTATGGCAATTCATCATTTGGTTCTTCCTTACCTATCTTAATGATGTTAAAGATAACATATGGGTTATTGTTTGGAATGTCAAATGAGCATTGGTTGCTCTTTGGCGGAGACCTTCACTGCTACATGCCATATATGAATTATCTTGAAGCTGCTTCTGCCTCAACTCCTGCTTTGCATGTTGTTTATATAAATACTTCACTAGAGACAAAAGCATATTCTCACGAACTTGTGCCAACAATTACGTGTACTTCTTCAAATGTTGTGCCAACCATTCTGCAGGTTATTGCGATCTTCTGCATCATTTAGAGCTTGTCTATGAGTTCTCTAATATGTTGTTTCTGGAGCCACCTCTTGAGGGAGTGGTTTTCCTTCTCCTATCTTAAATGCAAGCCTCATGCTTTCTTTTTCCTTCTTGTAGGCATTTGCTCAAATTCCAAATTTGAACATAAACTATGTGGTTGATACCTACATGGAGTGCAAACATTAGGGTTAGCCCGGCAAATGACTACAATGACTGATGAAGAGATTGCTGTGATACATCCACAACACAATAGAGATTCAATAAAATCATTGCTATCTCACCTGCATTATTATCAGGTAATGTCTCATTTAATATTAATTTGGTGATACTTAAGCTCCATGGTTAGTTCCCTCTATAACTATTTTTTTTGAGGATCAAGTACTAACTTTTGCTGCTTAATTGTCTGAATATCTAGAAGTTCTGCAAAACACAGGCTTCAAGTTATACTTATCAGCCGGCTCAACTATCAACTAAACAATGAACAAATTAAAAAGTGATTGGAGCAGGTGTTTTGACAAATAGTATAATTGGATTATTGATAAATGATGTCTCTTAAATGATCAATGGGACTAAGCTACCTTCCCTTGGCTATTTATATGCGGTTATTTGGAACATTTCCTTTTTATTATCGTCTGATCCTCAACTTCTGCCTCTGGGGGCCTATTTTCTTTATTTGCCTATATTAAACGCAAATATCTAGCATGACATCTGTGACCTAATTTATCTGACATGTAATTTGGTATAACTATGGGACATGGTTATATTTTATGATCTTTTCATCAAGTACCCTCTTTCTTCATTCTTTTAATCATTTTATACTCTTGCATTTTGGCCGTTCAGCTACTACTGGAACTTCTTTTATACTGACCTTATGACTTTCTTGTACTAGGATGGAACTTGCATTGTGCATCATCTTTTTGGACATGAAGTTGTGGAGAAGATAAATGAAATGTACTGTGATGCATTTCTAACTGCTCATTTTGAGGTCCCTGGAGAAATGTTCTCTCTGGCTATGGAAGCAAAGAGAAGAGGAATGGGGGTGGTGGTTTCACCCAAAATATATTAGATTTCATAAAACAGAGAGTTCAAGAATCTTTGGATAAGAATCACAGTGACCACCTCCAATTTGTGTTAGGAACAGAATCAGGAATGGTTACTTCAATTGTTGCAGCAGTTCGGAATTTGTTAGGTTCTGCCAAATCCTCTTCCGGGAGTGCAGATGTCACTGTTGAGATCGTCTTTCCTGTTTCATCGGAATCAATGACCAAAACACCATCAAATTCTTCCCTGGGGCGAAATTCGGTTGAAATGGGTGATTTCATTCTTCCTGTCATACCTGGAGTTGCTAGTGGGGAGGGATGCTCTATTCATGTTAGTTTGTGCATCCTGTCCTTGAAGGTATGTGGCAAATGACCTGTTTGCATGTGCACCTGCACAGTGAAACAAATCTAGAGATTTTTTCACAGCTTCTAGGCCCATCATGTCTGGAGGCATCAAGTTGCCATTGCATCTACAGAATTCAGTATTTCTCAATTGACATGGCTGCTTGAGCATGGGCGCCATAGCTACCAGAAATACCTCTGCGTTCTGAAACACGTACGTATATGGACTATTTTTTGGCCTGGTTGCCCATGGAGTCATCTAGAGTACAGAATTTAGAGGGAGTTGCTTGGGAAAACAGCTGAAACTTTCTGAATATGAATGTACAATGGGAGTATAAGAGTGTGTTGAAACAGCCAAGAAAGGTGTGAGATGTGAGTGTAAAATGTATTCCTCCCTGGCCTTGACCCCCCCACCCCCAGGTGGTATAGGATTTGATTCCTGGATTCTTCTTATATGTATGCATCAAAGCTATCTTCTCTCTTGAAGACGATAAAAGAGTATTTGGCTTAACATCCTCTTCTGATTAAGGCCTGTTTATCACGATACAGAATCAATCACCTTCTAAAGGATATCACCCAGGTTGCCTTTCTAGATATGATGGTTGTTCATCATATTCCTGACCTTATATACCTCTAAGGATAACATGGTTGAATGAAGCTGGACTAATGGGATGTACTCTCTCTCTCTCTCTCTCTCTCTCTGTGATTTTACCAGATGAATGCTCTTAGTTCACTGTAAGTTTGCCACCATCTTCCTCATGAAAAGTATTATCAGACTCACGAAGCTAAGCGATTCCATTTAAAACCCCAAATAGAATTCTATTGCAGATGTTAGTGTGAGCCAATTCTAGCATGCGACACTTCCAGGTTGGTTTCCTTTCTGGAATCCCCAAATCTCTCTCCCTCCCTCCATCATCAAAACAGGGACATTTCTTGATAGCTATAATCTTCTCTTCTTCTGAATGGGTTTTGCCAGGCTAAGAAAGAATTGCCAGAGAAGCTCGTCACCCAGATCCTTCATCATCCGCACAGCAATGGAAGATCGACTAGGATGGGAAATAATGTCAACTTCAATTAGTCAAGCGCTATAAGGCCACGGAAGGGGCTGCTGCTGCTATAACTCCAGTCGGGTTGCCTCCTTTAGAAGCAAAAGTTGTCATGATAACTAGTCTTTTCTTTGTCACATTTGTATCCTATATTTGTTCAAACATATAGTAGTTACAATTAAATATGCTTGGTCTCTGTCTTTTCCTCCTGCCTTCATTTGTATATTTAATAATAATAATATAAACATGTATATTTAACAAACATGTTTCTTTGTCTCATTTGTATCCTATATTTTCTTTAATCTTTTTTCTCTTATAGCCTATTTTCCTCAAACAAAGATGGGTGATTTTGGTTGATGGCGATGCAGAAATTACCCTTATCATTTTCTTTTATTTTATTGTTTAATAAAGTGGTTCTTCCATGAAGATTTATATTTTTTGTTTTTTGTGTTGTCGTTGTTGTATCGACGTTTGGTTTGTTGTCGACTTTGTTATGACGTGATGTTGTTCGTCGTTTTGTTATAGTGTTTTATCCGTGTGATGGCGATTCAGATAGACAAGACAGATTTGATCAATCGAAGATATTAAATAATGGTATGACTGGAATTGTAGATATTTTAGTCATTATTTTGTAAAATTTGTAGGCTTTATATCGATTTATTATGCTATTATCATGAATATTGTTTCGTAATATATAGTTTAAATTTGTTATATCTTCAAGATCTATCATTGTCCCCAATGAATTTGAATCAATAATGTTATTTTCCTTTAAAATATATATATATATATATATATATATATATATATATATATATATATATATACTCTATATATATAATCCTTGATGTCAATAAAAAAATGTAAATTTATTTGTATTAATTCGTATTTTCTACAACAATAATAGCATGTCTAATATAAAAATATATATTTAATATTAAAGTTATCATTCATTTAAATTTAAATATATTTAATGATATCAAATAAATAATAATTTATGTATATTTTGTGAAAATGGCCAAAAAAATGTATTTTTTGTGCCTATAAAACCTAGTTTATGTGGCCCAGAGTCTGAAATGAGCATTAGGAGAGGGTCACAGGTTTGAGTCACCGATAATGATAAATTTGTGAAATACTATATGATGTATTGAAAGTGAATAGATGTTAAAAAAATGTATATTTTGTGAATGTTCATATTTTTGTATTTAATGAATATATATATTCATTATGTTGAAAAACAATTAAAATTTTGTTTTTACATTTTGGTAGTCAATAAAATCAAATATAAAACTAAAAGATTTAAATTTGCAAAAGATGACCATCATAAATTTATCCCCTTTCATTAATTATCATGGGATGATATAGTTAAGTTTAACAAATACTTATCTAGGAAAAACGAAAGAAAAAGAATAAGATTATTATAAATATAAAGAAATATTAATATAAATAAACATTATCCATACATCGAAAATCAAATATTATTCTAAAAGTATTATATAAGTATTTGATACCCTTCTCTCATTTTCTCTTATAGCCCATTTTCCTCATATGGGTGATTTTTTACAAATTTTGGCCTGAAATGTCCTTGTCTAATTCCCTGCTTTTGTTTTAACTACCGATAAAGTGGTTATTCAAAGAAAATTTAGGTTTTATTTTGTTTTTTATGTTATCATTTTATCGACGTTTGGTTTGTCTTTGTTTAGTTGTTTTATCGATGTTTGGTTTGTCATTAACTTGTTATGACTTGTCTTTATTTAGTTGTTTTATCGACATTTGGTTTGTTATTAACTTGTTACGACGTGGTGCTGTTCGTGTGACATTTTATCGTATGAGGACGATTTAGACCAGTAAGACATTTTTGATGAGTTAAAGATATCAAATTATAGTCGTCAGTATGTTGAAGACCTAGAGTTTGTAAATATTTTAGTGATATTTTATGAATTTGTAGGGTTTATGCGTTTATTATCTTTATTAGCGCGATTATTTTATCGCATATGGTTTTGATATAAACCTTAAAGTATGACAGTTAGTAAGCGAATATATTGTTGATTGAATTTTATCGATATATTGGAAATATCGTAAATATCGGTTGATATTTTTACAAAAATATGAAAAATAGAAAATTATATTAAATTTAAGAAAATACTTTAATTTTTTTTTAAATGAAAAAAATATGTATATTAGAGTTATTTAATATTACAAAATTAATTTATAATTACTAAGTGAAATATTTAATTTAATATTATTCATAATTGAATGATAATTATTTTAATTCATATGATACATCATATCTTAATTAAGGTTAAAATTAGATCAAACAATTTGGATAATCATTTAATTATTAAATTGAATATGCTATTATTTCATATTATTCAGATATCATAATATTAAGAAATATATTATTTTATTTCTTGCCCTTATTATTATCAATATTAAGTAGATAATAAAAAATTCAACATATTGGATATTATTATATTCAATGAGATATACCATTAAATGATGATATGATAATAGCTATTAACTTTTAAAAAATATTTGAAATTTTTTAACTATATTTATATTTATTTATTAACAAATAAAATTATTTTTATTTTTTTACTTCAATTGTTTTTGTTAAAACATATTTAATCACATTTAAGATAATAAATAAATTATTTTTATTATTTATACAAAATATTTCTGAAATTTGATAGTTGTGATGTGAATATTTTTATATTATCAAATTACTTTTAATTTTTAAATCTTTTGAAAATATGAAAGAATTATTGAAAAATAAATAAAATCAAGTGATAATGTTAAATTTATGATGAAAATATTCATCAATAATACAAGATAATATAAATAATTTGCAGCCTTATATAATGCTTCACCAATATTTACATTTATTTTCCTTATCTAAAATAATTTATATTTAAAATATTGTAAATTTATCGATTTAAAATTTTAATTATTTGAAAAGGTGAAAGAGTTTCATGAAAAAATAAAATAAAGTGATAACATTCAAAAGTAAAAATAATGTTAAAATATTTTATAAATAGTAAGGAAATATGAAAAATGTTTGCACGTTATATTATCGATATTTTGTTTATTTTATTGTGATTGCTCTCAATTGTCCTTGTTTAAATCCCCTCAGGGATATATTGTGTTATGTTACTAATTGAGGATTTATTTTGAAGTTTTATTAATGATTTTTTTGAGTCCTTTTATCAAACGATTTAAACAATAATAATTAATAAATAAAATAATATATATTATAAAAAGTATTTAATGAATAGTAACGTTGACAGGATGGTAGTAATTTTAGGACGTGGCATCCAAAAACATTGGAAAAAACATTTTATTAATTTTATATTTAAAAAAACAAAAAAACTAGAGGAGAAAGTGGTGTGTGGTGAGCGTCGGTGGCGGTTGGATCCGAAGCCAACTACACCACTCTCCACACACGCACATCCTACCAAAACTCCCGAACCGTTTCTCGAATCAATTCCTCGACATCCTACAGCTCCTCCGATCTCTGTTTCTCAGACACCTAATTGCTTCATCACTTTCTCAGCAACCCTTTCTGAAGTACGTGAATTTCGTTTTCTTCTTCTTCTCCCGTCCTTCGTTTTGTCTGTTCTTTCCACGACTAAGTAAAGAACCATTCTCTGTTTGTTTTCTATTTTGATTCACATTGCTTTTTCTATTTGGCTGAATCAGGTTTTGGTGGAATCATGATTGTTGACCTATTTCTTCATCATTCAGAATCTGTAATAAGATGATGATCTATTGAGTTTAAATCGTGGGTTTTCTTTTTCTTTTGTTTTTTGTTTGTTTCCTCTCTCTCCTCCCCCCAAAAAATCTTACCCAGTTTGTTGAAGTGAGACGTGTCCTAATTTTGTGCTAAATGCCATTTTTTTTTCTCCATTGCTAACAACGGGATCTCTAACAAACCCCATTTGTAAATAATTCAAAATTTGGTACAGTAATCTTGATGTCGGCTTTGAGTGTAAATTAAATGCTTTCTTCTAAATATCTCCAGGATTGGAACTCCAATTCTGTTAGGTTTAGGATTCTATTAAAAGCTGTTCTTAATATAGTTAATAGTTCCTTTTTCTTTTTCCTTTACCAGAGATTCTATAACAATTTGGTATTTACGTTTCTTGGGACATGTAAGTCTCAATTTATCCACTAGTATCCGTATTTTGTACTTAAGTCTACTCCCATATGCTTTGTAATCAGAAGACTTTAATATGGGTACAGTGAACAACTTCAGAAGCTAATTGTTAGAATCGGAAGAGGAGTAGATTTATGTCTGGATGTATCTTTTTTTCATGATTTGGGTGCATCCATCCTTTAAGAGGAAGAGATGATAAGGGTCTCTCCCATAGGTAGAGAAATCATTATTTTGTCTCTGACCTATTACCATCAAGTTGGAGTGGAAATTGATTATGGTTTAAGCTGTTCTTGATTGAATTTTCAGTGGGCAAGATAACAAAAAATAAAAAATGTTGGGAGAAGAGCCAGCTGAAAATTTAAGATGGTTTAGTCTCATATAGCAGTGGCCGTACCCAGAATGAGGAATATTATTTTCTTTTGTTCAATTGAAATTTTTTGATGTTTTTCTTTGACAAACAACAAATAACTGGATCAGAAATATTTGTTATATTGATGTCCGGATAATTTCTATCAATGTTCAAAATCCATGATGATATTCCTTTGGGGATCTCTATTTTTTCAAAGTAACATGGTTGATCCTTGGTTAGAACAAGGGAAAAATATATTAGGATGGAAAGTTTTACAGTACTGAGGAAATTGGTGTTTCAAATTTTATTTTGGTACTTACTTTTGTGTCTAATATCATAATTTATTCATTCTGAACTGATGAACTTTGTTATGGTTTTCTCAGAGAACTGAAAACTCAAAAGAGATGGTGTAGGAAACAATGCTAGCTTAATAAAATTTTTTGGCTTGTTGACTCATCAGAATTTCTATCAAACTTGATATTGTTTGGGCATTTTGGATTGTTTCAAATAAGAACATCAAAAAGAAAGCACCATGGTCTTTTAGTGTGGTGAATATGTTTCCACATCTTGTGTCTTCAAATGCTCATAGCTTGTGTTGGCATCATGGCAAGTGGAGCTTGGTGAAACATTTCATTATTTAGATACATTTGAAACACCATTTATTGGTGCAATTGCCCTAATGTGTTGCCTTGAATGGTTAAGGAAGAAACCTAAAAGAAAGCTCCACATGATGAGCAACATTTGTTTGGTGCCGTAATTAGTTGTTTAAGATAGTCACAAATTTGTTGAGTGGATAATAATTTCATGTTACAGATTTGGTTAAACTTCCAACAGTGAGTAACCCTTTCACATCCCTCTTGCTTCTGTTAATTCTCAAGTGTGATTTCTCTCTACAAAGTACATGTACAGTGATAGAAATTGGATTCAGAAGGTAGATACTGATCCTAGGATTTCATGAATGTATGGATAACAATTTGCTGCTTGTCTTTTGGGCTTGTTATTGCACAGTTTGCTTACATTTTTTCATTTGATATACTATGATAGCATGTGAAGCTCATAAGCATAAAACTAGTTCATTAACAATTTATTCTTGTGATTTCATAGGATTCATGCTTGCTACTCAATGGGCTGTACAAATGGATTAGTGAATGTTCAGGGGAAGCAACCACTTTTTTCTTTTGGGGTTATCTCTGATGTCCAGTATGCTGATATTCCCAGTGGCCAGTCATTCTTGGGTGTTCCTAGAAAATAAATGGACACAGCCTCCTTGTGTTGCAAGAAGGTCCAGAAATGAAATAACCTTCAGAAGCTAAAATTTGTAATAATTTTGGGATATGTTGATGGGTTTTGCCTGAAAGACCAGTCTCTAAATTAATACAGAAAATAGTTGATGAATTCAAGAATTTTAATGGTCCTATATCATGCATGATTGCAATCACTGCCTCTACAATTTGCCTGTAAGAAGTTACTCCGCTACTGAATATTCCCAGTTTTGAAGGCCGTGCCTATTATGATTTTTGTGGTCCAACCCTACATACAGATTTGTGGTTCTTGATGGCTACGATATAAGCGCCATTGGGTTACCTCTCTGATCATCCAAATACATTGAGGCCTTGAAATTTCTTAAAAAGAAGAACCCAAATTTGGATAAGAACAGTCCAGTTGGACTGATGGGCCTTGAGAGAAGATTCTTGATGTTCAATGGAGCAGTTGGGAAGGAACAAATGAAGTGGTTGGACTGTGTACTTGAGGATGCTACAAGGTTAAAACAGAAAGTGATTGTCTGTTGCCATCTGCCTCTAGATCCTGGTACATCGTCCCCAGAAGCACTTTTGTGGAACTATGATGAAGTAATGGTTGTTATACACAAGTACAATTGTGTGAAAGTATGCATATCTGGACATGATCACAAAGGTGGGCACTCCATTGATTCCCATTGGATACATCATCATGTCCTTGAAGCTGCCCTTGAGTGTCCTCCAGGCTCAGGGATGCATTTGATATATGGATGTTTATGCGATAGGTTAACACTTCTGGTACTGATCGAATGGAGAGCATCGATAAGGATTTTCTAGCCTTGCTGTCTCCAGAGAGTTTCCTGTGCAATTAGAATTATATTCAGCTCATTCTTTCTAAAGTATTTTAGACTGTACACTACCATAGACAAAACATCAATTGAGAAGATATTACTACCAGTTTGAACGGTTCAATGCTGAATTCAAGTTTCTTGCAAGTGAGTGATCGGGATAATTAGCCATTGAATTTCTGCTGCTCTTATTTCCTGCTAAAGAGATGACGATGCAAATGAATAAGCTCCTGGCGTACAAAGTTATTACGGACCTCAGGTGTCATCTTGTAGTTTCTCTGCTTATTGTAATTCTAGAGCTCCTTTCGACTGTCTTATATATATACTTATATTTGTCGGAGCTTGTGACAGAGCAAACGCTACATATACTTTTTAATGGCTTGGAGTTACAAATATGCAATTTGAACAATTCCTTGCCATTGTCATCAACTTATTTGCTTCGATTTCTTTGTTTTGTCTTGAGATAATGCTATTGAAGTAAAATTTAGTTCTAAGCTTCTTATACACCCTTAATCGTGAGGGGTAGCTTGATTGGTTTAAGGCCTAAGGGTTTGATCATGTTGAGAGAAAAGAGATTCTCTGATTTTCATTATTTTACAAAGGAGGTGTAATATGCATATTTATACTTTAGTGTTAGGGCAAAAAAGGAAACAAAGAGTCTAATTAGGAGACTAAAGAGAGAAGGAAAAGAATCCTAAATAGATTAAGAGATTAAACCTAATACTCCCTGCCGGAAAGATATAGTCAAGACCAAACTATTACATATATATTTTATCCTAGACCTCTAAGAGACTTAAATAAGATATTCGCTAATCGCACACAGTTTCGACAAAACTAAGAAATGCTTGATCCCATACAATCTTCGCTCTGATCAAGTAGCAATTCACTTCAATGTGTTTGATTCTCTCAAATAAAATCGTATTAATTTAAATACGAAACAACTCATTATCACATATAAGCTTATCTATTCATCCTTCCCAAATCTTAGCTCTTGGAGGAGATGCTTCAACCATATGAGTTCATATATTGCTAAAACCATAGCTCGATACTCGGCTTCAACACTAGTTCTGGCTACTACATCTTGCTTCTTACTCTTTTAGGATATTAAATTACCTTCAATGAACACACAATACCGACGTAAACGGTCTATATGCTGATCCCATGTTTTGAAAAAGTGTGCTCTGGTGAGCCACTTCTAGGGCACTAGGCGATGCGACACCAAATTGCCGCCACGAGTCCGTGCCGACGCCCCTTCAAAGAAGCGGTCCTCAAAGAAAAAGGCGCACACCTCACGTGAAGCACAAGGCTCCAATCAGCGCCTCTGAATCCGAGTATGTTCTTCTTCAGATCTTCTTCTTCTTTTCTTCTTCTTCTTTTGTAGGGCACTTGGGGGGGCCTGACTGGGACGATAGAAAGCAAAATCTTAATTTTTTTCAGAGACACTTACGCATATTTATATTCTGTGCCATAGCAAGAAAAAAGAAAACAAAATTATAGTCTAATTAGGAGACTAAAGAGAGAAGGAAAAGAATCCCAAATGGATTAAGAGATTAAACCTTAACAGACCCAATGGTCACCAGTTGAGCCCCTCATGACCATTGGAGGTTTATCGGACATGGACATATCTTCGGTAGTCAAAGAAAAAAAAAAGAAAAAAAGAAAAAGTTTCTTATACATCGGCCAAACCCAAAACTTATCTTCATAATTAAACGATCTTTCATAATAAAATTTAGATGAATCAGTCTCATAGATCACTTCCAGTCTAACTTATACATCAAATGGAGTTGTATGTTTGTTGATTTTTCATATTCTTAGTAAACAAAGATACATGATTACACCCTACAACAATCCCAATACAAGTAAACACCAGATACATCCTCCCCACAACTCCACGTTACTTCATTGTACAAGGACCATGTCGCCATGGTCACACAGATACATAATCAGAAAGGAAAGGAAAGGAAACAGAGAAATAGTCATAACTATTATTAACCTTTATGATTAGGCACTGACCGACCATTCATTCACTTGGTGACTCTAGCCTTTCTCTTCTCAAGAAAGAAGAAGCCGAAGAGAGAAAGCAGAGAGAAAGCGGAGAAGCAAACGGCGGCAATGTCAAGAGATGAATGGCGGCCGGTGATTGCTTGTACCTCAAACAGATTTGTGTCCTTGTTGGCGTCTGTGGTTTGCCCATATCCCACCTCCTGATCCTCACCGTCATACGCGTAGGCGCGTACGAAGTACGTGGCTGTTGGCACGTCTCTCTCCACAGTCCACTCTGCGGAATTGTTGGAAGCTTTGTAGGGCCTCGAGACAACCTTGTGCTGGCATGTTTTGTCTTTACTTAGCAGGTCCTTTGTCTTTCTCCACGCGCGGTCCACCTGACTTATCGGCGCGTAGCACAGCTTCACCTTCACCGTCGTGTAGCCTGAGTCCGTCCCCGCTGGGACTGTCTCGTTTAGACTCCATCTCACAGTTATTTTGTCTTCACCAGATTTTAGAACTGCATTTTTAATTTCAAATTTTTAAAAAGCTTAAATCTTGGAAAATAAAATTACAATTTATTAATTTTATTTATAAAATCTAAGAAACAAACAAGCAAGTAGACTCAAGGTTTGAGAATGTAATAACTTAATAAAAGTTGTATTTTTTCATAAGATGCCAACTGTAATCATGTAGAATAGCATTGTTTATGTATATTTTTTATAAAGTCAAATTTTTGATGACCCAATTGTAAAGAACTTGCATCCTTTTAAGGAAATTTATTTCAGAAATGGTGATTTTCAAATAGAATATTAAAGGGTTGGTTTGATTACCTATTATTTTCTATTTAATTAATAAAATTGATATTTTTTTACAAAAGGTATGTGGAATTTGGTGACACTTGGTAATTGGTAGGCCATTATTTAAAGGGCAGATTTCGTGAACATCTTAGTTGACTTTGCTTGCTTTCAGACAGAAAAGAGAAACAGTGTAATGATGTTCAATTCTTGTTTCTGTTTGATGGGCAAACAGAAAAGAAAAGAAATTAAAAACATCAAATATTTCGAGTTGAAGAGTGGTTGTGAGTTTTTGTTTTCTGCAACTTCTTGAAAATTCAACCGACCCGGAACTTCGAGAAAAATTTGTGACAAAACAATATGCAAATTTATGTTTGGTTCCCAAGAAACCAAAGGCTGAGAAAGAAAATAGAAAAAGAAGAGAGGGGATGGATGGTACCTTCTCCTTCTTTAGGTGAAGCCGTGACGATAAGGGTTCGTTGGAGAGACGAAAAATAGGTCTCAGCAGAACAGATCTGCAACAAGCAAGACAAAAGCAGTGAAATCACGAGAAACAAACGTGCTGCCATAGCTTTAATTCCAAGGTAGATACTGTGATCTCTTAATGGTGAAGAAGAAGTGAAGAAGACGAGGCAAAGATGATGAAGTGTTGCCCCTCTAGTAGATCTCTACATATAAGAACTTTATAGGTATAGGATATTCCACGTAGAATAAGTCAAAATTTATAAGATATTGGTCTCACCTTTTGCATAACCGGGAGAGACAGAAAAGAAAAATAAGATATCTACTAAAGTAATGGTTAAAGGGCTTTAAAGGATGTTGAACGGCCACGGTTTATGGAGATCTTTTTATTTTTTTATTTTTTTTATTTATACAATTATTATTATTTTGGCGTGTTGAAGTGTATAGGCTTGGGTTTTAGTTTAGTCGTTGACCCTTTGTATTTGGATGATTGTTCTTGATCATGGAATTTATAAATGATGACAGGATATACTGGAAATTTATAAATGATATGAGGATATACTTGCATACATGATTCCAACTATGTAATTATTTTCATTTTCTTTTGAGCTTTGTGTTTGGAAAAGAGCAAAGATAGGATCAACCCTTCTTTCTTCTGATTTGATGGAAGGGGGCATGATTGGAATAAATAATAAGTGAGTTTGTGGTTATGGGATTTTCTTATTTCAAATTGTAATAATCTTGTCAACCCTAAATATGTTATCCTAATACCACTTTGCCCATTTGATAAATCTTAGACATGCTGTTAAAGCTTATAAGTCTTAACTCTTTAATTTTTTCTTGCACATTATTGTCAAATTGTACTCGTCATTTTACATTGATATTATAGATATATTAGAAGGTTGATAATGTTATTTTTATTTCATGATAAAAAAAGAAAACATACAAGAAGATTCAAACATGTGATATGATTCCCATTGAGTAAGACTTTAATACTGTATTGAATAACTTAAGTGTGATTGTGTTTGCGTATGATAGTGTTCATCTTGTTGCGAGAGGGTGAAACAAGGTGGTTGATATTGTGATTTTGGTGGGTGTGACACTTTAGTAGTGGTGTGGTAGTGCCATGATGGCACGGTGGTTCTTACATCTGTGTGGGTGGGTGTGACAAAGTGCGTGGTACCTATAACACTATAAAGGTGCTAACCTTGAGGAGTAATTTAGTTGGTCTAATTGAGAGTTTACTTCCTAATGATTATTAGCTCCAAGTCTCCTTGGAGTCATAAGATTTATAAAATCATTAATTTCAAGATTTTATAGGATTAAATGAGGTGTTGTATAAGCTGGTTCGAACGCCCACGATTATAGAAAAAAAGTGTAATGATGCTTCTAGAGGTTTTTGCAGTGGCTATGACGATGGACCGGTGGTGATGGGTATTGTGATTTAGGGTTGATGTAGCCAATATATGTATTTTAAGGAGTGGTTATGATGTTGGTTATGAGGATGTGTGTCGATTCTTCATTTTTTTAGTTAAAATAAAAATATTTAAGAAAGGCTAAATGGGATAAATAGAGACTTTTCCGTACTCACCTGGCCCATCTTATCCCATTTAATTTTTAAAATGGGAATAGATCAAATAAATGAGGGTTAGGATGCGGCAATTTGTCTAGAACCCATATCATGGCCGTTTGACATAGCTATTAGGCTCCATTGAGTCATGGACTAACAACTTGCAAGGTAATGAGTTATGAATAACAATAACTTACTAAAAAAAAAAAAAACACTATGGATAAAGTTAGAAAAGAAAATAACTCATCAATTTATCTTTAAACTCTTAATTTAGGTTGAGCTGATACCGGAGCAAATTGATAAATGGAGCAATGGGTGTATGATAAATAACGCTTCAGAATCGATTATAAACTCCGATTGAAGGTAAATTTACCTATATGTATTACGATAAAGAGATATAAGAATAACGAACATATATAATTAATGATAACTGATTATTATTTTCAGAATTTAATTTCGGTAGAGCGAGAGCGCTGCAGATGGATAAGAAAAAAAGTTAAAAAGTTGTCAAAATCTTACTCAAAATCATTCAAATACACAACCAAAGACTCAGTGAGATTCTCGACTTTTTCATTAAAAATAACGTAGCACTACATCCTATGTATGGGCCAAAAGAATATTTCTTCTATCAATAACCCCACATCCTATACAGTCGTTAATATTTCTTTCTATCAATAACCCCAACTTCTAGTTCACCTATCAAGTTAGATTTTGGTTCCCTTTATATTATTGGGGACAAACAATTAACAAAACTAAAATACAATAAAAAACTCTAATCACATATCCAACAAAGTGTTTTTAAAAAAAAATAATCATAGATCTATTATTATTTTTATTATAATGTTAGAGATTAATAATCGAAAGGTACAATTATTTTAATATATAATTTATGATAAAATAAAATTAATTATAATATTTAAGTTTTTCATCTTCTTTTTTATTATTTTTATTTCTATGTCAATATATTTATTTATACTTAAGTACATAAAAAATTCATTTTGAAGTAGAGTTATTTTGAGTTATGATTTTATCATATTAAATAACTAAAATTAAAATTTAATATCAAATTAAAAATAAATTTTGAATATGTATAATTATCAAAATAAATTAAATAACTTTTATTTAAAATATTTATCCTCAGATATAAAATACTAAGGATAAAATTTCAAAGATGAACTTAATGATAAAATTATTGAATAAAAAATTATCTCAAAATTATAAAATAATTAGTAACATAAATATAGTTTATAAAATAAAAGTTTGTTTGAGAATTTAAAATTTTTTAAATATATTTTAAAAAACATAATTTGTAAGTGTTTATTACTTTTAATTTTTTGAATACTTAATTATTTCATATGCTTAGATAATGTTTTTACATAAATAAAAAATAAATTTTTTTAAAAATAGTCTAAAATATTTTTTTATAAGTAAAAGGAAAATATAAAATAACTTTTTTTACTATATCAACCAAGAGTTTTATATTTTTATTGTTACGAATAAAACATTATTCGAAATAATTACCAAACAGGTAATACTAATTATAAAAAATTGTGAAATTAATTTTTCTCATAGATCTTTTTCCATATAACCAATTTTATTTAAAAAAAAGATATAACCAATTTCTTAAAAGATTATGTAAATAAGAGAAGAATGATATAAGTGAAAAATGTAATATTTTTAGGAGCATTTTCAGAAAAAAGTTACGATTCGTACCTTTTTCCAATAAGAAGTTTTTTACTCATAATCAGCTATCTTGAGCACCCTATAAGTACTGATTGGGGGTAAATAAACTATCAACTCTTAATAGATCCTTAAATCAGCTCAACTAAGTAGGACCTTAATTATTAAAAAAATTTCAAACACTTGCAATGTTAAGAGCAACTTATTAACAAAAGTTATAGTTGCATTGTCAAACTAATCAAAGGAAAAAGGGTAGAACTAGAATTGGGATTATGCTAGAATTTTATTATGTACTCTGAATGAGTCTACGTGACTATCTATTTTAGCACAAATTTCAGACATTTGTTGCATTGAAATTAAAACTTACAAAAATTAAGAGATTATTCAACAACAATAATTTTCATTTATTTATTTAAAAAATGATAAAATTAATATCAAAATCAAACTTTGATGAAGATAAATATAAATTGATTACTTTCTTTACACACATTATCAAATTTTTAAAGAGAATTTACTTCAAAAATATATTATAAATTGATTAATTTTTATTCACATTAACAATTTTTAAAGATAATTGATACAAAATATAAAAATAAAATTTGTATAAATATAATATGAAACTTTAAAATAATTATAAACTTATTTTATCATTAATTAAAATCATTTATCATATAATTATGGTGACAATATTTTATAATTATAAAATAACAATAACTTTTGTAACAATAAACTTGTTGTCATTAACTAAGATTATATTTAACAGAATAACTGTGGCAAGTATATTTGACTTCTCATGAGATAATAATAACTTTTTTGCAACAAATTATGTATGATACTATAATCCATCTTAGCAAAACCAATTAAGTGTAATTTTTATTGAAAATTATTTCTGAAATTCACTTCTTTTTTTCAAAAGGTAAATTATTTTTGTGACAAAGTATATGTTGAAAAATGTGAATGCCATTCATAAATTTCATGTAACTACATGGCAGTCGAAGAGCCTTAAGAAGCCAAACATTTGGCTTGCTTGAATACCAAGAGACGTTTCTTGTCTATAAAATGAGAGATTTTCTCCTATTCTGGTATGTGAAGTTTTGAAGTATAATTGTGACTCTTGTATGCATTCTAGTCATTCGTTAGGTGATGGAATCAAATATTATTTAAGTTTTGTTAAGAGTAGCATATGAGGTGTCGATAATGCTTTATTCCAAAAACAAACTTCTGCTATATTTTCTAAGTATTATAAAGAGTGTACGAATATGTTTTAAGGCATCATTAATTACGCATCGAGCTTGTCTTTGGTTTGCTTTGTGTGGTAATCTTCTTCGTTCTCATCCAGTTTCTTATCTTACTGTGTTATGTGTTTAATCGTGTAAGTTTGACAATGTTTTATTACAGTCTCAAAACATATTAAAAAAAAATCAGAATCGAAGTTCTAGTGTGTGGTCGGATGACATGAAGACGAAAAGAAAAAAGACGACGACAAGAATTATTCTTTTTATGAAAAAAGGGTTATTCATTTTTCAAGAACAAAAAAGTTTTTCCTTGTCCTAGAAAAAGAACGATAAGTTTAACAAAATCTTTTTATTTTTCCGAAAAAAAGTTAATAATTTTTCTTTTCCTGATTTTTTGTTGGAAAAAATCTCCTTTAAGAGAAAGATTTTGAAGCCAAACAAACAAAATGATTTGTTGGTTTATTGAAATTCCATGTTGTAAACATACAAGGAAAATATCAAACTTGTGACCTTAAGTTCCTACTACGGGGCTTGAACCTTGAGTTACAATTAATTATTGAATTAATTTGTTGAAATAATTTATTTATAAGGATTGTGTCAATCTTCTTCTTAAAATTGGAAATTATCATACGTGTTTCCTCTATTTGGCGAATTTGAATTTTAAGCAATACCATTTGCACCCTTCCATTTTCCTAGAACTCAATATTATGTTTAAAGAGGTTGGTCCTTATCTGGGGATATCATACTGCCACCAATCTTCATTGAAATACTATGTAGAAGTTGTTTCTAACTAGTCCGAAAAAAATTAATTGACACATTTTCTCTGTATCGTGCATGCAAAATGCAGATCAACCCAACAACACGCTGCAGTTCGAATCCGCCCCAAGTGGCAACCCTTACTATGACCCAAGTGACACCGATGCCTATTATCGTGCTTCATTCGTCTCCCCACTCGAGAAAACCATAAAAGCTCAACATACCCAATTTTAAAGGTGGTAATCGAAGATGTTATATCTCGACCATTATGAATCTTGTGAGATTCTCGACTGAAGATGCTCTTCAATGTTAGGCACTATTTGTGTGTGCACACTTTTATCTGCAAATATATGGGCCTATAATTAATATACTGGACTCAGAGAGTCCGGATATTGGACCCACAGGGAATGGATTGTAGTGCTTGACTGACCAAGTACCTCAACTAATTGAACTTCTCACTATTTAAGCTAATAAAACGATTTGAAAATCGAGATTTTAAAAACTAAAAACAAAATAAAAACAAGGTGGATTAATGCCAATTGTAAGGAATGAATCAAAATTGAAGAAAGGTAAGATACTAGGATTGGTTACTTCAATTAATGCATGCTAGTTTATACATGATAAGTGCAAATTATGTGAATGTAAGCTTGTGTTTGCTCAAGGGAGATTGATATGAGGCTCTCACTCCCGTGACTCACCTCAATTTCTCGTACTAACCCCCTATTCACCGCTAGGTCCTTCTAGAAGATTAAGTGTAATACTTTTCTAAGGCATTTTCCCCTTAGGTATCCAATTGGTCATCGCTATGTCTTTACAATAGGAAAAACCTTAACTGTGCTAGATTTGATCACCTCTAAGTCCTTACAAATCTAGCACAATGCCTAATTGATACTTTACCATAATAAAATCAATTTTGCGACGCCCCAAAACCGGGTGTCCGCTTGAGACCACCGCCAACTCGCTGAAACACTCGTGAATGTCTGGGTGACCTCGACATTTCTCACGAAAACGGCGTAGTCTCCTTGTACGGCGAGCCTCTACCTAAATACAAACTCGTCCCAATCAACATCCAAAGATATATATATGAGTATAAACGACCACTTGGGCCTAAACCAATACTCCATCCAAATAAATCCCAACTATATCCAATATTAGTTTCCCAAGAGTTAAAAGTCTACTTTATACAACACATATTAAAAGTTTATAACACATATTCTAATACATGTATTCTAAAACACCAGTGCCCACAACCCGCTTCGCACGACCCCTAGGAAGAGCCGTCTTCTCGAGCGCCCCCTGTACCTGAAAAATAATATCCCTTGACAGGGTGAGCTATCGCCCAGTAGTGGAATCACCTTAAATGGGTTACTAAATGGGTTACTCTCCACCTAAGTGCATATGCAATGATCCAATGAAAACATACATCCAAGTAAATGGGTGATCCTACTTGAATGTCTACATGATCAACTCATACCCCGAGTCCTCACCGACTTCACTCGCCTAAGCCACGCATTTAAATATTATTTTTTCAAAAACAAAGATATTTGTTTATATTTCCAGGACAACCTCCGATATGCAGAAAGGACCGACCGATATTCTATTTAGTGACAACCCTCTACGTATATCAATCGGGGCCGACCGACGATTGATATTTTATATGGACTACCCGATAATTATTATTTTTAGTCAACCCTCCGAAACCATTCTCTCAAGAATTACCTCGCACTCAATTCTATCGTTTATGGTGCCCCAGCCAGAGGTGAAACGGAAGTGATGCCTATTCAAATACACCATATAACACATGCAAATATATATAGCAACATGATATACATTTACATACGAATCACACAACATGTTATGTAATTTATCAATCCATTACACCAAAAATTAGCTCACTTGGGCTAATTATCCAACACGAGCAATTCGACATGAATTATCTAACCAAACACATTATTTTACAAAAATTATTTTGTGAATTACTATTCGGGAAATGTTGAAACCCCAAGTTACCGTCACGTTCACGACCACATTACATTTTCCACACAATACCATCAACACAAGATTTATTTCATAAATTCTATGAAATGAACACCCAGTCGCCCCTACACAAGCCACGCACTGCGGTATTCGGGGCTCCATAAATTTCACCAATCATCGGTTCACTTTGTGAACCCGAATTTCACGGCCATTTCCGGCCTTATGCATATCACAACACAATCCATGGCATAAATTACACAATTAGCCACTCAAACAGTCCGTGAGCAAATACGCGACCGTAAATTTGTTCCATAAATTAAAACAATTTTGGCCCCAAGTTTGGGACCGAACAAATGACCGTCTGCTGTCTCAATCCAACCGAAACATTATAAACACTTAAATAAAGCCAGAAACCCAAGTAGATAACCTCTACCTCACTGAGTCATTAAAATCTCCCTAAAACCGGAGCCCACGTTGCCCTCTTCACAGTGAGCAACTTTCCTTCTGTTCAAGCACTATGACTACGAATTTGCTCTGGAAATTTAGAGAGAAACTTCTCTCTCATTTAGAAACTCCTTACTTTCTGGCTACTGCAAGTTTCCTCCCTTTTTTCCCACATTTTGGCTTTCTTTTGAAGGAGGAGGATAACACTATTGAGGTTTTTGTCATTTTCCTCATTTAATCAAATTCCAAAATGACCATTTTGTCCCTTAGCTTGGATTTTCGGCATTCGTACTATCCCTACCAAGGCTCATTTCCATCATCTCTATACCCATAAAACACGCCAGAATACGCGCATGTTATATGCATCTTTTCACATCTCGTCGCTTTCCCACACCTTAAACTCGACACCTCAAAACGCGCAACCTAACTGCTCCTAATTCGACAAAATTCGACGTGGTAACTAGATTTTGCGAGACGATTCCAACGGTGAAATCCGTTTTTTCATCCGAAATCTAGAGAATAAATTTCGGATTTTTGACCTAAATTACGATTTTGCCATTTTTCTAGAAATTGGAAATTTCTCGGGTCTTACAAATTTAGTACTAGCCATCAAGTAATTTCCTCACCCTTTGAGATTAGGCAAGTTAATTTCACCAATTGAAATACATTTCAAAGACTTGGTCAAGGCCCCGGGTTAATTTCCAACAATCACTATGGAAGCCTTAGGTCAATCTTTCCTAATCTAGGTCTCAAGCACAAATCCCAACACATTTCAATTGGATAAAACCATAAAAATTCAAGCTCTGCATCAATAAGCATTAACACAAGCAACATTCACAAAATCATTCTAAAAATTATATAAACCAAACACTAATGTCAATAACCAACCCTAGAAGATGGTTTAACTACTCATTACAACACTCAAATCTTTCAAAATCATGTTTATCTCAACAATAATCAAGAGAGATGAGTGGAGAGGAGTCAAAGAAGAGGATGCAAACGAACATATGATGGAGAGCTCTCAAAACTTCAATTCCAACTGCAGGAGATCCTCTAGCTAGTTGATTCTTCAAAATATCTTCAAATCTAAAGCAAAATATACAAAAACCGTAACCCTAGGTTGTTCTAAGAATGAGAGGTGAGAAACCCTAGGAAGGGTGTATTGATATAAAAACAATAGGCCTTAAGAAATAGGCCTAAAACTTAAGAAAATATAAAAACTTGCCCTAAAAAAATATAAAAACATGTATTGATAGTATCTTAAGAAATAGGCCTCAAAAAGAGCAAAAAAAAAAAAAAAAAGAATGGTGAAAAACACTCATTTTTAGGCCCTCAACGTCACCATGTCGTGACATGAAAGGCCTTCATGTTGCGACATGATAGAATGGGGGATTCAGCATTTCTGCTGTGATGCCCCAAAACCTAGGGGTTTGTATACTTAGATACCATGCTATAACGCCCTAAAAATACCCTATAATTTTATAATAAGGGCCATTATATATTAGGGCATAGAAATTGGGCCAACTTGGGTATTTTAGGGAATTTGTTAAATGAATATTGAATAAATGATTATATGGCTAGGCAAATGCAATACTATATGGTAAATGAAATTATTGGACCAAATTTACCAGTGTAAAAGACAAATTGAAAATTATGTAAAATAAGGACTTAAGGGTGATTGTAAATAAGTTTATATGTCTAAGTGTAAATGCGAAAATTGAAGTGCAATTGAGAGATTTATGGGCTATATAACCAATTAAAGCTTCAAGTCAAAGGAATGCATTTTGTTGGCCAGCAGACCTGGGATAATGCTTAAGACCAAAAGGAGAAAATGAGAAATGAGAAATGGGTATGTAGAGCGAAACAAGGCCTTGCCACATAAAGGAATTTAAAGACGAAAATTGGTCTAGAGTGCTCATTTGGAGCAAATCATGTTTTTTTGGGAGAAGAGAGGAGAAAGGAAGGCAGGAGCAGGAGAAGATCAAGCTTTGGTTTGATTCCTTCCACTTTTTGCTTCTAAGAGATCAAGCAACCTACAAGAGAATGATTTGAAGAGATTGAGGTAGAAAACAAAACCCTAACTTCATCCTTTATGATTTTGATTTTTTGGGGGAGAAAAGCCTGCAAGAAAAAGGGGTTTCATTGATTCTAAACTACTTTTGGAGTTGTTTTGGGTGGATTCCATGATGGATTTTTATATGGGATGAATTGGAGGAGTTATATTGAAGAAAAATGGGAGAGAATGGCGAATCACGCCATTTACGAGCAAAACCATAAGTGATGCCGAGTCTTGGTGGTAGAAAGCGTGATGTGTAAAATGTGTACGCCTATGCCTTGAGTGCACGTCGCCTTAAGTAATATAGTGTACCTAAGAATGCGGATAGTCGATCACGGGGGAGAAGTGCGTTGACTACTGAAATTGGTCTTATAATATTATCTAGACTTAAACTCTGAATTTCTAGTAACTAACGTGCGTGATTAGAACTAAAGCTAAATTAACGTGTAGAATTACTTCGCGTGTAAAGACTAGGGATTTGTCTCCCCCTGCCACTTTTGATGGATAATTACCTATAGGAATTACTACTCAGTCTATTAATGACTTCTCGATGACGGGGTGATCGTGCCTACGAGATATCCTCACCGAGGGCTATATCAGCCTATCTCTGCTTTGTAGGGTTGGGTGCACATCTCTGCTGACCATACTCCCAGGCGCTTAAATGAGCAAACCACACTTTGCAGCTCACAGATTGGGATATCTCTGTTGCTCGGTTGGCAGGGTCACTCTATTCGGATCCACTGGGAGTCCTTATCTCTGATCTCGGATTACCCGAGGCGGGATCGTGCAATGTGGCCAGGACATTACCATGTATTTAAATCATAGATATAGAGACGATCGATGCAAATCATAAATAAACTGAATAATATATGTTTAAGCTTTAATCCATTCGGTGTGTGAGGTTAGAAGCGAAAGCCACAAGATAGAAATCTAGAACATCTTTAGAAGGCGAATATAAACATAATCAATCCCAACGATCATCGTGGTTTATCGGGAAAGAAATACAAAAGGAAGTGTCTTCTCGTGTCCAGGATCCAGCTGGCATACGTTTTCGCCCTCAGATCGCATGTTCCTCGATACCTCGAGTGGGTATCCCACTTGCTTTTAATGATCTTGTGCCATCATTAGGTGACATCGCGACGTTGTGGCGTCGTGGCGTTAGATCCTTGTTGACTTTCTCGTTGGTAGGCGTCGTGACGTCGGAAAGTGCGGCCGATATTTCTGCTTCTTGTTTAGCTCAAATCGCCCAAAACCACCCTCTTGACCTGCAATTCACAAAAACTCCAGAAATCAAATCTTGGGCTATAATGCGCTTATTTAAATGTAAAATCAACTAAAAACATAAAGCGGACGCAGGTATAATCTGAGTGTTTTAGGCACTCATTAGGTACCAAAGAGTGGTACCGGTACCCACTAAGTAGAGGAGAAGTGGTACCGGTACCACTCAAAAATAACCTCGATACCCATTAACCCAGGGTACTGAGTATCAATCTGGAGTCAGGAAATCGTCTGGAAACTTGATGCTTCTACTGACCTAATTTTGCATGTTATGTACTTTTAAGTCATTATTCGTACATCGATTGTTAGGGACCGCAATAAATGACTAGTGGAGATGCACAGAATAAGGCAGGAAACTAAAGTGAAAAACCTCACAGGTACCTCAAGCTTTGCCTAGCCACTAGAGTGGAGGTTGTATTTGGTAGGTGTGAGTGAAGGCGACAACTTAACCTAGGGCGATATCTATGAGACAAGGGATCGATAAATTGGTTTGTTCTTTGTTTGCTCTACATTTGTTCTTTGTTCTCTTCCTCTTATCACGTTCATTGTGACTCGATTCCCCATTTCAGTTCTATTTGTGAAATATATATATCGATTTGAATTATTAGTATGCAGAAATGTTTGTGAATATACGCATGTCTGCGTGTATTTGAACTATAAGTGAATTTACTACATGAAAGTAAATTGATTTGTGCATTAATGAGATAACGACCGCAGGCGGATTCTGTGGTCGTCATGAAGGTAATCGTATTTGTTAAATGTGAAATCTCATTGCTACTGAATGACAAACATGACATGATTCACCAACTGAATTTGTCGTGAATGTCGAATTCTATAGTCATATGTGAGATTGTAATATTGAATGTGAAACACATTGCTACTGAATGACAAATGGGACGGGTTCTGCATTTGAATGCAACAAGTGAGATGTTGACTCTATGATATATGTGAAATCATGGCCAAGCGAAAAATGATTTGAAAAGTGTATTTGTATAAGTATCTTTTACATTACACATAGACTTTGTATAAAGGCATTATTTTTTGATAAATGCATGATTAAGTGATGACGAAATGGAATAGAGGCGTATAGAACCCTTAAACATGAAAATGCTTAAGCGTATTGTTTTATCAATGCGCGGTATCAGTGATAGGCGGTGATAAAAGCGGACCCCAGGTCGAGGCACCGAGTCATCTAGAAGGGTTCACGGGTAATGCTCCGTCATATGTATCCTTACTATTTTTGAGCATGACATTGTTTTGTAAACAAAAAAAAAAAAAAAGAGTTGACTCGAAATTATTTTTGTACTTTATGTCACGAACACGATTTTGGATATGTATATTTGTAAATGGCATAAATACCATTTTGATTCATCATACTTTGTAAAGGAATTGCATTGAATTTGTGAATGTTTATGGGCTTGCGAAACATAGATTTGAACCATGGCTTATATTAATGAAATGTATTTGACAAATGGATTTGATTAATGGCTTCGGCTGGGCGTCCCCAGGCATATGAATGTATTCTTGACTCCATGGGCTTTCCATAGAGTCCAAGAACACCCAAATCGGAGTTCAAACGAAGGAGATATGACCTTAAGTTGGAGGTCGTGCGTGATCCCAGCTTTGGCGACCTGAAGCCTGACGACCTTTGTTTGTGAAACCTTTGTTTGGCGACCCTTTGTTGGGCGACCACTATTTGGCCCGACCCTTGTTGGGCGACCCTTTGTTGGGCGACCAGCGTTGGGCGACCACTATTTGGCTTGACGCTGTTTGGCGACCCTTTGTTTGGCGACCCTTGTTTGGCGAAACCTTGTTTGGCGATCCGCGTTTGGCGACCAGCGTTTGACGACCTTTGTTTGGCGACCTTTGTTTGACTACCGGTTTGGCGACCAGCGTTTGGCGACCGCGTTTGGCGACCAGCGTTTGGCGACCACCCGGTTTGAACACCTCGGTTTAGCGACCATGACCCATTTGTTTGTTCGGAGTAAAAAGACCATAGCAATTACCGAAGTCCGGTAGAAATTCAGCCTAACATCAAGTTCATTGATGTGGCTACAATTTCCTGAAAGGACTTACTGCCAAATTCTCTTTATTTATGATCCAAAAACCCCGTTCTAAGGTACATCTAGTTATTGTTGGACAAAGCGACTTAGGCCAGTTGCATTTGGTGACCTCATTAAAAGGGTATAACTTTAGTCTGCAGGGTGAATCGAGAGATTCAAAAGCTGCATCAAGATAATTGATGTGGCTGGTACTAGAAGGACATACTGCAATTTCCCTTCACTTCGTACCCAAAAATCAGCTCTAAGGTTCGGCCAGGCTGCGCCTTGCCACAATGTGGCGACTTCCCATGGTTTAAAATCTGTCAAACCCCTAAGGCGAGATAACTACCCAACAATCCTTGGGTAGAAGACCAAGTAGGAGAGGCCTATATCCTTGGGTTTGTCGAAAGTCAGTTAGGTGCCACCACTTGTAGCTCTTAATCATTCCCAGGAAGGACTTAAGCCGTCTTGTGTGGGAGACACATGTCCGTCGTCGGAAAATGCAGAAGGTGGAGCCTCTCTCTCTAACTTCCCCTTTTCTCTATTTTCTTTCTTATGGATCACTCTTAATCGTACTTTTAAGGAGGAGCTTCACTCCCTCTTTCTACATACTTACATGTCATTTCCTTGATTTTTCCTTTTGCTCATTTCTCTAATATCATAGACATATAAACTTGTTACAATTGACCCTTAGGTCCCCATTTTACAATTTCTATATTTTCTCTTTTTCACTTAGGTTCATTTAAGTTCGACAATCATCTAATCAATATTAAAAAAATTTCAGCCTGAGATTGGCTCAATTATACGGGAATATATAATAATTTTTATTATAAAAATTTTAGGGTATTTTTGGGGTGTTACAATCTCTGATAAACTGTTTTATTAAAAAACGGTGGACAATCTCCGATAAACGTTTTATTAAAAAACATTGGACTCCGATAAACTGTTTTAATAAAAAACAGTGGACAGTCTCCGATAAACGTTTTATTAAAAACATTAGACAATCTCCGATAAACTGTTTTATTCAAAAACAGTTGAAATGCACTCACACACCATCGAACACCAAACACAGTGTCGATTTACCATGGTCAAACACCAAACACGGTGTTGACTGACCAGCCACTCACGGGCTTCGGCGTGATGTCTCGTGCATAAATGCAAGTACATATGTCATTGCATGCTATTTCATGCCTACATATGCGCTCATTGTCACATGCAACATATACGATACACTACATGTCAATTGTCATGGATAAATTATATTTAATACATATAATTATTTCCATTTTATCACACATATATCATATAATTTCCTGGAGATTTAGCATATTTATTCAATTCTGACAATAACACACATTAGCCATTCTGACCGCCGTCGGGACATGCTTGGCTTCGGAAATAATATGGACTTAGTCGAGAAAGTCGACTTTGTCAATACCACACAAAATATAACACGCGATTCCACTGTCGGTGGTACATAGTTCGAGCATTTTAGATCTGAGCGATTCAGAAACTAGAGCAGGACCATTCCTTAAGCGTACGTGACCGACCAGTGCTGGCCCATGGTTTGGTGAGAACTTATCTTGTTAAATTCCACAGACTCCAATGTTCAGGTAGAGTCTAGAGCGTCTGAATCCGAAGTTCGGACGAAAGTTATGGTTGTCACGAGAAGTTGTGCGTGGGTCCTTGGTGTGCAAATTTGGGCACACCCTTTGTTTGCCATTATGCTCGGAGTTTCTGGATTCAAGCTCCATGAGTCGCCGGATCTGGGACGATCTGGACCATCTGACGATGACAGTGCATCGGATCAATGCGCATTAGTGTGATGGTGACGTTGACAGTGTTGGTGCAAACCAGCGGATGGATATGCTCTTGTAGCGATTCGGGTCCTTTGCCTTCGGGTCTGCTCCTCACAGCGACCTCTTTCCTTTTCCTCTCTCTTCAACAACTTCATTTTCTTATTTATCTTCATTTTTGTGTATCAGTTTCTCTTTCCTTTCCTCCAGCTCTCTTGCTTTCCTCCGCTTTCCCTTTTCCTTCTCTTTTCCTTTCCTCCCCTCCCCTCCTCCTATGAACATCCCATTTATACATTTTGAACCTTCCATGCAAGGGGACACATTGCTTTCCATGTGTCTTGCGAGTTTTGTACAAATGGACACATGGCTTGCCGTGTGTCATCGACAGCCGATAATACCGAAATCGTGAAACCGATTCTCCGAGAATTCAGCGACATTCGTAGGTGGCTAAAATTTAAGGCGTTAACTAATACGTCGTTTCATCATCAAGAATCACGAAAATCTTCTTTACTCTCGGACGTAACCGGGAAAATCGCGTTTTACTCTTCAAAAATTGAAGTGCAAATTTTCAACCAGTTTCTCGTTGTAGCGTATTGATAAACATTCAATAGCGTGTGAATATCCGTGAATCCGCTTTGATAACCATTCAATGATCGCGTAACTCTCTGAACATCTGAATGGACGATTTTGTTCTCGTGGAAAGAATGAGTTCGTTGAATAATGACGATTGGAATGGTTGACAAATAACCGAACGAAGGATTTGTGGTATTTTGGAAAGTCCTTCCTTTGACTTCACGAGCCATTCCTTTTTCGTTTAGACTCCGAATTTGGTGATTTAGGAATTTTAGAAAGCTTGAGAAGTTTAAACACATTTCTGGTAGAATAGAGCCATTTGATGCCACCATTAACAAAAAAATAAAAATAAAATAAAAATAAAAAGATTAGATGCTTGTTGTGTATGGTGGCTTCTTGGTTCCATTTAAGCTCTTTTTTTTTTTCCTTTTTCTCCAAAGTTGACCTAATCACCAAAATGAAGTATTTAAACGGTAAACACTAATTATCATCATAAAAATAATTAGAATGCCTGCGAGAAAATGGGATGATAATCATGGTATGAAATGCACTCATCACTCAGCTCAAATAAGATGGTGTGATCTCGAGTCATCCACGCTATAAACGCGGAACATTCTAAATTCTAGCAGTGATTGTGCGTCATGAATTGATTGGCTGATTCTTTATACAATGTTTATTCAGATAACAAAATAACTAAGGAGCTATGAGAATCTCTAGACAGGAAATATAAAACTAATGATGGTAGGGTTAAGAAAATTTTCATGGACGTTTCCTTGATTATAAGATGGTAAATTCCAAGACTATGACGTGTCAAGTCCAAGAACTTCAAGTAATCCTCCTAGAGATACATGCTGAGGGATGGTGTTAAGTGAAATCTTTCAAGTGGTAGCCATTAATGAAAAGTTGCCCTCTGCTTGGACAGATTTCAAGAATTACCTCAAATATAAAAGAAAGAAAATGAGCATCGAAGATTTGATTGTTAGATTTGTATTCGAAAAAAAAGACAATAAGCGATCCCGAAGAAAAAAGGCACCAAATTCAAGTGAGGCAGTAACTTGTGGAATATGATCAAAGTTCAAATAAAAAAACTGACAACGAGAGGAAAGGCACTATGTTGGTGCCTAAAGAAGGCATCTCAAAGCAAAGTTTCAAGATAAATCGTTCGACTATGGAAAGCAATGTCCGCAGTATTTTTATAGCATGTGCAGAAAAGTGACAAATCTAAGGAGGCTAATGTGATCAAAGAAATCACCAAGGATGTATCTAATATTGATTTCACTACACTAGTCTCTAAGGTAAAATTGGTGGGATCTAATCCCAAGGAATGATGGATTGATATTATTACTACCCGCCATGTATGCTTCGATAAGTAGATGTTCTCCACATTCGAGGTAGGATTGAGGCGGCGAAAGAATACATTTATGGGGAACTCTACTACTTCTGAAATCAAGGGTTAAGGAAAAGTGGTCTTGAAGATGACGTCTGGAAAGGAATTGACTTTGACCAATGTTTTATATGTACTTGAAATCTGCAATAACTTATTGTTTAGTTCGTTACTAAACAATAATTAATTTTGGATGATGTTTCAGTTAGATGAGTTTGTTTTATCTAAAAGTGGAAAGTAAGTTGGGAAATGGTATATGAGGGATGAAGTAATGGAACCTCCAACATAATGATTATTATCAAGTTAGATATTAACAAGATAGTACTTTTTGGTTACATGCTTGAGTCTTCTAGTCCGTAGCATGGTAGATTATGGCAGTATTAATTATGACCATTACGTAAATTAATTAACTTAAATTATGTGCCAATGTTTCAAATTGATTAGCATAATTGTGAACTTTTTGTTGAGACCAAAACTTACTAGGTTATCCTTTGAAACATTGAAAGACACATGGACCTCTTAGCTTCATTCATAATGATATATGTGATTTGAGGTCGTACAAACAAGGAGTGGTAATAAATATTTTAGTACCCGTGTTGACGATAGCATCAAGTACTGTTATGTTTATTTACTAAAAAACAAGGATGAAACTATAGAGAAATTTATTCTTTATAAAGCTGAAGTTGAGAATCAACTCAACAAGAAAATTAAAGTGCTAAGAAGTGATTGAGATGAGGAGTATGAATAATTATTTATTGACTTTTATGCTCAAATGGAATTATACATGAAATCATAACACATTATTCACCTCAATTCATTGGAGTGGTTGAGCAAAAAAATCGCATTTTAAAGGAAATGATGAATACAATGTTAATAAATTCTAGTCTACCGCAAAAAATGTGGGGAGAAGTCATTTCTATTGCTAATTACTTTTGATTAAGGTATTTAAAAAAAATAGAAAAATACTCCATATGAGTGCTTGGAAAGGAAGAAAACGATCTAAAAATATTTACAAATTGTGGGGATGTCTTGGTAAAATTAGCAGGTTCCTCCGGCTAAAAAGGTGAAAATTTGACTAAGACTAGTGATTGCATTTTCATTGGTTATGCACATACTTGATGTGTCGGTTTCTTGTTTATGAAATCGAATTTTAAAACATTCACAATAACATGATAATAGAGTCAGGGGCCATCATTCTTTGAGGATGTATTTCCATGTAAACCAAAGAAAGAGTCATGCTCACCAAAATGTTGGAGACTATTAATGAAAATAGTTAGGATCAACATAATTTGAGGTGACCTTTACGCATTAAAAGATCAAGGATAGAAAAATCCTTTGATATAGATTTTATGACTTGCATACTTGAAGGGAAACCTCAAACTTTTAGAGAGGCAGTGAACTTATAGAAGGTCTTATGTGGAAAGTGGTTATTAAGAGTGAAATTGATTTCATATTGCAAAATCATACTTGGAAACTAATGGATCTTCCACCGAGTTGTAAACCTTTAAGTTCTAATCGAGTTTTCAAGAGAAAGAGAAAAGTGGATGGATAAATTGACAAGTATAAACTAAGACTTGTGATCAAGGCTATAAACAAATTGAAGGCTTAGATTACTTTGACATGTATTCTCCTATATGAGAATAAATTCTATAAGGATGATGTTTGCAATTTCTACATCGAGAAACCTTGAAGTACATTAAATGGATGTAAAAATAACCTTTCTTAATGAAGATTTAGATGAAGAAATTTACATAAAAACTTTGAGGATTTTTGTTTGAAGGCAAAAGAAAAAGTCTAAATTGGTGAAATCTTTATGTGGATTAAAACTAGCACCAAAATAATGGCATGATAAATTTAACAATGTTATAATATCATATGGATTCAAAATCAATGAATGCGACAAGTGTTTTACGTCAAAGATATAAAACATGGATATGCTATTGTATGTTTGTACATAGATGACTTGCTTATTGTCAATAGTGATAATAAGATGATCACATCTACAAAGAATATATTGAATTCAAGAGTTGACATGAAAGACATGAGACTTTATGATGTTATACTCAACATAAAAACCAAAAGGACAATAGAATGACCCATTTGAAGCCAATCACATTATGACACAATGTTATTAGAAAGATTGGTAAAGAAAATTCTAGAATTGTCAAAAAAACTGATAGATGTAACTCTACATTTATCCAAGAATAAAGGTGAGAGTATTTCTCAAATTAAATACTCTAGAGTAATAAATAATCTAATAAGATACCTAATAAGTTGTACAATACCAGACATAACTTATGTAGTCAGTAAATTGAGTAGATATGCAAGTAATCTTAAAGCCAAACACTATCAAGGAATTTTAAGAGTACTAAAGTATCTAGGGTTTACTCATGATTATAGACTACATCATGCAAGATATCATGTTGTATTAGATGGATACATTAATTCAAACTGGATATCAAATGTTATAAGCTCAAAATCTCATAGTGGTTATGTGTTTACACAAGGGGTAGTGGTCTAATGGAAATATTCAAAACAAACAGTTTTTGCCAAATCCATAATGGAACCTCAGTTTATAGCCTGAAGACAAATATGGGAAGATCTTTGAATGATTACAACACTTAGAGGATATTCCAAAATGACCAAAGTTTGTGCCTTTAATATGCATACATTATGATAGTCAATCTACTATTGATAGATCATAAAGTAGTATGTATAATGGTAAGTTTAGACATATTTGCTGTAGACACAATACCATTAGACAAGTACTCTCAACTAGAGTTACCTCTCTAGGCTATGTAAAATCTAAGGATATCATTGTGGAGTCGCTAACCAAAGGGTTAAATAGAGAGTAATTAGTTGAAAAGTCATCGACAGAAATGAGACTAAAACCCATAAAAGAATAACTTCGATACAATGGATACTCAACATAGTTGACCAGAGATCTCAAGATTTAGGTTCAAAAGAGACAACTAAACTCTAAAGACTTTGTTATATCATTGTGTGGATCTTTCCTTGTCCATTCATATGATGAAATAATGATACTTGTAAACGGAAGATTGAGTTATACTTTTAATGATCCCTATGCAATGGAAAGTGAAACAAGAGAAATATGAGTTGCTCTTAAATTAGGATATCACCTATGAAAGAGTGAAGTGGGGTCTCTTCAAACATAATTGAGATGAACACAATTCCAATTAAACTCTTGCAGAATCAAGCACATGTTCATGACCAAAATAGACATAAAAGTGAGAATTGAAATATATCAGAAAGATTCTTGTGTGAAATATGTTATCGTTTACACAAATGTCATGAATATCATTAGTGTCAAGACAAATCTTGATGCATCAAGATTAGATATGAAACAAGATGATAAATTTTTTATTTTTTATTGTCATTTGATAGAATTCACGTAGTAAAATAATTTAAAACTAAGTACATGAGGCTTAGAAGCTTTTCTTCCCCTTTTTAGACATTATGCAAATTATCAAGATTTTTTTTTTTATAAAAAAGCAAAGTAAAATAAAATAAAATAAATCCCCTTTTTAGTCATGATGCAAATTGTCAAGATTTATTTATACAAAATTAAAGTAAAATAAAATAAAATAAATCCTCAAATAACAATATGTCAATCGGTCAATGGTTATTTAAAATGAATACATAAATAGTAATAAATGTTATCTTTTATCTTATGTGACGTTTTTTTTTTGGGAATTATGTTAAGGTGCATTATCGTCCCAATAAAAAGGAAAATAGAACCCAAGTAATAGATATCATTTTGAAATGCATTATTTCCTTGAAATTAATAAAAACATGCGCTTTTTTAATAACTCATTATTAAACCCTAAATTATCATTTTATGAGTTAATTGGTGGGACCCACCTAAGGCCACTAAGGGAAAGAACGATTCCCCTTGTCCGCTCTCCAACATGATTGTATTCTAAAATAAATAAAAATACAAAAATTCACCAAACATCTCTCTCACATGATTTTAATTTAAAATAAATGAAAAAAAACAAAGATTCATTGAACTCAAACTTCTATATGTTGTGCACACAATGGGGGAGATAAAATTTTCATTAAAAAAAAAAAAAAACCCTAGCCATCCGAACATAAAAGTGAAGCTTCAAAGTCATTCAAGATTTAATTTCGAAAATTTTATCACTTATAGAATAATCTTTTTCCTATTTACAAGTATTAAAATTATTAAAAATTATGTTATTAATTTATTTTATCAAACTAATTTCATATTATATTTTAAAAAACATTTATGATTTAATATTTTAAAATAATTATTCAAAAATTTGTAAGTAAATGATAGATATAAAATTACATAAATGTGAGAGATTATGCTTTTTTTACAATAATATTATCAATTATAATAATATATTTCATGTTAAAATTATAATTTATTTTAAAATGCATTTAATGCACAAATAAACTTTTATATAATTATGGCAAACATAGGAAATGTTGATTTGCATATCTACAATCATTTCATTACTTTTAATTAATCATTTTATATTTTGTTAGAATGAATGATCATATTTATAAATGTAATTAAGGTATCTGTGATCAAGATAAATTTTATAAATATCTTAAAGGGTGTTTTTTTTCATTCAAGAAAAGTGTTCTATTACATTTAAAATAAAATTTTGATTATTTTCAAGATTTAATTTCTAAAGTTTTACTGCTTATAAAATAATTTTTTCTATTTACAAGTAATTAAATTTATGTTAATAATTTATTGTATCAAATTATTTTTTTTATATTTGTTATAAAATTTTGTGGTTTTAAGATTTCAAAACAAAAATTCAAAATTAAACAAAAGTAAAAGGATAAATATAAAATTAATAATTATGAAGCTATGATAATTTTTTTACAATAATATTATCAAATTAATGATAATATATTTAATGTTAAAATTATAATTTATTTAGAAATAAATTTAATACAAAATAAATTGTTATATAATTGGATTTTGAAAAGAAAATTTTGTATAATATATATATATAAATGTGATAGGGAAAGATTAAGAATATGCATCAACAGTGGATACTATAAATGCTATAGATTAAAATTTTTAATGAATTTTTGTTTTGTTTTTTTTCATTTATTTAAACTAAAATGCCTTATATAATTCTTGATGTTCTTGCCTATGCAATTAGGGATGCCCACGTAGCGGTTTTGGGACGGGTTAACCATATCCCATCTCTATCCCAAAATATTGAGCCATCTCCCATTCTCATCTCAAACCCAAGAAGGGGCGGATTCCTCATTCCCATTCCCGACCTCGATTAATATTTAAAATGCCACTCCAACTTGTCCCGCCTCGAATATAAAATTCCAAAAATAAAATATGATAATAACTGTGGAAGAAGATGTCGGCAAAAGATGCAGAAGAACGATGGAAGAGGAGAAAGGGAGAGGGAAAGAGATTTTCTTATCAATAAACCGTTATTCATAACTAATTTAAGAAACTTCATACCCAAAATCCAAAATTTGCCTTTGAGATAGCAAATCTGAACCCATAAATATTCACCAAAATCCATAAAAAAAAAAAAAAAATAACATCGTAGCAACTTCATCCACAAAATTCAAAACATGAATTAGACTTCAAACTACACATAGCAAAATGAAAACAAAGCCACAACCTTAAGTCCTCAGCGGTAAGATTTCTAGAATCTGGCATGGGCACCATGACCACCGAACTTCTTGGGCTCACACCATCTCAGATCAACATCGAGCAGGGTCCAATCATAGCGAATAAAAATGCCTTTGACTAGTGCTTGCAGTAGGTGATAGCCACGATCGATGGTAGTGATGCCAGGTTTCAGAAGGTGATGTGGGTGAAACAAACAATAAGAAAAAAACAGCACTAAAAATTTTAACCCTAAGAAACAAACAAATATAAATATGAAGGTTCTAATGGGAAATTAAAATAGAATAAGGGTATACTTATAATTTTATATTCGAGATACAGCAGGGCAGGGACTAGAAATTTCATACCTGTCTTGAACTCGAGTTAAGTTTAAAAATTCATTCCCAAACCTGTCTATACCCATTTAAAATTAGCCTAAACCCGTCTCATTAGGACCGGATAGGGTAAAAAGTCGAAAAACCCCATTCCATTGCCATCCTTATATGCAGTCATAAGATGAATGTATGGCTTTGTTCTTTGCCATCTCCGAAAAGACAATGTTACATTTTTCAACATCCATTTTAGCCATATGTCAACTCTTGGACCATGTTAATGCAGCCAAAGAGAGAAAAGGAAACTAAAAAGAAAAGGAAAATTAAAAAAAAAAACGTTTATTTTTCTATACATTCAGCCACTTTGAATGGACTAAATTTCAATCCATCATTTGACATGAACCAAAAGGTCATAATCTAACATTTTCTTACTTTAGATTTATCTTTAGTACTTTCTTATTTATCTCGTGATACTATTTTAAACATGACTGTTATTTTACTTTTTTAATTTTGTATGTTTTCTTTCCAAATTTTTTTTTGTATGTTTATCCTTGTAATTTATTTAATGCTAAGTTTTTAATTTTAAATATTAAAATATATTAATAAAATAAAAAAGTACTATTCTTTAGTATTTCATAATAAAAATTAATTTAACATATATTAATGTAATTTTAATTATTTAAATAGGTTACCATTTTTTTATAGCTAAACACTTTTCCAATAAGACTTGAACTTGAGGCATTCTTAACTACATGTCATAACTTGTTAAGCATTCATGACTCTTATTATGAGTTATGTATGATAAGGAAATATATGACCACTTATAATAAAAGTTCTTCATCACAAATTTGAAATAAAATTTTAAAAATTGAATATCAAATAAAAATTTCTATATAAATCCATTTAATTTCATTTGCACATGGGTAGATATTTTCCATACATGTTGAAAAGCTGAGCATAGCAAAAGTCTAAGATTGTGGTGAATTAATTGAATTTTGCCACGACAAGTGGGTTGTTGAAAGGAAGCGGTGGGACATGTGCTATTATTATTATTTTTTTTTATCACTAATTTTGAAGTATGTTGCCAGTGCACTATTGCGTGGCAAAGAGGAAAAATATAACTTCGACTAATGGTTATCAGCGAAATATCACTATGTCATTGGAAATTAATAAAAACATCTTATATTTGAGTAACTTTTCGTTAAACCCTAAACTATCCTTGTATGAGTTAACCCGTGGAACCTACCCATGACCATTAAAGGAAAGAATGATTATCCTATCCCTTGTCCCCTCTCCCGTTTAGTTTAAATAAATAAAAACAAAATGCTAAATCTCTCTACAACATGATTTTAATTTAAATTAAATGAAAAAAAAAAAACAAAGATTCATTAAACCTAAACTTCTATTCGGTTGTGCACACAGTAGGGGAGAGATAAAATTTTCATCAATAGTACATCTCAAACTCGTTCAAGATTGGCTACTCTTTCCACATAAGTCTTTGTTTATTGAGCCTCGGGTATTTGAGTGTATTGTTTGTTTGGGATGTTAGTCCACATGTGTCTGGCTTGATCCCCAAGTCGTTGAAGTGTCTTCGCCCAGTTCTTCTCAGTTTACTTGGGGAGTATAGGTGTTATTGTCACTGGTCTTCGTAAGTACCCTAGTTTACCAGGATGTGATTTGCGAAAATGCTTTTTTCTCAGACCCATCCACACTAGTTAGGGGAGGGTGATGATTTGCTTGTTGCTCTCTTGCCTTGTCACGACTCTATACATTTCCTCCTCTATAAAAGCCTCTTATTACTCGGGTCCTAAGCTCGACTTATACCCCCGGTCGGCTCGCTGACTTCTTGAGGTCGATCAGGTTCTTAGTATTGATCTTCCTATTGCTCTCCATAAAGGTAAATGTCAGTGTACTCATCCAATCTTCTCCTTTTGCTCTTATAACAATTTTTCATCATTTTTTTGTTCGTTTATTACATCCTTAGACTCTATTTCGTTGCTTAACAAGGTTTTTGAAGTCGTAACTCACCCTGGTTGGCGTAATGCTATGATAGAGGAGATGGATGCCTTGACTGACAATGGTACTTAGGACTTTGTGCATTTACCTAATATGAAGAAAGACATTTTTTGCCGATGGGTGTTTATGGTGAAGGTTAATTCCGATGGATCAATTGCTAGGTTGAAAGCCTTCCTTGTTGCTAAAGGGTATGCCCAAACCTATGGGGTGGATTATTTTGATACTTTCTCCCCGAGTTACCAACCTAAATTCTATTCGACTGTTTATATCTATGGCAACCACTCATGGCTAAGACCTCTATCAACTTGATATTAAAAATGTCTTTCTTCATAAGGATCTTGTAGAAGAAGTTTATATGGAGCATCTGGGGTTTGTTACTCAGTGATAGATTGGAAGAGTTTTTTGTCTCCGAAAATCATTATATGGCTTAAAATAGAGTCCCCGTGCATGGTTTGGCAAATTCAGTGAAGTGATTGAGAAATTTGGCATGCAGAAGAGAAAATTCGATCATTCTGTCTTTTATAGAAATTCTCAAGCATGTATCATCTTGTTAGTTGTGTATGTTTTCACTCAAGTCCTTTCTTCAACTCCAATTCCACACAAAGGACTTAGGAATGGTAAAATATTTATTGGGCATTGAAGTTATGAGGAGCAAACATGGAATCTTCGTATCTCAAAGGAAATATGTGCTGGATCTATTGTTTGAAATAGGAAAATTGGTAGCAAACCCATGTCACTTCCCTATGACACAAAGCCTACATCTTACTAAGGAAGGTGAATTGTTTGAAAGACAGGAGATATAGAGGCGCCAGGAAGCTGAACTACTATTCTGATAACATGTCTTGATATTGCATACTCTATTAGTGTTATAAGCCAATACATGTCTTCTCTAATAACAAGTCATTGGGCGATTGTAGAACAAATTCTATATTACTTGAAAGGAACCCTGAGATGTGGTATTTTATACAGTAATCATGGGCATAATGGACTTGAGTGTTTCACAGATGCTTATTAGGCAGGATCTAAGGAAGAATGTCTATTTGTTGGATGAAATCTAGTCTCATGGAAGAGTAAGAAATAGAGTGTTGTCTCTCGATCTAGTGCAGAATCGAATATTGAGTAATGACATAGTTTGCGTGTGAGATTATGTGGCTTCATTAACTTTTGGTGGAAGTTGGTATTAAAACCTCAGTCCCATCAAAGCTGCAGGTGTGACAAAAGCTAAGGTTGGCCCATGTGCGCCATCACGTATTTTTGTGAACAGAACTAAACACATAGAGATAGATTGTCATTTCGTTTGTGAGAAAATACAACTCAGTTTGATTTCTATAGGATAAGTGGATACTAGATAACAGTTAGGTGATATCTTCACAAAGACCCTAAGTGGAGACCGGGTTAGTTACCTTTTGATAAGTATATGAAATACTCATTTTTACCCTATGTTTTACTTTGTTTTTAGTAGTTTTTATGTTAAATAAGTGTCCTAATGCTCTAAATGTTCATCTTTGAATTAGGTCCAACCATTTGTGAATTGTGGAAATGTGACTAAAGGAAAATGTGATTTCCCTAAAAGTATAAGTAGCAGCCACTATATTCCAACTTTTTAGCTTTAGGATGAGCTCAAATGACATCAAGCTTTATTTGGATGGATTCTACACTTCAAGAGCTTTCCAATGGTACCAAAAACACCAAATTTGGAGTCCGAATGAAGAAGTTATGCAAGTTCTTTGACTGATTGCCGGTTTACTTCCACCTTGAAGTGAACATCCACCTTCGCCACGAAGAGTTTATGTTATTGCGTAAAGGAAGAAAGATCCGCGAAGCATGGGCCTTAGTTTCTTGTGAAAGAGTGCCATACGCTTACCGCATGACGAACCATAATGACTGGAATAGAATTCATCTAACGAAGCCACCACGTAGCGTGTTCGAAGGATATAAACATAGGTTTTTAAGTTTCACACTTTGGGGTTTGGACTTGGAGAAAGAAGAACAAATGTGAAGGTTAGCTTGGGCCGATTGGAAGACCGCCAGTCCAAAGGAAGAATACTAAAGATTCCACAAATCTTTTAGCCTAGAGTTTCTTCTTTCTTTATTTATTTTCATATTTTCTACAAACCTTATGATGTTCTAGATTGTCATTATGTTCTAAACTTACAATCTAGGGTTTTTGGATGTATTTTAGACATGAAGCTTATAAATAATTGCTAGGGTTTCTTATTCTATTGTGTCACGTGATTGTATCTCTTTTGATTCGTACTTGATTTTGTTTACATGTTGATATCTGACCAATATTACTGTGGTGAGTGGTTCTCTACAAGATATGAGAAGGGAGTAGAGAATTAGACATAGGTGAATCAACCTAATTATCCTGATAGTGTAGAAATTATCTATAGTTGGGGGGTGTGTGAGGTTCTTGGGACCTAAAGCATCTCTAGTGTTTGGGGTTAAGGCGAGAAGCAAGACCTAGTGTGGATTAGTAGGTTATCTGACCTCGAGAGAGGTTGATAATTAAATTAATCAAGAATCGCCTAGGAGAACTTTCTAGAAAAATAGAATAGGAGTCTAATTCAAACATAAGTGGATTGTCCAATTGCACCAAAACCGCTAGAACTTTACCATCTCTTGGAACCCCTACTTGCGTAGTTCAATTGTCATATTGAGAGTGGGTAGCTTAAAATTTAAATTCAAGTTTCAATCATCACTATTGATCGGTTGGATCTTGAGGAGTAATCAATTTCGGTACTTAATCTTTGTTTTCATTGCATCGATCTTTGTACTTTCGATACCTTGTGTTACTTGACACGCGTATACTTGTGTGAATAGACATCTTTTACATACCTTATTGCATATCTTTATGCACAAAACACAAATACGCCTATGATTAGTGCCCAAATAGTGCTATTTTGAGCCCTGTTTATTGTAGGTTTTGAGCACTTTTGTGTGCTAATCAGCAATTAACTTGATTGGCGCATTAAGGTCAGAATTTACTATAATCGCATTTGTGGCTTTTTGTAGTTTATGCAAGCTAAACTTGCCCAGGTGTTAGTGGAAGCTCAAACACGAAAAATCTAAGCTGAACTCGAAGTTACAGATTCGAAGCGAGGAAGAGGAAAATGGAGCGAGGAAAATAGAAGGAATTGGGTGCTGCGGGAGCCTGCGGGGTTGTAGTCGCAACTTTCATAGGGAATTTCGCGAGGTTGCGAGGAATTTACGCAACACTGCTCCTATCTTCTGTTGGTTCCCCATTTTGACCAACTTTTTGTAACTTTTTCCTAAACTACCCTTTATGTATTATTGGTAGTTCATACTTTTTTGTAATTTACCTTATTCTGAGCAGTATATAAGGCTCAGTCAAGGCTTTGTACAGGATGATCACTTGATGCAATAAATTTTGGGCGTGAAAGCTTTTAGCTTCCCCCGCCTGTTTTTCTTTCTCTCATTTTCTCTCTCTTTCTTGCTTGCCATTACCGCCAGGGATGACAACTGGAAGGATGTTAGTTGGCTCAGCCTTTCTATCCTTGAAGAGTGATAGGGCTATTTGGGCTAGAGGTTTTGAGGTAAAGCTGCGAGTACTCTTGACTTTTAACGCAAGAAGTGGGTGTCATTTATGTCTTTATCTCTCTCGCTATAGGTTTAAATCCTTTTGATGTATCTTGATTTACCAGTACTTGCAATCTTTTAGATTCAGTGGATGCTTATTGCTAGATCACGAGACTGATTGGTACCATTTATTTATCCTTTGGAAGGGTAGATCAAAGGATCAGTTTTTACTGTCTTGAAACATTAATGACTAATAAATGCTATATCTCAAGAGGAAAACTATTATGGTTCGGTTTTATAGCTACGAAGACCCGATTCAGGAAATGACTATAGGTCATTAAGGAAAGGGATCCGAGGACCTCTCAATTGCCCTAGAACCTCAAACCCAGTGGCCCGAGGCTTCAAGGATATTTTTACATTTTATTACATTTTAGTTGTAGTCTTTAAATCACCAACCCCACTGTTTTTTATAAAAACCTAAAAATCCAAAGTGAAATCCCTTGCATTTTGAATCCTTTGTGAAGTTACCTACCACGAGAAAACCATTTTGTGTTAAACCCTAGAGCCACTTTGTTCCCAGTAGTTATACTCGCCCGATGAAAGGTTTAGGATTTATAAATATTTTGATTCGACGCCGTCTCTACCTGTGCATGCTACGATTTTAGCGAATCAAATGGCATCGTTACCGGGGATGGTGCCTAAGTGCAAGTGACGAGTTGTTGAACTTGTGATCCACATCACAAGTGTTGGTGAATTTTCAACCTTTTTGTTTTTAATGTCATTTCCCTTAGCAGCTCACTGTTAGATTGATTCAATTTTATACTATCCATATACAATTTTTATCTTCATTTTTTTTTTTTCGCATTAACCTTTTGTGCTTTGTTTTGTTTTTGTCTCTTATTTGTGTTTTGTGCTGTACCATAAGATTCCATGCAACACTGGGATAGGAACATAGTAGGCCGATTAGAAAAAGGCAGGTGAGAAATCATACTCACACATCGGAGGTCGAGGAAGTATGCAATACCTTCAAAGGACATCTCAATGTGGACCTAATGGGGCCCGAAGTTCTTTCCTCTTTCACGAGAAAGATAGGCTAAAATTTGGCTAAACTCTCTGAAGCCGAGAACTATTAGGGATTTGGGAGATATGCTGATTCGTGCCACGGTAGGGTGATCCGGAATCAACAAAATTTGTTTCCTATTTTCCTTCTCTTTGCCGTGGTCAAGCTCTTCTTGATATAACGGTCTAAGGTCGAACTTACGAGGGGATGGTTTTTCATCCCACAAATGATTTAATATCATGATTCAAAATGGTGAGGCTTTCATTTGGATTTTTGGATTTGCATTGAAAAGTCTGGGAGTTGTTGTCACTAGGTTAACTGAAACAGTTTAAACTAAAGTGTGGAATGGAGACCTTGAACGCTTGGGTCGCTAGCTTGATAAAATGAGGTTACTAAAGGTGTCACCAGATTATTCCTCGCATTAGGGCAAATGACATATAGTCATAGCCAAAACCCTGGATCTTTGTTTAACTAAAGACCAACCCTTAAAAACATTCCTAGATTGAACCGGCATTTACTGAACATATTTAATGTTTAACGATTTGAAAACAAGAATTTAACCTATTTAGTGGCTGCGTAAATGACATCTAATGGATGTTAGTGTATCTACCATTAAGAATACACTAAACCTTGAAGCATGCTAAGTATTGACCAAAGGAAATACATTAAATAGCATTAAACCCTAGTTTGGAAGTTTGGAAACACATAAATCACGTGCAGCTGTTAACACGGAGAAACACCTTGACCACCAAGTAACCAACCTAGCAGCCCCCTCCTCTTCAAGGTTTTGAGTTTTAGCCAAACATCCCAGCTGAATTGTCTTCCTCAAAGGGTGTGTTTGGCTTGTAGAAAACTAGGAAAGAAAGAGAGAGAAGAGAGAAAACGTAAACCTAAAATGAAAAGCTGCGTGGATTGAAAGTTAGCAAAAGTTAGGGTTACAAGATGTTATCAGAAATTGGCTTATATAGCCTTGAGATGTAAAATACCAAAATAACCAAAATAATATGATTACATTGAGGGCAAAATAGAATTTTCATGAAGGGTCGTTGGATAAAAAAGCGAGAGGCGGCAATTTGGCTATGCATAGTGAATTTCGCTAAAATTACGGGGCATAGCGAAAATTTGAATAAGCTATGCACGATTAATTTTAGCTATGATAGCGAAATTTCGCTAGCATAGCGAAAAGGTAGCCATAGGTCGCTAGGAGTATTTGCGAAATTTTCCACTACCATTGCGAAATTTTCGCAATCCTTGCGAAAATTTTCGCTATGCCATAACGAAATTCCTGATCTCCTGCATTGCATCCTGCATTAGTCGACTGCATTTCTTCGTTTCAGAAGCTTGACATTTCACCGTCCAGGCAGTGAAATCGCTGAGAATCCAAAGCGAACTCAGCGCAAAACATCACTAATTCTGACGCGAAGCTTGATGTGATGGTGAGGTTCCCAAAAACACGCAAAACTACCAAAGCAACCATAAAACAAAATTTAGTAGTACTAAACGGACACCGCACATGTCAATCGGCTTAATTAATATGATTAGTAAGCAAAAAGCACTCAAAACCTATCTTAAATAGGACTCAAAATAGCACTTTTTGGGTACTAATCATATGCATGCTGAGTTTTTAAAGAAATTCTTTAGCACCCATAAAACCAATACTTTGAAGAGGCAGGTTTACACCTTTGCAGCCCAAGAAAATGAGAAATTCTACCAGTGTTGGGAAAGGTACCTAAAGACCATCAATGCCTACCCTCACCATGGCTTTGATACTTGGATGCTGGTTAATCACTTCTATAATAGAATGTCCCCTGCTATGAAGCATTTGTTGGAAACTATGTGTGGAGGGACTTCGCCGGAAGTAAACACATCCGGAGGAGCCATGGACTTCTTGAATTATGTGGCTGAGACATCCAAAGCATGGCATGAACCCAACCCCAGAGAGGTAGAGAGGATGAGACCTGTAGCCAATTCAAGGGGAGGCATGTACTCACTCACGGAGGACATGGAGATGAAAGCAAAGCTAACCACCTTGGCTAGAAGGTTGGAGGAGCTTGAAATGTGAAATCAACATGAGGTGCGGGACGTTAGGCGGAGGCACTTGTGCTTGATCGAGCACTTTGCCCGTTTTTCGGTCTATTAAGCACCAAGAGCCCAGTGTTCATTGATGGGAATATGGTGGCTGGTAAGCCAATCTTTGTGGGCCCTTACAAGCCACCATCCATTTGCTCCTTACGACCCAACATATATAACCTAACTAGAGGAACCACCCTAATCTCTCTTGGAAACCAAAAGCTCCACCATATGTGCCCCCTGTACCGCAATGACGTCATGGTTCCCTCTTCCAACCACAACCACCACCGTCCTCAAATCGATTGAGCAAGCTATCCTTGAACTTGAGCAAAGTGGTGGGCAATTTTGTGGAAGAACAAAAAGGCGATGAATGCCCGGGCTAACCCGGAGGATTAATCTGATGAAGGCACATTGAGCAAATGACAAGAGAACCTACAGTGTAAAATTTCCCAAAAAATTTGACAACTGCAATACTCAATTTCAAGGTTGACCAGCGGCGGCAAGTCCGGGGAAAAAGGGAAATTTCCCTCTCAAACTTTCTGACCCATCCCTAGAGTACATGAATTAAGCTCTTCGATGAGCCGTCCAAAATAGACCAAATTTAAAGTAGTTATCACTTTGAGAAGTGGTAAGAAGGTTAAACAGCCGGAGTCCCAGGCCGGCGAGGAAAGAAGACCGGGAGGCCAAAGAAGGTGAACTAGAGGAGGAGGTGATCAAGAAAATGCGGTGAAAAGAGCACACCCCACCTTTTCACACAAGCACTAAAAGAAGAAGCCAAGAAAAGGCCATCAACCGATTTGAAATGTTAGAGGTGTAAGCGGGGTGAAGTCGACATCCTTGCTTGACATGAATTCATGAGTCCCGACATATGCCAAGTTTTTAAAGGACACATGCCTGGTGAGAGGACTAAATGTTGACAAAAGGCCTTTGACGAACAAGTTAGTGCCATCGTGATAAGACTCCGGTAAAAAATACAAGATCCGGATTTCCATCTCGGTAAATATCGGAGGCACTTGTGTAGAAAGAGCACTACTAGACTTAAGGGCGTGTCGACCCTCTTGCCTTATTCGATGTATAAGCGGCTAGGTTTGTGAGGCGCCAAGCCCACTTCCATCACATTGTCCCGCGCGAGGACCAGATCCATAAAATACCAAAGGAGCCTTTGTGGAGGATGTTTTTAATACAAGTGGACAAATTCTACTATCCTGTGGGCTTTGTTGTGCTTGATCTGAGCCGATTTACGATGGGGAATTTATTATGTGCCTATCATCCTCGGAAGACCATTCTTAACCGCCTCCAATGCAATTATCAATTACGAAATGAATTATGCAACTTACATTTGGGAACACGACCTTGGAACTTAACATCTTCCACTTGAGTAAAAAGCATATGCAACCAGTGGAAAAAGAACCAGAGGAAGTTTCCATAATTGATACAATTCTAGAGGAACAAGCTAATCAGCAGCAAATGCAGGATGTGCTAGTTGAGGGCCCAGTTATTTGCTGAAGTACGAGGGAACCCAAGACTGTCTTTGGGACATGGCCCGTGGAGAAAAAAGAAGAGATTCTACCTCTATGGCGGGGAAGAAGCGTGAGCCTCAGTGGATCTCGAGCCCTACCATTGGGCGAAATATGCATACTTGAAGAACATAGGCAATGCTGGTTTCATATCCTCCACCTTTCGATTGCTTCATGGGAAAACAACTTGCTAGACATCCTTAGGAATGGCGTTTATTGGTTGGAAAATCGCGACACAAGGGAATTAGCCCATGAGTTTGCCCATCATATCTACTTGGAGAGGAAGCAAAATCGTTAAAATGACCTCGAGGAGAGATTGAATCCTCATATCGAGGAGGTGGTACGTGCGAAGTGCTAAAATTGCTTTGGTGGTATCATTTACCCCACATGTCAGATGCTTGCCGGTGAGTCGGCCCGGAGTTGTGCCCGAAATTAGGGGTAACTATTGTACATAATGAAAAGGGGGAGGAAATGCCCACCCGCCTTACCACAAGTTGGAGGGTATGTATCGATTACAAAAGATTAAATGAGGTGACAAGGAAAGATCACTTCCCTCTACCCTTCATGGACAAGCTTCTAGAAAGAATTTATGGCCACCCCTTCTACTACTTTCTAGATGGATATTGGTATTTCTGGATTGAGATTCTTTGCGAAGATCGGGGAAGACCACCTTCCACACCGCCCGTTTAGCACGTATGCCTATAGGAGGATGCCCTTCGGCTGTGTGCCCTTGCCACATTCGGCGATGCATGCTCGGCATCTTGGTGATTTGGCGGAGTGCATTATGGAGTTTATGGATATATTCTACGAGTTTATGGAGGGAGCTTTGAAGAATGCTTGATCAACTTGAAGACTGTTCTACATAGGTGTATAGAGAAGAACTTGGTGCTGAATTGGGAAAAATGCCATTTTATGGTCAACCAAGGAATTGTGCTGGGACACATTATTTCCAACAAAGGAATTAAGGTTGATAAGGCGAAAATTGAATTGATTTCCAAACTGCCTTCTCCCATGAATCACGAGTGCAAAGAGGCGATTCTTAGGGCGTCTGCAGGCTTTACGGGAGGTTCATCGAGGATTTTCAAAAATTGCCAAGCCTCTTATGCCTGAGTTTATTAGAAGATGCCAAATTCATTTTGGGATGAAGACTACGGAAGGCTTTACAGGGAGCTCAGGCTATGACCCTTCGTTAGTGAGGCCCCGATTGGAAGTGCAGCACGGAGGTTATGTGCGATCTGAAGCAACCACCCGCCATTGGAAGCGAGTTCTCAGGTAGAGAGAAGAAGGAAAACTGTATGTGGTCTACTATGCAAGCAAAACGTTGAACGAGGTACAGAGGAATTACACCACCACAGAGAAGGAGTACATTGGCGGGTAGTCTACAATATACGGACAAGTTTCGGCTCTTACTTGGTTGGGTCGGGGACGTAATCATCTTCAACGATTATTAGGCTGCGAAGTGCTCGCTAAGCGAGAATGCCAAGGCTAGGCTTATTAGATGGATTCTCCTACTCCAGGGAGTTTAACTGAATCAAGGATAAAAAGGGTGTGAATGTTGTTGCGGATCATCTCTCGAGAACTAACAGCTAGCATAACACTCATAACCCTCCAATCAACGATGAGTTTCTTAGAGGAATCCCTCTCCTAGCGAGAATACATGGTACATGCCACATTGCCCATTGCCAGCAACATGAGAGCTACTATAGTGGTTTGGAAAGCACAAAATAGAAAGTTTTTCTTCGCTAAAATTCACTCCTACTATTAGGAAGATCCCTTCTTGTACAAATACCGTGCTGATCAAATAATCAGAAGATGCGTGCCTGAGGGAAAACAACAAGGGATACTCAGCCATTGCCATGAGAATGCATGTGGAGGCCATTTTGCTTCCCAGAAAACCGCCATGAAGGTCTTGCAATGGGTTCTATTGGCCTTTGTGAGGCTGAAAACGTGAGTAATGTAAAATATGCGCCTATACGTGGCGCAGAATTACTTGCCGTCGCCTCCGTAATATAGTGTACTGAATTAATGCAGTATCGATCCACGAGGGGAAGATGAGGTGACTCTGATTTTACGCTTTTCGAACAATGCTCCCGAATGAATGATTCTAAGATGGAGTTTAAATCTTGCATTTGTGAACTAAACTAGTAGTTTTGGTGAATTGATAATGAGGAGCCTAGGGTTAAATCTCATCACATTCGATGGATTATTCTTCTAAAGATGTTATTTATTAAGTTGTTTATAATATATCGTGGCTGAGAGTGATCTTACCTACGAGATATCCTCTCTCTCGAGAGTATATTCGCTGTTGCGTGAGATAGAATCGAGTATATCATCTATCTAGGCTCGGTATTCGAAATGCTTAATGTTCAACCCCAAAACCACCTTCGAGTTCGAATATCTCTATTACCGAATCGGCTAAGGCTACTACCCAGTCCTGAATACCCTCATCTCTGGGAATCTCGGATCTTCGGTGTAAGTATGTTAATATTGGCGAGGATATTATCATATAATTAACATGCGAGTATAGAGCGAGATGTGATAAACTAACAACAATTGATTAACATGAAAGAATTAAATTCTAATCCATAAGTGGTGAGGGTTTGATGCTAACCACTAGAAAGAGGTTTAGAACATCATGAAGGAAAGAAATAATACATGTAATATGAAGAACATCCTCATGTGATCTAAACAATAATCAAAATAGTCAGGAAAAACTAATACAAAAATCCAAGAAGATCCTTGAAGTCTCTGTTGCAGGTTCTCAATTCGAGTCTCTGCGGCGCCCGTCGCCGATGCTGGATTCGAGCCCCTCGCGACTAATGATGGGATCGAGTACGGTGGCGTCGCGGCGCTCGTGCGTCGCGGCGTGGGGCGTCGCGGCGTGGGGGCGTCAGCGGCGATGAAGCGAGTTGACCACGTAATGGATTGACCTCCGCGTCGTGACTTGGTAGCGGCGTGAGCGTCGCCCGGCGATGCGGTGCTTCCTTGCCTACTCCTTATTGCTCCAAAAGCTTCAAAGATGTGCTTCTTGCCTCATCGAAGCTGTATTTGAGAATAAACACTTAATCGAGATCTAACACCCAAAACTATAAATAATGCCAAAACCAACATGAAAATGCGAGGCGCGTGGTGCTGTCTGAGTGTTTAAGCACTCATCACACCCCCAAGCAATTTCTTGCTTGTCCTCAAGCAGGCGCTCTAGACAAGGACACACACACTTTCGACACCATCTGACTAACAACGGGTCAATGTGTGCTCGTCTTTGAAAAATAATGGATCAATTTGGACTAGTCGCCTTTCGATGTTTTGCTCGATGTTCAATGAAGGCTACATATGCTTGACTTTAGGTAGCCGATTGAGTAAGGTGGCCGACTAGTGCATCAACTCCCATGGTGATGATAGCCATTCCCAAGCCCTATGTGCTCATGGTGGATGGCCTCAGGAATATGCCTAAGTCGGAATGCCCCCCAGACTTAAGTTCAACTTACCTATTAGGAAGAAGCGAACTAAAAACGGGATACGAGGCACCTATTTATTCATGACAGCAAACTAGAAATTTCTATGTAACAAAAGCAAAAGGAAAAGACTGGTGCGGCGGTTTTAGTTAAGTGTCCACTGTAGCGGGTTCCATTGGTGACTCCCACCGGGTTAGTTAGGGCGCGGGCATTCAATTCCCTTCAAACTTCACCGAACACTCAACCAGACTCAATGGCCCTAGGTTTGCGTGAGCGATCATCTTACATCCCCATGTAGCGGGCGTGAAGTCAATGACTCCGACCGGGTTGGCTCGGGGCATTAGGCTTTGATAAGGCCCCTCGGGCGTACGAGATTAGATTGGATGATCAGAAGCATTCCTATACTTATACCTATTTTTATCATTTTTCTTTTTCTTTTCTTTTTCTCTTTTTCTTTTTCTATTGTTTTTGTATTTTCTCTTTTTTGGTTGAGGCTCAGTAGTGATCCTCTTTTCATTAGTGTCCTATCACTTGAATGATTCGAATCTCCACTGGGATTGGTTGAACTTTAGTGGTTGTTCGGCACTCTATGCATACTCTGCAAGTCACTAATGTGTGTGTGCGATAGGGTCTTTGAGAATTGGTGTCTTGCCTACCCGGAATTAGTTCACTGGCCCTTTTCCTTATTGACCTAATTCTACCAAGGAGTATCATGCTTGACTATATGCCTCGGAACAGCTTCTATAGTGCAATCAATCCAAAATGATCACTCAATTTTCAACCGAGACATACATGTATGCAACTATCACTATATGCAAAATGAGGATGTAATACAACAACTAACAAATGATTCATCAATCATAAGCAAAAATACGATACGCAAAAACTCAAACAAGACCAAAACTCAAACAATACCTAAACACTACCCCACGGATGCATGCAGTACTAAAATAAAACCACGAAACTCATATCTGAACAACTAAAAATACTATAACTACTAACACCAAAATAATGGAAACAACGGCTAGAAATAAAACATAACAAAATACCCTCCCCCGAGCGAAAGATCCGGTGTCCTTACTTTGGTAATATAAAAATATAGAGGTAAGAATTGCTCCACGGAGATCCCTTTGCGGGAGCGGTGGCGGTGGGCTGGTGGAATGCCATGGCCCATGCGTTGCCCAGGCTGCGCGCTCGCGCTGGCGAAGGATGATGATGGCACGATTGGCGGGCGGTGTGCATGTCGGCCACGCGGGCGCCTCCGTGTCACAGTAACGGGGCTTCGGTGCTCCTGGGTCTCATCCCGAGAATCACGTCAAAGCGCTCGGTGAAACCTTGGGTCCTCGATGTCGGGTGAAGAGGGCTGGGAGGGGCGGTCTCACGCGAAATTTCTTTGGGGTGGTGGTGGAGGTCGAGATGAGGGCTGGCTAATGTCCTCTTGGGTGTCACCCAAGAATCCATAGCGAGCCCCTTAGTCGGGGCTAAATCCTCGTCCGGGTAAAACCGTGTCCCGGTCGTACACCCTCGGATTCTTGGGACACCGGGTGTTGTCGCTTAGTGATATGGCTTTTATTGGATGAAACCCGGAGGAGCCTCATTGGTGTCTAAATTTTCCCACGGCTTGTTGCCTGGCCAGAGAAAATCGAAAAAGTGCGGGTTCATCTTAGCCTCCAGGTTATGGAGGATGGCATCCTCGATAACACATGACGTCAGATATGGTATATCTGTAAAATAGGCGTAATTGAGCAAGGAATTTATTTGGCGGTCACCTCACACACATTCGTCAGTCGGTATAAGGCCAGCAGTGATAAAGTGATGCCACACCTTAGGAATGTAGGCCAAATGCGGCGCCCCGAAATTTCTGCGCGTGACCGCTATTGATCCAGCCACTCACCACGACCTTTGGTCGACCTTTCGGATGACCTCATGATGGTCGGGGTGCTCGTAGGCGTCGAAGGGCGAAGGGACATATGCTCTAGGCCGCTAGTAGCTATTGATCGACTCCGCTGAAGTCGACGATATACCTGCGACCTTTTGAGGGCGTGGGAAGCGAGGTTGGCGTAAATTCCCGAACTCGCTCATGGCGGTAGGCGAGGGTTGGCGAGCACGCCAACCCTTGGCCTCGATGGTTTCCTAAAAATCTTCGAGGTGGGTAAAACCCCTTCTCCTTAATGAATGCGGTTTTGCAAATTATGCTAAGCCCGTCCAGCGGCATCCGTTTACAAAGCCTTGACGTCGAAGCGGGGCTCGGGGCCTCAGCCGCTCCGCAGCGAAATAGTTTACTGGCTTGCGAGACATCCTAAGCTAGACAAAACTTCCAAACACCCTAATGTGCAATACACCTTTAAGGGGACTGTAAAGCTACTTAGCCCCGTAACCGACCCAAATATGACTCAAAGTACTCTAAAGAACCTAGTTAACCCGAAATGAAGACCTACAAGGACTCTAGACTAAATGAAAACACTGAAATGAACCCTAGTCTAATGTACCCCAAACCAGAATTGGATACGGTGGTGGGAAGACGTATGATCCAAAACTAGCTACAATGGGTGACTTACGATTGGGTTCGGGGGCAAGATGGAGGTCCCAATGGGGTGAGCACGAGCTTCGAAGGTCACACAGGCGCCGTGGCGGAGGGCTAGGGTTTCGGTGAGAGGGTTGTCGCGAATGAAGGCCAAAATGGCTATTCTTGGTTTAAACAGTCTCACGTCGCGACGTGCGAGAGCCCGCGTCGCGGCGTGGCTGGCAAGCATATTTGCCCACGTCGCTTGGCGTGAAATCCGCGTCGCGGCGTGGCGGAGAACGATACCGATGGCGTCGCTGACGTGAGGAACGCGTCGGCGGCGTGATGAAAGTGATGATTGGCGTCGCGGCGTGGAAATTGTCCGCGTCAGCGATGACGAAGGTTATTAAAATGGCGTCGCGGCGGTAGGAATTTCCGTGCGCGGCGGTGACGAAGGTTATTAAAGATGGCGTCGTGACGTGAAATCTCGCGATCAGCGGCGTGACCGCGACTTCCCGAAGGTGGCGTCGCTGGCGCGTGGTGATTCAAATCGGCGGCGTGACGGAAGGTGAGTGACGATTTGGCGTCGCGGCGTGAATCTCCCGCGTCGCGTGGCGTGGCGAAGAGAGACGCCCAATATTAGTTGAGCAACAAAACCTCGTTTAGAGGAATTCTCTATCTATAAAGCGGTCACTTGGCGATGAACACTCTGCAGAGTTATGCACTTCACGTGGGACACGAAATTAGATCGACACACAACAAAGCGGATCCTTAAACGCGACTAAGAGATCAAGAATTGATGAAAATACCCAATAAGAACTTGGAAACTTGAAGTAAGACAGCAGGTTGCCTCCCAAGAGCGCTATGTTTAATGTCGTTAGCTCGGCGACCACTGAATCTCAATGAGCGGAATGCGGATAATTGTTGATTATGTGTTTAAGCGGTGTAGAATGGCGTGCTTGTACGCCAGCACTTCGCCTCCGTAGTGCGGGTTTCAAGCGTTGGATCATATTTGTGAAGTAATAAGCTTTCAGGATGTGAGCCTCCACTCTCTCTATGGAAGAAGGGCGATGCTTTACCTAAAGGGAATTCAGGATAAGCTGAGGACTTCCCAGTTTCCGGAAAGAGCTTTGGTCGGGAATTGAATAAGAACTGTTGTCATTTGTGAACTCTTTTCGAGTGATGTGTTTGTCATGCCAGGCCTTGGTCTTCTCCTTATAAATACGAGGCGTTCTCATATGCTTCGTTTCTGAACTCATCTAGCTCAGCGAGGAGTTGAGTAGTCGTTTTCACCGACCTTGATGTCTTGTCCATGTTTGGTTGTCGGTGTGATAAACTCGATGCTCGATTCAGCTGGAAGATGACAAGCTCTACCATACACAAGTCTGAATGGGGACATACCCAAAGGGGTCTTAAATGCGGTGCGGTATGCCCAGAGTGCATCATCTATCTTTTAGACGATCGCCGGGGCCCGAGATTCTTTGTCTTCTGAGAATGTATTTAATTTCACGAGTTTGGATACCTACCTTGTCCATTTGATTGTGGGTGGTATGCCGCAGGGATAATCTTGTGGCGTACTCCATACTTCTGCAAAACATATCAATTACCTTGTTGCGAAATGTATTGTCGATTATCGTGATCAAAAGCTCGAGGAGTTCCAAAACGTGAGAAGATATTGCTGCGCAGAAATTGGGCCACAACCTTGGCATCATTCGTGCGTGTAGGAATCGCTTCTACCCACTTTGAAACATAGCCCTTTGCCCCACAATAAGATGTACAAATTGTTGGATAAATCAGATGGTGCATGAAATCGATCCCCCATAGATCGAACAACTCCACTTCAAGATGGGATGCATAGGTAGCTCTCCTTTCTAGAGATGTTCCCCATTAGATTTGACACTTGTCACAAGTGAAACGAATAGATGAACACATCTTTAAATGAGACGATAAAAGCCCGATTAGCTAGAACCTTGGCCGCTGTTCTCTGTCCACCAAAGTGTCCACCACCGAATGGGGGCAGCAATGGTTCAAAATACTGCCATCTCATCTTGGTACACATCTCCTTATCACACGATCGACCGGTGCTTGTAGAGAATAGGCTCTTTAATGAAGTAGTGCTTAAGGTGTCGCGAAAAACCTTTTTCTTCTGATGGTTAAATTACGGGTGGAATCACTTTTGCCACCAAATAGTTCACATAATCTGCGAACCAAGGAATTGCCTTCTTATCCTCAATAGCAAAAAGTTTCTCATCTGGAAATTCATCGTTCACTGGAATATCATCTCTGGCCCCTTCCAGCCGCGATAGATGGTCTGCCACTAAATTTTCAGTGCCCTTTTTATCCTTTATTTCTACGTCGAATTCTTGTAACAGGAGGACCCACCGAATCAATCGGGGTTTTGCATCTTTCTTGGTCATCAAGTACTTAATGGCCGAATGATCAGTATGCACCACGACTTTGTTGCCCATCAAATATGGCTGAATTTGTCGAGAGAGACAAAGGCGTGGCCATGACTCTTTCCAGTAGTGGCATAATTCGGGTTGAGCATCCCATTCAACGTCACCTTTGCGTATTAGATCTGAAATATCTTCTCCGGGTTACGCTTTAAAGCGCCCAGTGCATAGTCGCTTGCATCACACATCAGTTCGAATGGAAAAGACCAATCTGGAGCCACAACAATGGGAGCTGAAATCAACTTATTCTTCAATATAGTGAAAGCATGTACGCATTGGGAGTCAAATTCGAATGGGATTCACGAACTGTTTAAATTCGGATAATGGTTGTAATGCGAGAAATAACGATGCTGTAGTCGGCGTGTTTGAAAGGCTGGGATCCGCTTTCTTGGAAGAGTGTTTCGTTGCTTCGTCTTTTCCTCCGCACCTCCATATGAATCCGGTGCGTCACAGAACCGTGCACCCCTCGCCGCGCGCCAGTGATGGCGCTTATACGTTAGATGCTGAGTGATGCTGCTTTGCGTATTGTGAATGCGGTTCTCAGTTGCAGACAGGGTGTGATGGAATTTCCATCACGAAATGAAGTGCGCCGAAAAATCTTTAAGTAATCTAACACATGTGAAACTCATGACCAGCCATCGGTACTTCGAAAAACTAACGATATTACGTTAAAGGGCGTGGCGGCGCGATCGCCGCCGCGGGAACGAAGTGAATGTTGTCTTCCACGATCTTGAGGGCGCTATGGCGATTTGGTTGTAACCGGAGTATCCATCCAAAAAGCAATAATATTCATACCCGGCTAATCGATCGAGCATCTGATCTAGAAATGGTAGAGGAAAGTGATCTTTCCGAGTGGCCTTGTTCAGTTTTCTATAGTCAATACAAATTCTCCACGATCAACGCATTTCTCGATGGCGGTAAGATATTGTTTTGATCTTGATAACCGTTATCCCCCTTTCTTTGGTACTACGAGGCAGGGCTTACCCATACTTATTTATGCGAAATGCGGATAAATCACCCGATATCTGCTTTAGAACTTCTTTCCGAACTTCACCTCCTTAAATTTATCGAGTTCGCCTCCTGCGCTTCCCGCGAGGTTTTGTAACCATCTTCTAATAAAATCTGGTGCATACACATAGAAGGGGCGGATCCCTTTTTAGGTCGACTAGAGACCATCCAAGTGCTTGTTTGTGATCGCGAAGAACTCTCAATAACTTCTCCTCCTCCATTTCAGTTAGGGATGATGAGATTATTACTGGCAGCGTAGATTCTACCCCCAGGTATGCATACTTCAAATGGCTAGGTAGAAGTTTTTGTTCCATCTTGGGTGGTTGCTCAATTGATGGGCCAAGGCTGTGCATTGCCTTCGCCTAGCGGTCGAAGTATTTCCTTTTATTGTGCCCAAAAGAATCCATCATAAACGTATTCTTACGCCTGGGTACTCGGGTTCTCGGATGCATTGGCACTAGGCTAGTCTCAAAGGTCGGTGGAGACCACTTTGGCTAGATACTATAGCCTCTACTATATCAACCATTAAGCACGTATCACTTCTGGCACGGATGTCGTACTGCCTCGAAGACATTGAATTTCACTTCTTCTTCTTGTACTCTTAGCTTCAGTTCGCCCCTCTGCACGTCAATCATTGCTCTGCCAGTTGCTAGAAAAGGTCTTCCCAAGATAATTGGTATTTCTCTATCTTCTTCCATGTCTAAAACTAGCAATCTCTTTGGGAAGATAAACTTGTCGTGCTATAAGACACATCTTCTATTATCCTCTCGGGTGCCAAAGAATCTGTGCGCAAGGTGAGAAGTGAGCGTAGTCGGACGGGCTTCTCCTAATCCCAAACGCTTAAAGATGGATAGGGGCATAAGATTAATGCTGGCACCCAAATCACACAGTGCTCTTTCAAAAATAGCATTTCCAATTGTGCACGGGATAGTGAAACTGCCTGGGTCTTTGAGTTTCTGCGGTAGCTTTCTCTGAAGGATAGCCTTTGCATTCCTCGGTTAAGTTCTTGTCTCAAGTCTGCTAATCTTCTCTTGAGACAAAATGTCTTTCATGAACTTTACATAGCGGGCATTTGCTCTAAGGCACTAAACAAATGGGATGTTTATATCATTTTTGAAAACATCCATAAGCCATTGAATTGCTTATCAGGGTTTATGTTTCTTGAGGCGTTGTGGGTAAGGGACGGTATCTTGACCTTTGCTTCACTAGAAGGTCTGTTGTTGTTTCTCTGTGGCCCATTCTTTGAGCGCATCATCTTTGCATGCGGTTGTACGTCTCTGAGTCTCACTTTGTTCTCACAGTGGGGTTGTATTTGTGATTCCAAATCTCTCACTTCTTGAGTCATGGCTTGCTTTAACGTGCTCATTCCTACTCTTCTTAGGTTTATACGTTGCTCGGCAAGAACCGGTTGCCTTTACATAGTGGGTTAAGCCGTTTGGCCCATTTGTGCCTCCAAACTCCTTAGTTGTGCTGCTTGATTGTTTAACTGGGTTGTTTGCTGTTGCATGTTTGCCTTGGTCTCATTCATAAACGCGGAATGAGAGGTTAACATTTGTGCTAGAGCTTGCTCTAAATCCAGCTTCTTTTCAGGGGGTGGTTCATTAGCTCGGGATTGCGTATTGTTTACATTTGTTCCTCCATCCATACCACTTGGTTGGTTTGATTATTACAGTTCTGATTGTTCGCCATCCTTGTCCTGGTCGATTCGACAGCTATTGCCCCATACGGTCGCGCTTGCTGCTGCGAATTGATTACGATTAAACCTCGATACGTGCGAGCTTGTTGCGATAGGGTTTCCAGTGACAATCTGCCTTTACTATCTTTGGCCCCACAAAATTCACACGGTTCGGGGTTGATGCGTATGGCATTAGTACATTCCTATTTGTTTATTCAGCGCTTAGTGGTGTGCCATGATTTACGGTGTGAAATTTGCGTTATGCTGTACCACTTACAGTGTTCTTGGTGTAGCCCTCTCACAGGCCGATTAGTGTTAGTCGCGGCATCTTCTAAAATCTCATCACGCTTTGATGCATGGTTTTCTTAAATCAATGATCCCTCAATTTGAGGCATCTATCATTGTTCGAGGTTGTATTTCTCTCAGGACCATTGTAGAAGGTGTGGACTTGCATCCCATCCCGGTTGAGTCGATTGGTGAGGACACTTCCATGACAATTCATGGAACTGTCCCATCATACGCGGGTTCTCCCCTACAGTTGACGAAGCGTATTGATTTCGCTTTGCACAGGTTGTGCGATTTGTGGGAAAGAATTTGGTCGGGAATTTTGTACCCGCTCGTCTACGTAGTAATCTTAGTCCGGTGGTCGACTCTGCTGGTCAATGCTCGCCTCATCCCCTTGCTCGAGAGTGCAAATAACCGCAATCTTAGTGGCTCTTCTCGTGACCCCGCTTAGCTCGATGGTATCGCAAACTTCGAGGAAGTTAATAAAATGCATGTTTGGATTCTCGCCAGAGTCCATGGCGGAACAAGATGGTTCCGTAGCATTTGAGACCGTGACCGACTTCACTCAAAATTGTTTATTAATCACGCCGCCCATTGCCGCTCCTAACAACTGCCGAGGTAGAACGAATCTCATCTAATACAGCATGTACGGATCGTCCGTCAGAGAATGGCCTCGGGCGCTTGATTTCTAGTTCTGGGCCTTCCTCGTATCCAGGCTTATCCACGCCAAAAATCTTGTTCTTCTCGTGCTTTCCATGACTATCGAGTTCACCGCTCGTTCGCTCTCCGCGTTAACTGTGCGTAAGTCTTTCGCCCGGGATCACACAAGTGTCAAGTTAATCTTGCCATTGCCGCATGTACTTCACCGAAACTGATCGTAATAACACACAAACTAACAAAACCCACTCACTAAGATTTGTAAAACAACAAAAAAAAAAAAATATAAAGAAAAAAAAATTCAGAATATTATTCATATGCTTACTACTCTATATCACTTAAGCCTTTCTAAGAATCCGCCAAAACTCGACAGGTCGAAAACGTGGTGTGTAAAATATGCTCTATATCGCGCAAGTGCATCGCCACGCCTGCTAATATATGTACTAGTGTACGAGCATTCGATCCACGTGGAAAGATGAATCACTACGTATTTTCGCTTTCTTCGCATAATATCCGAATGTGAATGATTCTAAGATGGGAGTTTAAATACCGATCGTAATTCAAACTATCGGTTTTCATGAATCGATAATTGAGCCTAGGTTAACTTCCCCCACACATCTCGATGGATTATTCTTCTAAAGATGTTGTTATTCAGATTGTTTATAATATATCAATGGCGAGGTGATCTTACCACGAGATATCCTCTCGAGGTATATTCCGCTTATTTCGTGAATAGAATCGAGTATATCATCTATCTCACCTATTCGTAAATGCTATCACCAACCCCAAACCACCTTCAAAGTTCTAATATTCCTATTACCCGACCTAATATAGTTACTCTACTCCGCATCCCCGAATACCCTCATCTCTCGAATCTCTGACTTCAGCTGCAGTGATGTTAATATTCGATATTATCATATACCAATATGTGCATGTGAGTGATGTGATAAACTAACAATCAATAACATGAAAGATTAAATTCTAATCCATAACAAGGATGTGGTTTGATGTAACCCTCAAAGAGGTTTAACATCATGAAGGAAAGAAATAATACATGTAATATGAAGAACATCCTCATGCATTCAAAACAATCAAAATATGAAAACCAATACAAAAACTACAAAGTTGATCCTGAAGCCCCAGGGTGGCTCTCCACCCCGCCTCTCCGCCGACGCCCCGGCACTCTGGCTCCTGCTTCCCCTCGCAGCCAATGACGAGATCCAGAACACCTTGAGCCGCATTTGCCGCACAATGATCATGAATGGGGATCGTCATGACGGGGACGCCGCCATCAGGCTGTGGCTGAATTCTCGCACATCGACCACACGCCAGACAGACGGTCGGGGAAGTGACGTGACGCCGCGACATGGCAGTGTTCGTTTCAGCTTCTTACGGTTCAAAGCCTCCAAAAGATGGCGCCCTCTTGCCTCATCGTCGACGAATAAAGACTTAATCAGATCTGGAATACACCCAAACTATAAATAACGCCAAAACAAATGGCATGAAAACAAGTAGACCGACGCGAGTGAACTATGTTTTAAGCACTCATCACTTCATAGAGACTTTAAGATGCCCACACTAATGGCGTGAATGTGACAAAACACAGTTATTGGGAAGATCTCATCACTTACACATGATGCCCGGAACCCATATATTGGTATGATCTGTTCATGTTCAGCACTACCACGGACTGTCCTTCCCTTTGGAGGTGCTCTACACTTGGTAAACAATCACAGGCCTAAAATGCCAAAGCAGCTACCTGCAAAGCACCAGCGGTGGTGCTGAAATTCGGCGAGGTCGATCTTCTCCGCACTGGAGTCCCGGCGCCGCACTCAGCGAGCCTGAGGGGCCACACTCAAATGCCTTTGAGAACCTCCTAGCTGCAGGCCAGCAAACACAAAGGCCACGCCACCTGGCCACATCCCTAAAACCACTAGTCAAGCCTGAGCCTGCCGGTCGTAGAAATCAAAAAATACATCACGACGGTAGAGTTCAGTCAGAAAGGACCTGGCCCCCAAGTCACGGATTCCTGTGGCATACAACAACATACAAAACCATCCCGCAGACTCTTATCAGCCAGTTTATAAAAGACATGTCACTCCCCTGTGAATTTTCTCCTGAAAGATGGTGCAACATGGTGGCAGCCAAGGCTGAACTGGGACATGGAAGAGCTGGCCTTGGGGTGGGCCCTTGAGATATCATAGAATGGACAAAGAGTTTCAGGAGTTCTGATGCTCACTTTAACTAAGACGGTGAAAAAGATAAAATCTAAAGAAGTGAAGCAGATCGACCCAGATGAGTCTCAAAACTCACGGCAAACAAGAGACCGCGCCATGACCCAAGCCCACCTTCCTAGAAAAACCTTCCAAGCTTCACACGGATTCGGCCAGTCCAACAGGTCTGCCCAGCCCATCCCCGAATGATCTGCTGGAATCTACTAATTCCTGCTGACTTTCAGCAGGGTGTTCAAGGTCACAAAGATTGTGGTCTATGAGGGAATACAAATGCATGTGAGATCTCTTGACCCTCTACTTAATCCAAAAAGGCCACTCCCGGCAGGAGCGTAACCCTTTCATGAGATAGATCTGATGAGTCAACCCAAAATCTCATTGAGAACTGCTCATTAACTCATCTTCATTCAGGCCCAATGAACTCATTTCTTAGCCTAGCCTCTCATTTGACTCCTCCCCGCTTCTTCATCTGCACACTCCCAGCACCTTGCCCTCCCGTCTTGCAGTAGAATGTGTGCGCCTAAATGATAGGCAGAAATTTCCAGGCCTATACTCTATTATCGGAAACCCTCCAGCGCACACATTCAAATCTTCCTCCCCTTCGCCCTCAGAGGCAGTCTCCCCAAGCCTTGGTGGAATACACTAATTCCTTCAGTTTCTAGACCATCCCTTTAAACCACTATGGTTACTTAAAATGGGATTAAACTTTCACTCAAATTCTAAACCCTCACCCCTCCTTCCTCATTCATTCTCATTCAATCTTTTCTCTCTCCATTTGAGCAAAGACATATGAAATCCTCCTCCCTCCCATTCTCCATCTCCTTCTCTCGGCCTGCATGAGCCACAAGGACACTGGAGGTGAGCAGCCTGTGCCCCAGGTGCGCCAGGCGGCCCCCTCCCTGACGGAGCCGGTCCAACCCGCCTCCCATCCCGCCGCCGCAGCCAGACCCCACCCACTCGCGACCCGCCTCCCACTAAACAGTGCCTCACCATGCCTCCACCAGCCATCGCTGCTGCTTCACACTCCCACGCCCCACTCCTGCCCCACTGTATATGCCACAGAGCTGGCCCCACCTCTGAATCTCCGCATGCACCTAAGGTCAACTGAGTCCCACCTCAGCCTTAGGAGCTCCTAGCCCCAGAAACATCCCCATGATCCATCCACCAACTTCGAGATCACAGCACTCGCCCTGAGATCTCCCTTCCAGATCTGTCCCCGCTGAATCACCAAAGTGCACCCTCTGCCTTACTGCCCTGGCTGGTCTAAACTCCTCATCGGCACTGCAGTGAATTTCATAGCAAAGCTTCTACTATGACCGCCTCACGGCACTGTAATCCTTGCAGATTCATGTTAGTGCAGGTGGGGCACCCCCCTCCCCCCCAAAGTGGAGCCTATTTAAGACCCCACGCTCATTTTTCTACCCTAAGATCACCTCCGATTTCTGCACTACACTATGAGATACAGGCAGAGCCAACCACCCTATCTCAGCCTTGCATCGAGCGGGCCGATTCCAGGATACGCCGCGATATCGGGAGCTGGCCGCTCACGATGCCGCGGGCCCCGCCAACTGGAGCCATTACAGACAAGGTCCCATCCCCACTTTGGTGGGAGACAGCCTGTTTGCTATCCCTGACACAAACAAATGGCTCCATTCAAGCTCAGATGTGCCTTCCAGTAAGGCTCTTTTGACTGACTGCCAGCATTTTGCACCCAACTGGCTTCGGCCCATATCAGATAGATGAGAGAGATAGCTTCCTCGAGCCTCCAGGCCGATCCCTAGGCTTTGGTCTCACCCTCAGCCAGCCCAGCTGCACCTCCTTGTCTCATTTTGAGAACAGTCCACACAGAATCTGAATCTAAACAGTCCACTCCCCATGTTTTGCAGGACTATTATGCCGGTGATTAGAGCTGGCATCTGGCCTGATGGTTTGTGCAGCTGTAGAGCCGCCGTAGAGACGCGGGCCGCCCCATCATAATGGCGGCAGATTAGTGCGTTTTAAGCCCTTATCACCTCCCGTCTCGGATCCAAATGGAGACCATCCTGTTAGTTCCACCTCCCACAGAGGAATGGAACAAAAGCCTGCAGTGTGGCCACAGAGCTCCCGCACACCCAAGGTCCCGCTCAGTCCAGCCATCACCCGCTCCACACCCAGCCCCGCCCTCCATCACCCCAGGAGCCCCCGGTCCCTCTCACTGCGGCCAACCACACACTGGTCGAACTAAAAGATCACACTCACCGCCACCACATGGCCCTCCACCGACTCGCTGTCAGGAGGCAACACATTCAAACACGCCCAGATCCCATGTGCCGCTCCAGCGCCATCCAACGAGAGGACACGACACGCACCAGGCCGCCTCACTCAGGCACTGGCCACACTATAGAACTGAGCCATCCAGATTCAAACACTCCCGGCCCATCCCATTTCCAGACGTGCGGGCCTCGCCCAGCCCTCAGCTCATCCTCTTCTGGCCTGCAGATCATCATGTGCCTGGGCCCGCAGATCTCGAGCCTACAAAGAGCGAACTTCTGAAGGAGCCACCCCTCTTGAGCCATGACTCAGCCGAGCCACCCCCAGCCCCGCCAGACTAGACACCCACCCTCCAACCCAGTTACACATTTTGATATGGAGGTGCACCTCCTCCTTCCAACCCACCCAATCCCAAGTCCCACTCACTCATCCATTTGCCCCCACTACCCTCTCCCCCCCCCCTTTCTCTCGCCTCCCACTCCCCCCCCCCCCCCTGTGGCCAGGCCACACAATGGCAATGGGGCCACTGGGTGGGAATGGCGCCAGGTGGGGCCAGGCAGCCGTATGGGCGGGCGTGGCGTAGGTGGGGCCGAACAGGCAGGCCAGGCGGCCGGCTGGCCAGGCTGGGCTGGTGGTCTGGGCTGATGGCCAGCTGGGCCTCTACACAATGCTTGTCGCCAGCCCAGCTTTAAGCACACCAGAGGCCACTGCTGAGCCTTGCCAAAGCCTAGCTTTACAAAGCCAAAACTAGCCTTCCTGATTTCCTTTATAAGATGTACCATAAGAACTCATATTTATATAGCTTCAAAACTCATACATAATTTTAATTTTTATTTTATTTTATTTTTTGTGCTCTTGGCCTAGCCAAAGCCCTTCAAAACAAAACATCACAATTCATGAATGTGTTGATTAGTTCCATGCATGATTTGAGTGAACAGACTAATGAAGTCTCATTGTTTTCAACATTTTTCTTCCACTCTTTGTTAACTGATAGCGTGTTACTGAAGTTTAATAACTCATGGAAACTCCGTTTAGCCTCTGCTCTATAACAATTTCTGACCAGCTCACAACAACTTTAATATAGTAAGATCCCACAAGAAAAAGAATATAATCAATGAAGTCTCCAAATAAAAATAATGTAGAAAAGAAAGAAAAATAAAGGAAGCACCATGATTTTTCTAAATCTTGAACTTTATACCGCCAGGGTATATGACTAAAGCCCTGAAGCCTCCAGCCCTGCAACAAACTGGTCGAGCTTACCCACTTAGCGTTTCGCTACGTGGACATTGTGAGGAGGCTCATTGTGAGGGTGCTGGAAAGTCAAATCAAACTGGAGTCTAAGAAACCTGAAAAATTAAAGCTGGAAGAATCTTATGAGACCTGATGCCTTGGGTCGACTGTTGGGAGCCATCTGGGTGGATCCCCACAGCCGACTCCTCGAGTGTTTCATCTCTATCACCCTAGTTACAAAAAAGAATGAGAAATAGGCAAAGGACCTTAACAGGACGCCCATTGGGCTGTCAATCAACAACCATTGTTATAAAACAGGGTTATAGTTTAGCGAGTCAGGGAGAGTGGCTGACAATTTCATTGTTGGAAACCTGTGACAATATAAACACGCATTTTGTAAAGTCGTGCTGGATTCTCGAGCTGGATGCCTCCTGCTTTGATCCCAAAGCGAAGAATTCGCCATTCCGCATGCATAATATGGGTAAACTGGTGACTGAAGTACCGAGTTAGCAATACTTATTTGCATCTCTTTGAAATACTTGGCTTCAGGAATATACCTGCTCCCGCTTCTTTCTTTCAGCAGCCATATGAGATCTAGCAATGTGCTGTTGGGGAGCAGATTAGTGCCCAAATAAAGCGAGTTTGAGTCTGAGCTGGTCGTGTTTTGAGAACTCTTGTGTATCAATCACCCACTAATCAAATTTCAGTGCCATTAAGGTCTTCCCTACTTTACTTGTAATCGTATTTTGTATAGCCTTCTCAGAGGGGTCGATGAAGCTTCTAAACTAGTAAACTTCTGTTGAGTCAACCCAACAACAAAACTGGGCTCAACCCGGCCAAACAGTCATGAAAATGGAGCAGAAACAGTGACTTCAGTCCCCAAAGAATGTATGTGGTTGGGAAAAATTTGTAACTCAAGACTCTAAATTTAAACTGAATGGGAAGCTCATATAAACTTCTATAACCCACAATTGTCTGCTGAATCCCATTTTGAATTCAAACTTGCACTTCCTTTTCCTAAGTCCACCCTTTATGCATTACTTGGGTAGTTCCCATACTTTGCACTCTGTCTCTATAGGATATAAGCCCACTTTCATGCCTTGAAAGGACAGATCACTTCATCGTACAATTCAATAAAGCACCCTCCCCACCCTGACCTTTTTTCTTTTCTCTGTTTTGATTCATTTTCTCACTCAGCATCAAACACCCTGGAGGAGACAACTCCAGATGGTTACAACCCTCTTATCCCTTGAAGACATAAATGGCCATCGGGGATAGTAGCTCTTTGAAACCACTGTCCTCTGTCATTTTAATCTGAAGAGTTACAAGATACATTTATGTCTTATCTCCTGTTAGTAGGGTTGTAACCTTTGATGCAGATCTTGATTGACCAGTACGGCAATTCCTTTTTGTAGTCTTAGAGCGCCAATGCGATCCACTCGAGACTGGGCTTGAATGCCATCATTTAACAACAAATAGATCGTGAGCACACCTTTAACAGCCTTGGAAACACATGCATCAATAAATGTTATATCTCAAAGAGAAATTATTAGTGTGACTCATCTGATCTTAATTCGTTTCATGATCCTAACTGAGTCCTAGATGCCAAACGTAAATTCACTCCAAAACTCATCTTTGCGTTTATTGGGTGTAAAATCGGGCAAGCTCCATAAACATTTACATTTAACAAAATCCATTTGCATAATGTAGGTATCGTTTTTCAAATGATCATGTGCCGATGCACAAAGATTCAAACTATTTATGCAAATATCTAGTAACAAAAGAAGATGAAAATGAGTGCACATATGCCTAAGAGTACACCTTGATTTCTTTCTTTATGACTGGTCATCCTCATCTGGAACCAGCTATCATCACTTATCATCATCACCATTGCAACATTGCAAGTACATGCCAGTGGCTCCCATACAAATCCAGCCCTCAGCCTAAATGAAATAATTCAAGTAAATTTCAATCTGGTCTTAACTTTGACTATTTGATGATCAATATAAATACTAATAAGTACATAGATTTGTTATATATATACAAGAAATTATAGTTCACGTATATCATAAATACATTATGTAATCAATATTCATAATTCAAACATCTAAATATATCATAATTTAATTCAAGCCTGATATTCAACTAATTTTTAATCAATTCATGTTAATCATATCATGGTGCCAATCAATCTAGCAGCCCTTTAACGAATTTAACTGGTGCCTTCGAGATACAGATGATCAGCTCACAAGACACCCACTGGGCTTTGGAGCTCAAGAGACATCAGGCTCTTGATACACACGCCCCACTGCCGGGCCGACCCAGTTGGTAAAACAACAAACAGTGAACACTGCCATCATGATGTCCCTGCACTGGCCGGCATTGGAGTGACACATCAATAGTTCAAAGATCGCTATTCACCTCATTAAGGCAAATTCCATCCTCGAAGCATAATAAACATACATTCTATTATGGCTGTCAAATCCCTCATACTCCAAAACATAGTACAATATTTACGCCAGATGCTTCAAATGATTAATAATCATAAATTTGAGATAGCTTCTCATTAATTCCACTTTTCTCCAACTGAATAAATCAACTAGTTACTTGAAAATAAACATGCAAAAACTCATAAGGAGGGAATAGAGTCGTAGAACAAAACATTTCAAACTCTGAAAATGAGAATGATTTTGTAATAACAAACCCAAAATCTTAAAACTTTGATCTCCAACTCCTTGAACTCAATCATGCTTGTTCTTTCTCACCTATTCCAAAACCACAAAGAATAACATTGTCCATGCACTGGGAAGCCTTATTTAATTGATTTTTGAGGGCACAAGAGTTCCGGTCTCCCAGTCAAGACATATATAGATTTGGACCCTGAATTGTGCGGAAGCCTATGAGCCAGCCACCTCAATCGGAGTTCGGGACGGAAGGAGCATGCGAATCTCCGGCTGGGAGGCCAGCACAGCCAACTCGGTAACCCGACAGAGTGAAATCTGTCCGGGATGAGCTTCATCTACCAGCCTCAGCCAAACACACTTCTACAATTTCAGGAATATACTGTATTCTTGACTCAATGGTCTTCCATATCCAGAACACCAAATCTGGAGTTCAAAACCAAGAGATATGCCCTTTCAGTTTCAGGCCATGCGAGTGTAAACCCTCGAATGAGCCGATCAATCCCCATTGAGCGCATCATGATGAGCCCGCAGCCCAACACCCGGTCTGACATCTAATATCTTCCTCAGGTATATGGATGACTTTGACCAATGGCTTTCCATAGATCCAAGAACACCTGTAAATCGAAAGTTCAAACGGCGAGATATGACCTTCCGGCCGAGTCGCGCGCATCACTTTGAGACGAGTCGCACGCCGCGCATCACTATTCATCGACACTTTGCTCGACGGCACTCGCCCACCGCGTTGACAACAACGCTCATTGATTTAATTTCTTGCTTGACGGTAATTCCTCGCCCATCGCTGGATCTACCACTGTTCATTGACTAATTCACTGACGCACTCATCGGTTTCACGATTACCTCTATCGACGATACCTCGCCCAATGTTTCACGATTTAATTTCTTCGTTGACGACTTCGCCCGCTGGTTTACCATCGTTTCATCGATTTAATTCTGCTTCTGATTTAACACTCCCTATGGTCGAAGCCGCACCCATTTGATCAAGCAGCCAAATAAAAAGATCACAATTCTGCCCATAGGGTCCGAATTGAGAAAATTCAAAAGCTTCAATATCAAGCACTGATGTGGGCTGGCCTTCTACTAGAAGGACACACTACCAATCCCTCCTTCACTCACTCCCAAAATCACTCTATGTCTGGCTAACAAGATTACCAAGCACAATGTAAAAGATCCCATGGTTTAAATGCAACCAAACTTCTTCCCCTCTATGCCGCAATTCATCTAAAAATCCTTAGTGGTAGAAGAAGACCGCGAGGAGTAAGACTACCTCATAGAGTTTGTCGAAAAGTCCCCGGTCTCAGCCTCACTTGTAGCCTTTGGCCACTAGGAAGGATCTCCCCTTCTCGTGTTTTTCCGCCTGAGATCACAGTATGTTCATCGTCGGAAAATTTGTATAGGAGTATAAGAAGGTGGGAGCCCTCTCTAACTCCTCCCTCTTTCTCCATTTTTCTCTCTTCTTATGGATCACTCTTAATCGTATTTTTGTAAAAGAAAGTTTTTAGAGGTGCTTCCCTCCCTCTTCCTACATGCCACATGTCATTTCCTTGATTTTTTCCTTTTACTCATTTATTTCCCAATATCACTTAGACATATAAACTTATTTTTTACTGACCCTTGGGTCCCCATTTTACTACTCCCTATATTTTCTCTTTTTCACTGGTTCATTTCCTCGATCCAACAACTTCCAACTAACTGGGTATGAAAAATTTTTAAAATACCAAGTTGGCTCTAATTATACTCCTAGTAATATATAATAATTTTATTATAAAATTTTAGTGGTATTTTGGGGTGTTACAACCTCTCCCCCACTTAATAAAACCCTCGTCCCCGAAATTATCTTCAAGAGAGCAAGGTACTGAGCACAAGAGAGGCAAAGAGATGAGTCAAACAAATATATACTACCGCGCATCGCTTTCCTCACTTTCTCAAGTGGCTTCTTCACCTTATGGTTTCCACGCCACTTTGACTAACAAAATCTTCTTATTCCGCACTCACCACGAGCCAAATCTTTACCCGCCTTCCCTCATACGTCAATCCGCCTCACCCTCAATTGTCTCCAAGAGACTACATGTGACGGGTCCGATCGGTATCTCCAGCATGGACACGTGGAAACACATCATGGATCTTTCCAAGTCCCGGGTAATGCCAATCAGATGCTCACGGTCCTACCTTCAATCACTCATAGGGGCTAATAAATCTAGGGCTCAATCCTTGCTCCTTTTCCCAAATCTCATCACCCCTTCCGGCTAGCGATATATACTTTCTCTAAAACACCTTTTCGCCGATCTCATATCGAATATCTTTCTTTTCATGCTCTGCATATGATTTGGCTTCATCGCTGGCCACCTTCAATCTCTCTTAATCATTTTCTACTCTCTCTTCTGTCTCGTATCAAGTCTAGGCCAATCACTTTTTCACTCAATTCGTCCAACACAATGGTGTTCTACATTTTCCCATATAAGCCTCATAAGGCGCCATTCCAATACTTGACATCGGAACGTTGTCGTATTGGCCAAATTCACCAAAGTAAATGTGTTGATCCCAACTCACCTTGCGTCGCATCATTGCCACAACTCCTTAACATATTCCTGTAACTGATCATCACTCTCTCGCATTGTCCATCCGCTTCAGGTGGAACTGCATCGAATTCGCCTGGGGTCAAAAAGCCTCTCGTACCTTCCCCAAAATTCAAGTAAACCCTGATCTCGTCCAAATAATGGACACAGAATCCCATGTAACCTAACTATTTCCCCTCGGGAGACATCTCGCTAACTTGTCAAGTGAATAGTCGTTTTCACCGGTAGAAGTGAGTCGACTCGGGTCAATCTGGCCTACTACTTACCCAAACCAGTCATGCCTCCCCGTCACCGGTAACCCAACCACAAAATCCATGGTGATTCTACCTACTAATTCGGTATTTTAGCTAGGCCGCAATAATCCCATAACTGATGCTCTCATTTTTACTCTTTGACACACCAAACACTTGGCTACAAATTCTCGACACATCTCTTTTCATCCCTTACCACCGTAGGACCACGAATGACATTTTAAATCTCGATACATCTTTGTGCTGCAGGGATGGATAGCAAAGATCCACTATGTGCCTCTTCTAGTATGGATTTCCTCGAATCATTACAATCGGGTACTAAAACCCTATCTATATTACAAAACTCCATCTTCGTTCACTGTGAACTCAGTTTCTTTACCATTTCCAATCTGATTTATTGTGGCAACAATTTTCTCATCTTTCTTTTGTGCCTCTAGCACTAGATTCAACAAACTCGGTCTCGCTATCAACTCTGCCACTACAGTACCATCGTCATGTAATGACAAATGGGCATTCAACGCTCGAAGCGTTCGTATTGACTTTCTACTCAAAGCGTCGGCCACTACATTGGCCTTTCCTGGGTGATAATCAATCACGCAGTCATAATCTTTGCTCAGTTCCATCCATCTCAGATTTGCCTCAAGTTAAGCTCATTTGTGAGGGCAAATACTTGAGACTCTTATGATCGGTGTAGATGAAACACTTCTCCTTCATACAAAATAGTGTCTCCAAATTTTCAGCGCAAATACAATTGCGGCCAATTCCAAATCATGCGTGGGGTAGTTCCTTTCATGCGGCTTCAACTGTCTTGAAGCATAGGCTACCACTTTACCCTCTTGCATTAGGACACATCCAAGTCCATTTAGCGACGCATCACTAAAAATCACATATTCTCTACCGCAGGTTGGTTGAGTAAGAACCCAGGAGCCTCGGTTAGAATGCTTTCAACTTATCGAAACTTCTTTGACATTTTCACTCCATTCATACTTTATTTTAAGAACAATCTCGTCATCGTTTTGCGGTCATAGAAAACCCCTTAACGAATCTTCTGTAGTATCCTGCTAGTCCCAGGAAACTACGCACTTCTGTAACATTTCTAGGTGGCTTCCATTCAACAACCACTTCTATTTTCTTTGGATCTACTCGGATTCCTTCTTTCGATACTATATACTGAAAGAGACACTTCATTCTTCCAAAACTCACACTTGCTCGATTTTGCATACGGCTACTCTTTTCTCAAAGTCTCACAGCAACTACTCAAGTTAATGTGTCGCGGCTATCTGATCTTTTGAATACCGCAAAGTCTTCGTCTATGAACACTACGACAAAGTGATCCACATACGGTCGAAAAACCACGATTCATTAGGTCCATGAGCGCGGCGGGCATTTGTCAATCAAAAGCGGCATTACAAGAATTCGCAATATCCATATCAGCGCGTCTACTTGCCGTTTATGCACATCGACATTTTAATTCTCGGTGATGGTACCGGTCTTGCGGTGATCTTTGAAAGATACTTGCACCTTTTTAATTAGTCAAACCGTCATCAGTGCAGGTAGCGGATACTTGTTCTTTCGCATTAACTTGTTCGGTTAATGCGTAATCAATACATAGTCGAGTGTACCATCTTTCTTTTTAACAAAAGCACGGGAGCTCCATTGGTGATACACTTGGTCTAATAAACCCTTTTTTTTTTTTTTACCAGTAGTTCTTGCAGGCTGATTTCAATTCCTTTAGTTCTAGTGGAGCCATTCGATGCGGTGTAATGGATCTTGGTGTGGCACACGATCTGGCATCCAATAGCAAACTCAATCTCCTTTGTGAAATCCTGGTAACTCTTCGGGAAACACATCCAGGAAAGTGCTAACGATAGGGATATCGTATACACTAGGCCTTACCTTCACCATATCAATCACGCATAAGCCCGAGTAGGCTTCATCCTTCCGTACCATTGTTTTAAGCGTGGCGGCGGAATATCCATTAGATAGATGATTTGACCTCTCTGTAGATGAAGGTTACTTCATCTTCATTCGGTGTCTTTAAGGTTACTCTTTTCATTCTACAATGACTATTGCTTGATGTCGGAGACCTTGATCCATCCCGATATCATGAGCTCACGAAGGATAACTCAATCAAATCTCCCAAATTCATGCTCGTATTTTGATGGGACAATCTCTATAGACTTTGTTCACAATAACACTATGTGGCGGGTTAAGTCACCAAGATGTCATACTCGGTTTCACTTCTCGGCAATTTACTAAGTTGGGTATGTCAGTACATATGTATGAATGAGTCGATCCTGGATCTATCAATGCATGCATAATAGTATCAAAGATAGTAAAATTACCGACTATCACATCTGGAGCGTCGGGCATCTTTGCTTCTTTCATTGCGTATGCTCTAGGCAGACATGACCATCTTGCCTACCAAAGTTTGTGTCCCTTGTCTCGGAACACTTTCATTGATGCCGAAACACTCTTATTGCCTTTTGTAACACTAAAAATTTGTACCCCTAGTACGTGGTCTTTGTAAATGAGCGAGCTCTAGGACAATCCTCTTGCTTCCTTCTCTTTGGATCCACAAATCAAACAAGCACCAGTAAGTCTCCAACATTCTCCTTTATGATTTCTCCCACAATGCAGATGATAAGGGGAGCAATCTATCCTCTAGAAGGACCTCCTGGTGTACTCGCAGGCGATGGTCTTTGGTATAGTGATATTCCTACCCCGGTGGCACATGCTATAGGCTGATTGGAACCCTATGGTCCCCTTAATTTCTTCCTTTGCTGTTATTTGAAAATTTGGACTGACTGGATTTTTCTTTCCTGTACTTTTATCCTTTCTCTCTTTTCCTCTTTCTCTTTACTCTTTTCCACATTCAATGCACATGTCAGAATTTTGGAGAAATCCTCATGGCAAAATCTTTGTGACATGGGCGAATATGGTCATTAAGCGAATCTTCAAACCTCACCGGCACTTTTCGCCCTCACTCACCATTATCACAAGGGCATACTTGCTCAACCGTGTGAATTCTCTTTGATATTCGGTCACACTCATTTGTCTTTGCTTCAAATTATGAAACTCCCGTCTCATGTTGTTAAGATAAATGCGACCCACATAATGCTTCTTGAACTCATCCAAGAAGAATTCCCATGTCACTCTCTACGATAGTGCGATCCACAGTCACGAAACCCACCAGCGATAAGCCTCATCCTGAAGTAATGGGTGCACATTCCAACTTCTCTTTAGTTGTGCAATGCATTTGTACAAGCATTCGCTCAGTTCTCTCGAGCCAATTTTCTGCCATAGAAGGCTCATCCTCTTTCTTCCCCATAAAATCTACAGGTCGGTACCTTGCCATTCTCTCAATGGCTGATCGCACCAAGACAATTGTTTGGTTGCTCGGCTCTTTGCAATGCCTGAACTAGCTGCTGGAGGATACCCATAGTACCTCCTGCCACTTGTTATGGTTCATTCATTGGTGGGGCATGGGATGCTTGCCCACCTTCCACACTAGCAGGACTGTTTGGGCGAGTCCCCTAGTCATCCTCGACCCTAAGGGAAGCCGAATCGTCCATGCTTATCCTATTAAGACCCGGCCAAGATCCGGCGTCGAGTCATGTCATCCCTTTGTAGATGAAATGCATGTTAAACACAATTTCAAAATCGTTTACAAACAATTCAAAAAATCGATGCTGAACCGCTAAACCTAGGCTCACGTGCGATAAAATTGGCGCGCCACCCGACCCGACCGGCAGGCGAGATCGAGCCGAGTCGGGATGCCACTAAATCACTCAAAATCCTTATCTTTGCGGGGCGATTCACGAAGTGGGCAAGCCCGTAAACATTTACATTTAACAAAATCCATTTACAATGTAGGCATCCAACTTTTCAAATGATTTACAAAATAGATGTCACAGTATTCAAATTGTTTTCAAAATATCCATATCAAAGAACACATGAAGTAGGTGCACATGCCGGAGCATACTCGAGATTTCTTTCTTTATGACTGGCGACACCTCGATTTTAGGTCATTGTCGATCAACATCTATCACTTTCGGTACGCAACGCATTGGTAAAACAATACGCTAAGCATTTTCATGCTTAGTGGTTCTATACAAATCCATTCTCGGTTCCGGCTTAAAACGATTCATCTTGATTTAATCATTGAACTTTCAATCATTTTGGATGATCAATATAAATACAATATATACTTTATTATATATATACAAGAAATTATAGTTCATTGATCATATCATAAATACATTTTCATAATCAATATTTCACAATCTCAAATCAGATTCAAATATGCTCTACAAAATTCAATTCGAGTTCGACGTTCAATTCAATTCTGAAAATCAATTCGGTTATGCAATCCAATCGGTTATGCGATCAATTCGATTTATGCCATACTTGAATTTAACCTATGTCTTCGATATACGGGATATCGAGTCAAGCGCAGTCCTACTTTGGCTGGTAGGTATCCTGGTTTATAACGATGCAGTCCTGGTAGGCTGCTGACTGATTTATAAACAATCAAATAGTGAACACTACCCCGTCTGGTCCAGTGGGGCTGCGGTCGGAATTGACACATCAATAGTTCGCGATGCTGTATTTGACCCTATTGGTATACCCGATCTATCTCCTTGATCTTGAAATAAGCGGTTAACATTCTATTAAGGCGTTCCGTCCTTTATAGCAAAATATAGTATAATATTTACGCTTGTATAAAAACGATTTATTTTCAATAATCATACGATTTTTATATACAGAATTAAACATTCCACAATCCACTTTTCTCAAATCAATTAAATCAATTCAATGCGCTTTTTGAACAAACGCTGCAAAAAACTTGAAAGGAGGAATAAGTCGGTAGAACAAACATTTCAAACTTGAAATGAGAATGGATTTAGAAGAACAAACCCAAAAATCTTTGCACTTTGATTCCAACCCTTGGAATCTCAATCTGATTTGTCTTTTCACTCCTCTTGAGTCCACTATTCCAAAACCATTAAAGAATAATATTATTCATGCGTACTAGTAGTTTTATTTAGGATTGATTTTCGGAGGTTATTATGAGTTCCAATTTAAACAAGATATATATAGATGGATTCCTGACTCAATGGGCTTTCCATAGAGTCAAAGAACACCCGAATCGGAGTTCGGACGAAGGAGTTATGACAGTTGGAGGTCATACACAGTCAAATCCTGAACTGACGAGCAGACCCGAACTGGACGAGCTCATCTACCACCTCAGTCAAACATCTTCTATACCCCTCAGGAATATTAATGTATTCTTGACTCAATGGGCTTTCCATAGAGTCCAAGAACACCCAAATCGGAGTTCAAACGAAGGAGATATGCCCTTTCGAAGTTGGAGGTCATGCGTAGTAAAGCCTGACGAGTGACCTGGTGACGACTGCACTTAGTGACGAGCTCAGTCTAACACCTCAGTCGACGTCTAATGTCTTATCAGGAATATGGATGGATTCTTGACTCAATGGGCTTTCCATAGGTCGAAGCCGAATCGAATTCAAACGAAGGAGATATGACCTTAGAAGTTGGAGGTCATGCAGCCAGTCTTGACGAGCAGCCCTTTGTTGGGCGATCACTATTCAGCGACCTTGTTTTGACGACCTCGTTGTTGGGCCGGCCAAACGACCGTTAGCTGACCGCTTGTTTGGCGACCCTCGTCCCGCGCCCGCAGACGACATTTATTCGTGCGACCCACTGTTGGGCGACCCGCTGTTCGTGGCGACCCTGGGCGACCTCACCGTCCTTTGTTCCTTAACTGACCTTGTTTGGCGACCCCTCGTCCACTTTGTTGGCACGACCCGGCGCTGTTCAGCGACCCGCTTGTTTAGCGACACTATGGGTGATCGCACGATTCTGTTATTCGAGAATAAAGAACCATAACGGTCTCTGAAGTCGAATTGAAATTCAAAGCCTAACATCAAGTTAATTGATGTGGCTACAATTTACTAGAAGGACACACTACCGTCCCTTCACTTCGTACTTACAAAATGTAGCTCTAAGGTTCGGCTAGTGCGCTACCATAATGTGGCAGCATCCGTAGTTTAAATCTGGCCGGCTTCCTGGGCGGATAATTGCGAAATCCTGGGTAGAAGAGAAGACCAAGTAGGAAGACCTACCTCATAGAGTTTGTCGAAAGTCCCGGTTCGGTCTCTACTTGTAGCTCTTGTCACTAGGAAGGACTGCCGATTAGCCGCCGGAGACACATGGTCGATCGTCGGAAAATCTAGAGAGAAGGTGGAGCCTCTCTCCTCAGCTTTCCCTTTTCTCCATTTTCTTTTCTTATGGATCACTCTTAATCGTATTTTTTAAAAGAAAGGAGGAAGCACTCCCTCTTTCCTACTGCCACATGTCATTTCCTTGATTTTCCTTTTGCCATTTATTTCTCTAATATCACTTAGACATATAAACTTATTTATAATTGACCCTTGGGTCCCCATTTTACAATTGTATTTTCTCTTTTCACTTGGGTTCATTTGCAGATTCAATAATCATTGTCGATATAAAAAATTTCGGAAAAATACCCAAGTTGGCTCAATATACCCGGAATATATAATAATTTTTATTATAAAAATTTTAGGGTATTTTTGGGGTGTTACAATTAGGGTTCGGTTTTATAGGCTAGCATGAGAGATGCGGATTCGGGGAAATGACTATAGGTCATTCCTCCAAGCCTTGAGAAGGGATCAGGACCTCTCGGTTGCCTGAGACATAAACCAGTGGCAGAGGCTTAAAGGAATTCTTTTTACATTTTATTACATTTTAGTTTGCGAGTCTTCAAATCCACCCAGCCTTGTTTTTATAAAACCTAAAAAAATCCAAGTGAAATCACCATTTTGAATCCTTTATTGATTACCTACAGAAAAACTCATCCCTTTGTTCGACCCTATAGCCGCTTTATCTTACTTGATGGCCAATACTACGGCCGATGAGAGGGATAGGTTATAAATATTTTTGATTAGAGCACCAAATCTACCACATGCATGCTACGATTTTAGCGAATCGACTATCACCTATATATGAGTTGGGCGTAAAATTAGCAGTACATCTTGACTTGAGGAGAGTGTTATAGTATATATCATACTTTACATATTTGTTTGTATCTTAGTACGATACTTTACATATTGGTTTGTATTTTATTAGGACACTTTACTTGTAGGGTTGTAACCATTTAGGAAGAGTATATTGTCTTACCTAATGTATGGTCTAACCTTTTTGTATATATATGTATAACATAAGGAATTTATTCATCTAGCTCTTCTTCTCTTAGTTTCTACAAGAGATATTATTAATGTAATTTTAATTATTTAAATAAGTTACTACTTTTTTTGATAGCTAAACACTTTCCCAGTAGGACTTGAACTCGAAACCCCTCTTTTCCTTATGTCATACCTATTTAAACGTTGAACACTCTACCAAATAAGCTATGTATGATGAGCAAATAAATTACTATTTATAATAAAAAAATTCATCACAAATTTGAAATAAAATTTTAAAAATTGAATCTCAAATAAAAAATTCTATATAAATCCATTTAATTTCATTTTCAATACATGGGTGAAAATCTTAGCATAGCAAAAGTCTAACATTATGGTGAATTGATTAAATTTTGCCATGACAAGTGGGTTGTTGAAAGGAAGTGGTTATTAACTATGCATATTACTTTGTAATACTCTGTTATAAAAATTTTTGTATGTTCATCTCATCCATTTACCATTTAAGATAGGTCTCAACGATATCACTGTAACTATTAAGAAATATGATACTCGTAGTAAACTCAAATTTTATGAGCTTAAACTTTTAAGAGACTTAGTAGTTTAACATGATATTAAATCTTGGTTTGAATGTCATGAGTTCAAGCCAATTATTCAATTCAAGTATTTTTAATTTTTAAAAGATTTTAAATTTCAATGTTATTAAATACATATATTTTATAGATAAATAAAGATTAGAAAATTTTATAAATTATTTGACCCATATCTGAAAATAAATTTAAGCTAGTAAGGGGCTAAACTCCTTATTTATTCCATTAGATGTGCATTAAAAAGAACTTATTCCATTTTGATTGTCTATGTTTATATCGTGCCTAATGCTAAAAATAACTAAATGGAAATTCAAACATGATATACATAATAATCGGGACTAGAAATATAAATATAATTCTAATTACTATACAAATAATATTACATATAATATAACCTATTCAATAATCAAATTCAATTCAATACTTAAATCAAACGAACTATTATAAAGTTTATATGATTAACATCTTGATTAGTACAATAAGTTGGTGTCATAATTAGTACAATAAATATGATTATTAAATAGAATAATTTAAATCAACTTCATGTTATGATGTTTATTTTAATCATTCAACCCAAACTAAAAAAACATATTAAATTCGAAAATAGCGTTATACCAAATTTCTCCAACCTTGGTGGAGTGCTTTATCAGCAATGCCGTTGGTCTTAGCCGTGCGATGGATGCTGAAAATAAACCCACCATTAGGAAAATTGTATCACGCGGCAAATATACAATTAATTAATTAATTTATAATTTTTGGGCATTTAGCCTTTGTATTAAGATGTAATAATATGTGCTTTATAAGAATGCAATCCGATTCTAGTATTTTATCATTTGAGTCAAACTTTAAGAGGGCTTTTTCGATATTTAGCCAAAAAAAAAATCTTTAAAATATTAAAGGTTGAAAAATATTCATAAATCTAATGTATTTTTACCACATGGAAAATGTCTTTAGAAAAGCCATTTTTTAAAAATTTGAAAACCTTAAATTTTAATTGAAAGTGTATTTTGAAGAAATAATTTCTAAAGTTTCATAAATTATGAATTTAAATTAAAAACGTTTCTTGACGAAACACTTTTTAAAGTTTAAAAAATTATGAATTTATATTTAAAAGATACACTTTCTAAAATTTCAGAAATTTAAAATTTAAATTGAAAATATCTTTTAAAGATGCATCTTTATTTTTTTTGTATTTTCATCCTACATCAAAATCCTTCATGGAGAAAACTATACTAAAGTTGAGATTATTTTTCAAATAATGCTTTTTTAAGATTTACCTCAAGGCATTAATTACTTTGTAATTGAAAAGTAGTAGTTTTCATATGAGATTCGGAAACTAGCTCTAAACTACATAAATTACTTAAAACTAATTTGGGTAATTTGGTGATACACGGAATGATTATAAAGCAATAAATTGGGTCCCTAAAGCATTGACAATAATTTATAGTCCCTAATGCTTAATAAATTCCGGGATTTCAAATTACATCCTCATCCTCAATGACCGGAGTAATCTATCTCATTCTTGCTTCCGTATTAAATTGTGCGTATTGTTGTATAGTATAACACATGAAAACTAGAAAACAGTCGATTAACCTTTATGATTAGGCACTGACCGACCATTCATTCACTTGGTGACTCTAGCCTTTCTCTTCTCAAGAAAGAAGAAGCCGAAGAGAGAAAGCAGAGAGAAAGCGGAGAAGCAAACGGCGGCAATGTCAAGAGATGAATGGCGGCCGGTGATTGCTTGCACCTCAAACAGATTTGTGTCCTTGTGGGCGTCTGTGGTTTGCCCATATCCCACCTCCTGATCCTCACCGTCATACGCGTAGGCGCGTACGAAGTACGTGGCTGTTGGCACGTCTCTCTCCACAGTCCACTCTGCAGGTGTTGCGGAAGCTTTGTAGAGGCCTCGAGACAACCTGGTGCTGGCATGTTTTGTCTTTACTTAGCAGGTCCTTTGTCTTTCTCCACGCGCGGTCCACCTGACTTATCGGCGCGTAGCACAGCTTCACCTTCACCGTCGTGTAGCCTGAGTCCGTCCCCGCTGGGACTGTCTGGTTTAGACTCCATCTCACAGTTATTTTGTCTTCACCAGATTTTAGAACTGCATTTTTAATTTCAAATTTTTAAAAAGTGTTTTCAGGATTTAGGTTAGATTTTCCACTTAAGAAGCTAGCTTAAAATCTTGGAAAATAAAATTACTATTTATTAATTTATTTCATAAAATCTAAGAAACAAACAAGTAATTAGACTCCAATTCATCCCCTCCAAAGCCAAATAATAAGATTTGTGGATGTAATAATCTACTAATTTAACCCAGATAATAAAATAGATTGTATTTTCTCTCACCAAATTTAAAATTTTGACAATTTAATTGGAAAAAATCTGGATGACAAATGTAATCAAGTGTAGAATAAAATCTTAGGGCTATTTGGTTCTTGTTTTTAAAATAATTAAAAAAAAAGAGAATATTATTTTTGTGTTTGATGAAAAATGTTCTTATTTATATTATTTGTTGTATTTTCAGTGTTTTCCATACTTTATTTATTTATTTAAATAGTTTTTAAAATATGTAACCAAACATATCCTTAAATTGTTCTTTTTCATAAAGTCACATTTTTATGACCCAATTTGAGAAGAATTAGGATCCTTTTGAGGAAATTTATCTCAGAAATGGTGATTTTGAAATAGAATATTAAAGGGTGGTTTCATTACCTATTACTTCCTATTTAATTAATAAAATAAATATTTTTAAAAAAGGCCGTGTGAATTTGGGGCCACTTGGTAGTAAATGGTAGGTCATTATTTGAAGGGTCAGATTTTCAGACCATCTTAGTTGACTTTGAATTAAGAGACAGAAAAAGGAGAAACAGTTTGATGATGCCTTGATTCTGTTTCTGTTTGGGCAAACAGAAAAAAAAAAAAAAAAAAAAAAAAATCAAAAACATAAAATCCTACAAATTGAAGAGTGGTTGTGAGTTTTTGTTTTTCAGCAACTCCTTGTAAATTCAACGAACCGACCCGGAGCTTGGAGAAAATTTTGTGACAAAACAATATGCAAATTTATGTTTGGTTTCCAAGAAAACAAAGGCTGAGAAAGAAAATAGAAAAAGAAGAGAGGTGATGGATGGTACCTTCTCCTGATTTAGGTGAAGCCGTGACAATAAGGGTTCGTTGGAGAGAAGAAAAATAGGTCTCAGAAGAACAGATCTGCAACGAGAAAGACAGAAGCAGTGAAGCCACGAGAAAAGCACGTGCCGCCATAGCTTTAGTTCCAAGCTAGATACTGTGATCTCTTAATGGTGAAGAAGACGAGGAAAAGAGGATGAAATTGCTGTCTCTTGTAGATCTCCATATATAGGAGCTTTGTAGGTACTTAGGGATCTTTAGCAGAAAAAGTCATAATTTGTAAAATATTGGTAGCACTTTTCAAAACTTGGGAGAATCTGAAAGAAAAATATGATATCAACTAAAGTAGTGGTTTAAGGGCTTTAAAGCATGTTGAAAGGCCACATTTATGGAGATTTTTTTCCTTTTTTATTATATATTATTCTTTTTGGCATGTTGAAGGGGTAAGGCTTGGGTTTTAGTTTAGTCGTTGACTTTGTTTTGGGTGATTGTTCTTTGGGATTCATGATAATTTATAATTGATGCGAGGATATACTTGTATGCATGATTCCAACTATATAATTATATTTTTAATTTAATTTAATTTTTTAAAAACTAGCAAACAATTAAAATAAATAAAATTATTTGTGTCATTGAAGTCGGGATCGCTTTTGAGTTTATCATCACAGTTTTTAAATAATGATCTATTTGATACCAAATTAAGCGCGATCATGAGTTTTATGTATTTAAAATTGTGTGTTTGTCCTGTAACACAACCTTTTATTTGAAAAGAGATAAAAGAAAATAAAACCTTTTTCTTAGATTCCACGGAGGGTATATGATTGAAATATACAGTAGTATGTGGTTATATGGTATCTTCATACTTTCAAATATGCAACATTAGTTGTCAACCCGTAACTGACATCCTAATACCACCTCCCACTTGCTAAGCGTATACATGCTCTTAAAGCTTATAAGTCTCAATTTCTTTTTTTTCTTTTTTTTGCACTATACTCAAATTGTACTCATCATTTTACATCAATATTATAGATATATTAGAAGGTTGATAATATTATTTTTATTTCACGATACAAAAAGAAAAACATACAACAAGATTCAAACATGTGATTTGATTTTCACTAGCTAAATAAAACTATGATATCATATTGGATAACTTTTTTTTTTAAGTGTGGGTTGTGGTAGCATGACGGTGGTCGTGTTGTGAGGGTGTGAGGCGAGGTGGTAGCTGTTGTGATGTTGGTGGATGTGACACTTTGGCGGTGTGGCCGTGCCATGATAGCATGGCAGTTCCTATATTGGTTTCCATGCGTGTATGGTGCCTATGATAGTGTGATGGTGTTAATCCAAAGGGGTAATTTAGTTGATCCTATCTTGAATTTGCTTCTCAATGATCACTTATTTATGTTCCCGTGGAACCATCAAAAGGATTTATCCGATTGTTAGCTTGTCTCTGTCTTCTGATTTGATGAAAGAACGTATGTGTGTGTATATGATTGTATTGTCGTGTGTGTATTACTTTATTGACCTCACTTTCACTATTGGAATAAATAATAATTAGGTTTATAGTTATGGTATTTTCGCCCCACTTTCAAATTTCCAACATTGTTTGTCATCTGCTATTTTTCCTAATTCCATTTGCCCATTGATAAAGTTAAGTGCTCTTAAAAAGCTTATAGTCTTAACTCCTTGCTTTAATTCTTGGGCACCATACTCAAGTGCACTCATCATTTTACATTAATAATAGCCAGAGATATTATAAAATAGAAGAAACGAGAGCGAGATATAGGAACGGGGGAGAGATTTCTTCTTCCCGGCCATTATTATTGTGACTCATACAAAGGCTCGTATTTATAGGGTTTATCTGTAGACCATTAATGTGTATAAATCTGCAGCTCTGCGTTCGTAACATATACGTGTTGTATATTGATGTACCTATTAATATGTTGATTAATGGGATTTATGGACATCCATAATATTATTCATGTCTCCTTGGATGTCCAATCTTCTGCATTAAAAACACTACGAAGAACCCGAGTGAGACCAACCGTAGTGAAGAAAAAAAGATACAGTATAAAAAAATTCTTTCCTCTCTTCTCAGCATCCTTTTAAATCTACGAAACTCGCATTCCGTCATATGGTGACCTTTCAAATGTTACGATGAGTGAAGCGTGGTGAATAAATCTCTTTAGATTATTAGTTGAACGAATTGATTGAACATTAATATCACCCTTCTTTTGTAGATCATGAGTGAAAAAGAATTTTGGTGATATATGTTTTGTTCTATCCCCTTTAATGTACCCATTTTTTAATTGAACAATGCATGCAGCATTATCTTCATACAAGGTCGTCGGGACCTCCTTGCTAAAAGACAAACCCACGCTGACCACCAGATATGATGTATTACGGATCACCAGCCAAAAAGCGTTCGGAGCTTGGCTTCATGAATTGCTAAGATCTGCATGATTAGAAGATGTGGCGGTAATTGATTGTTTCGTAGAACGCCATGAAATGGCTGTATCACCACATGTGAACAAATAGCCCGTTTGTGATCGAGCATTATGAGGGTCAGACATATATCCCGCATCTGCATAACCAATTAATTCTGCTTTGGGTACATTGGGTTATAGGCCCATATCCATCATACCTCGAAGATACCTCAATATATGTTTAACTCCATTCCAATGTTGCTTGTTGAATGAGAACTATATCTTGCTAATAAATTTCTGAAATGATATATCGAATTAGAGTGTATGACTTGCAAGATACATTAGTGCTCAATAGCACTAAGATATGAGTGCCGGGACCAAGAAGTTCTTCATAAATCACATCCTAGGTGGAAGAAAAGGATCTTTATTCACATCTAATGACCTTACAACCATTGGAGTGCTCAATGGATGGGCATTATCCATATAGAATCGTTTCAACACTTTAGTATAAGGCTGATTGATGAACAAAAATTCCATTCTCTAAGTGTTCAATCTGCAAACCAAGGCAAAGTTTTGTTTTTCCCAGATTTTTCATCTCAAATTCTTTCTTTAAGTTGACTACTGCTTCTGAAAGTTCATTCGTAGTTCCAATAATATTCAGGTCATCAACATAAACTACAATTATAACAAACTCGGATCCAGATCTTTTAATAAATACACATGGGCAAAGGGGATCATTCTTATACCTTTTTCGCAATAAATATTCACTGAGACTATTATACCACATGCGTCCAGTTGTTTCAACCCATGTAGAGATCTACATAATTTTATCGAGTAAAGTTCTCGAGGACCTGAATTATGTGTTGCAGGCAATTTTAATCCTTATGGGATTTTCATGTAAATGTCACAATCAAGTGGTCCATATAAATAAGCCATAACTACATCCATTAAACACATACCAAGTTTTTCATGTATTGCCAGGCTAATTAAATATCGAAAAGTAGTTGCATCACTACGAAGTCGTCTCTTATAATCAATGCCAGGTCTTTGAGAGAATCCTTGTGCAACTAATCGCGCCTTATATCTGACAACTTTATTTGTCGTCTCGTTTTCGCACAAATACCCATTTGTATCCTACAGGTTTGACACCATCAGGTGTAAGTACAATAGGACCAAAAACTTCGTGTTTTGAAAGAGAATTCAATTCTGCTTCAATTGCATCTTTCCATTTTGGCCAATCATCTCTCTGTCTACATTCCTCGGCCGGACTTGTAACGTCCTCCCATTGTCATTAACAATGTTGAGTGCCACATTATGAGGCAAATATGTCATTGACGTCGATTTTATTAGATTCCACCTTTGGCCGGTTAATGACATGGTTATCGAGATCTCGAGTTGTCACAAGTTTTAGGTATAGAATTTCTTACGGAATTACAAGCGGGGACTCTTCTAGAGCCATCAATTCCTCCAACTTGATCCTTTGATCCTTTTCTTTTCCAAGGATTTTTATCTTTGGGAACTGGCCAGTCGACCGTGTTTCACGTGCTTTAGGTTCATTAGCGGATTGTCCTCTGAGGGACATCGATTCCTAGCTAGACATTAGCGGATGGTATGTAAGATGTAGTTATAACCCGGATTAAGTAAATGCATTTGGCAATTGATTTGCTAAATTTTGCTAATGAATAATCTTTTGAACTGCCAGTTCACATTCCTTTGTGCGAGGGTCAAGATGAGACAACGACAATTGATTCCAACTAATAACTTTTTCCAACTGTTTATTTTCTTTCTTTAAAGTTGGAAAATCTTATTCATCAAAATGACAATCAGCAAAACGAGTCGTAAATAAATCTCCAGTTGATGTCTCTAAATATTTGATTATCGATGGAGATTCATATCCAACATATATTCCCAATCTTCTTTGGGGACCCATCTTAGTGCGTTGTGGTGGAGTAATCGGAACATATCGCACGCAAAAAATCCTTAGATGGGAAATATTTGGTTCTCGACAAAACCAAGCTGTAAAGGGAGAGAACTCACTTGATAGTCGTTGGTCTAATACGAATCGATCTTTGCTTGCATGCAAAATAGCATGGCCCCAAGCAGAAGTTGGGAGCTTCGTCCTCATTAGTAATGGCCTTGCAATCAATTGAAGGCGTTTAATAAACGATTCCGCAAGACCGTTTTGTGTATGAACATATGCTACAGGATGTTCAACGGTTATTCCAATAGACATACAATAATCATTAAAAGCTTGGGAAGTAAATTCTCCAGCATTGTCAAGACGAATTGACTTAATCAGATAATCTGGAAAATGAGCCCGTAACCGAATTATTTGAGCAAGCAATCTAGCAAATGCTTGGTTACGCGTTGATAACAAACAGACATGTGACCATCTTGTTGATGCATCAATCGAGAATCATAAAATATCAAAATGATCACGTGGTGGATGAATAGGCCCACATATATCCTTGTATACGGCTGCGAAAATGCAAGGGGTTACGTCATATTTTTTGTTAGTGATGGCCTTATAATTAACTTCCCTTGAGAACAAAGCGACTGTGGTCATTGGGCGGAAAAATCTTTTGATTTTTCGAGTGAATGCCCACTTGAATTTTTAATGATTCTTCGCATCATTATAGACCCAGGATGTCCCAATCTGTTATGCCAAACAATAAAATTATTTTCATCAGTAAACTTCTGGTTTACTATGGCATGTGCCTCAATTGTGCTTATGTTTGTGTAGTACAAACCAGAGGAAAAAACGGGTAATTTTTCCAATATATTTTTCTTAATCGAGACAACGTTGGTAATATATAAATACTAGTGTTGTGCCATTCGTAGTCTCAATATGATATCCATTTATTCGAATATCTTTAAAACTCAATAGAATTTCTTTGAGACTTTGTAGAATATAATGCATCATCAATATGAATTTTGTTCCTCAAGGATAACAATATATTAATCTTCAAAGCCCTCAATCAATTTTGCACTACCCGATATTGTATTCACATCTGATCCTTGCATTATTAAAAAGGAAAATAATTTTTTTATCCTTAAGTATAGTATGCGTTGATGCACTATCTGCGAGACACATATCATTGTCACCGATTGAGGATCCCACCAGATGAGTTTCCATATTCAAAAACAACTTTCATTATTCGATGTCTGACGACTTACATAACTTGATGAACCAAATACGTAAATATAAGCGGGAAATATTTTATTTTGGAGATTTTCATCACCCGAACAAGTGCTCAATATTCGTTTAGTGGAACAAAGAAATCAACAACATCCGGATAAGGTCATATCATTAAAATTAAGTGATCAACACTCATCCTTAGAAACAAAATTTGTCTCTACAGCTTTTTTATCTTTCTTTTTCAGCGATTCTTGGTAGAGATCAACCAAATGTTTTGGTGTCTGACCAGATGCGTGACCCGATGGCCTTTCATGCCGCAACGATAGCATAAATTTGTCACCATTTTGCTATTTTCACCACTTTTGTTGTCCTTTTCAATATTCTCCCCCTTTTGATATTCTGACACATTCTTGGGTTGCCGATCGTAATTGAAACTATTGCGACCACATCCTCGTCCACATCCACGCCCACGACCCCGGCTATGACGCGACCCGCGACCATGACGCGGCCGCGACTTTACATCCCATTATAAAGGGTGATATGTTGCCGCATTCACTTCAGGGAATGGAGCCGAACCAGTTGGACGAGCCTCATGATTTTTCATCAAAAGCTCATTGTTTTGTTCGGCCACAAGAAGACATGAAATCAATTCAGAATATTTCCTAAAGCCTTTTCACGATATTTAACAGCTGCGAGGGGAGCACATTGGATGCATGAAAGTGGAGAATGTTTTCTCTGACATATTCTCATCAGTAATTTTTTCTCCTGTAAGCATGGTGAGAAGCGATTCTAAATATTCTTGAGTTATACTCACTCACGATTTAAAATCTCTTGCGAGTCTCAACCATCCGATCATAAGCGAGCTTTTGGGAGAACCGTTATCGATGTTCATACCTTTCCTTCAAAGCTGTTCCCGCGAACAAGTGGATCCTTTACGGTGGGTATTCAACTTTCAATCCTTCATGAAAGGTGGCAGGCGAAGAAAAATCATCGCTTTGGCTTGCTTGAATGGATGTTATTCTTTTCTTTAATTGTATTTAGACCATTTATACAGATGGTTAGCATCTAGTATCCGTGATAAGAAATTCTTTCGGAAGTGATATCAAGAGCCACAAATTCCAATTTCGCAGATTCGACATAATAATACTATTATAGATATATGAAAAATATTGATAAGATAATAATGTAAAATAAAAGAGATAGTTGCATATGAACACACCTCAAATATACCTTCAATATATTTCTTGAAAATCAGCGGAGAGCCCCGTCTTGATACTTGCATTATAAAATAAACGAGAGCGAGAGATATAGAAGAAACGGGGAGAGATTTCTTAACTTCAGCCCGTGTATTGCCTTGTATTTCGTACAAAGGCTCCACTGTTTATAGGGTTTTAATACATAAGATACATTAATGTGTATATAAATACGTAACTACGCATTAAGTAGCCCTACGCATTCGTAACCTATATGTCAATGTATATTCGATATGCGCAGTAATGCTCCGAGATTAATGGAGAGTTTATAGACATCCATAATATTGTTCATAATAAGAGATATATTAGAAGGTTGATAATATTTTAATTTCTTGATACAAAAATAAAAACATGCAACAATATTTAAACATGCGATTTGATTTTCCCTAGCTAAATAAAACTTTGATATAGTATCATGGATAACTTTTTTTCCTTGGAATAATTGACATGAATAATCTTAGTTTTTACCTATTTTTTTTAATTAGTCATACATTGCGATTATCTAAGAATAAACCCAACTTTGAAGAGTGTTTCTTATTTTGATCCCCAATCGATCGATGATTGGCTAAATGAGTAAAAAAAAATCCTATGTGACATCTATCTCGTTTATCGTCAAGTGTCACAATCTAATTGACTTCCAAATTTTTTTATTTTTATTTTTTAAATCAGTTTGGATCCCCCACCCCTAATTATCTCTCTCCTCCACCTTCATCTTCAACACCTTCGGCGCCGCTTCATCCACCTAATGAATTTAGGGGGAATTTTGCTTCAGGGTATGATGAGCTTCCATATTTAATAAAAGGGCTATGAAAACATTAAAATTGAGCCCAAAACCTATGGCAACAACTAAAATTAACAAGAAAAATATAAAATTTTAAAAATGTCAAAAATGCCCTCCTACACCTACAACCTTAGCCCACACGCACACACCCCCCTCCCCAACCGAAACCCAGCCCTTCCTTTCTCTTAACCCCCACCCGCACTTACACGCACATGGCTCAGCCATCCGAGCCTCTTTTCTTTTTCTTCCACATTTTTTTCTTTTTTTTAATTATATTTTTTCCATATAAATTACCTTCCATTTTTCATCTTTCAAATAAATTAAAATTTTAATTTTTAATTAATTTTAAACGATAATATCTTACTTCCACTTATTTTAAAAATGTACTTGATTAAAATTTTTATTATTTTTAAAAATTAGTTTCATTTTTAATTAAACTTTTTGTTTTGTGTAATAAATATAGTAAATAATTAACTTTTAATATATAAACAGTCACTAATAAAATAATTTAATAAATATATAAATAAGTACTAATATTTTAAATAATATGATTTTAATATATATATATATATATATATGTTTTATAATTTTATATTTAAAATTTTTATAAACCTAAAATTTTGAACAAAAAATTAGTAGAATTATTTTAGAATTATAAAAGAAGGAACAACATTAGTAACTAAAGGTAACAAAAATATTGTTTTTTGAATAAGTAATAAAAATATTGTTACTTATAGTTTTAACATAACATACTTTTTAAAAAAACTTAAAAAATTTAGGTTTATAAAAATTTAAAATATAAAAACATAACAAATAAAATAATAATGAAGCTAGGAAATATCATATATCATGAAAAAATAACACACACACACACACACACACACACACACACACATATATATATATATATATATATATATATATATATATATATATATATATTGTAAGACCTCGAAAATTTTAATTTTCTAAAAAAGAGAAAAATGGTAATTTCGGTCAAAATCCGGAATTTTTCTAGATTTCGGATGATGAAACGGACTTCACCGTTGAAATCAATCTGAGGAAATCTAAACTATCAGCGTCAATTTCGTGAGTCAGGAGCGGTCGAATTCCCGCGTTTCAGACAGGAGGCAGTGGACATTTGGTGCATTTTGAGTGACTCAAGATGAGACACGTGTCAAACTGAGAGTTAGTCAAACAATGAGCTCAAGTGTGGGGCCATAGGAGACAAATGACACCTTGTGAGTGGATGAAAATTCATGGTGGATGGATAAGAGAATAAGGGAAATTCTAAGAGCCAATAAGGATTGGACATGTGACAAGTGAGAAGACAATTATCTTGACCTAACTTGACCCAACCGATTGGATGGGGGAAAAGAGAGGGAAAATAGAGAGAGAAAATAAAGAGGAAAGAGAGGAGAAATTTTAGAGAGATAAACTCTACCTTCTCTCGTTCCGTGATCGGTCATCCAGTCGGCTAGGCAAGCGAGGGTGATCCGCCCCGCTTGTAAGGCTGCGTGTAGATGCCGGTGTTAATGGAGTTGCAGCAAACTCAGGGAGGTGAGGAGTCTTCTCCTACTTGATTTAGTCATATTAGAACCTTGTTAATGGTTGGGTGTTTGAGGCGAAATGGCCTGTATTTCGATCCCGGGACGGGAGCCAAGAAATTTGAAATTTTGAATTTGTGCGAGCCGATTTGGAATGGGTGTGGGGCTGCCTTGGTTGATCACGATTGTGTGATGCCCCAGGCAGGGATGTTCGTTGACAACCCGTCAACCCGCGGAAAATCTACACGTCTCGTATCACGAGACACACACATGAGTAAAAATGGCCACTTAGGCCCATACACCAATACTTATCAAAATACACCCAACTATATTCCAATTGTTCAAGAGTTTTTACATTACTCTTAATACAAATACATATTAAAATTTACGTTCCTGTATATTATCCCAAAAACATCAAAGCCACAGCGACTTTCTTTAAAATCGGCCTCTCTAAATAAGCTAGTCTTCTCGACGGCTCCTGGCCTGAAAAATATTCCCTCGACGGGGTGAGCTATCGCCCGATGATGGAATTACCCTAAATGGAGTTCTCCCCACCTATGTGCATATGCAATGATCCAGTGTAAACACACACTCAAGTAAATACGTGATCCTACTTGAATGTCTACGCGCCCATTCCCACACCGAGTCTTCATGACTCCTACGCACTTACAAGCCATGTGTGAGAAAATAATCGGTTCCAAAACAAAACTAGATTTGTTCTCGAAAACACACTCACAGGAGTTTTACGTAAGAAGTATTGGACTACCCTCAGGAGGAATTGGTTGGGGGAACTTTCGAGAAAGCAGTCATGGTTCTCATCGAGATGATCTATTGGACTATTTCATTTGATTCTAAGGAAAATCATCACAGCAGAAATTCGCTTTCGCTACCATGTTCATTTTTCTGAGAAAATTCATGTCATGCACTCACACCTAATTTCTAGGTTGCCCACAGCTGCATATGAAAATTCGATATGCAATTTCAACCATTTTTATACCAATATATCAAATATGCATATATTCTCAAATTCCTGATCGTACCATGTAAATTCGATTTTTATCAATCAACCCGACACCCAGAAGCTCACTTCAGGCTAAACCTCCCATTTCCAATGGCCTATACACATAATTATATTCCATATAATTGTGACATCATGTTAACACATCAAACTTATACATCAACCTATTGATTCCCACACCACTCAAGCCATTCACTTCAAACAATTTCAATGCCAAAACACATGGACGTTTATGGTCCATTTCATACAAAGCGGGGCTGTTTTACGATCCCGAACATAACAGTAAATTTTGTCCATGGGCGTACTCATCAGCTATCGGTTGCTGCGGAACAAATTTCCTGGCCATTTCGGCCTCATACACATAAAAACACAATTTATTGCATAAATTACCACACCTGAAATTTGCCAGCCGGTCCGCCTGCTTTATCGCAATTTGTCAAATCGGTTCAAAACCACGCCCGGTTCTAAGATTGGGACCGATCAAATCTTCTCACGACCTCGAATCAGCAGTATTTACAAAACACTTAAGCGAGGGTAAAACAAGTAGGACCAAAACCTACCTCCACGGGTTTGTCGAAACTCAAAGCCAGGAATGCTACTGCAGTGCCCTCTCACGTGTAGAACAACTTTCCTTCTTGGCCCAAAGAAATCCGACGGTCCGATCGGCCGGGATCTTAGAGAGAAGTTGCACACTCTCTCTCTAAAAATCAAAAACCTAACTCACTGCATCTCATGTCTTCCCCTGCACGTTTTGGCCTCTTCAAATGTAGGAGATGACCACTATTCCAAATTTTTGTCTTTTTCCTCATTAACAATTCAAATAATGTCAGCCATGTCCTTTATCTTGGATTTTTGACACTTTGCACAATCTTAGCCATCCATTTCATGCATTTACTACATCTTGTGGCGTATTATCGAGAGTGCATGTTATAGGTGACTTTGTCACATCACATGTCGTTTCATAACTTTTAGATACGGTGCCTCGAAAAAGCGACAATAAATTCAGATTGTCGAAATTTGGCGTGTTGAAATTTGGAATTCGGCGAGCGATTCAGCGGTGAAGTCCGTTTTGTCATTCGAGATCTAGAAAATTTCAGTTTTTACGAGTACGATTTTGCCATTTTCAAAAATTGGAATTTTCCGGGTCTTACATTCTCCGCTTCCTTAAAGAATTTCGTCCAGAAATTCCCGCGCTTTATACGCATCGACCACGTGCATGTAACCTCACCCGACTCCAGGTCGTGTCGGGTATGACAATCAGGCTAGGTCTGGTTCGCGACAACGGAGTAATTTTGTCAACTCATCATGTAAGTATGACATCAACACCCGATATGTCTACCACCCTATGGTCCACCCAGTGAAGCGGAATCACTAAGATCACGACTCGCGATCTCGACACATCATTGACTCTCACCTAGATCTTAGGAAGAATTTCCTCATAATAATCTCTCCTAAAAGCCTCAACCTCTAGCCGTCTATCACCTTGCAGTGCAATAATGATGAACATGATGCAAAAATAATTGCAGGTATAAAACGTACCGCATGTCAGCCACCGTCTGCATGTCGGCCTCGCACGGCAGCGTGAGCACGCCCTTGGGTCCTCGACATCTGGCTGCGGGCTCACATGCACGACCTCGGCCACACTGCATTTCTGGCCATACTTGTCTTCTTTGGAGGTGCTTGTATAGCACTCTGGCTATGCTTGGTTCCTCGACCCATATTAGGGTGTGATGGAGATGACTGCATCCTCTCTGTCCTGGCTTCTTGGGTTGTCTTGTCCCAAAATCACAGGATCCTTGTCTGCCGGGGGCAATCCGTCTCATATGTCAGGCTGATGGCAATGGTAGCACACCATCTGCCCGGCTTTGACCCAGCTAACTCCCGATCCGCCTGACCCAGATGGTCGTGGCTCTGGAACCCATGCGAACTAGAAGCCCTGGGCTTCAACCACAAACTAGAGAAAAGTGACTCTCCTTCCTCTTGACACTAGCACTTGCATCCCGAGTGCTCTGAGCATCCTCGGTCTCTCTCTATGGTCAGGGCTGTCCCGACCATGGAGTCTATGTCCCATAGGCGAAGTCCTGCTATCACGCTCGAATGGACAACTACCCCATTCTCGAATCTCTGGCTTGGCCATGTTTGTAGCCCACGTAATCATCGACAAAATGGGCTAGCTCGTGAATCTAATACATAATCCCATCCTGATCATCGTCCCTGCTTTGGCTCTAAGACTCCACGAGCCTTCGCATGCCTCGCGATGTCAGGAAAATATTTACCCATGACGGCTCACGGAACTTCTGCTCATGTCATTGCCTGCAGGTGCCACATAGGTCTTTGCCCATTTCCACCATATTGGGCCTCACCCTCTAGGCTGGAATCACGACTAGTCTAATCTGAGTGTCGGAGAGCAATCTCCACAGCCTCTAACACCTTCTCGACACACCTTGAACCAATGGTCCGCCTGTCGGATCTCCTCACCTGTGAATGTTGGAGGATGATGGCTCTAAACCTCACAGGTCACTCGGACCTCCTGACCTGTTACACTGCTTGTGCAATATGACGACCATGCTACCTCTGGCCTGACAAAAGCTTCTTGATCAAATGCAGTGGTTGCTGACCCGATTACCCAGTGGGCACGCCCTCTCGTCTCGCCCTCGGTAGCCATCTACACAATTCAAATGGCAGGTTAAATTTCAATATAGTATCTCTAAGGCATATGCACAGCCCCGAGACACTATTCGTATACAGAAAACATTTCATACACATTGTCCCTGCATTTACGGTAATGCAAGACAATCATTCCACATTAAATTATTTTTAACAACAAAATTTCATTTTTTGAAAATTTCATTTTTACAAAATTTGATTTGATTTGATTTGATTTATTATTTTATTTTTTTCAAAAAATTTTATTTCAATTTTTTTTTCAAAAAATTTTATTTCATTATTATTATTATTATTAATTTTTTTTTTTGAAAAATTTTGTGAACAGTGCTCATGAACAGTGTTCATGAACAGTGCCCTCAAATAGTGACTCAGAAACAGTGTACTAAGTCCAAAAATGAGTGAGTGCCACGATTATTACTGCCCCAGATCTGGTACGCTCGCATGAATGCGCCTAGGTTGCTTGCAGTGCCCTTAGGCGCCTTCAGCGCGTCCCTCGACGGCCCGGGCCGTGTCGTGGCGTGCCCTGGCCTTGTCGCGACCGCGGTCGGCGTGTCGCAGCGGCACGGCCGTGTCGCGAACTTTGAGTGCCCAGGTAATCGCCTTAGCCTTATTTGCGGCGTATCGCGAGCCTCGTCACGGCGGCGATACAAAAATTGTATGCGCGGTCCCTCGCCCTTGCCGGCCATGCAGCCACGGCTGTGTTGTATCATGTTTCTGACGTGATATACCCCTCTGCTCCCACGTCACGTGCGATTATTGTATCGTGACCGCGATTCCGGCTAGGCCTTCTCGTAATCACGATACAATTGATTTGTATACGTGACCCTGCCCGTAAAGAAGCCTTAGGCTCTGTCGCGATGCAATCGTTGTATCGTGACACACCATCCGGTACGCAAACGTCGCGTTACAACTTACCGTTGTGTTGCGACCGCGATCCGCCTAACGACGATCCGCGGCTCGTCGCGTCCTGAGCGATTGTATGCATTGACTGCATCCACCTGACGGTACGCGCTCCGGAGTGCGATCGCGATCCCCGAAGCATTGTATGTGACGGTCCTCCCTGAACCTTTGCGCCATGAGCGCTGTATGTCGCGTCACCGGTTTATTGTATCGCCGACCACGACCCTCGACCAAAGCGCACGCCCGAGGCTGCTCCTGTCGCGATACAACGATTTGTATCGCGACACACTCCCGGCCAATCCAAGCCTCGCAGGCGCCGTAATCGCGATACAATTTCCATTGTATCATGACCTGAATTGAAAGCGATAGCCTATTATTCTGCCGTTTCTTTCCGCTTTTTTTTCTCATTCATTTTTTTTCAATTCTGTCTTGGAAAACAAACTACCAAAAAAAAAAATGTTGTATTATTTTTTTCATTTTCCAGTAAACCCAATAAATTTCTTAAAATTTATTTTATCTATTTTTTTTCCAGTTTTATACACTGTAAAACCTAAATTTTTTTTTTCTCCACATCATTTTGTTTTCATTTAATTACGGACTGTTACTTGAGAATTTCTCGAACACTTGTTCTCACAGTAACCACTAGTGTCGACATTTTTCATATATTCTGAGCATGTGATTTCAATCACAATTCACACACATGATCACACTATCACATAACATACAACTCATGTTATACACACCATCACACATCAAACACCATGCATGCAGTGTTCTATTCCTGTCCCGTGACTTCCTAGGTAATCACATACCTAACTTACCAATACCAAGCTATAACCCTAGTATCCAACATCGAGCTATAATGCTGTGATGTACGACCATAGCCTAAGCCTAAGTCCCTAAATCTCTAGGTTTTCATATACCTATGCTCTACACCCATCGAGCTCCCAAGGTAATCGTTTACCTTGGCTCACGTCACCATCTTTGTGACGCCTGACCGAGTGTCCGGGTTGATAACCCGATCGACCGCGGAAAATCTACACGTCTCGTATCACGAGACACACACATGAGTAAAAATGGCTACTTAGGCCCATACACCAATACTTATCAAAATACACCCAACTATATTCCAATAGTTCAAGAGTTTTTACATTACTCTTAATATAAATAAATATTAAAATTTACAATTCTAATACATATTATCCCAAAAACATCAAAGCCACAACCCGACTTTCTTTATTAAAATGGCCTCTAAAATGAGCACATAAATCTTCTCGAGAGCGCTCCTGTACTTGAAAAAATATTCCTATTGAGGTGTTCTCTTCGGTAATTGGAATTACCTAAATAGGTTACTCACCTCTATGTGCGTATCTTGATCCGTCTTAAGCAGCGCTCCAATGACTCCATGTATTCCATGAGTTGATGGATTGTCAACGGACCCACACTGTAATGACTCACACCAAATAATACAAGTTGTAGCACGTTTGACCAAGTTGACTAAGTTTGACCAGATTTGACTAGGTTTGACCAACACTTAGTATGTGGACCAAAGTTGACTTTTTCAGGATGAATAAATTTTGGGTTGGCCTAAGACCTGCATTTCGTAGGCCCCGTCGTCTGGGTTCATAGGCGGGTTGAGCGTCAAAAATCGACTTCCGGATAAAAGTTATGACTCGGTAAGTTCAAGCGTGGTGTTTTAAGCGATGTCCAAAATGTCTTCGATTATTTTTACTGGCGACCTTCGCCCTATATATACATAGCTTTGCGTGCCGAGAGCTAGCTTTAAACACTCACTTTGAGCTCAAAAACCACAGAAAACTCCCCCGAGCACAGCAGGCACAAGCGGGTCGTTTTGACCCATTTGTAGGCCGTTCAAGTTTCAACCAAAGGAGCCGATTCCAGCCACAATCATTGTACACGCGCTGGACAGATGGGAGGAGGATGTCGAGACGATCACGCGATTGGGGCTAAAGCCGGCGCCCGGATCACGGCCGCCGGCGGCGGTGGCATCTTGTGGGTCCGACCTTTCTTGATTTTCCGGCCATTTCAGGCCATTTCAGGCCGACCCATAGATCCTCTCCACCATTTTTGGACCCTTTGAACTCATATCCATGGTCCCTTTTTGCATATTCCTCACCGTTTGAATGTTGTGAAGACAAAGTTGTGACGGTTGGATCGAGTTTCCAGGCCACCCGACAAGCTGTTGGACCAAGGTAATGATACTGATGAGTTCCTGGTCTCTTGGGCTTTCCATTGATATGTGGTTTGTAAATTTTGGACGTCGTTTGGTTAGTTTTCAAGTTTTAGGTTGTTTCGGGTAATTACCGAGAAGTTGGGGCTGAAATAGAGTACGATTGGTCAAAATTTGGTAAAGTGAAGTTGGATTAGTGAAGTGGATGTTTTTAGGAATTATTAGACGGTTGATTCGAGAAATTAGCTCCGCCCCAATTTTGGGTACCGGGCCTATAGGGCATACTGTGTAATTAGACCTGCCGAAGTCCAATTGGGATGGTTTCATAGTTCTAAAAGTTATTCTAAGGCCTTCGGGGCATCCCAATGTCGTTGGTTCAATTATTGGAGCCTAAGTTGTATTTTATTTATATTACAGGCATTCATGCCGAGCTGGGACACGATCTCAAAGTAAGGACAAGACTGAGCGTTTGTAGTCTGTGAGTGGTTAATATGTTTTAAATGATTTGGGGTATTAGTGTTGATATATCTATTATGATTTATATTTATATATATACCATGATCGATGGTTAAGGTAGCTACATATATGATTATCGCCTTTATAAACAAGTTATCATTTCATGTGAATTTTGTCAACATTTTAAATACTTGAAAGTTTTACTGAGTTCCTGGATGAGTCTGTGGTATTTTTAAATATGTTGGGTACGTGGATTGAGGTTTTAAACCACTTTGAAAACTTATTGTTTTAAGAAAGAGATTTTGAGATCTTGTGAAATGATTATAATACAGTATCGTTGGAAAAGTACTTGTGAGTAAGGAAACGATTATATATATTAATTCCACGGTCGTGAGGTCGGGTTTACCGACAGGTGGTTTGCCACGATGTCGTGAGGGGTTTACCTGACGGTTTAGTTTATTATTTTCCACGGTCGTGAGGTCGGGTTTACCGACAGGTGGTTTGCCACGATGTCGTGAGGTTGGTTCCATCCAACATGTTATGTATTAATTCCACGGTCGTGAGGTCTGGTTTACCGACAGGTGGTTTGCCACGATGTCGTGAGGTCGGGTTTATCCGACGGTTTATGATGGGTATATGGTACAGTACATTGTTGGTCTCTGATCAAAGTATAAGCATTTCAATATTTATGGTTATGGTATTTTCATGGTTATTTTTACGACATAAATGGTTAAGTATATATTTATGCTCACTATATGTTGTGAAACAAGATTCGTGTTTTAAGGTTCTTTGAAAATGATGTCGGTTAAATTTTTGAGTATGACTTTCATATTGTTGGGCTTTGGTAAAGTTGGGCTTGTGAATGCTTGCTAAACTAGGAAACATTACAAAAGAGTGGACGGAGGTCTGAGAGAAGAAATTTCGAAAATAAAACATTATTTTCCATATAAATTATGCCACTCACCGGCATTTATTTCTCACGTTTATTATTTTAATATCCTGCTCCTAGGTTCGGCAAGTCAGAGGGCCTACTCTCGCGCATTCAACACCGCTCTTCTCAAGACAACAAAGATTTCCTACCCCATCCATCCTGCCTTTGTTTTCTTGGCTGACCTATTTATTTTCATTTTGTAACCCTAAATTTGCAAATACTCTTAGAATGCTCTGATATTAGTATTGAACCTTCATATGGAACTATTATGTATGATGTATATGACCTAAGCATTTGGATAGGACGGCCGTGATCAAGTTTCATATATCGAGAAACAGGGTACCGCATGTGTTTATTTCTTTCTTAGGTGGGGGTTCCATCAGGCATTCCCCTATGGTTTGCATGTTGGGACTTCACTAGGCGGGACCCCTCGGGGAATCTTGGGAGGGTTTCCGGGTCGGGTCCTCATACACACACACACACACACACACACAAACACACACACACACACACACACACACACACACACACACACACACACACACATATATATATATATATATATATATATATATATATATATATATATATATTCATTTTTTCCTTATTTCCATAAATAAAACAATAGAAACATGAATATGTTAGTCTTTAATAAAGAAAAATAGGGGTTTGTTATAGTGGTACAAGGTGATAACACTAACTGTACAAGAAAAATGTACTAACTGTACAAGGGGTGAATAAGCTTGCATTTATCATAGGATTTAAATAATTTTTTATCTGAAATCTCTTTCCTATGTATGCTGATACACCAACCTTTATATGCATTAGTAAATGACATATTTAGCTCACATATGATGAATAACTTAGTACATGTTTATGCCATAAACTTCCACAATTAAAAAAATATTGAAATATAATTGATGTCATTTTTTTATTATTTCATTCATCAACACAATGGACCTATGCATATATTACTCTTTAATAAGGAAAAGTAACAGTTTATTATATTGTTACAAGATGATTACACTAACTGTATAAGACAAATATACTAAACGTATAAAGAGTATACAAACTTGTATTTCTCATAAGAATTGAATTTTTTTTTAATCCAAAATCTCTTTCATAGGTCGTATGATAATACACCAACTTAGGACATTCTTTATAAGCATTGATTGATGTTTATTCCATAAACTTCCACAATTAAAAAATATGGTTGATTTCATTTTTTCTTATTTATTTCATCAATACCATGGAGATATACGTATATTACTCTTTAATAAGGAAAAATAGAAGTTCGTTATAATGTACAAGGTAATTACACTAATCGTACTAGGCAAATATACTAACTGTACAAATGGTGTACAAGCTTGCATTTCTTAGAGTATGAATGTTTTTTATCCAAAATCTCTTATGTAGGTCATATGCTAATACACCAACATAGGACATTATTACATGGTATATATTTTTAGAGTTTAGGCATTTTGAGTATATATATGTTAATATAGTCAAGCTTCATTGACATGCTAAATAATAAATATTATATTATCATTTTTAATTCAAATTTTAAACTTTGAAATTATTGGTTAACACTTTTGTATTATAATTTTAAAATTAAATACTAAAATAATTATTTCTATTTTTTTTAAATAGTTAATATTTTTATATTACTTTTTGTTTTTATTTAAAAATAGTTTAACTTGTGGATATTTTTAAAATTTTAGGTTTACAAAATTTAAAATATAATAGTATGAAAAATAAGATTATTGTGACGCCCCAAATCCCGGGGGTCCCGTTGACCATCACAACTCGCTTAATACTGCGGGTTCATATCATAAGACCCATACATGAGTAAAATGACCACATTTGCCCATACATTCATACTCACAAAAATGTATATTTTATATAAAAAGAGTTAATTTACAATTATCCAAAACTGGGTCTTTTACCCAGATTTTTACAAAATACATAACAAGGCCATATATGACCATTTATTCGTCTCTAAGACCTCGGATGCGTCCCATCCCTAAGTGAACAGTCTGTAGCGACCCCCGAGCCCGGCCCGACCCGGTTGGCGGATCCAAACCAAAACCCCGGGGACGCCCGTTTAATTCTTTTAGTCAAATTCCTTTTAATTATCGCTGACAGCCTTAATTTTCAAAGTGTCAGTACACGAATCCTCGACTCACCCTACTGCGAACCGCCGAGCCCGGCCATTCACATTTTCAATTATCTCTTCAAAACATTTTGTTTATGTTATTCTATTTTAGACCTTTTAATTAAGCGGAAACATTTCATTTGGGCAAGCCCATACATTTACAATTTCAAAAGACTCATAACATTTACATTTAACAAAATGCATTTACAAAATAAAAGTTCAGAGTTCAAATTGTTTTACAAAATATCAATGTTCGAAAGAAATGGAGTGAATGCATATGACGGAGCATACTCCGCAATTCTTTCTCTATGACTGCGCTCGATTCATTATCTTGCTTCACTGCCTATCACTCTAAGACTACAAGTATCGATAAAATACACGCTAAAGATTTTCTACGCTTTAGTGGTTCTATGCGCTCTCTATTCCATTTCGGGCTCAATATATATATATCATGCATTTGGTCAAAATAATGCCTTTATAATGTCCTGTAATGTAAAAGATGCTTATACAAATACACTTTATATCATGTTTCGTCGCTTGTGATTTCACATATATCTATAGAATCAACATTCACGCATGCATTCAAACAGAATCCCGCCCCGTCATTATCTCAAGAGTAATGTGGCTTCACATTCAATATTACCATTTCACATATGGCTATAGAAATCGACATTCCACGACGCATCTGGGCGTGGTGAATCCCGCTCCCGTTTGTCATTCGCAGCAATGTGATTCCTCCCACATCCAAATTACGGTTACCTTCATGACGAATTCAGTTGGTGAATCCCGTCATGTTGGTCATTCATTAATACATTTCGAATCAACTTACTTTTATGCAATAACTTCACTTATAGTTCAAATATTCGCACTCATGCATATATTTGACAAACATTTCGAATAACAATAATTCAAATCAATATATATATACTTATATATATTTCACAAATAGCATTCATAACCGATCATAATCACATTTTCAAATCCATATGCACTTTCGAAATAAAATTTCAAATTTATTTGGTATACGACCAGAACACTTGAAATGGAGATAGAGGGTCGCGGAAATGTCCACCATCGACTCCGCTTTTCGATATCAATCTTAGGTCAGTTGTCGCCCTCACCCGCACCTAGTCAAATACAATTTCTTCACTCTGCTGGTTACAAATAATCATACTAAACGACATCACGAGCGACGAGGTACACTACGCTTTTCGCCGAAGTTCCAATTCATTTTGAACCTTTCAAATCATTTAATAAGGTTCCTATATTAACGTGTGTATGAATTTAGGCTCAACACGCAAAACTACACAATCAAAGGCACTGGGCACACCAGACGGTGACACCTGACCAGACCGCACAAAGGCCTCTCTAATGTGACTGCATACCGCACCAGACCGTACACCTCGAATTTTGGTCGCACTGTTTCTTTTGCCACTTTTGTACCAAATCTCTTTATACAACTTCCCCCATTCCTTAACACCTCAAAATCAACATGGAAATCATCCAAAAAACAACTCCATAATACTTTAATTGGTGATTGAACCTCATACCTCACAAAAAACCCTTAGGTGAAAATCCAAGAACTTTTATGAACTTAACCCAAGGTCCACCAATTTAAAAACCATATAAATAAGGATGATTCCATGTTTATTTTACACCAATTAGGTTTTACCATAACCTCAACAAATCCAAGGCTTCGTGATCTCTTCCACAAAAACCTCACAAAGGAGTAAACTATTCTCCAAACCAAAACCTTAGGAATTCAAAATACCTATGCTTTCAAGACAAAACATACCTTGGTTTTGGCCTCTCCTTCTCCTTCTCCTTCTTCCTTCTTCCTCTTGTTTCCTCCCTCTTCCTCCTTCTTCACTACCATTTTGCCTCATAAAAATGAGACAAATGAATTTTTGTTTGCCTCCACACCCTTTTATACTTACACTTCCTCCATATTGCAATTAAGTCCTTCACCCTTTAATTTTGCAAATCAACTTGTTTTATTTCTATTATGGCCCATCTCTAATTCCCTTTATGATTTTATATCCCTTATGACAATTAAGGTTTTATCCTTGTTCAGTGCCCAAATTTCCTGTTCACTAAATTTATCATTTCCATTTATAACTTCCGAAAAATACCACAATGTGACACTTAGTGTCTACATACGCCTCACAGCTTCCATGTGTACCGTACATCATCTCCGGACGGGGCTACATTTAAGCCATCATTTGACCTTTAGGTCCTCATTTTACAATTTTTCCACATTTTTTCTTTTTCACTGGGTCTAGTTCCTCGGTTCAATCAATTTCTCACTTAGCATATAAGAATCCAATCATATGCTCACACTTTAAATTTACATTTCACAATTTGTCAATTTATCAATTTTCCCTAAACCTGTGTTTGGTCTTGGTCTCATACCTTAATATATAATAAAAATTACTATACAAATTCTAGGTATTTTCGGGGCGCACATTCTAAGACTATAAATAAATTTTCCTCGACAGGTGAGCAATGCCCAAGAGTGGAATTATCCTCATGGGTTACTCCCCACCGAAGTGCACATGTAGTGGCAAACTAAACACATTCAAGTAAACATGCAAGTCCCTACCAATGTCTACTATGATATGGATGAGAATGTGACCCATCCTCTCCCATGTTCCAGCTCACCATCTCACATACGCCTAAGCCGTTAAGTAGAAAACACTATTTTCAAAACAAAAGGCTGTCTGAAACATGGCTTTACCGAGTTTGCAAATCTATTGGACAACCCTCCGAGGTAAATTGCTGGGTAATTCTCCGAAACAGTCATGGGTCTGCCTTCGAGATGAACTGTTGGACAACTCTCCAAGGCAATTCTTCGGAAAATCTTTCCTGAATCTTCACACACTCTTCCTATTTTCATACACATTCATACACCATTGTCTAGGTTGCTCTATATATGAAATGCATTTGAGTTATTGATACACATTTTTCATTATATCAATCACATGATATTGGACAAAATTCACATATTAACCCACATATAGTTATCCATTCATAGCAATAACACCAAAATTATCACACGGCTTAATAAACAATTAATCAACCTTGCTCTACACACGATGATTATTAATTCAAAGATCATGTTAACATATTAATTGATATGTGATTGAATAATATCCATTATTCAAGTTTAACACTTAGGCTAATATTTTGAAAATAATAATGTAATTTTGAGTCCACTAATCAACTGTTTATTTTAACACCAATTATATGGTTATCCAACTGTCGTAATTTCAATATCAACCACCATAACTTAAACACACGAATTCATTTTTACCCAATTACTCCAACTAATAATTTAACACACAACAACACATACGACCAATAATACCAAATCCGTCCCAGACTCCGCCCAAAATAGTCCTAAATTTGAGCATTTAGTCCCAAAATTTCGGGATCGATCAAACGCCACCACGGCCTCATACCATCCAAATCATTAACAAAAACTCTAAACAAGGATTAAATCAAGTAGGAGAAAACCCCCTACCTTCCTCAAGCTTTGTCGTAAACTCCCCAAAACCATGCCTAGGCGTAGCTATTGCCGTGGGAGCAACTTCTTCTCTGCCTCGCCGAAACCGACAACCGATCGGCTGAAATTTAGAGAGAAGCCGACACTCTCTCTCTAAAATCAGATTTTTTCTTTACACTCTTTCTCCAAACTGCTAGAGAATTGGTCAAGCCGTGAGAAAGACTTCACATGTCAACCCGCACTGGTTGATAGGATTTCCTTATCCTCTTTATCCACCTACTGATTTCCATCCACCAGGATGCCACATGTCCATGTGGGCCCACACTTGAGCCCAAATGACTAATCCTTCACATGACACATGGCACCTCGATCCACTAAAATGCGCTGCTGCCACGCACTACCTCGCCGCCGGAACGCAAAATTCACCGCCTCTAATTCGAACGTGAAAATTCGACCGTCTCTAATTGGAACGTGAAAATTCGATCGCCTCGAATTCAAAACGTGAAAATTTCGACCGCCTTCGTGAGACAATTCCAACGCTAAGTTCAAGCCATTATCTCGAGATATAAAATTCCTGATTAATCAAATTACCATTTTACCATTTTTTAAAATTAGAATTTTCTCGGGTTTTACAATTATAATATGAAAATTATATATATTTAAATATTATATAGAAAATATTAGTATTTATTTGTATATTTATTGCTATAGGGGAATGTTTTTGAAAATATATTTATTACACAAGACAAAAATTCAATAAAGAAAATAAAAAGGAATGAATAAATAAATTTCAAAAAATAAACTTTTTAGTTAAGTAGATTTTTAAAATAAGTGAAAATAAGACATTATCTTATAAATTTAATTAAGAAATAAATTATTTATTTTGACATTTATTCATTAAAATAAAGAAAACAAAATCTAATAAAGAAAAATAATAAATAAATAAATAAATAAAATTTTAAAACAATAATTTTTATTAATTAGAATTTCAAAATAATTGAAAATAAGATATTATGTTATAGAATTAATTAAAAATCATAAAATATAATTTATGTAAATGGAAAAAAAAACTGAATACAAATTGAAAAAAGAGAAAGTGGGTTGCGTTTGGGGTGGCTAGTTGAAAGTTGGACATCCTTATGCTTAATTTAGGTTGTTTGATGGACTCTTGATTAAATGTGAGTCTCATCTAACCTTAAAAGCGTAATTCCTCCATGAATTTATACAAACCCCACCACCCTTCCTCTTTGATTTTCCTGCCTTAGCTTCCTCTCTCTCTCTCGGTTTTCATATTCTTCCACCAAAAACTCTTCATCACTCAATTAAACCCCATTATTTTCCCTCAAATTTTCACTATCTTTCTTCTCATGAATACCTTCATCTAATGGCCCTGCATTTGGCTGTGTTTTGACAAAATATTTTTTCAAGGCACTCTCCAAGAGGCTCAAATGCAATACCACGGTTGATGGAGCATGGAGTAAGCCCATATCTAGGCTTAAACGAGATAGAAAGCCCAAATCCAATGATGAATTTTATTATTATTAGTTATTCATTTAATTGTATTTTTGGATTTATCCGCTAGTACTTTTTGGATTTATCTGTTAAGATTTTTGGATTTATCTGTTAGGAATTTCTATTGGTGCCTATAAATAGCACCTTATGTTATTGTTTTTGATAGACTTGATATAATATGGAAAAACTCGAGAATTTCGTTTTATTTATTTGTTTTTTTCCTGCTTAATTTTATTGTTATTCGTAGCCGAGCTATATCAATTTGGTATCAGAGCCTAACTTCGATCCGAGATCAAGTTATTTCTATTTGTTTCAAGTTCTTGATTCAAGATTAGAGCCTAACTTCGATCCAAGATCGAGTTATTATTCTTTTGGGATTCTCTCACTTCCTTTGAAGAAGATTTATCCTTCTTTTTTTTTTTCTTCGCATTCTAGGACCCTATAGGAGCACTGCTTAATAAAGACTTCGGGTTTTGTGAATCTCCCCAATCAATCGATCAAATAATAGAACAATGAGATTTGAACAAGCAACAGAGTGACGTTGCCTTATAACAATCCAACGGTGGATATCGATTGCCTTATGTCATTTTGGTGGGTGGCAGAATTGTAATATATTGAAAAGTGGCTCTGGTTGCACCTGAACCTTTAAATCATCAACTTCATCAAGAATATCTTCTTGATCACTTTAAGACTACTCCAAGGTACCCCAAACGAACTAGGGAGGTGCAGTAGTGGCATAATAATCATCATCATCATCAACATCAGCCCACGATTTCGAGCTACATTCTCAGAATCAAGAAAAATGAAAGAAACCATGGACAAAGCTTTCGAAGCAGCCAGACGAGAAGAAGGAGCGGGCGACCAAGACGAGAGAATGGGTACTCTTTATTTGATTTCACTGCAACCACGTTAAGGAATTGTGGGCGTTCTAAAGGTTCTTCAATGGGGTATATTTTCTTTCACTTTGAAAACTTAGTTAATATTCGTGATATTTAAGCATATTTTATTTGATTGTTTTAGGTTCAGTTTATTTGATAGAGCATAAAGAGTATTAAAAAAAAAAAAAACTTTTGTTTTTTTTAGTTATTTTTTCGTGACTCTGTGCAATCTGTGGTATATAATCGTATTACATTTTTGGATTTATGTTTGTTGCATTAGCATATAGTTTATAAATTTCTTTGCTTATTGGAATTTTAGATTCTATCTCATCTTGTTAACCATCAAAAGTGATATTGTTGCATCTTCTTTTTCACTTAACACAAAAGATCCAACTGAGAGACTTAATAATTTTGACTTAAGACTTCAAGCTTTATCTCAAGATCGAAATGATAGTTTAATGTGTATTACCCGTCACCATGATGCAAATAAAGCCCAATTTGATTCAGTCACTACATCGGTAAGTAATTTAAATTCGATGTGTGGGCCCTCGAACAACAAACTCATGCAATAAATCAAAAAATGGACATGCTTTTAAAACATCTAGGTAAACATGAGATAGGTGAATATGTCGATGAAACTGTTAGAACACATGTTGGGTCACCACACATTAGGGGTTTAAGTCCTTCTGGCGGTTCACATCAATCTAATGAACTCAAAAATGGTTTGCATGACAATCTGGGTAAAATGAGCTTGGGTAGTAATTCTATTGCTCAACCTCACACGAGGTTACCTACGATAGGAGACCTTCAATTAACTCTAAAGGACGGCTTCCACCTCAAGTATCAAATAACTTCATTAGATTACCAACCACCAAGACAAAATTACCCACCAAATCAAGTGAGAGAAGATGTCGCTCCTCAGCGATACCAGCCTAGGGTTACTAATAATTAGGGTAGAGATCAGAATAGACAGGTTAGACAACCTCAAAGGGAAATCACAAAAAAAGTTAAGGTTAGTGCTCCTGAATTTGATGGTAGAATGGATCCTAATGCTTTCTCTGATTGGTTAGTTGCTATTGAAGAATATTTTGATCGGGTAAGGAATGATCACGATAGGAACGGTCTGGCCATAAAATGAAATTAACCAATTCAAATTAAGATGTAACGCGTAATGTGCTGCAAGACATGCTTTGTGGTGAATCCACCCATCACCCAATGGGCTGTTATGAAAGCAAAGCTAAAAAGAAAAGTACATTCCTCCATCATAAGAGTCAATTGTTTTCCACTCATGATTAATCGAAACAAATGACTCTAGTGTAGCTTGAATATTCTACTAAATTTGAGGAAGCCAGGACTTAGGTGTAGTGAGTTCCATGCCGAGACCACTTGCTGTCTCGCACCGCTTTGTTACCGGTCTTAGGTTCATTCAAAGGATGGTTAGATTGCATGCTCCACACTCCAGAGATGGCACTTAAAAGCCTGAAGTCAAGAAGTTCAATAGACCCTCCTCTTTTGCACACACAGGTTAGTCTAAGTCACAATCCATGTCATTAGATATTAATACTATGCCCAATAACATTAGGAACAAAGAGTCTAGTTTGTGTAACTCTCTTCCTGTTGCTTCTCCTATTGAGTATAAGGCTAGTAATTCATCGATTATCTGTCATAAGTGTCATCATAAGGGTCATATTGCGTCTCGTTGTCCTTAACGTGCATTGGCATTAGATGTTGAAATCGCAGTAGTTTGGAGAATGAAACATCAACTATTGATCCTTTAGATTATTCTCGTGATGAAGATGATCTTCATGAAGATTGTGATGATGATGCGTGTGTTGGTGTGGTGCGATGTGTGCTATCCACAACTCGTATACGATCATCAGTTAGATGAAGTATTTTTTTTTGCATCAGCCATACAAAGTGGAGATAAGAAATGTAAGTTAGTAATTGATGGGGGTAGTTCAATGAATATGGTTTTTAAGGATGTTGTTAAATTGTTAAACCTAAAAGTAGAAACACATCCAAATCCTTTTAGAGTAGCATGGATGAATGACCATACTTTGCCTGTCACTCAAAGATGTCTAGTCTCTATTCAAATAGGGGATTATAAGGATGAAATCTATTGTGAGGTGCTACCCATGGATGTTGCTCATGTTCTTTTAGGTCGCCCTTGGCTTTATGATCTTAATGTTACCAATTTTGGTAAAGATAACATTTATTCCTTTAAGTACAAGGGTAAGAACATTATTTTGAGACCTGCTAAAACTAAAGATTGCAATGGTAAACGTGACATCTCTGAACTTCCTGAAAGGAATTTGCGTATTTTAAAATGTAAGAAGTTTGAGAGAGAGGGATTTGAGACTGGTATGTGCTAGCATGCAGTGGTAAAGTAGTCTCTCCGATTCTTTCACGCTCATGTTCCTTTGGAAGTGAAAAATTTGCTAGATGATTTTGTTGATATGGTGCTCGATGAGTTGCCTAGTGAACTACCACCTTGAAGGGACATCCAACATGCTATAGATTTAGTTCCAAGTTCTCAACTGCCTAACCTTTCACATTATAGGATGAATCCTAAAGAGAGAGAGGAGCTGAATAGGCAAGTAGAAGGACTTTTAGAAAGAGGATTTGTTAGGCATAATATAACGCCCCAAAAATACCCTAGAATTTTATAATAAAAATTATTATATATTCCGGGTATAATTGAGCCAACTTGGGTATTTTTCGGGAATTGTTAAATGAATATTGAATAAATGATTATATGGCTAAGAGCCAAATGCAAATATTATATGCTAAATGAGAATTGATTGAACCTGGAAATTAACCCAAGTGTAAAAAGGGCAAAAGTGGAAGAATAGTAAAATAAGGACTAAAGGTCATATACAAATGAGTTTGTAGGTCTAAGTGTGAATACTTAAAATTTAAGTGCAATTAGAGAGATTTATGGGCTATATAGCAATTATAGAGAAACTTAAGGCAAATGATGCATTTTTTTTTATGGCCAAACAAGGCCTTAAAGAGATAGGGATTTAAAAGACCAAATTTGGTCTTAGATGCTCATTTTTGAGCAAACACATTTTGGGGAGAGAAGAGAGAAGAAAAGGGAGAAAAAGCTAGGGTTTGCAAGAAGGAGTGATTTTGGTGGGATTGTTTCCCATTTCTTGCTTCTAAGAGACCAAGCAACATGGAAGAGAAGATTTAAAGAGACTAAGGTAAGAAAACAAAACCCAAACTTCATCTTTTGTGATTTTGATTTTGGGGGAAGAACCCTAATTTAAGAAAAAGGGGTTTCATTGATTCTAAACCACTTTTGGAGTTGTTTTGGGTGAATTCCATGGTGGATTTTTGACATGGGATGAGTTAGAGGAGGTTTATGGAAGAAAAATGGGTGAGAAATGCTAAAATCCGACATTTTCTGGGCAAAACCCGCAAGTGGTACCGGTACCAAAGAGTGGTACTGGTACCCACTATGCAGAGGAGGAGTGGTACTGGTACCACTCAAAGTGGTACCGGTACCTATTGGCAGTGTGTGACTAGTTCCTATACCAGTCAAAGTGGTACCGGTACCACTGCTTCCTGCAACCCTATTTTTGCATATTTTTGCACTGATAAGTCCCGTATTCGTACACCGATTGTTTAGGGACCCTAACTAATGATTAATGGGGGTTCAAATAAGAATGAAACCAAGTGAAAAAATGTAACGTAATTCTACCGTCGAGGCCAAGCGTCGCTTAGGCGATTATTTGTTTAACTACCAAGAGTGGAGATATTGTAATTTACTAGGTATGGGAGAAGACGACAACCGACCTAGGATTGGAATCCAAAGAGACAAAGGATTGATAAATTGGTTTGTTCTCTATTCTCTGTTTTGTTTGTTCAATGAACCTTTATCCTTACTTCAATTGTATTGATAGTTTACTATGTAAATGTGAAATGATTGTATGGAATATGCATACGTTTATTGAAAGGAAATCTGAAATCGCATAATGTTTTGAAATAGAGAAATTGTGATGAATTGTCAAATATCATTGCGGTGGCATTTATTTGAATTGCAAATGATATTGCTATATTGGACACAACGAATTGGAAGAATTATTAATGACCTGATTTGGCGTGGATGCACTAATCGGCATCCGCCTTGATGGAATAATTATATTGCTAAACAATCTCACTCGGGCGGATGGCCAATTCGGCATCCGCTGCGATGATGTATGACATTTATTAAATGGTCCACTTGGCAGGATGCACCAATCGCATCCGCGATGATGAATTGAAATTCGCTAAATGTAAGCACATTATCGACGAAACACAAGACAGATTCATCGCTTTAACTGGGCCGTGAAAATAAATTAAATAGTCAAGGTGACATAACAAACTTGACGAGTAAAAATGAGATTGTAAACCAAATACATCTTTATGATTATATGTTTAAATCTCATGAATTGAACTGTGAAGGAATTGTTGCATTGAAAATGCATGTTTGTAAATAAAAGTATGTTCAAATGTATAAGATAAGGCCGTTTATGATCGACCATTGAAATAATGACAAGCATGATTGAATAAAAGCATGTTGTATTAGATAGAGAACTGTATAGAACCACTAAGCATGAAAATGCTTAGCGTGTAGTTTTTTTTAACTATGCGCAGGTATTGAGTGAACAGAAAAGAAGGCTAAGAACAAGAAGCGCAGAGTCATAGAAAAAGCGTGCGATGTATAATTATATACCCCGACATGAGCATACATCGCATTCTTGAACATTGATATTTTGTAATCAAACGAGTTAAACTTAGAAATATTGTTTTGTAATTTTTTGAAGGGGCATGGAATGCCTTAATGTAAATGTGTTTGTATAAATGTAAATGTTTATGGGCCTACCATTTAAAAACGCTTCTGCATAAATGAAGACTCTAAAGGGAAATGACGTAAATATACGTTTTGATAAGATAAATAAAAATCCATTGAGTAAACCAGTTCGCTCTGGATCCGCCATTCCGGGTCGGCCTGTGGATTCGAGTCGCTGCATTTTGAAAAAAATAAAATTTAATAAACCAGAATAAAAAGAATTAAACGAGCATCTCGATCCTGCTCGACTCTACCGGGCCTGACGGAGAAGGGGTGCTACACATAACCTTAGTCCTTATGCAATGCCAGTTTTGTTGACACCTAACAAAGATGGATCTTGGAGAATGTGTGTGGATAGTAGAACCATCAATAAGATCACAATCAAATATAGATTTCCCATCCCTCGCCTTGAAGATATGTTTAACCTATTAGCTGGTTATAGCTGGTTCTCTAAGATAGATTTGCGTCGTAGATATCATCAAATTCGTGTTAGGCTAGGAGATGAGTGGAAAACTTGATTTAAACACAAGATAGTTTGTTTGAGTGGTTAGTCATGCCTTTTGGTTTGTCTAATGCTCCTAGTACTTTCATGAGAGTATGACCCATGTCCTGGCAAAATTTCATTGGTAATGTAGTCTTACTTTTACGACATATCGATTCATAGTCAATCCAAAGAAAAGCATTTAGCACACCTAAGACAAGTTTTTCTCACTTTTCGCAGGCAAAGCTTTATGTTAACCTAAGAAGTGTTCTTTATAAACCATGCTTTTCTTAGGCTTTATTATGTTCGAACATGACATTTCAAATTCGACCTTCGGTGCTAGGAGGATTAGGAGTGGTCTGAACCACAATTTATCACCGAGACTTGTAGTTTCATGGTTTACCTTCTTTATAGGAGATTTAGCACTATTATGGTCTACTACTGAATATTTAAAAATAAAGGAGTTTCAATGGTTTAATGTCGCTTAGCCGCATTTAGAGAAATCAAGGTCGAATGACCGGGAGGCACCCGCTTTGAGATATCTTGATTTTACTAAAGTTTTTTAGGTTGCACGTGATGCACGTAGGTATTGGTGGTGTCTGAGTCAAGAAGGTCACCTCATAGCTTTTAGTGAAAACTCAATGATGCTAAAAGACGATATTCTACACATGATAAAGAGTTTTATGCTATAGTGCAGAGTCTTCGTTTTTGGAGGTTTTATTTGTTGCCTACTGAATTTGTGTTGTTTTCTGACCACTAAGCTTTAAGATATTTAAACTCACAAAAGAAATTGAATGCTCGGCAAAGTGGGTTGAATTTTTTAATGAATATTCTTTTGTGATTAATCATTCCCGTATTGGAAATGTGCCGACGTACTTAGTCGATTAACTCGTTACGCTTCATCGTATGAGTGCTCATGTCATTAGGTTTGATGGATTGAAAATGAGTATTCTCGCATGTCCCGACTGGTATTATTGCATAATGAGGTTAGTAATGGTAGCCACAAGAGTATCTCGGATTTCTTGTTGAAATGGTTGTTTGTTTAAAGTGACTAAATCTGTGCATACTGACACTACTTAGTGGATTTATTAATTGGGAGATGCACTTAGTGGTTTAACTAGACATTTGGGAGGGATAAAACTATTGCATTGGTTGAAGATAATAGGTTTTTATTGGCCTTCTAAAAAGGGATGTCACTAGATAGTTGCACACGTAACAAGTCAAATAGATAAGGCTAAGAAACAAAACACTCCGCTTATATACTCCTTTACCTGTCCCTCATGAACCTTGGAAAGATGTTAGTATGGAGTTTGTTCTTGGATTGCCTAGGACGGCTAGTGGACATGATTATGTTTTGATTATTGTTGACAGATTTTCTAAGATGGAACATTTTATTCCATGTAACAAAACCAATGATGTTTCACATGTTGCAAAATTATTTTTTAGTGAAGGTGTTAATCGCACGACGGCCTTCTACCATCAGATCTCGAAGGGGGGATGTGAAATTTGTAAGCTATTTTTGGAAAACCCTTTGGAAATTGTTTGGCACTACTCTAAAATTTTCATCTGCTTTTCTTCCTCAGACTGATGGGCAAACTGAGGTTGTTAATCGTAGTTTGGGTGATATGCTTAGGTGTTTGGTTGGGGTAAAACAAGGTGTTTGGGATTTAAGTCAACAACTGAATTTGCTTGTAACAATTATGTTAACCATTCAACTGGTAAAAGTCCTTTTCAAATTGCTAATGGCTACTCACCCCGCACACCCATTGATCTTGTTCCTTTACCACCTCACATGCGTGTATATGAACCTACAGAAAACTTTACAAAACACATCCATGACTTACATGTTGAGATTAGGCGAAAAAATTCTCTAAGTAATGAGGAGTATAAATTGGCTGCGAATGTGCATCATAGATCTAAAGAATTTAATGTTGGTGACTATGTTATGGTTCGCATTCATCCTGAAAGAATTCCAAAAAAAGTTTTCAAAAAAACCTTATGCAAGAGCCATAAATTTTATTCTATCATTCATAAAATAGGATCTAATGCATATCTTCTTGATTTGCCTAATGACATGAATATTAGCCATTTTTTCAATGTAGAGGACTTGCTACCTTATCGAGACACTTTTGAGCCTTCTACTTTGCCTTTTAGTGTGATCAGCAGTGAAACTGAATATATGTGCACCACTATGCCTTCAAGCACAAGATTCCAAGGAGACTAGTGGATATTATCCTTGATGATGGCCTCATGACTTCTGCAGATTGTGGGTTTCACAAGCTTCATTAAAATGGCATGGTTGTCTTGATTCTGATTCTACTTGGATACAGGAGGATGATCTTCGTCATTTGGATTCTTCATTGTTGGATTGCTACCTTTCCTTTCACTTTTCGGAGTCGAGTTCTTTTCAACCCAAGGGGAATGATGGGCATGGAGTAGGCCCATATCTAGGCCTAAACGAGATATAAAGCCCAAGTTTAATGATGAATTTTATTATTATTAGTTATTTATTTAATTATATTTTTGGATTTATCCGCTAACTTTTTGGATTTATCCATTAGGACTTTGATTTAACCTAGATTTTCTATCTAAGGCCTATAAATAGCACCTTACAAGTATTTGTTGGATAATTTGATATAATATTGAAAAACTCGAGAATTTTATTTTATTTATTTGTTTGCTTTCTTCTTAATTTTATTGTTCTTCGTAGCCGAGCTACATCAACTGCGTATGAGAATTACCATAGGATCTTTGTTCCCAAAGGGCAACCTCTTAGGTGGATCCCAAGGAGCCTTTGAGGGTTAATGTTCTGTTTTAGCATATACATAAAATGCTGTCGGGTGAGACTACTATGACTGTCGAGACAGGGAACTCTTGGTTTAACTACTGTGATTGCCGAGACAGGGGACATACACTATATGTCTATGTGTTGTAATTGTTGTCTCAAACACTAGACTAGAATTCTTGCTTTGCAGCATATACAAAGCTTTGGTGTTGAGGATGATATTTGTGGGCATACTGAAACTTGAGAACCACTGTTTTATTAGTAATCTTAAAAACGTCAAATATGAAACAAAACGTCCATTACTGTCTTCGGTTTAATAAATTGTCATGTATCACCCAAGTAGTTCTGCTATGAGATGGTGGATCTGCTGTAGTGGTATTTTACATGGTTAATTAGACCTGTAGCTGAACCAGAGTTTGATGAGACTTGTACTACTAGAGTACAACCAAGAAATGCACTAATGGAAGATCAGAGGAAAGTTCTGCTAATCCAACTCTCCCCTGTTTGTTTTTTGATAAAGGAAGGAGTAACAATAAACAAATTTCCTTAATATTTCTCCTTACTCCTCGTATTTCACCAAGTAAGCTGGAAAGAATATGGAAAATAACTGCTGCAACAAAATTCAAGCAGGAATAGAATCTAGGTTTAAGCCAAGATCGGAAAAGTGAAACAGGATAATTGATCCCATGAACGTTCGCCAATAATGGTAGCTGCAATCTAATCTAAGCATGCTCAAAATCCAAACCTGAATACACGATAAATTTACAAAATCTGAATTCAAATGATGAGCAGATTTCAGATATTTGCTTGAATTCACTATCATCGGAGAAAGGGCGGCAGAGAGACCAAAGTTTGTCCCAATGATAACATCAGGAGAAGATTTCGCTTTAGCTGAAAATAATGATCAGAAGAAGGGTGGCGCCGAGAAGGAATCCTAAGGACGACCTGGATGCGTCAGCATGGGGTGATACAAAATCTGTGCTCTCCATCAGTGAAAGTATCTGTGATTGACTTGAAGGGTCCAGAGTCATATCCGTCTCGACAGACGGGCCAGACGACCGATACGCGAAATAATATAATTAAAATTATAAAATTATAAAAAATATTGTATACATTATTTGAAAAACAATTCGAATTCAAATTTCAAAATTAATAACATAAAATATCTTATTTTAATATTATCTATTCTCCAAAATAGTTTTTATTTTTTGAGGAATTCTCCTAATAATACAAAAATAGAAATTATTTATTTGAAATATAAAAGATTTTTATTAAAAGGGATTTCAAAAAATATATTTTTATTAAAGGAGATAGAATACAATAATCTATTTTGTGATAAATTACAACAAAACTCAAAATCATCATTATTAGTTATGCAATAAACATATAAATTAGAATAACATTTTGTAATATGAGAATTTTGATGAAAGAATTGTTTATAACTTGAATATGTGTAGCTAAGATGGTTTTTGATCTAAAAATTTATATATAGTAAGAGAGTATATATATATATATATATATATATATATATATATATATATATATATATATATATATATATATATATATATATGTAATTATACTTTTTTCATGTATTTGTAAAAGTGTATTGAGATAGGATTTAAAAATAAAATTATTTATCATTTCATATATATATATATATATATATATATATATATGTAATTATAATTTTTTCATGTATTTGTAAAAGTGTATTGAGATAGATTTAAAAAATAAAATTATTTATCATTTCATGCTAAAGATTAAATAAAAAGAAAATAAATTTATTTTTGTTATTTATTTGCTTATTTAATATTTAAATTTTCTAAAAATAACCATAAATCTTATTTTAAAATATAAATACATTTTTACATTTAATAAAATAATCCGTAATTTAAAAGAACTACATAACAAGTAAAACCCAAGTAAATTTATATTTATTAAATGTGATAATCTAAAAATTTTATAATCCTAAATCATGTTAAAAAGTAAAAATGTAATTTTTTTATCAAATATTTTTTATATTTATTTTCCATCTGAATAAATAAATTTTAAAAATAAAGATATTTTTTGGTTTTTTAAAACTCCCGTCTTCTCCTCCTTGTCTTCCTTCCCTGTTATAGACCTACAATACCCCGCTCTCGCTACCACTCCACCCCCGACTTAAAAATGCAAATCTGGCTGACAACCCGTCAACCCGCTGAATAGCTAGCTGATGTCTGCAACCCACACCATTCGATGAAAACGGCAGTAGTCTCCTTTTGCAAGGAGTTTCACCCAAATACAACATGTCCCAATAATCAACAATGACCACACAGGACTACATGCGAGTAAAATAATGGCCACTCTTCCCCGTATTAATGTCTGCTCCACAAAATAATCTAAACTAACTATCTTACATGGTTCAAGAGTTAACACATTACTCTTAATACAACATATATTAAAATTATAGAGTTCTAATACATGTTATACAACAATAGCAAAGGCACAAGTCGGCTTTCTTCTCAAAACGACCTCTAATGAGTGTCGCCTTCCCGATCGCTCCTCAGACCAAACAGATCCCCCATTGTGGCAGCAGCCTGGCTTGAGATAATTTCCTTCATAAGGTTACTCCTCACCTAAGTGCATGCCATATAAAACAAACACATTCAAGCAATTACATGAACCCTCCCGAATGCTCCATGATCGACCGTAAAACAGTCCTCACTCAACTCCCCTCACATATGCCTAAGCCGAATGCGAGTAAATTCACAGTTTTCAAAACAAAAGCTTTTTGTTCTCGAAAAATCACTACCGAATTTCGGTAAAAATATTGGACTACCCTCCGAGGCGAATTGATGGATATTTCTCCGAAACAGTCATGGTCCTCATCCGAAGTGATCTATTGGAAAACTCTCCAAGGCAATTCTTCTAAAATCTTCCTCAAATCTCTTTGACAAACATTTTCGTTTTTTCAATTTCATGTCATGCACTCAATTTAATATTCTAGGAGTGCCTCAGCAGAGCATGAAATGCATGATGCTAATTCCAACACATTCATGCTAATATATTCACATGCATATATATTAACATAATTAAATCACATAAACATGTTGCAAATTCACAATCAATTACACCAAAATTAGCTCACATGGGCTAATTAACAAAACGAGCACCATTTTTGAATCACTCAATCAAACACATTTTCACAGTACCAAAATTTCAGAGTCAAGTATTCACGTGGAACAAGAAACCCCCTGCCACTCACTAATTACACAAATAGGAATTTTCTCCCTCTCGCCTCAAAGGTTCGAGACCGAATTTACTACTTAAAATAATCCTCGTAACATTCCACCACATTTACATGGCTCTTAGCTGAAGATTAACAACGCAAGTAGGAAAAGATCCCACTTCTTGAGTTGTCGACCTACCACTCCCCAAGTGCTCCACGCCGTAGCTCCTCGCCGCCAGAGCACCCTTACTTTGCTCCATCGAGAACCGACGATCTGACAACCATAATCCTGTAGAGAAGGTGCTCTCTCTCTAAAACCTCAAATCCCCGCCCACCGTGATCTCCTCTCCTCTCAGACGCGTTTTGTTCAATTGAGAAGACAACTATTAATTGTTTTGTCTTATCTCACACACATTTCATTTGACCCCATCATGTCCTTCTTTACTTCAAATTTTTGACACTTGGTACCATTCAGGCCAGCCCATTTCCATCATCTCTCACTCATGCAACATAAAATACATGAGTACATGGCAGATTTTCCCTTTGTCACATCACATGTCTCTCAAACTGCTTCCGCACCGACACCTCGGTTCAAAAGGTGAAATCTAACCGTCTCTGACCAACGAAATTCAACGCGGTAGCTAGATTCTACAGACGATTCGACCTGAAATCCGCTTAGTCATCCGAGATCTAGAAAATTTTGACCCTTTTGACCGAAATTACCATTTTGCCATTTTCTAAAAATTGAATTTTCGGTCTTACATTCTCCTTCTAAAAGGAATTTCGGTCTTAAATTATGGACAATCACAACAACTCACATGCATATGCAACGTGCACTACCTGCATGTAAACTAGTCATTTGCCGCTAACGATCAAACCACGTGACCTTCCATCTCTAAACAAGAAGTGATAGGTGGCCCGCATCGTGTCCTCGCGCTCTCACGTTGACTCCTCCACTCCACGGTGCCGCCATAACACCCTCACTAGCCTCACGGTCTCATGGCTGCAAAACTGAGACTGCCATCTATAATTACACCGGTCCCTCCTCGAAGGTCCTGTAACGCAGCGCCATCTTAATCTCTCTCCAATCCACTACATGAGCTTCGGATGCAGAGCCGGCATCCGAGCATGGAGATTTGAAATACCTCAGGGACACCCGACATACCGGGCGGTAAAGCCAACCCAAGATGCACCGCTTACCCTCTCAAGTATCTCGAAGGGCCTAATGAACCTTGGCGATAGCTTCCCGGGCTCGGGGAATCCCCGACCACCCTCTCTGCATTACCTTTAAGAAGACGGATCAACTCGAACTCTAAGTGGTCACTGCATCGCATAGCTCTTATGCCGGGCCCGAGCCGTGAGAAGACGTCGCCGTATCAAGCTCACCTTCCTCTTGAGAGGTGTCTCTAATCGATTAGGACCGTTGATGGAGCTCTCTCCCATCTCTGGCCCAACATAACTGATCATCCGCATGGCCTCCACAATGCCCATATGGTGCCATCTGAGTATCACCGATGAACTCGTTGTTATAGCGCATTCCACTAAGGAAAATGTCCTTCCCAACTACCCTTACGATCCGTGACGCATGCTCGCATGTCCTCTAACACCAGATAGTCCTCTCGGGGATCGAATTATTTGTTCTGTGTGGGTGGAAAGCCGCATCACGGGTCACCAGAGTCTCATGCATAGCCTTTGAAGCTCTTCCAAAGTGCGCCAGAACCTTCTGTCTTTATCCGACACTATGGACACCACTCCACGTAGCCTGAGGATCTCGAATATACAACTCCAGCCTCCATCAGGAAGGTTATTCTACTACCAGAAAAATGTGCCGACTCGTGGAGCCGGTCCACTCATCACCCATACCGCATCATGTCTCTCGTGGTCCGCGGGTGCGGGTCACAAAAATCCATCGTGACGCGGCTCCCACTTCCACTCAGCCAACATCTTCAATGGTCAGGCGTAGCCCTACCGGGCTTCCCCGTGTTCAAATTTTTAACCCGTCGACAATGAGACATCATCGAACAAAGTCCCTACGTTTCATTCCGTCCAAAGAATATCGACGACGAACCCGAGCATATCTGCCACCGATGAACAGAAATCGAGAGCAACCAAACTCCTTAAGAATTCTCTTCAACAGTCAACTCAAACTACTCACCCGTCCTCTATACCGAAGATTACCATCCGCGTGACTCCGCCTATTCTCACACCAGACCCGATCACTCGGGTCCTCGATGGACACCATCTCGTCCGCCCTCGGGACTCGACCACCGCCAACCCGAGACTCGTAGCTACTAAACTCTCAACGCATTCCTCGAACTGCTCAAGCAGACATCAGAGCCCAACCGTCCTTACGCTCGAAAGATCCGCTCCCGAAGCTATACTAACTAATGTTCTTCGTGATTCGACCGAGTAAGACAACACCACATCATACCTTCCATCAGGAAATGCAAAGTGAAGTCATAGTCCTCAGAACTCCATCCATCTCAAGGCCGCTTCATATTGAGGTCCCGTCGCGTGAAAATATACTTCGCACCAGGGTCCTGAGGCACCTCGAACTCGCTGATATAAACATGGAGCCAAATCTTCAAGGCTAAGACTACCTACCGCTAACCCATGTCGTAGTAATTTCAAGCCATGATTCTTCAACTGACAGGAACCATAAGCTACTACCTTCCCTGGACCGTAGATCAAACACATCCCAAATCACCCCTCGAGGCATCACAATACACTGTGTACCGCCCTGTGTGGGATCCCCTTTCCCTACCGACGTCAGCTTTCAAGGACCAACCGAGTCCGGATGCCCTGTTATCTCTCAATCACTCAAAATCATATCTTTGCGGAAGCGATTTCAAAATTGGGCAAGCCCATAAACATTTACATTTACCAAAATACATTTACAATGAAGGCATTCAAGCCTTTTCAAATGATTTACAAAAATAGATGTTAAGAGTTCAAATTGTTTTTACATAATATCAATATCCAAAAGAAAACATCAAATTAATGCACATGTCGGAGCATACTCCAAAATTTCCTTCTTTATGACTCGATGCTCCTCGATCTTGGGTCCGCTTTCGATCACTATCTATCACTTGGTACCTACGCGTAACATTGGTAACACGCTAAGCATTTTCATGCTTAGTGGTTCTATACAAATTCATCTCCCTCGCTTCATTAAATCAAATCATGAATTTAACAATTCAAAACTTTCAATTATTTATGGATGATCGATGTAAATACACACATGGTTACATTTGTTTTTATATACAACCGGCTTATAGTTCATTGATCATCCCAAAAATTCACTTTCATAATCAATATTTCATCTCAAATCAATTCAATTAGGCTCACTTAATTCAATCTAGTTCACCCTTAACGACTTAATCTATGTCTGGCGAGCATACGGATATCGCAGTCACCGCACGGCTCTACTGGGTCAAGTGTCGATATAAAAACTGGGCTTATAACACAAAGACGGTCCTACTGGCTGTCGACCGGGTTATAAAATCAATTAGTGAACACTCACCGATGACGATCCCATTAAAGCCGCTGACCTGAGTACACATCAATACAATCGCTCGTAGTGGTCGCTTATTCGACCTCTACATACCAATCTATCCCTTAATAATGAACCAAACGGCACATTCTATTAAGAGGCTGCCCAAATCTTTTATAGCAAAGTACAAGATAATATGTACATTTGTATAAATACCACTTTCAATAGTCATGATTTTCTATATGCAAACATTTTACAATCAATTCCTTCAAATCATTTAAAACAATTCTAATATGCTTTTCTTATATTTAGAACAAACCTTTAACATTGAAACGAATAGGAAAAATTAAACAAATATGTAAAACTTGAAACAGAGTCAGATTCTGATAGAACAAACCCGGCTTTGCACTTGGTTCAAGTCCCCGAGCCCCCAATCTCACTGGTTTTCTCCTCGTTACTCATTCCAAAAACCATTAAAGAACAATATTATTTCAGCGTGCTAGTGGTTTTGTTAGGATTACTTCGAGTTTAATATGAGTTCCAATTTCAACAAGCTATAGATGGATTCCCGACTCAACGGTCTTTCCATGTAGTCTAAGAACAATCTAAACTGAGTTCGAATCGGCTGAGCACATCTTCCGTCGGAGGTCATACGTAGGTCACAATTCCGTACCGAAATGACCGGGAACTGATCAACCGACCTGACCTCGGAACTTAGTTTGTCACCCCCGGGGTCTGACATATGATAACCTCCTCAGGCATGACGAATTCCTCGACCAACGGGCTTCCATGAGTCTCCACAACACCCAAACGAGTCTTAGATGAAGGAGCGGCATCCTTCCGTCGAGGTCATACGTGAGTCACACCCGTACCGAGCCGACCGAACCGACAGGCTGATCACCTCGCAGTAATCTAGTCTGGCCACCTTGGTCTAACACCCGCTGGTCTCCCTCATACGCGAAATGAATTCCTCGCCACTAGTCATTTCATAGAGTCAAGAACACCAAACTGAAAGGTTCGGAGCCGTGAAAGCATGACTTTCCTCGTTGAGGTCGATACAGATTCGCCACCCCGCCGAAGCACCTGAACAACCTCGCACTCGAAGGACTCCGCTGAGTCGCCAATTCTCCGCCAATACTCCTCACACAAAACTGACTGTTTCAGACTCACAGTGTCACCCTCCTCACGAATCTTTTTACATGTCGACCCACTGAAGCACAACTCATTGCACCCCATGTTTAATCTTAAATGACCATAACTTGGTTCAGGAGGTTCTAATTGAGAAATTAAAAACCTCTAACATCATTAATTCCATTGATGTGGCTAATATTTACCGTTAAGGACCCACTTCCAAATTCCTTTATTTCCACCCAAAATCGTCAGGTCCCAAGATGCTACCACCACAATGTGGCAACTTCCCATATTTAAAAATACAATCAAACATTCTAAGGCAAGATAACCACCACAACCCTTAGTGGTAGTGCCAAACTAAAAGTAGGAGAATATCCCACTTTCGGGTTTGCCGAACCCCTCTCGACTCCTGCCTCTACTGCGCCTCTATCACGAGGTACAGACTCTCCCTTGCTTCACCGAAACCTATGGTCCTGATCGCTTGAAAATCAGAAGGTGTGAGCCTCCTCTCAACCTCCCTTTTCTCTCGCTTCCTTTTCATGGATCACCTCATTCAGATTTTAAAATATAGAAACTCCTCTCTTCCTTACATGCCATGCCCTCTCCTTGACTTTTTTTCTTTATTTCTTTTGCATTTAGTCCCTCCATTTCTATTATTCTCCATTTAAGTCTCCTATTATTTCTTCCTCGCTTCAGCTTATTTCTCCTAATTTCACTTAGACATCTAAACTTATTTGCAATCGAATCTCTTAGGTCCCCATTTACAATTTCATATTTTCTTTTTCACTTAGGCTTATTTCCTGATTCAATAATCATTTAATCAATATTTAACACCCTTAAACATACCATAAGTTTGACTCACTAATTATACCCTAATATATAATAATTTCATTATAAAATCTAGGCTTTGGGCGCATGTCCCCCCTGTCCGACTATCAAGATAGAAGTCGAAGTAAGCCTCCTTCAACTCTTGAATGCCTCCTCGCATCTACATCCCTAATCAATCCCGACTCCTTCCCGTCACCCTGGTCATAAATGCTAATCTTGAGAAACTCAATGATCTCAGCCACAAGACTAGCCAATCCCAAGACACTGGTATCTCAAAGACCCACTTCTACTTTCCGTAACTCATCACGGCCTCTACCTTCTCCGTCCACCGACACGCTCTCGACGCCGACACTACGTGTCCTAAAAATCTCACCGCAGTTTCAAAACTCGCACCTCTACTAACTCAAGGTGAGAGACTGAGACACGTCTCAACAATTGTAACACATCCTCAATGATACTCATGCTCCCACTCCGACCGAGTAGATCAAAAATGTCATCCACGAAGACTAAGACAAACTCGAATCCAAATAGGGTCAGAATAATTTCATTCATGAGGTCCATGAATGTCAGCCGGCGTGATTGTCAATCCAAAGGCATCATCGAACCAAAGTGCCCATAACGCGTCCCGAACGTACACCTTGCGGATATCCATCTCCCTAACCCTTAGCCGATGGTAACCATGTAAGGTCTATCTTCGAGAGACTCGCGCTTCCTTCTCAAATCATAAAACAAGCTATCAACTTCTAAGAAGGTGCCGATTCGATCAGAACCCTGCTCAACCGCCCTCAGTCCCATAAGATAGTCGGGCGTCATATCCTTCTCTTTACAATAGAACCGGAGCGCCCATGGTGAAGTGTTGCCCCACCGAACCCCTATTGTCCAAGAGCTCTGGGGCCTGACTCGAGTTCTGATCAACTGTGCCATCCTATGCTGAGTCATGAGACGGGCGGCACCAAGGTGTAATTCGACATCACCCATAACCCTCTGCGGGAGGCAATCCCGATGGGGCCTTCATCCTAAAAACATCCTCTCACTTCGAAATCATCGAGGTGAGATCTAAGTCCGTCTCACCTCGCCCTTCAGGTAAGGGGTTTGCTACCTAACTCCACCAACTCGTCCATGACACCGATCGTACAATCGTCCTGGGCAAAATATCAAGTGCCTGGCCCCCAAATACAACACGAGTACCGGGCCCGCGGTGTAGGCGCAACTCTCCACGCTCAAAATCGATGACGACCTTGTAAGCCGCGCCCAATCCATCCCCGTGGATGACGCCGAACCTCCGACATGTCCATGATCCTCAAGTCCACCGTGAGTAGAGCCCCGAGATCTCTTAACTTGCAACCACGGCATATCATCCCTATTCTCACTCTAACTCCCAGGGAAACCTCACGCAAACAGTACCCCCTCCGGAAGGCCCTCCCCAACTCTCGAGCCCAACTCTATCACAACCGATGCGTTAATGAATGAATGCGGCGACCGTAATCAAATAACACTGCCCTCATAGCGGATATAAAAACGCATCGATAACAGTCGATCCATCGACTCACGGCAGGATGGGTTCGACACGCGAACCCCCGGGACATCTCGCATGTGGGCCCGTCCCTCGCCTCGGCCTGATACAGCCGCCTACCTCGTAATCGGGAGGTGCCCCGCAGCCCCCGAGAATACAAACGTTCTCCGCCTCAGACGGCCGCGGAGGAATATACTGTGATCCTCTCCTGCCCTACCGCGACCGAGACTGTGGTTTCATTCCCGAAACCCCCGATCCCCGCCTGGGGCAATCCTCATGTGTCCGGGGCCGCCGGCAATGATAGCACACCATTTTGTCCACTCTACCGGCAACCCGATCCGTCCGATGGCCGCGGCCTTGGAACCCTCATGAACTAGAAGCCCTCTGCTTCTTTCCCGAACTAGAAGAAGACTGACTCTCCTTCCTCTTGCTACTAACACCCGCATCTCGAGTGCTCCGAGCATCCTCGATCTCTCTTTCTATGGTTAGGGGTGTCCCAACCATGGAGTCCATTTCCGAGGGAGAAGTCTCATAACTCGCCCGACGGAACAATCTCAGCCCATTCTCGGTCTCCATTCTTGGCTGTCATGGCTATAATCACAGTAAAACCCGCCAGCCTGAATCTAGCCGTATAATCCATCAGAGCCATCGTCCCCCGCTTCAGCTCTAGGAACTCCTGAGCCTTCGCATGTCTCATGCAAGATCCTAAAATACTTACCTGGCACGCCTCTAGAACTCGCTTCATGTCATTGTCCTCTAGGTTCTAGAGGTTCGCCCGGGCCCACCATACTTTGGGCCTCTCTAAATTCCTCTGTACCGAATGCACCAGTCTAATCCCCGGTCTTGTAAGAGGTAATTTCCATAGCCTTTAACACCTTTCTCAACTCCACGAACCAATGGTTTTCCCACCATCGGATCTCCTCCCCGTGGAATGCTGTCGAGGATGATGTGCCCTAAACTCCTCTGTGGGAGGTTACTCTGACCTCCCTAAATACCACGCACTGGCCTCAAGGCACAGCTGCCCGCATTCCTACAAACCCTCAACAAATGTCCGGCCGGTCAACATCGGGGTGGCGCGTGATCAAGACCTTTGGACGCCCTTCACGTCCTCACCTCCTCGACTCAGCCATCTACAATGTCAAATGGCAAGTTAAATTAATGCATTCTTAAGGTACAAACATGCCGAACACTATTCATATAAAAACAAAATATTTTATGCACAATGTCCATGCAAGACAATTATTCAATATATTAATTCATATTTAACAAAAAAAAATTTTTTTTTATTTTGTCTCATTTTATTTTATTTTATTTTAAAAAAAATTTATTTCATTTTTTTTTGCACTTTGTGAACAAGTGGGTCCAAACAGCGACTAAATGAAGGTAATCGAGTCTTAAAACCGGCTTGGGTGCAATCTGTGCACACCCTAAACCCAAAGACGCATAGGCCAGCACAAGATCGCACCCAGGCAATGGCACACACACGACGCCGCGGTCATGGCTTGTGGCCATCGTGGTCGCGTCGGTGTCAGAGGCTTGGCCCCGTCAGATCGTCGCCGCGACGCAGGCGCCCGCGGGTCAGACGCAGCCGCCGGGCCTCACCGTGTCGCTTCTATATCACGACACATCCACGCTGCCGCCCGCCCCGCCACGATACACCTATCTCGCATAATGTACGCCTCTCACCATGCCCGCACAAGCACGGGGTCACGTGTCGTGTCTCTCTCACCAGACATGGCCGCCTTCGTGCCGATCGCAGGCTCCATACGCCGCCAAATTTCGACCATGTCAGGTCCCCTGTGTCGCGCCCCGCAGCCCCTCCCTCCTCGGCAGGACGAGATACAACCTGGCCAGATCGTGACCCAGTGCATGCTAAAAACGGCGTGAGCCCAAAGAGCCAGCTCGCAACGTTTCTTTTTTTTTCATTCCAACTTACTGAAACCACCCAAAAATATAGCATATGTATATATATTTTTTCATTTTCTTGAAGAAACCAAATAAATTTATTAAAATTTATTTTATTTATTTTTCTGGGCATATTAATTCTAAACCTATAGGAAATTTTTTTTTTCTTCACATCATCTTTTTTTCTACACAAATTCTAGACTATTTGCCCAAAATTTCAAACACTTGTTCTTAATTAACCTCCTAGTGTTCAACATTTCATTTTTTCCTATGTGCTATTCACTAAGCACACAATAAATCACACAATTTGCACACAAATCACACAATCACATAAAACACAAGCAGATGTAGTGTTTAATCCTGTCTCGTGATTGTCTAGGTAATCACATACCAAACCCTACACCCGAGCCACACCAATGCTGTAAGCCTGGTACTCACACAACAGCTCTAAGCTCAAGTCCCCTGGGCAGCCCTAGGTTCGTAGATACCTGTTCCTGGCAGCTCTGCCTTGGGGGGTTTGGTATCGTGATCTAAACTTATGGATACCCAAACCCAAGGTCCCTAGGTGTTCGTATATCTAAACTCTGATACCAAGCTATGACTTTCCCCAAAACCAGTGGGTCCACTTGACAACCTCAACTCTTGACATTACTGTGGATGCTCTGCAACCGACACTATTCACGAAACTGTACAGAGTCTCTCAGACTGTGAGCTCCACCCAAATACAACATGTCCCAATAATCAACACGACTCACACTGTGGTCTACATGCAAGTAAAAATAATGGCCACTTAGGCCCCCAGATTAATACCCACAAAATACCCAACCAACTATCTTTACTATGGTTCAAGAGTTAACATTACTCTTAATACAACATATTAAAATTATAGAGTTCTAATACATGTTATACAACAATAGCAGCTTTCACAAGTTGGTTTTCTTCTCAAAATCCACCTTTACCGGAGCGTTTCGCTTCCCCACCGCTCCTCGTATTCGAACAGGATCCCTTGACAAAGGTGCAGCCCAGTAAAGATAATTTCCTACATGGTTTACTCCCCACCTAAGTGCACATGCCATGGCAAAACAAACACATTCAAGCAATTACATGAATCTCCTCGAATGTCTACATGACCGATTCCGTGTCTCGAGTCCTCACCGACTCCCTCACATATACCTAAGCCGAATGCGAGTAAAATCATAGTTTTCAAAACAAAAGCTTTTTGTTCTCGAAAACTCACTACTCACTCTGAAAATATCGACTACCCTCCGGTGCTTAATTGCTGATATTTCTCCAAAATACCATGGTCTTAATCATGATCTATTTGACAACTCTCCAAGGCAATTTTAAAATCTTCCTTGAAATCTTCCTTTGACAAACATTTTCGTTTTTCACTCTGTCATGCACTTAGTCATTCTGGTGGTGCCCAAAGGCATATGGAATGCATGATGCCAATTCCAACACATTCATGCTAATATATTCACATGCATATATTACCTATAATTAATCACATAAAAACATGTTATGAAAATTCACAAATTTAACATCCACAAAAATAGTCACATGGGCTAATTAACAAACACTTGTGTAATTCATTTTGAATCACTCAACCAAACACATTTCACACACCAAAAATTTCGTGTCTTATTCACGTGAACAAAGAAACCCTGCCATCAGTTCACTACCACATGTAAATAGGAATTCTTCTCCACTTGCTCCAAAAGGTTTCTTGAGACCGACTTACTTCGCCAAAGAAGTCAAAGATTACTAGCTTCTTCGAGAACCGATCTGGCCCGATCGGCTGAATCCTGTGAGAGATCAGGTTTCTCTCTCTCAAAACCCCAGCAAATCCCAGCCACGTATCTCCCTCTCCTCTCCTACACGTTTGGCTTTCTTTCAATTTGAGAAGACAACTATTCATTGTTTGTCTTATCTCATTAACATTTTATTTAATCTCATCACCTTCCTTCTAGATTTTGACACTCGGGCACTCATCTAGGCCGTCCGCTTTCCATCATCTCTACTCATGCAACATGTGTCACATGAGTACATGTAGTGGGTGACTTTTGCACACATCACATGTCTCTCAAACCCGCTTTATAGCACAACCTACACTAGCCTTCAAAACGTGAAATTCCTAACGTCTCGAAATCGACGAAATTTGACGCGGGTAGCTAGATTCACGAGATCCATTCCAACGGTGAAACTGCTTCATTATCCTGAAATCTAGAAAAAATTTCGGATTTTGACCGAAATTACCATTTTGCCATTTTTCAGAAAAATTGGAATTTTCTCAGGTCTTACACCCCCGATCTCCTTCCTCCTCTCCTTCCCTCTCCTTCTATGACAAATGAACACCCAAACTTCTTGCTGGCCCTTTCTCAGTCTCCCCCCTCCGACAACTCTCTCTTCATCTTCAAAAGGTTAGTTATAATCCCTATTTCAGATTCATAGAGTTTTTTTTTCTTTGGGGAGAATTTTTTTGTTTGTTCATTAAAATTTTTGCATTTTGATTGTGATGGGAAAGGTCGATCTATGAAACTCCTGTGGATTTGTAATTTTACCAGTCGACTTGATTTAACCTCCAAAACTCAACCATCATCTGATTTTTACCAATTCACTAGTAAGACAGTGACTTCAAAGTGTTATCCGACCAGGGCTGAGGCTTGAGGTGGATTACCGACTTCAATGAGCTGCACCGGACTCGACTAAGTTTTCGAACCATGTTTTGGATCCTCTTCCTTATCTCATGAGACACTAGAGCGGTGGCGGTGATGATTCGTGCCACGGTAGGGTGAGCGGAATCAACAAAATTTATATTCCTATAGTTTCTCCCATCGTAGTCAAGCTATCACAAAGATAGCTGGCTTCAGTGGTCAACGACTGGACGGGGTTTTCATCCTAGGAATGATTCAGATCGTTGTTGAAAATGGCAGGAGGCTTTTAGTTTGATTTTGATTTTGTTCAAAATGTGAGAGTTGTTTGCTTCGTCACACACTGTAAAAACTCCAAAGTGAAGTGTGTGAAAAGGTAACTTTGAAGGTTTAGGTCACTACTGACAACATGGGGTAACAAGTGTCCTCTAAGCTTTATCCTCGCATCATGGCAAGCAACCTATACCAAGCCATAACCCATCTTTGTTTCAACTAGGAAAACCTAACCTAGAAAACACCCTATTTGAGCTCAACACAGCAACATGCATTCACGTACCTTTTCGCTTTAAAACCCTAGCACTCAACCTCATTTCAAGAGCTCGTGAAGGCCATCTAAAGAATAACAAAGGCATCTAACAATAAGTATACACTGCACTTAAAGCATGTGGTAAGACACAAAGTAATGACATTAAATGATATTAAACCTAGTTTGGAAAGTCGATATAAGTTGCACCTAGAGTATTCAAAACATGAACACAACCCCAAAGAACCCCAAACCAAGCTAGCAACCTCCTTCTCAAGTTATGAGGCTTGAGAGCTACATCTCTTGAGTTGTCATCCCCTCAAGAGGGAAGCCATGCCCTAGAAAATGAAAAAGAAAGAAGAGAGAGAAGAGAGGAAAAGCAAACCCTAAAATGAGCCGCGGGAGATATTTACATAAATGAAAAGTCACAAAAGATCGCTTAGGTTACAAAACGGGGAGGGGGAGGGGCTGGCTTTTATAGGCCACCCAAATGTGTGAAACTACAAGAGTTTCCAATATATTGGTTCATACAAGGACAAGGAGGTAATACACCAAAACAGTATCGTCAGCACACCACAAATTTAACAAAAATAGAATCAAGATGCAGGAAAAAATTTCATTAGGTAGCTAAATTGTTAGCCTAGCGAAATCTAGCCAGCTCAGCCAAATTGCACAGATGGAATGGGAACTTTCGCATGCACGCTGAATTTCGCTGAGTTAGCCAAATTTCGCCAGCCTAGCTTAAAATTTTTTGAGAGACAGCTAAAATGGAGAATTTCAATAGGCACTGTTGATTTTCGCTATATAGCAATTCTCAATTTCGCTAGATTAAGCATTCCATATGATCACAAATTTTCGCAATCCCAATGGGGGCCTCGCAATCCCAACGAAATTTTCGCAATCATAGCGAAATTTCCGGGCATGGTCGCTCTGTCTTCACTGCTATGCCACTACATCTCTACTGCATCCTTTCTTTATCACTTTGCCTTCGTTTCTTCACTGAATTTTTATATGTTTGATGGCCGAAAATAGTTTCAATCTTCCTGGTTCAGCACATCTCGATATTTTAATTCAACTTAGTGGGATGGGCGGTACACAAAACCCGCAAATAACCAAAAATAACCTCAATGACATAAGGGAGGCCAAGGGACCCAAAACACTTCAATTGGCTTAATTGATATGATTAGTGCGCAAAAAGCATCCAAAACCTATCTCGACAGTAGGCTCAAAATGGCACTTTTCGCACTAATCACACCCCCAACCGAAACGCTGTTAATTCCCTTAGCAATGCAAATAATAAGGGCATGCATGCAAAGGATTTTCTCAAAAGTTTTGTGGTTCAAAACTCCGATGTACAAACATTATTTCCTAATATGAAAATTGATACCAAGCTTGAAACCGACATGAAAGAGCAGTAACCCATACAAGAACAATTTTTAGGTTAACACTGATCCATATCAACCTCGACTTCCACAAGATCTAATGGTTCTTTATATAACCAAAGTCGAACCAATAAAGTGCAAATTGTTCCTCCCCAACCTAGAAGCGCAGGCATGACCTTAAGCCGCTGGAGCAACCTAAATAGGATTAATCGCACACTATTTCTTTATTTACTACATTGTAGGGTGCAATGCTTAAACCCGACTTCACCAAAGTCCGTGTGGGGTCCACCACGATGACTCCCAACCACTCATGCTTAGTGGCATCGCTTCAAAAGGATCACCGACCACGAACTCTACTGTGCTTCACCCCTGACCAATGACTTCAAAAATCAAGCACCTACAATCTGCTAAACTCTCACCTATCCACCCATGTAACAAAACACTCAAGTCGATGACCCCAACCACCAAGGTTTGTATCTAAGCCAAAGGCTTTCGCCATACCCCTGACTGTTCGGTTTCAAGGCAAAGCTTCACTACTTTTATTTTCTTTTTCTTCTTTTCTTTTTTCTTTTTGCTTTTCTTTCTTTTCCTTTGGAAGACTATTGGTCTTCAACAACACAAACTCATCCTCATGTCGCCAACATGCCTACAGGTCATTTATGCAAAGTGAAAAGGAGGCAAATAATTTGACAAATTTATCAAAACAATATGATGTGCAGTGTGTGAATTAGCTAAAGGTGGAATGTTCAATGTTGAGCATGAGGGAACTTCAACTGACCAAAATTTTCTTCAAACATGGAATTGTTCTAGCATTAAGGTAACATGCAAGGTTTCACTTTTTCAATTAAAGGCAATTCAATTGTCCAATTAAAGCAATTCAATTGTTCAATTAGCAATTCAATTGTCCACCAAAGCACCAATTGTCCAATTGAAAACAAAAAATTGGATACACGGGGCTGGGCACAAAAATGATATGCAAAAGTGTAAAATCAGATATAATAATCAGATATTTTTAATATACTGCCAAAATGGCTAGTACATGCATAATCAAAGTTAAACATACAAAAATATCACCGCCTATCATGGCTAATACATGAATCCTAAACAAAATTAGTGTAAGGCTGACAAAGCTTGTAACTATACAAAAGCACAGCAGAACTAATCCACCTCACCATTGCAGGGTGGTGGGTCTCAGAGCAATGGCCGTCGCCGCCAACACATCTAAAGATGATGCCGTCACGCGGGCTCCTCCCGGTCGCATGCCGAATACCCAAATGTCATGATCCGGCCGCAAAGATGGAGTGACAATGACCCAAAGTGGCCTCACCGAGCCAACCTCCGTCCTCGCTACGCCAGCGCCAAAGAACATATAGCATCCATCACACCGCGATTCCTCGCGAGCCTGCACAACGTATATCTCGGCCGAATGCTTGATGTGTGGGCCGACGGGCCGAGTATCAAAGGTGGGCCGCGGCCGCAGAGGTAGAGAGACGGAGGAGAACGATCCGGGGCGGACTCCTCTCCATCTCAGCCCAAGCATGACTACCTCCTCCGTGAGAATGCTCGCCTCCTGAACCTGAACCCTCCCCGGTCCCGCCGCCGGAGGATAAAAGATACGGCATGACCATCGCTCCATCTACGCGACCTGGCGGTCACCTAACCCCTCATCTCTCAATCCCGGCTCCTCTAAAGCCCATGCTCGGCGGATCGTACACAATCTCTTGACGCCAGCCGGAAGACTCACCAAGCCAGCCCTACGGTGACTCCATTCGAATGCATCAAGGAGGTCATCACCACTGTAGGACTAAACCAAGATCCCCCGATATCCCAGAAAGAGCCTCCGTGACGGCCCTCTATGTCGCACGTGAAGGCCGCCAGCTGGAAGACCGTCCCAGTGATCGAATCAAGAGGGTGATCTGAGCGTAGAGTCGCTCCCAACAGATAGGTCCCGCCGTGCTCGAGCAAGAATTGCGACCACCTACTGGCCTACCGAGTCAATCGCGATAACTCCTTCGACCGTCACGATCGCAGCCTAACGCCGAAATGTCTACCGCCACGAACTCCCCGGGATCATCGACAAGAAACCAGCCGCGACTGGACGCTCCTGAGGTCATCGAATTCGTAGAATCGCGTAACCACCGGTAATAAAACGCCGCCACATGAACATGAGAGAAGGCCCCATTGAGTCTGATCTGCACCTGAACTGATGATCACCACCACGCCGGACATCATAGTACGATCGATGGAACTCTCACTACGAGCTCACATTCCCCGAGACGGGTTCCCTACTAATAACTTACCCCATCCCGGTAGCAGCCACAACCCAGGCAACGGATGTCACCTCACAACTGATGGTTGAGACTTGAGGTCCGGACGAGGATGACCACCGCCGATAAAGTGTCACTGAAGGCCGCCCCACTCCCACTTGAGTAATTAAGGATTATGTCCATCCATCCGCCCCAGATTCCTGAACCCCCAGGCCTTCAGGATCACCGAGCCGGGCCCGCCCGCCCCGGTACTAATATGACCCAGGTCGAGATTCGACCCATCCGGGTATGAACCCAAGAAGAATGTGAGTCCCAGCATGTGACACTTGTAGAGGCTCACGACAAGATTTTAAGAAACTAGTATAATCGCAAGGTTATGATCTGGGCTCATCATGCCGATGACTGAGTCACACCAAGAGGGGACATTTAACCAGGTTTCAGCCGTGATCAGTATACCCACGCGGCAAAAAGAACAAGGCACACTAATGGTACATGTACATTCAGATGGGCAAAGGGAAGCCGGCCAATGGGGCGCAGCCTCGTGCCAGAAACTGGTCACGAGCGGGCCGTGACTGCGGACGGCGGGTGATCAGGCTCAGAAGCCGGGCTGGCAGAAGCCACAGCGGCCAGTGGCTCACTTCAAGAGTCGCGGCCACATGGGGACAATATGACGGCGGCTTCAGGCTCAAGGCCGCGACATGGCTGGCTCTCATAGCCTGGGAGGGGAAATAAAGACAAAGTGGCACTAGTGTCAACTCCTTTATGCTTCAAAAGAGAATTTGATGAGCTATTCATTGTTATAGCACTGTCAAACCCCGCTTTCACCACCCTGTAAATCGATTTTTTTAAATATTAATATATTAACACTATTAGATATAAAATCATTATAATTAAAATTTTATATAAAATAGATCTAACACTTAATATACAATATATAATATAATTTACCAACTGTATAAAATTTAAAATGCTAAATTAGAAACATACTGCAATAGCTAAAATTATCTAGAATGACTAAATTAAAAAATAAAACCAAAAATTAATGAGCTGCAATTGGTTTTGATGAACACTAACTAGCCCAGGTGAAAGTTACAAAATCACTCATGAGGGTCAAGGAGGATGATGTCCTCAACCCGCAGACCTCCGCACATCCAGCGGTGTCGGATTTCCATTGTTGACTGGCGCCTCACCACGTGACTGAACCTGAGCAACTGTCCCAAGAAGAGTACTAATGGCACAATAAACCTCTGCATCACCTTCACTGTCATTTCCCACCGGACACCAGCTCTGATTTAATCAATCTGGGTGGAACCAGAACTCATCATCATTTGATTTTCTTTCACCTCTAAAGAGTTTCGCGTTTCATTCAAATGGAATATGTTCCGCTTCAAGGTCATGTTGCCAAAATGTGAGTTGGTAATGACCTAATCTCGCAATTGATATCATCATACTACAGCATTTAAATGTCTTCCTGATGACGGGCACACATTAACTGGCAATGGCTCTTAAGGTTTGAGCACTAATAAAATTTTACCGGTAGAATGCTCATTACCAAGACATTCAACTATCCCCTTAGTGGATCTTTACCACCCATCACTAACAGATAGTGTGGATGTTGGTAGGTTTAAGTTCACCCAAACCCAATTGCTTACACACCAGTGCATGGCAAGAGGTCTCCACACTAAATTTCAACCAAATAGCTATTTCTGCTCATGCTGGGCCCCAGACTTATGTCGATCAACCTAGATCCATCCGATTTGATCGGGGTCTGCTGAATATAATCCACTGCCTGGGCTAGAAATGCCTTCTTCTCAATGCTCAACTTGGATCAAAGTGAAGATCCTTCCTCAAAAAACTTTGTATGGTGGCAGGACTGTCAATATGTCCAAAGACATGTTCACTTCACCCTACAGACTTCAGATGCCCGCCTCACTGATGCCTTCTTCTTGCTTCTAGTGCTCAGGGAAATGAGGTATGTAAAGTGCTCTCATTGAAATCTCAGAAATGCCTCGCCCAGCTTACTTCATCTCGGTTTCAACAAAGCTCGGCATTTGGCTGGATCAACCCTTCCACTCCTCGGGTGGATTACAGCACTCACCCAACTGATTCTAAATTAATTAATAACCCTACCTATGGATTCCCTTCGTTTAACTGCCAGAAGGGAACCTTCCTCTCTCCTCGCACTTCAACAACTTGTTGATCTCAAGACCACATCGCAGCAGCCATTAACTTCAAGCAAGATTGCTCTCGCCCACTCCTATCCTCTTGCTCAGGTTTCTCTACGATCAACTGCAGCGCTGCACATTGACCCTTTGCTTCAATAGTTATCAATGATCATTCAAACTGTTATATTTCAATCTTACATGAGGATGGAGATGAGGTCAGGGTTTGCAGGAACCCAAACTTGGTTTGCACCAAGCACAGTATTCAGAAGCCTCCCGTGAGAAGCGATATGATCTCTCCACCTGAACCCAGAGGATCACATGGCAAGGCTGAGGTCATAGATGCAGCTATACTATCCATGACAGATTGTATGGGCATCTCACATCAATCCACCTGAGGCCATAGGGACATTATTCTTTCCAATAAAAGATTGAAATATAATGATCGTCAAGATGATCTTTCAAACGATCGCCTCATCTCATGAAACGTTTGCTTTTAACCCTCCATCCTCCGGTTATAAGTGAGATTTTGCTTCATCTGATCTCATATGGATAAGAGTCTCACAATCTTGAAAAGGTTAGATCAGGTTTATTCTTCCGATCTTCCAATAATTGATCCGTAACTTGTAGGAAGTCACCATGAGAGTCTCAAAAAGGTCCATGAGTTTACCAGATGGTTTGATTTATAAAGTTCCCCTCATGTTGACAGTCTCAACACCTGAGTCAGGTAAGATATGTTTGTCAAAATGAAGGAAAGTTATCAATGATCCATGGTCAACTATACACAGATGCAATTTGAGTCTCTGATTTGATATCCAACCTTAACAACACTTCATCACTGAGTTATATAAATGTACAATTGGTCTTCTTCCAACAAGATTTTTGAAGGCATCAAGAATTTTTTTATATCAGGACTTGTTCACTCAACTGACATCTTTGTGGCTCTGAAGTCAAATGGAAGTTGAGCTAAATCTCGTCTATCCAGGTTATCTGGTGCGCCACAAAGAAACCGACAATCATCTGCTAAACAAAACTTCTGGGCATCCCGAAAGGTGGGCGGACTAGTCTTCGCTATCGCTGAGTATCAGGTACCAAGTGCAGCCCCACCTACAGATTCTTCAAAGAAGAGGCACATTTTAAGAAACTGCATTGAGTCCTCCATGAGGGTGTATGATCCATGATCCCATAGGTCAGATCCACTGCACCCATTACTCCCTGCTGTCCAGAAACAGCAGAATGTCTGGTACTATATCTCGTGCGTCCCAGGCTGTGTGTCTGGTTTTCAATCTGAATGACAACCTTCTTTCTCCAATAATGCATGGAAGACGCTGAGTACACCCAGATACTGAAAGAGCACACAATGTGGGTCTTATGGTGTTAGTTCTAAGTTAGCTTTTCTCTCTCTTCTTCTCAAAGAAAACCTGAGTCATATGCAAAAGATATAGCCACTGCAAAGCGACATAAACTCATGCCTAAAACACTGAGAAAAGACAGAGTACATCACATTTCCCATAATAGAATGATTATGCACACCTCTAATCCAATTATCCCCAGAGTTTCAGCGCCCATCCCAATTTACTGTAGATATTTAATCGTGCCACGTGATAATATATGAGATTAATCCATGAACTGATATCTGAGATTTCCACCGAGTCAAGCCACCGCAAAGATAGCTGCCTAGTATCGAACACGGGGATGGGTTTTCATCCTAGTAAATGACATCATTCATGACTGGTGTTGAAAATACAGGTTTTAGCTGATTCGATTTTCAACAAAAATGTCAATATTGTTTGGTTGTCAGACAATTGTAAAATCAAAAGTGAAGTGTGAAAAGGTAATTAAATGTTTAGGTCACTTCAACTTTGAATAATAATGGGTAACAGGTTGTTTTATCTCAGACGCGGCAAGGTAATCATAAACGCCTTCATAACCTGATCTTTGCTTAACTAGAAAACCTAACCCTAGAAACATCACTCTATTTGAGTCAGAACACGTGCAACATGCATTCACAAACTCCTTTTCGCCTTAAAACCCTAGCACCCAACTCATTTAAGGCTCAGAAGGCCATCTAAAGAATAACAATGTAATTTCAATTAATAAGTATACACTGCACTTAAAGCATGGTAAGTATCAATAAAGTAATGACATTAAATGATATTAAACCCTAGTTCGGGTTTGGAGCCATAAATACAAGACCAGAGCATTCAAACATGAAGACAACTCGCGAAGAATCCCAAAACTGCTAGCAACCTCATCTTCAAAGCATGCAGGTTGCAGCCAAAGCATCTCTTGAGCCTGTCATCCTCGTTATGTGTCAAAATTAGAAAATGAAAGAAAGAAGAGAGAGAAGAGAGGGAAAGCAAACCTAAAATAAAGCTTCAGAGATATTTACATAAATTATAAGCTGCCAAAAAAGATTTAAGTATGTATAAGCCACAAAACGGGTGGGTTTACATAGGCCACCCAATGTGAAACTACAAAATATACTGACTTTCACAAGGACAAGGAGGTAATACACCAAAACGGGGTCGTTTTGCATTAATTGACACAAATTCCCACTGTAGCAAGGAATTTCGTTTATGCAGGAAAATTTTGCTGTTAGTAGCTTAAATTTTACAGTAGTTTAAAAATTTCACTGAATGAATTAGTAATATTTAGATGTTTTAAAAATGGGAATTTCATTTACATATAATGCGCTAGCTAGCTGGGCCGCTAGCTAGCTTAAATTCTCGCTAGCCTAAATGGTACTTGAGATAGCGGTAAATGAGAATTCCTCGCTTAGCACAATAGATTTTCGCTATAGAGAAATTTCACACATCCAGCTTAACACCTCACTCACTATGTGTAAATGTGTGTAGATGGGGTTGCCTCTTCGCAATCCCGCAGGAAATTTCGCAATCATAGCTTTAATTCGGGCTGTCATTCTTCACCGCTATGCCACCGCATCTCTATCGCATTCTTTCTTATCACTTTGCCTTCGCTTTCACACTCCACTTTTATATGTTTACGGTCAAAATAGTTTCAATCTTCCTGGTTCCAAGACATCTCGATATCGACTAACTTGAGCTTAGGACGAGGTACACAAAACCCGCAAAATAACCAAAAATAACCTAAATGGCATATGATAAAGTGGACTCCAACACTTAATTGGCTTAATTGATATGATTAGCAATAAAAAGTATCCAAAAACCTATCTCGACTTCAGGCTCTAAATGGCACTTTTCTGGGCAATTAATCAGGACGAGTGCTGAGGAAAAGGAGGAAAATGAGAATGGTGATGTTGGAGAGTGACACAACCCCTCAAGAATGCATCCATCGGAACTGAATTTCAGTACCACCGTAAAAGGGAACAAAGAACACTAAGGAGAGGATCGATCGCTGGAGGGGTGGGTTGAAGGTGGTGTAAGAATTTTCTTTAAATATGACTCAGGTGATAAAAAGGGATTCAATAAATAAAATAAAAGGATATAATTAATTGGTTTGGGTTGCATCGCTTGATGGAAGCATTTAAATTTTAAACCCATGTATATATGGTCCTCTCCCTGCCCATGAGGTTTCTCTAAGACAAAGCAATATTTGACCATCACATATTGAAAGTTAGAGAAAGGAAAGAAGGGTAAAGGGATAGAAACATATAAGATTTGGTTTGAAGACTTGTTATCATTATGATCCGGCAGAATAATCAATTTTATTTTGCAGATAATGAATATCATGAAATCAAAGATCTGTTCAAGTTATTTTAGAATGAATCAGAGAACCTAAAAGTTATATTATTAATTTCATTTATTTTTTTACATGTGGTATATTCAAATTATTTTTGTTCATGGTCATCAAAATGGCTGAACCATAATGTTTTGAATATCATAATTATTTATATTATATAATTGAATTCACTTATGAATGGTTTATTAGCCACCAAAGTGGTCGAACCATGAAGTTTTATGTATATCCAATTGTATAACATCATAATTGGTTATTAACATGAAATGCTTATAAATGAGATGACATTATATCATCTAGAATTTGATAAAATTGTTATAAATTAAAGATCATTTCATATTGGAAGTTATTCTTGTTATAGATAATCATTTATATGAATTATAAGACATGGATACAGTTTAACAATAGAGGATGTAATTGATATACTAACTAGATTTCGAAAATATTCATATAAATTTAAATGGAAACTTCCTATTATGGGCATTTCTTTTTAAAATCTCAAGTTCACATTATAGAAACACATTTGACATGTCTATGATTTGTCATATTATATAAACTTTTTGAATTTGCCATATTTATGAAGTCTAATTAAGCTTGCTACAATTGTACTTAAATATTCGATGATGGTTGTGATAATATATTATGGTTTTTCCAATAAAATCGTATTTTTAATTTTATTGGATTTATCACAATATAATGTTTGATTGATAATTATATTTTCATGTATGAGTACAAGACATTTATGGTATGCTGTCATTATAATGACTAATGGCGATTTGATAATCATATTTAATGATGTAAATATTTGGCACTTAGAACTTTTTGGAAATTGCTTAATGTAAAGTTCGCTAGTCACCAGTGAGTCAATTTGAATATCATGAATTTCAAATTGATGAATGTCATGCTCCATATTCAATCACTCATTTCTTATGGATGCTTGAAACAAATTTAAGTTCTTGATGAATGAGTATATGAAGTTCTATTAGTTATAGATATTTAAGAATTTACCAAATGTAAACTAACAATCTTATGAATAATGAACATTATGAGATATATCTTATACTTGCTATTAGATTATATTTAATATCCAAAAATTTATGTTTAATTTCTTAAACATGAACTATGAAGAATATCCATTAGAAAATATGTACTAAAACTAGGCAAAGGTATTATATATTATAACATCTACCCAAAGGAGAGTTGTAGTATTTGTAATGCTTTTAAAATTGTCAGTTTTGAATCTAGTTATGGTATTCTGCTTGCAAGCTATTCATAACTTCTAATTTTATTAATGTTTCATGTTTGTTTCAATTAATGTAAAATATATTAAACAGAGAATTTTATAAACTTAATTAAGTGGCTCATATCTTGCGATTGATAAATGTTTCATGATTCAATCTAGAGACAAACTCAGATATATACTTCAAATAAAGTTACAATGAAATTAATAGTTGATATACATATTATAATGTTTGTTCATATTATTCTGAAGTTTCTATGATATCATAATGTTATTTGGACTTAAGAACACCGCGATTTCCAATTAGTAAACAATACAAAGATCAGTTTGAAAATTGTTATTTATGTCTTGATAGTTATTAGTGAATTAAATTTTATTAGTAATCAACAGAAAAAGATCTTAAAATTGTATGTTTAAAGGAGATATTGAGAGATACACTCATAGATTAAGAGACAAGATGAGATGTCCCATAAGAAGTTACGTGAATATCGATTGTCTACAATAATATATATTTAAAGACTTTCGGTTTTCTAATGATTGAAAGCATCGATAGAAGAACCCTACAGATTCATGCATGCTTTTATTTGCTCTTAGATTCCATTATGTCGAATGATACTGAAAGCTTTTGTTATTTGTTCATTAATTGATGATGTAAATAAAGGAACAATATGCAATATAAAGTACCTACTATCAAAATATGTATTATGATATAATATGTCATAAATTATGATTATATTGGTGAATATTATTCAGACTTGGATTTGTTGACTTTATACAAGTTGCTAAAAGAAGGATTCCGTTTGTCAATTCTTTTCAACAACAAATGCTTATGATATCGAGATATAAGGTTTATATTTGTTGTTATATATGAGATAATTCATAAACAAGAGTGTTAATTGCTTATTTATGTACATAACTTATGCTTTGAGATCTAATGATCAGTGGTGCAGAGTGTCACTAAGATATCAAATGCCACGTGAAAATTATGAGCCCTGAGGACATTATAGTAAAAGTCTCATGATGATTGTTTATTTAAACTCTATGGGAGGTCAATTATACAAGGCTTTTGAAATTCCTTATATCCGCTTAGATACACAACAGACATGTATTTAATTGCGCCGAAAGTTCGACAAAGACATTATTATGGACCTTCTTGCATTTCATTTATTATGTCATGTTATATAATTCACCAGAACAATGAAGTGGGACTATATCGTAATAATATATATAACCATTAAGGGCCTATTCTTACTCATGACTTTATAATAGTACCAATTATGAAATGAATGAATAACCGTGTGTAATGCGTGACGAGTATGCTATTTATTAAATCATAAATGTATTACCTACACTGTTCAAGTGGGAGAATGTAAGAATTTTCTTAAATACGACTGTGTGATAAAAAGGGATTTAATAAATAAAATAAAGTGGTATAATTATACTGGTTCAGTCATCGCTGTATTAGCTAAAAGTGGAAATTTAAATGTTTAAATTTAAATTTTAACCCATGTATATAAGGTCCTCTCCTCGCCTACGAGCTTCTCAAAGACAAAGAATATTCGACCACATCACGTATTGAGTTGTGAGAAAGGAAAGAAGTAGTAAAGGGATGTAAACATGGAGAAGATTTGGCTCAAGACTTGTTATCATTATGGATCCAAGTTAGTAACAATCAATTCTTATTTTGCATAAATGTGAATATCATGAAATCAAAGATCCTGTGTTCTGGGTTATTTATGAATGAATTGTAGAACCCAGAAAGTTATATTAATTTCATTTATATTACAGGTGGAGGTGGAAAGCCCATAACAGAAAGTCCGCACCATTTTCCTCGATTAGAGTGAATTCTACATCGCAAAGGTCAAAGAGAAACACCCGGATATAGAGGCGTATGATGTGTTGTACACCACAAAAGTTTCCAAATGAACCGATTCGACTAGCAAATAAGGAGTGTCCCAAGCTACGGCATGTGCAAGGCATCCCCATCTTCTCTCGATTGCAAACTCAACATCAACGACCTCCCAAATCATCTCTACCAAGTAGTCGCGCCAAAGTAACGCCTTGAAAAAGGAAAGGGAGGTGGCAAAACTGGCATGTCGCCAGGTTGTAATTACGCCATCGTGGCCGATGGCAATGGTGGTGGAGGATGAGGAGCAAGATAAAAGAGAAGTTATCATGAGAGAGAGTGAGAGAACGATGGAGGAGAAGCAGGTTTTTAAAAAATTTGCACCTATGAGACAATTACTACATACCTGACATGTGGTGAGAAATGAGAGAGGGGTGGGAATAATTTTTTGGACCAATTAGATAGTGACATGTGGCATGTGATGATATAATGGTCCAAGCCACGTAGAATAGTTTAACCTCGCTGCTTGTCATGATTTCGCAAGCACATGGTCAGATAAGCAATACAGTGACCAAAAGTCTATATATCAATCCCACATGGAAGGTGTGGTTTTAGTAAGGATTAAGTACCCCGGCTACTGAAGTCGTTCACTATTTGAGCGATTTGGTGACTTGGGGAGAAAAGTTTTAAAAATAAAATAAAACAAAACAAAGTAGGGTATGACCAATGTCCACTTACAAGGACTAGGTCAATCTAAAGGAAAACGCTCAAGGAAAGATACTAGGGTTGATTGCTTCTGTTGATGCATTTATGGTTTATATTCATTAAGCATTGATTAAGTGAACGTACACTTGTGCATGTCCAAGGAATCCGTCATGAGGTTTACTCTTTCGTGTCTCCCCTCAATTTCTCACACCCATTCCCTATTCTCCTTTCGGTCCATCTAGATCATGAAGTATGATACTTTTATAAGGCAATGCTTTCCTTGGGAATCCTATTGATCACCGGTCCATACAATAGGACTACCTCCCGGACTACGCTCGAATCAATCACCTCTCGGTCTATACGATCCTCACATAATGGTGAGATGGTGCTACCCCTAATGAAATCCATCCAGTACTAGGCATTCCTAATTCCTTAGACTTCTTTGATTATGTTAGGTTTATTTCTTTAATTGAGACACAATTAGGGGAAAAGGTCAAGACCTAAGGGCATCCAAATTGCCACTACAGTGGAAACCCTTTACTCAGGGTCTCAAACTCACTTCCCAACATAACTCAGTTAGAAAAAACCATAATAATCCTAAGAACTACACCAACTAACATCCACACACATGAATTCACAAAATCATCATAAAATATATAAACCAAACATCGACTTTCACAATCAGCCCTGGAGGGAAGTTCAGCTACTCATTGCAACCAAGTAATCCAACAAAATCATATTTAAGATAAACATAATATTGAAAGATTGACAAATAGAGTATAGTTTAGAGACACAAGATAGATTAGATTTGGAAATTAGCTCAAACTCTACACCATAGTTGTAGGATCTCCTATAATGAGTTGAATCTTCAATATTACACCAAATCCAAAGTAGAAATAAACAAAATCTCAAACCTTAAAAATGGTGGTTCAAGAAGAAGAGAGAAGAAACCCTAAGGAGTGCTCTCCTCCAAATTGGAAGAAGGAACCCTTGCATAAAGCTCACACATATATTTATAGGGGTTGAAAATCTGCCAAAGATGGGCCTAAAAGTTGGAGTTTTTTTGATCTAGTTCGTCGCATTTCTCATTTCTGGCTTCTGTATAATCTTTCCGCCCCACTGACATTGGTGGGTCCGAACCGGATTCGGAGGCACTATCCAAATTCATTTATTGAACATATTTCATTTAGACATTTAAAAGCCTTTTTTTTTCTTTTTTTTTCAAAATCGCGGGAAGATTTTCAACAAGCTGACAAACATGGCTTCATTTAACCAAAATATATTTACAATGAAGGCATTCCATGACATTCAAAATATACAAAATCGTTGCAAAGTTTAACTCTTTTAATCACAAACATCAATTGTTCAAAAATAGATGGACAACATGAGATTGATATATACTTACTACTCCACATGTTTTCTGATGACTGCGCTCCTTTGATCTTAGGTCCTGCACCAAGTAATCACTGATACCCGCGACAAATACAATATGCTAAGCATTTTCATGCTGGGTGGTTCTACTGAAATTTCTTCATTTCCTATTTTAAATCAAAACATGTAAATATTTATAAAACAATGATTTCATAATTGTCACGACCAATGCAAGAAATAATGATATATATATATATATATATATATATATATATATATATATATATATATATATATATTTTTTTTTTTTTTTTCAATAAATCACTATAATTCATTGGTCATTCAAGCTATGCATTTTCATATGCACTAAATCATCTAAATCACAAGTCGTACTTTTCAATCTCATTATCATTTTGCATTTTAGCCCTTATAGAATTTAAATCCTATGATTTTTGTGCACAGATAACTTAATCACCGCACTGCCCCGCCGGGTCGCAGTTTGTGATGTATATATATATATATATATATATATATGAGCAGTATATATATAGAGAGCATATATATATATATATATATATAAAATATACTCTACTGGGTGTATTAATCGCCAATATTGTTCTCATCGGGTTATGGATCAATATGCCACAATAGTACGTTTGTTCGACTCTTATTGTTATACCAATTTATCCTTAACTTGAATTTAACATTTAACATTCTATTAAGAGCATTTAAATCTTTTTTAGGAAAATACAGTATAGTATGTATTTTTTATACAAACAAATCAACTTTCAATTCATTTTACAATTTATTTGCATCAAATCAATTTAAAACAATTCAACATGCAATTCAAACATTTTGGAGATAGAGATCTGTAAAATACGAGAGAAAGGTGTAAACAACCAAAAGTTGCGACTTTTGATTCCAATCCTCTAATCTCTGATCTCGCTCACAGTTTCCTCCTTGTTTACCCTATTTGATATAATTAAAGAACAATATTATTCGTGGCAAGTAGTGATTTTGGTTAGGGTTGGATTTTCTAACTTAATATCGACTTAACTTTCATTAGCAAATAAGGGCAAGATACAAGCCCAGATGGTCATAGTTTCCCAAACTTTAATCCATCACAAAACCAAAATACTTAAAATCTTTCTCCTCACCTTGTAACTCCTTTTCCAATGTGCGATTTTGATCAACTAAACCATCCCCTAAAGGAAGAGATTAAGTCAAAACCAAATACCACTAACAACACATGCAAGGACCGTTATTTTCCAATTTTGTATTATCTAGACTTTATTACCCAAATATTTTTCAAACGGTTTTCAAAAATTATGAAACTCTTCAGTTTAGTCCTTTATATATCCAATGACTTCTCTGAAAATATTCAATTTAAATTCCTTCTCTAAGGCTCTCAACCACATAACACAAACAGGGCAAAACATGTTGTTTTTTTCAAACAATAGTACCTTTAAAACATGTCACCAAAACCAATCCTAATGTTGTCCAAAATGAACTTCAAAAATTGATTTGATTATCTTAGACCAAGGCCTAACCAACCCCCAAGCACCCAAAATCATATTATAAACTACACTGTACGCTTTAACTTTAACATCTGACTACTTAATGGAACAGAATCCCATTACAACCCAATTCTAATGATTCGGGGCACTTCTGGGGGTTAAAATTACATACTTTATTATTCCCCTAGAGTCTAGTTTAATGGCAATTTTGAATCACTCAAATTGGATGAGTGAAACTCATTTTATGGCCAAAACACCACAACTACTTCCAATACAGGGCATACCCGTGAGCGACCCGAAACTCACTTTTAAGCCCATTTTCGGGAGCCTTAGACGTAATTGCTCAGCACCTTTCTATAAATTTCCAGAGATCTCTATTTCATTGGCTTTTACCAATTAATCACTTCATGTGGTTGATTATAACTTAATCTATAGCTAAAACAAGAATGTGGGGTTTTGATAAAATTTTGACAAAGATTTTTGGAAACCAAACATTTCCTTTACAACACTCAAAACCAATCCAACCAAATCAATACCAAGACCCATTTACAACCAATACAAAACACCCTTATCCATTATTCGGGTTTTCCCCAACCCAACACAAGATAAAGGGGTTAGGGTTTAGCCTCTACCTTGAATCTCTTGACTTCAACACTGCCTCTTCTTCTAATCACTTTGAAACCATAAATGCAAAGATCTCCCACCAAACCTCCTCGGTCTTCAACCCTAGCTCTCTTTCTCTTCCCTTTGCTCTCTAAGAACGAAAATGCACAAATGTCTTTATCTTAGACTACATTTGGCTTAATCTCATTTAATGGTTAAGGCCTTGTTTGGCTTCCCTATTCTTGGCTTTCAAAATAAGTCCCATTTCTCATTTGACATTAAGTATTCTCTATTTCACTTCATTTAACTCACATTAGCATTTAAGATTATTCTATTTTTGGCTCCTCAATCCATTTTAAATTTTAAATTCTCGTCTTTACACTCAAATTTCTAGTTGTATATATATATATTTCTATTCTTAGGGGATTTAAATTCCAAAAAATTTCATTTACTTTTATTTTATACCCTAAACACATAATAATAAAAAATATCATAAAAATACTAGGGTATTGGCGCATGTACTTTCAATTCTCGCTGTAACTCGAGGGTTGTCTTGATAATGTCCTCCTTCTTCCAAGGCAAGGATAGCTTCGCTCGCAAAACTCTTTTGCCTCGAGAGAAGGCTTCTTCCTTAGCCGTAACTAGAGGCTCCTTTTGCTCTTCACAAGAGAAAGCTTCCTTCACTCGCGACCTCCACAATAGTTTTCACATGCAGTGGAACTGCCGTTGCTTTGAAACAACATGTTCTTCCTTCTTAGATTTTTTCCATTTCCTTCCTTGATTTTCCTTTTAATCTTCGAAATCACAAGCAAATGAGGTATTAGTGTAATCTTTAGGAATCTAGATGTGAATCTAGCATTTAGGTTACATAAACACATGGAAAACATGCCATAAATGCTCGTATGATTCATACCTATCAAACACCACCAAACTTAACATTTTGCTTGTCCTGAAGCAAAGAAATAACTCATTTTCCTTATTCAAAAGTAACAAACATGTTGAACATGAAATTGAGATAATGAATGACAATTTCCTTAAGTTAACCTTCATATAACACAAAGAAAACTTCAAGACAGCCTTTTTAAAAAATAATAGACTAACCATAAGTTGAACAACCTAAACCAAAGTTCTCAAGTGTGTGTGTGTGTAGTCTTCCCCTCTTTGGTCAATTTCAATTCGGATGGAATTAGTTGAGCCTGAGTGGAATGAGGATCTCTCATTCACATGGTGAGTGTGTAAGACACCATAGGCTTGTTGGGCATATCACTCTCCACTAATGTGGGCTATACATGACTCTTAGGATCAATTAGGTCTTTATAGCTACAGGTGCGTTTGTGTAAGGGTAGTTAATAGATCATTTAGGCTTTAGTTTACTCAAATATAATACATATTTTCATTTGTTCTCCACTAATTGTCTATCCTTTTGCATATTTTTTAATTGAACCTCTTGCTTCCCCAAAATCCTCTAGCTTTTATTGCATCTTTTTATCTCATAACTCCCCCAAACTTGCATGATTTTCACCATCCTCACAAGAACACCAAGAGCTTTATTTATTATTATTACAAGGAACGGAGTAGTGCAATGTTCAATCTCTTTAAGCTTTCTACCTACCCCATGTAACGAACTTTAAGTTAGTAACTCCCAGACTAGTTTGTCTTAGGGTACTAGGTGTAGAACACCCCTAAGAACTTACTTGCTCAAGGTAGTTAGGCTACAAGGCCAAACTTACTCCTCCTTCCTTTATTCTTTGTTTTTCCGCTTTTTCTAATTTTTTTTCTTCTCTTTTCCACCCAAAATCTCCTTTGTTCACAATTAAGGCACACCCTCTTCAACCAACTTCCAAATTCACACTACATGTATCCACAAGATATTGGCATTGAAATCAACATGTTAGGTAAACAAGGGTTTTGACTAAAAGGTATTGAACACAAAGGGACAAGGGGTTCATTCTTGGTTTTTCTTGAAATAAAATGGCTAATATGACTCAAATTGGGTGACTATGGACATATGCATAAAAAAGTTAGCTAGAAAGGCTCAATCGATCCAAGGATGCCCTATATCATTTCCTAATTGTCGTGTTGCCTAGGATTTTTCCTTGAGTGATAATTGAACAAGTTCTAGAGTCTTTAGAGATCAAAATATGAAATGATCACCTAATTCTTCTCTAAACCAAGCAAAATTGGCCATCAATTGTACATGACTTGTGCTAAAGATACTAAGAACAAGTGGTTAAGTTTACAACTATGTTGTTAAACCATTATGCTTTATGTTCAAATATCTCTCATTTTCTTCATGTGAGAAATGCTCAATCATTATTCATCATAGGCATCATAATTATCTCAAAACAAGCTCAACCAAAAACAACCGCATCCTAAAAATGAAAAAATAACCTTAAAACTGAAAACGCATAAAAGATTAGGAACAAAGGACTCTTCTTGATGATCAAGTGATCATTGAGCTTAGGTGTGGTGGGTTTTGATGAAGCTCCCTCACTATGATTTAGCTTCAATGCCCTGAAAAGAAAAAACCAGATAAACACTTAAAATAAAATAAACATGCAACACATACTAAAAATAACTAAAAACAAGCAACTAAAGTACTAAATGGATAAAAATTCTTATTTTTGCTTGGGGTGCCTCCCAAGAGCTGCCATGTTTTTAGAGTCCAGCTAGACTCATGGGGAAGTCCGAGATCTTCTCTTTGGCCCTTCATCCATCATGGCTAATTCTCTTTCTTCATCCTCATTGCTTGTGAGGATGACATCCTCCACCTGCACAGGCGCAGCCCAAGTGCCAACTCATGGGAAAGAGTTGGCTTCATATTTAAGTCCTTCAAGAGTGTCCTCTTAAAGGTACTTAGGTGCTAGCTCCTCAATGGGCGAAAATGAGCTCTCTAACTTCTTGCACACCCTTTTTTCTTCATCTATTAATGGTTTGCTTTCGTAGAGGTCAAACTTCATTTTCTCCTCACCAACAAGGAGTGTCATTCCCCTATTTTCAACGTCAATCCACATTGGACTTGTGGCAATGGAAGGTCTTTCTACAAATGAAACTTTTTGGTTCTCTTCCATGCCAAAAGTTAAAGAATCCATGGGGAAATGGAAGTCTTCAATCCCAACTAAGACATTTTCAATTATAAGTTCGGGATGTTGCTTTTCAACTTGCTTCTCTTTCAATAACGGCTCTTTGTCAATAGTAAGCTCATTCTTCTCAACAAATGTCGGGTTTTACAATTCTCCCTCAAGGACTAAAGGCATTTTGTCGCATTCCATTGTGTTCTTGTCCTCATCCAATGTCAGGTTTAAAAGTTCTTCTTCAAGGCTCAAAGGTATACTTTCACACTCATGTATGTCATCATTCTTTATGTCACTTAGGAGTTGCCTTGAAGATTGTCTCTTTATAATTTTTTCTAATTCTTGAGCTTGTATTGTCGTTCTTTCCATGATAGCAAACATTTCTCTATTTAGATTTTTCAAATTGGTGTCCATGTCTGCTATCATTTTGGCTTCCATAATTGGCAACCGTTTTTCTAAAGCCTCACTATCCCTCTTAATTTCTTCCTTCAATGCAAGGAATAGCTCTTCATCAGATGGTTGTCAGAATTGCTCATAATAATAGGAATTTGAACTTTCTTATGGCTGCATACTTGGATGTCCATAGGAGATATTGCCATATGTCCCCCAAACCGAATGGTTGTAGCTTAGCATGTAGCTGTGGGGTTGAGAGAAGTAACTCGCATTGTTGAAAGAATTCACCCCTCCAAAATTGTAAACTTGTTGGCTCCTGGAGGCTTGTGCTTGCCTTGCGGCGATTTCCTCCCATGTTGGTTCTCTTTGGGGCGTGTAAGAAGCAAAATGATTTCAGAGGGTGTAGAAAAATTCATTTATCTCCTCGTTCGACATTATGCTTAGCTCTTAGAAGAAAAATACAAAATAAAAGAAAAAAAAATGAAATATACAAAATCCAAATAAGAAACAAAAGAAAATAGGAAAATAAAATTTTGTTCAAATTAGCAAACTTCACAAAATATCAATCCAAAACCTCAAACTGTACCTTCCCTAAGAATGGCGCCAAAAACTACAGAATTTCCCGCAAGCATACAGTCGTACAATTAATATAGTGGACCGAAAGTCCAGATATCGATCTCATAGGGAAGGTGTGGTTTTAGCAAGGATTAAGTACCCCAACTACTAAAGTCGTTCACTATTTGAGCGACTCGATGACTTAGGGAGAAAGGTTTTAAAAACAAAATAAAACAAAACAAAGTAGGGTATGATGAATGTCTACTTACAAGGACTGGATTAATCTCAAAGAAAACGCTCAAGGAAAGATATTAGGGTTGATTGCTTCCATTGATGCATTTATGGTTTATATTCATTAAGTGTTGATTAAGTGAACGTACACTTGTGCATGTCCAGGGAATTCGACATAAGGCTTACACTTTCATGTATCCCCTAAATTTCTCACACCCATTCCCTATTCTCCTTTTAGTTCATCTAGGTCATACTTTTATAAGACAGTGCTTTCCTTGGGAATCCTATTGATCACCAGTCCATACAATAGGGCTACCCGAACTACGCTCGAATAGATCACCTCTCGGTCTATACGATCCTCACATAATGCTAAGATGATTCTACCCCTAAGGAAATCCATCTAGTACTAGGCATTCCTAATTCCCTACACTTCTTTAATTAGGTTAGGTTGATTTCTTTAATTGAGACACAATTGGGGGTAAAGGTCAAGACCTAAGGGTATACCTCCAACTGTCACTACGGAAACCCTTTGTGCACTAGGTTTCAAACTCACTTCCCAACATAACTCAATTAGACAAAACCATAATAATCCTAAGAACTACACCAACTAACATCCACACAAACATGAATTCACAAAATCATCATAAAATATATAAACCAAACATCGACTTCCACAATCACCCTATGTGGAAGTTCTTACTCATCAGAACCAAGTAATCCAACAAAATCATATTTAAGATAAACATAATATTGAAAGATTGACAAATAGAGTAGAGTTTGGAGATACAAAATATATTAGATATGAAAATTAGCTCAAACTCTACACCACAGTTGCAGGAGCTACTCTAATGAACTGAATCTTCAATATCACACCAAATCCAAAGTATAAATAAACAAAATCTCAAACCCTAAAAATGGTGGTTCAAGAAGAAGAGAGGAGAAACCCTTCTCCATCCAAATTGGAACCCTAGACAAGTCTCAAATACATATATTTATAGGGGTTGGAAAATGGGCCAAAGATGGGCTCAAAAGTCAAAGTTTTCTAGTCTAACCAGCTGTTCTTCGCCTCAGTGAAGGCTTCTTTGCTTGGCGAACCCGAGGGTTGTCTTCTGATAATGCCTCCTTTGCTAAGGTGAATGATAGCTCTGCCAAGGTGAAGGATAGCTTTGCCTTAGCGAACCTCTTCACCTCGGCGAAGGCTTCTTCGCCTTGAAGAACTCGAGGCCTCTTCTTTGCTCGCTTAGGCTTCGCTACGAAGAAGCCTTCCCTTTGCCTTAGCGAACCTCCTTGGTAGCTTCGCCGTGGCGAACCAGTGCTTCGAACAACAGGTTCTTCCTTCTTAGCTTTTTGCCCTTTTCTTGCTTGATTTTCCTTTTAATTATTCAAAACATAAGCAAATGGGGTATTAGTGTAATCTTTAGGAATATAGGTGTGAATCTAGCATTTAGGTTACATAAACACATGGAAAACATGCTATAAATGCTAGTATGATTCACACCTATCAACCAGTAAGTGACCGGTTGGGACCAAAATAAAAAGGCACCCCATAAACTTGGGATTATTCCCAAATAATCACAAAATGGGACTAATTAAAGAAGATTGGTGAAAGCTGAGATTATTCATGTCAATTAACCTTTTTTTCTTTTTAAATATGGGTTTTGGTAGCATGTTGGTGGTCAACTTGTTGTGAGGGGGTGAGATTAGGCGGTGGCTATTGTGAAGTTGGTAGGTGTGACACTTTAGCTGTGTGGTGGTGCCATGATGGCATGACGGTTTCTATATTGGTCCCGGTGTGGGTGGTGCCTATAATAACGCAATGGTGCTAATCTTGAGGGATAGCTTATTTATTTCGATCTTGGATTTACTCCCCAATGGTCTTTAGTTTGAGTCCCTTGAAGGCACTAGAGAATTTATCTGATTGTTAATTTTAGGGCCTCATGAGATTAGTTGAGGTGTGCACAAGCTGGTCTAAACACCAATGATTATAAAAAAAATGTAATGGTGTTGTAAAGGCAATCGTAGTGTCTATGGCGATGGCGATGAAGACGGATATTATGCTTTAGGGTTGATGTAGATATTTTGAAGAGTGGGTATTATGTTGGCTGTGACATAATGTGGTGGTGGCTATGGTAATGTAGCATTGGCTATGATGGTGTGGAGGTACAACAATGGTAATTGTCACACTGTTTTTTGAAACCAGAAATCCTTCCCTTAGTGTGATGTTCTAAGACTTGTCTTAGACGACCATCTAAAGCCCGTGCAAACAAAAGCAATGAGAAGCAAGCAACCAACACCTTTTTTAAGGGTCTAAGCCCAACTTGCATTACTCGGCAAGAATGTTTACAAAACTGTTTGCACTAGGCACTATGTTACATCAACAAGCCACTTAGGACTTTTCTTATAAAGACAACACCACCAAAGAGCCAACCCTTTGCTTGGATAAGGCAAGGGCTTTTATAGAATGGCTTAGCAGCAATTGCAACTTTTTGCAACTCTTCCCAAAGGACATGCTTGCAGGAGCTTTAGACTATCTGATTGTCCCCTCCAAAGCTCCTTTCCAAATTAGCCTTGGATCAGCCCCAACTACTTGCATCCCTTCCAACATGTGTGACTGTTGGTGCTTGAAGAAGGCTTTGGACACCCATATGTTCCAACCTTTTCCAGCCTCATTGCATCTAAGCCACGTTGTACATCCCACCAAGGGTCCAGCCTGCACTGTACCATGTCTTGAGGCATGTTTAGGCTCCATGCCTTCAAGAACAGTCATTGTCATGCACTACTAGGGTCTAGGTAGAATTCTGCTCCATGTTTGTGCACTACATCGTGTCTTTGATCCCACATGCACGAGTGTTGGCCCACACCCCTGTGCTAACGTCAGAGAGAACATGACATGCATGTCTAGGCGCCTATGCATGTGTCATAAAGGCATCCGGTGTGCTATGGCCTGCCTTGGCCATGTCTTGATCTTATCTTGTTGCTTGGTTGAATGAGAGACCACTCCCCCCCTTAAAGAGCATTATTAGGCTTTTTAGGAATTCCTTGAGGAGACATCAAGGTGTGCTCACGAGGCATAATGCCTTATGAATTACGTACCTTCTTACTGTTAGGTTTCTATGATCAATTAATCATACATACACAGCGATGAAGCAAAAATTTCGCTATTTTATTAACCCGACCATGTGATCCAATAAGATGATTCATAGATGGTAGAGTGCCTTATTCGCGCTGGAAGATCCTTATTTCGCTGCCTCGTGACTGCATCAAAACCTCCTTGTCGAACTAAATGGCATAGCTTGATCGCTCCACCCCTATGTGCAGGAGGCTAGGTGCATTGGAAGATCCTTATTCTGCAGCCTCGTGTCTGCCCCAAAACCTCCTTGTTGAACTAAAAGGCACAACGGGATTGCTCCACCCCCATGCGACTGTCTAGGTGCATAACACGTTGCCTATCAACAACATCGTGCCTGTGTGTGTGCATCTTGCACATGCATGCACTACTTCCGATTCCAAGTCAAGCTTGTTGCATCCAACTATGTCCGCATAGGAACAGGCACACCCCATGCGAGCCATGCGATTGATATGATTGGGTCAAGTTTGGAGGGGCTCACAAACCCACCCCCACCAGCTGAAGTCGATGCCCACATCGACTTGTTCTATAGGTGCTCCTACACCTTTGCCTCAAATTTCAACTAGGTAACATCCCTTTCCTATGAAGCTTCCTCAGCTCGTGTTCTTTTCCACTGTACTAGGAAATCTGTGCATCAATTCTTTCTACTAGTACCCATGGTTATGTGATTCAGAATCTTCTCAACTTCTCGATCAAACTGTTTCATCACCATCGACGAAGCTAGTTTCTCCTGTACCCTTTCTTTGTCCAAATCCTCATGAAATGGCTACCAGAAACTTCAATCAATTTGGTAGCTTCAACCTATAAGCCACTTGACCCACCCTTTGTATCGCCTCAAAGGGGCCATCATACCTCGGTATAAGGCTTCTCTATCACGCCTTACTATTGATATTCTTTCGCATTTGCAGCATTAGTTTTAAGAGCACCTGGTCCTCCACTTGGAACTCTAACTGCCTCCGGGATGCCGGTGGATTCGTGCTACGGTAGTAAGTGGATTCGAATCACATTTGTATCCTAGTTCCTCCTACCGTAGTCAAGCTACCGCAAAGATAATGGCTTCAGGTCGAACACGGACGGGTTTTCATCCCACGAATGATTAGCATCAGTGTTTGAAAATGGTTAGGCTTTTGTTTGGATTTTCGGATTTTTGTTAAAAACAGTGGGGGTTGTATGTTCACTGACTAACTGTAATGGTTTAAAGTGAAATGTGAAATGGTAACTTTGAAGGCTCGTCACTAGCTTGATAACATGGGCTATTAAATGTCCCTAAGTTGTTTCTCGCATTAGTGGCAAATGACCTATAGTCAAAGCCAAACCTGGGATCTTTGTTTAGCTATAAAACCTAACCCTAACCAATTCTATTTGAGTCAAACCAAGTACTAAGCATTCAAAGTCCCATTCAGTTTAAAAACTCTAGCATTTAACCTCATTTCAGTGGCTCGTAAATGGCATCTAAAGGATGTTAGTGCATCTAGCATTAAGCATGCACTGAACCCTAAAGCATGGCAAGTATTGACCAAAGGAACAACATTAAATGGAATTAAACCCTAGTTTGGAAGGTATGGAACCATAAATGCGCACTGTGATCCTTAAAGCATGAGGACAACTCGCAACAACCCGAAACCAAGCTAGCCACCCTCTTCAAAGCTATGAGGCTTAGCTACATCCTCGAGCCGTCATCCTCAAGGGGGTGTGTTCTCAAGTGTACCTCTAGAAAATGAAAGAAAGAAGAGAGAGAAGAGAGCAATGAAACCCCTAAATGAAAGCCGCGGAAACTTTTATAAAATGAAAAGTCAGTTTCCAAAGTTGCTTAGGTTACAAGCTTCGCGGGGTTTATATAGTAAACCCAAAGTGAAACTACCAAAATACCAAAAAATATGAAATTACTATTAAGGGCTAAAAATGGTAATACACCAAAACGTGGTCGTTTAGGATCAAATATACAAAAATCACAAAGGGCACTCGCTATGCAGGGGATTTCGCTTAGTTCAGCGAAATTCCTCATTAGCCTAGCTTAAATTCTGGCTGCAGATAGTTAAATCGAGGTACTTCTCTATCAATGCTGAATTTTGCTACTAGCGAAATTCTCGTTAGCCTACGAAAATATATGTGAGATAGCCAACTGGCGCCAATTTCGCTGTGTACAAGAAATTCTCGCTATCCAGCGAAATTTCGCTAGCCTAGCGAAATTCCCACCTCGCTAGGATTGTCTCCCACTTCGCTAGATCGCAAAATTTCGCTATGATTGCGAATTTTCGCAATCCAAACAAATTTTCGCAATCATAGCGAAATTCCCCGATTGCTCCTCGCTTCATCGCATCTTCCTTTCAAGCACGGCATCCCACTTTCAAAATCCACTTTAAATTCCTTCATTTTTATGGTTGAAAACACTGCAAATCTTCAAGATAAATGGTCGAGGTACGCAAAGACTTAAAATTACCAAAACAAACTCGAATGGCATCGTTGGTACTATGGACCTACACACGCCAATGCTTAATTCATATGATTAGTGCGCACAAAGCACTCAAAACCTATCTTGAATAGGGCTCAAAATAGCACTTTTTGGGCACTAATCACACCCCCCAACCGACACGTTGCTAGTCCCTTAGCAATGCTAAAACAATAATGGGATGCATGCCGTGATTTTACAAAAAGTATATATATGGTTCAAAAAGTGTATGTACAGATAAACATTACCTTTAAAATAAACAATTTACACCCTGTTAGAAAACCGACATGAGAGAACAGAAACCATATAAGAACAAGTTTTAGGTCAACATCGGATCCAAGGAAATCAACCGACTTCCACTCCAAATCTAATGATTCCTAACGAATCCGCATTGAGCCAATAAATTGCAAAATTATTCCCTCCCCCCAACCTAACTACTGCCATGGCCTTAAATTGTTGACCAACCTAAATAGGATTAGCTACACTCTTATTTCTTTATTTGACTACATTGTAGGGTGCAATGCTAAAAACTCGACTTTACCAAAGTCCGTGTAACGGGGGTCCACCGATGACTCCCAACCAATTAAGGTTTAGGGCATCAAGCCAAAAGGATCACTTGACCACAAACTCGCAGTTTCACCCCTGACCCAAATGATTTCCCGAGAATTGAGCACCTACAATACGCTTAAACTCTACCCATTCACCCTGCAATTAACTCTAAGTCGATGACTCCCAACCAATTAAGGCTTAGGGCACAAAGGTTTTCGCTATATACCCCTGACCGTATTCGGTTTCAAGGCAAAGCACGCTTTTATTTTTCTTTTTCTTTCTTTTCTTTTCTTTTTTGCTTTTTCTTTTCCTTTTGGAAGACTACATCTGCCTTCATACATTGGTAAACTAACCTATTATGGGTCGCCAACAAGCCTAAGGCCGGCATGGTAAAGTGAAAGGAGGTACATAATTTCACAAATTCTATCAGTAACTGGGTGTGTGCTGTGTGAATTAGCTTAAATGGGGAATGTCTAAGCAACGCGAAACTTCAATGGACCAAACTCAATCATGCATGGAATCAGTTCCCAGTACAAGGTAAATAGGGTTTCAATTTCTCCAATTAAAGGCAATTCAATTGTTCAATTAAAAGCAATTCAATGGGTCTAACTGGAAAGCAGGAAGTAGATACACAAAATAAAGACACAAAAGTACTTTGCACAAGTATAGTAAATCAGAATAGTGTCAGAAAGCTTTGATATAACCAAAATGGCTAATACAAGAAATATAGCCAACATACAAAATATCACGCCTACTATCACAATACATGAACCCAACAAAATCAAGAGGCGCTTGATAATGCCGAAACTATACAAAAACATAACATAAGACACTTCCTACCCCAACTTTTCCTCCCAAAGAAGAGCATACATGTAATAAAAGGATAGGAAAGTTGTGAGATTAGGAGTGTGACCAATCCCAATCTTCAGTATGGTGGTGGATCCGACGCCGCTTCGCCGCCGTGGCCAAAGATGTCTAAGGATGTTGTCGCGGCTCATCTCATGGTCGTGAATGCAGAGACCGAGATGACTCATGATCTGTTGGAGCATGGTATGACACTGCCCCAAAGTGGTCTCGGCTCGAGTCAACCTCTGATCCATCGATGCCTGTGTGGAAGCTAACGAATAGACAACATCCATAACACCTGCTATCTCCCTGGTACTGACATGAACATACCGGGAGTGCCGTGGCTGGCGCGATGGGCCGGAGTGTCGCCAGGAGCTCCGCTGAAGTGGGTGGATGGTGAGACGGAGGAGATACATCTCGCACCTGACCCTCCATCCTCGACCTCAGGAGCATGAATATCTTCGTGAGTCCCTCCGCCTCGTCCTACTCCTCCCGTCCCGCTTACCGAGGAGAAAAAGAAATGTGCACTACCATAGCTCGCTCCATAGTCAGGACCTGAGGGCATCTGATCCTCCTCTCAATCCGGGGCTCCTCTGGAAAGTCCAAGTGCTCCAGGACCTAGCTCATCACCTCAAGATCAACAAAGGTAGACTCTCGTCGAGCTGCCCTCATGGACCTTATCTTCGAAATGTAGTAATGTCATCACTAACCGTATGACCGAACTGTAACCCTCCGAGATCCATGTAGCCCGAGGACGGGCCCTACGCCGGACGAGCCGCAACCCGAAGAGGCTGGTCCGGAGCGTATGATCGATAAGAAGCACTAAGGGCCGCTCCGAATAATATATGGGTCCAGCGGTGTCTCAGCAAGATCGTGACCATCTCTCTCGAGGCCTGGCCGAGGCCAATCTCGAGCACCTTCTGGGGAATTGGCTCGCATCATGGCAGGCCCACCGCAGCTCATATGTCCGGGCCGCTTCCGAACTCCCGACGATCATCGATACCGAATCGAAGCCCAGCTGACTCTAAGGCCCCCGGAGGAGGTCATAGAATGGTAGAACCAAGTACCACCCGGGAATGTGATCCGCCGCGGCGGTCATAAACTAAGAGAGTACCGCCAATCACGCATGGAACTTGAATTTGGGGTCACCGTCAATACCGAACGTCGTAATACGACTCCCATGAAATCTTAGCGGAGCCCACATTCCCGGATAGGGTGCCCGACGGTCAAGGGCCTCCCGACCCGAGGTCGGGGATGCACCCAGGGCGACGAGCCTCCTCGTGTCACGACATGGTTTCTGGCCTGGGAGTGAAGACGACTTCGCCCCACGGCCCGCCGAGGGCCGGCCCTCCCGGATCCCTTTGTGGCACGGGGAAGGCCCGGGTCCCATCCGGTATGATATCTCATGAACCCCCGAGGCTCTCGTGGATCGCTCTAGGACTGAGCCGGAACTGAGCTCAAGCCTCTGCTGGAGCCGAACTCCGACTGGCTCAAAGTGACCCCACCTTTGGTGCGGACCATGGTTGTAACTGAAGCGAATACGTATGTGGTGCAGTGCACAGGACAGGCCTGATCAGGCTTACCGACCAAGGTGGACTGTGGTACGGGCGCGCCCGGGTCGCAACCGCCAACCAGCTCACCGCGAAGGATCGAACTGACCGTGGCACGGCTACTCGCTGGGTAAGGTGGCACTGAAATGTGGTCATCAGACGACTGGAGGCGCTACCGGTGCCGCAAGGGTTGTAGTGATTCGCGGGCTTAGGGCTCGAGAAGGCAAAGAAGTGACTGCAGCCGTGGCACCCGGCCTCGCGCGCGCGGCCTCGCGCGACGCAGAGTGACTCCAGACCGCCAAAGAGCCGGCCGCGGCAGCCGGGCAAAACCAGGCTCCTAGCCACCGGAGGCTCGCCAGGCAAAACCAGGCTCACTGACATGGTAGCCCGTGATGATATGAATTCAAAAAGCCTCCCCCTCCTCCTCCTTTTATAAAGGCGCTAGGAAGCCGAAAATATCGACAGCTTCGCTTAGTGTAGCGAACCGTTTTAGCTCGCAAATTTATTTTTTTTCAGCATTAAAATATAAATAATACTAAAAATAAAAATTATTATATGAAAATATATCTAAAGATCAATTATTAAATTATATTAAAATAAAATTACTTAAAAAGAGACAGTTACTAAAAATAGAAAGTTACTAAAAATAGAAACTATTAAAATTGACCAAATTAAAATAAAAACCAAAAATTATTGAGCTGCAATTTGGTTTTAGAGAACACCAAACCAGCCCAAATTCATTGATTTACTCATGGAGGGTCAAAAAGGAGGATCTCCTCAACCCCTGTAGTGGTTTGTGCAGCAGCCTTGATGCTTGATTTCCCATTGTTGAATTGCTTCTCACTGGTTGAATTTGGGCTGACCAAATTCTCTGCAGTGGCTACTGATGGCAATTCCCAAACAACTGCTTCACCTTGGTTGGCTATTTCTTGCAATTCATGGACAGTTGGCTTCCCTGAACTCTGATCAACTGAGCAGACTTCATTGTTTCCTTCCACTTCACCTTCCAATGATTTGTGCTTGTGACTCAAGTGAAAGATATTCAGCTCCAATGTCATGTTGTCAGCCATGAATGATGACTCCATTTCTATGAATTGATGATCAGACAAAGTGGGCTAGAAATGGTCTTCCCAGATAATTGGCACATGATTGGGCCCATTTACAATGGCTCCTGTCAAGCACTCACAAAGTCTCCACGGTAGAATTTTGGTTTACCTTCACCAACACATCCCTCAACTATTCCCTTAGAATCTTTACCGATCGATCTACCAATGATGTGAGTGATGTCTGCAGGTTTAAGCTCTCCCAAACCTAACCGGCTATACACAGAGTACAAGAGGTTTACACCGGCTCCTAAATCTAGCAGTGCTTTGTCTATGCAAGTCCCACCAATGTTAACTGAAATTGTGGAGATCCCGATCCTCAGATTTGACTGGTTCTCGCTTTGATTACGGTAATCGACTCGCTTCGCTAAAATGCCTTTTCTCAATGCCCAACCCTTCGATTGTACAAAGATCCTTAAAACTTTGCATAGGCAGGACTTGTTTGATGATGTCCAAAAGGGGTATGTTCCACCTTCACCCGCCTTAGACTTGTGGATGCCCGCTCATTGACGCCTTCGTTTCTAAAGGCCCGGGTGCCTGGTGGCATGCAAAGGTCTCATCGAAATCCTCCTTCAGAAAATGTACCTGCCCAATTCTCCTTTGGTTTCCTCAACCTGACTTGGGCATTACCGATCAACCCTTTTCCACTCCTCGTGCGATTATATTCGACCTCATCCATTCCCCGAATTTCGGATGAACCCATCTCATGCACTCCTTTCGATTTGGCAATGTTTGGGGAAGGGAACCTTCTCTCTCCCCGTAATTCTCCGTATTGTTGATCTTTGTGATTGAATATCGCAAGTCGTCATTTTCTTCTCGATTAAGATCGCTTCGCCTCCATCTATTCTCTTGCTCGGGCAAAGTTTCTACAAGATCAACTCGTACACTGCGGCATTGATCCCTTTTTTCGTTTCTTTCCACAAAGTTGCCCACCACCTTGCTCAAATCTGCACGGGCTTGTCTGAATCGAGAAGTGGATGATGGTGGTTGTGGTTGAGATGAGGAACCAAATTGTGGTTTGGCACCTGGGGGCACATAGGCAGGGGGATTAGGTTTCCAGGATAGGTTAGGGTGATTTTTCCAATTGGAATTGTAGGTATACTATACTTCGTGGCACAGTTGTGCTTGTATTGACCTACAAAGATTTGCATATTCTAACATCAAATCCCCACCTAAGGCAATATGGATGATGTCTCCTGGATCGGGCAAAGGGGTTGACAACCCAGAATGGGTCATTCCGTGTTGTTTTCACCACGCCCGCACTCGGAGCCCTTTCCCTTCTAACTCTCCACCCTTCCTAGCTAGGGTCGAAATTTTGCTTTCATTTCCATGTCCTCCGAAGTGTAAAAAATCCTCCCTTTGGTGGGGTGAGGGCCTCATTTTCTGAATTTCCTGGGTTTGCCTATCCCAACCCTTGGAAGTTTCAGCCATAACTCAAGAAATCCATAGCTTCATCTCGATTTTTACTTAAAAAATCACCTCCACACATGGTTTCTAGTAATTGTTTCATGGCAGGGGACATACCATTATAGAAATGATTCACTAACATCCAGGTATTGAAACCATGATGTGGACAAGCACTGATGGTATCCATGAATCTTTCCCAACACTGATAAAACTTCTCATTGTCATAGGCCGAGTAAGTGTAAATCCGCTTCCTTCAAACTCCGTTTGGCTGGTCTGTCAGACCGAAGAATTTCTTCAAAATTCACCAAGATCACCCCAATTTCTAATCGTTTCGGGCCAGTTGAATTGAGCCATATTTTGGCTTTGTCCTTCAAGACGCGGAAATGCTTTCAAATGGTGCAAATCCATGTCGATTATACCTCCTTAAAAAGTCAGGCATACCTCCTCAAAACTCAGATGTTGTGAATATGGATCATTCTCCATACCATGAAACGCGGGGAAGCAGGCACTAGGTAGGGTCTCACCGCTACATCCTCGCCAGGAGGTATGATGCGTGAGGGGCACTAACTCTGGGGAGGGTGTATGTGTTCCCCATCGATCCGTGGCGCCGCTTGATTCATGGGAGGAGTTTGTTAACTTGGCTGCTCCTGGGCAGGATCCATTCGTCACCGTGGCACACCGATTTCACAGCCTTATTCAATTGGTGCACTCACTTTGCGCTTCCACTGATGTCCTCTCGTCCTGCCGCATAAACACTGTATATAAAATGAGACACAACAAAGAACATAAACAAACTTGCCAAAAAGGTCAATGTTAGTTAAAACAAAAACTGACTGCAAGAAACAAAAATGAAGGCAAAGGATCGCTGCTAGCAGTAAAACTTGCAGTTCCTGCACACTAAATTCAAAAAGGACTAAAAGGTCACCAACACTTGTAATGTGGATTACAAGTACACATCAACTCATCACACGTAGTTTGGCACCATCCCTAAGAACGGCGCCATTTGGATTCGTACACGATAAAGGGTGATCCCGAATCAACAATATTCAGATCCTTAGTTCTCCCATCGCCGTAGTCAAGCCACCGCAAGATACGGCTCAGTGGTCGAACACTGGATGTGCTTTTCATCCTACGAATGATTAGCATCGTGTTTGAAAATGGTGAAGCTTTTGTTTGGATTTTCTGATTTTTGTTAAAAAACAAGGGGTTGTATGTTCACTCAATTAACCCGTAATGGTTTAAAGGAAATGTGAAATGGTAATCTCTAATGCCTGTCACAATGACAACATGGGGCTATTAAAATGTCCTAAGTTGTTTCCTCGCATTAGGGCAATGACCTATAGTCAAGCCAAACCTGGATCTTTGTTTAATTTATAAACCTAACCCTAGAACCACTCCTATTTGAGTCAAACCAAGTACTAAGCATTCAAAGTCCCACCCGCTTAAAAACCCAAGATTTAACCTCATTTCTGGGCTCGCCAGTAATACCTGGAAGGATGTCGCGCATTCAGCATTACATGCACGAACCCTAAAGCATGGCAAGTATTGACCAAAGGAACAACATTGTCGGCATTAAACCCTAGTTTGAAGGTATGGAACCATGGGGATGCAGACTGTGATCCTTAAAGCATGAGGGACAACTTGCAACAACCCCAAAACCAAGCTAGCCACCCCTTTCAGTTATGAGGCTTAGTTTTCAAGCATCCCTTGAGTTGTCATCCTCAAGGGGTGTGTTTGGCAGCTTAGAAAATGAAAGAAAGAAGAGAGAGAAGAGAGCAAATGAAACCCTAAAATGAAAGTTGCGGGAAACTTTTATAAAATGAAAAGTTGCTTCAAAGTTGCTTAGGGTTACAAGTTTGTAGGGGTTTATATAGTACAACCCAAAGCAGAAACTACCAAAATACCAAAATATGAAATTACATATACTAAATGGTAATACACCAAAACGTACGCTAGATCAAATATACAAAAACCACAGGCAAAAGAATTTCACATGCAGGGGATTCGCTTAGCATAGCTTAAAATTTGCTATTCAGCTTAAATCCTCGCTAGCCTAAATTTACTGAGAGATAGCGAAACTGGAGAAATTTCATTATCAACAAAGGACTTCACAACAATGAAATTTCAAGCAATTTCAGCGAAAATTATGAGATAATAATTGGTTAATTTTGCTAGGCATAATTTCATGAATAGCTTAAATTTCGCTTTAGCCTAATAAAATTCCCAATTCTCGCTAGGATTGCGAAATTTTCGCTATGATTTGTGAGAAATTCGCAATCCCAAATGAAATTTCGCAATCATAGCGAAATTCCTGGGATTGCTCCTGCTGCATTGCATTGCTCACTGCATCCTCCTTTACACGTATCCCACTTTCCTTCAAAATCCACTCAAATTCCTTCATTTTTGATGGTTGAAAAACAATCGCAAATCTTCAAAGATAAATGGTCGAGGTACGCAAAGACCTCGCAAAATTTTCGCTATGATCAGAAATTTTGGCAATCCCAGCGAAATTTTCGCAATCATAGCGAAATTCTCGGGATTGCTCCCGTCATTGTATCGTCACTCCGCATCCTCCTTTGCCACTCGCATCCCACTTTCCTTCAAAATCCACTTCAAATTCCTTCATTTTCATGGTCGAAAACACCCGCAAATCTTCAAAGATAAATGGTCGTAGGTACGCAAAGACTCCGCAAAATTACCAAAAAACAAACTCGAAATGGCATCGTTGGTACTAAGTGGACCTACACACGCTAATTGGTTTAATTGATATGATTAGTGCAAAGCACTCAAACCTATCTTGAATAGTGGCTCAAATAGTACTAGCACTCACACCGGTTCGCATACTTTTCATCCTCATCGCTTCAAGCTTTCTCAGGCCTCATTAAATGTCTCTTACCTAGACTTGGCCATGCGATGAGCTTCCGGATTAACTTGTCCCACCCACTGCTTAGCTACTTTAAGGGGAGCCTTAAGTTGCAGCCTTGTAGCTAATTCAAAAGGACTCATCTCGGTTGATGAGCTCTGATGCAGATTATAGCATAATTGGGATGCATCAAGTAAATCCACCCAATTCTTTTGTGAAGTTGTGACAAAATGCCTCAAGTACTCCTTCAGCAAAGCATTCACCCTTTATGTCTGACCATCAGTCTGTGGATGATTTTCCGTCGAGAATTTCAACTCCAAATCCAAGAGTTTAAAGAGTTCTACCCAAAACTTCCTTGTGAACCTAGCATCTCTGTCATTGACAATGTCTTTCGGTAAGCCGAAGTACTTCATAACATTATTGAAGAACAACCTAGCTACTTCTTCCGCGAGGCATGCATTTGGTGCAGGTACAAACACCACATACATTGAAAATCGATCAACTATCACAAACACTGACTTGAATTCACGCATCTTTGGAAACCCGCCAATGAAATCGATGGAGATGCTTTCCCAAGCCTTCTCCGGTATAGGAAGTAGTTGCAACAACCTTGCAAACTTCTTCCTTTCTATCTTGTCTAATTGGCACATGAGACAAGACTGTACATAGGCTTGTACGTCATCCACCATCTTAGGTCAATAGTAGGACCTAGCTAGCAAAGCCATGGTCCTCTCTTCCCCAGGATGGCCTTCCCACTTTGTTTCGTGGGTCTCTCTGAGCAATTATCTCTTGAGATTGCCTACTGGTACATATAGCTTTCCACCTTTGGGTATTAGGAGCTCACCCTCTAACCAATATTTTAGATTCAACCCATCTCACACCTGATGTCTCAACTTTTAATAACTTGCATATGACCCAGCAATCTGTTTGATCCTGTCATTGAAATTTAACACAACTTCTAATAAGGTAGCAATGTAAGCAATTACCTCCTTACGACTCAAGGTATCTGCCACCACGTTGTGCCTCCCCGGTCTATGTAGCCATTCAAAGTTGAAATCTACCAGGAATTCTTACTATCGGGTTTTCTTGGCACATAACTTCTTCTGAGAAGTGAAAAAGGTGTTTTCCACGTTGTCGGTGACAACAATGAATATGATACCTAGTAAGTCATGTCGCCATTACTGCACACAATGAATCACGTCGATCATTTCCTTCTCATGCGTTCTACACCGTTGCTCAGCATCATTAAGCTTTCGGCTTTCAAAAGCCATCGAATGTCCTTCCTGCACTAGGACTTCACCTAAAGCTCTATCTCAGACATCCTTTTGTACTTCAAATGGCAACTCGAGATTAGGCAATCGAAGGACTGGCTTTGTGGACATTGCACCTTTAAATTCATCAAAGGGTGCTTGGCATTTAGAGCTCCATTCCCATTTCTTATTCTTCTTCAACATATCGGTAAGATGTTCCACTAGCTTTGAATACCCCTTTGTAAACCGTCCGTAGTAATTAGCCAACCTGAGAAATAAACATAGATATTTCAGTTTAGATGGTTCCGACCATTATCTGATTACCCAATCCTTGTTCTCGTCCATTTTGATCAGGCCTGCACTGATCTTGTTCCCCAAGAATGTGATTTTCTTTTGAGCAAACTCACATTTTTCCTTCTTTACGTAGAGTTTGTTTTCTTGCAATTTCTAAAACACTAGACTCAAATGCTTCTCGTGTTCTCAAATGGACTAATTGTAAACAACAATGTCATCGAGATACACCACAACAAAAGCATCAATGTATTCAAATAAAATATCATTCATAAGATTACAAAAGGTTGTTGGGCATTAGTGAGCCCAAACGACATTACTAGAAACTTGTATGCACCATATTGAGTTACACAGGTATTTTTTCCCTTATCCCCTTCTGCAATCTGAACTTGCCAATATCCAGATCTTAGGTCCAACTTTGTGCAGTAAGTTGCTTTGGATAGTATGTCGAATAGCTCTACTACCAATGAGATCGTGTATTTCATTTTTTATGGTGGCTTTATTCAACGCCATGTAGTTAACACACATCCTCAGGGAGCCATCGTGCTTGTTCTAAAATAGCACTGATGCACCATATAGGGCTCGGGAGGGCTGGATCAAACTGAAATCCAAAGAACTCTTTAGTTGTTTCTAATTCATGAATCAATAGGGCATCTGATATGGGCCAGCAAAGGGGTATGGACCATGGGACTAATTCAACTCAGAATCAATTGCTGCCGAGGGGAAACTTAGCATAGGCTGCATCACATCGCAAATTCTAACAACCCAACTATCAGTCGTAATCATGGTCTGACCCTCCTTTATTTCAACCAATGCAACAACATAGGTTTCCAACCCTTGTTTCAAGCCTTTTTTCAACTGGATTGCAAACAACATCTCCGCTTAACCCTTTCTTGTCGACACCTCTCGGGTATCGCTTCGCACAAAGCATGGCATGCTTCCAAACCATTAGCTTTCAAAGTGGGGCCACATATGCCACCCTGGCTTCAAAAAGAAATCCACGCCACAGCAAATTCAAACGTCTATGTGAAGACACTATCATAACCATCTTGAACGACTTACTCAGAATACTGCTTGGCAATCCTGCTGATCTTGTGGAGCCTTGTTGCTCACGACTTTAATCCTATCAGCGCCTTTCCGTGTTTATACCCAAATTCTTTCGACATTCCTCTATACACAAAGTTATATGTTCACTATCAACTATCGCTTTAACTGTGAACTCTGTTCACCAAGGCCTGCACAAACATAAGGGACTTCGATGCCGCAAGTTGGCCATGAATGACATTCAAGAGTTGCAAAGGATTGACTCTTAAAGGTCCATCTGAATTTGAATCTTCCTTATCTTCCTTAGAGACTAAGTTTGTCAACTTCTCATGTTTCAGGCAATCACGAGCCCTATAAGAGCCATTGAAAATGAAGCATCCACTCAGTCGAGTCGAAGGCTGCTATGCCTTTCCATTCTTCTCTACCTACTAAGTGATTGCAAGATCCTTCCCTTTATGTTTTTTCCATCCTGACTTCTTAGAAGTCTTTGCCTCATATTTTGCTTTCTTTGCCCTATCTGGTTTGACCTTTTATGTAATGGGATGGTGCCACCCATCTTGTAGTCCACTAAACAATCGGCTTCTACAATAGTAGAAAGGAGATCCTGAATTCCTTGCCTTCGTAATTCAATCTGCGCCTAACTTTGCAACCTAGATATGAAATTGAACAGTTTATCATCATCAAACATATTTTTGATATCGAGCATCAAGGAACTGAATTCCTTCACATATTCCCTCATGACACCCGTTTGTTTGAGGCACTTCAATGACTCCCATGCCATCCATAAAGCGTTACTTGGGAGAAACTGTTCTTTGATCTCTTCCTTAAGGATCTCCCATGTTGTGATCTGGGGTTTGCCTAACTCTTTATCATTCTATACTTGGGTCTACCTCCATAACTTAGCATCACCGGAGAGGTACATGCTAGTTATTGACACCATCTCTATTTCTGGGACATAAGCGGCCTTGAAGAACTGCTTCATGCCCCATAAGAAGTTCTCTAACTCCTTAGCATTCTGATTCCCACTGAATTCCTTCGGCTCTAGAACTCTAACTTTTGAAGGGGAATCTGTTGTAGGTGAGGCATCCTGTGAAATTGCCTTCTTGAGGACTGCAACGTCTTCCGACAATTACTACAGTTTGGACCTGAAGTCCTCCTTCAAGGCAAGGACCTTAGAATGCACATATGTAACCCTTCCCCTGATGTATTCCTCATGTTGTTCAACTAGGTTGCATTGAACTTCGACCTCGTTCTGGGTGTAATTTCCCCACGTAGTCACAGTTTTTTCCTTACTGGACAATTCTCCCAACAATTGCTTCAATAGTGTTGTCCTTTCCTTCAAGGTCTCACTAGCCATCTTTACTTTACTTTGATACCAATCTGTCACATTGTTTTTTTTTTTAAAACCAGAAATCCTTCCCTTAGTGTGATGTTCTAAGACTTTTCTTAGACAACCTTCCAAAGCCTGTGCAGACAAAAGCAATGAGAAGCAGGCAGCCAACACCTTTTTTTACAAGTCTAAGCCCAATTTGCATTACTCGATAAGAATGTTTACAAAACTATGTGCACTAAGCACTATGTTACATCAACAAGCCACTCAAGACTTTTCTTACAAAGACAACACCACCAAAGAGCCAACCCTTTTCTTGGACAAGGCAAGGGCTTTTATAGAATGGCCTAGCAACTGTATGCAACTCTTCCCAAAGGACATGACTGCAGGAGCTTTGGACCATTTGATTATTTCCTCGAAAGCTTCTTTCAAAATTAGCCTTGGATCAGCCCCAACTACTCGCACCCCTTCCAATAGGTGTGACTATTGGTGCTTAAAGAAGGCCTTGAACACCCACATGTTCCAGCCTCATTGCATATAGGCCACATTGTGCATCCCACCAAGGGTCCAACCCGCACTTTCCCATGTCTTGAGGCATGTTTGGGCTCCATGCCTTCAAGACCAATCACTACCGTGCACTACCAGAAAGGACATGCCTACAAGAGCTTTGGACCATTTGATTGTTTCCTCCAAAGCTCCTTTCAAAATTAGCCTTGGATTAACCCCAACTACTTGCACCCCTTCCAACAAGTGTGACTGTTGGTGCTTAAAGAAGGCCTTGGACCCATATGTTCCAGCCTCATTGCATCAAGGCCACGTTAGTAAATCCCTTGGTGGCTTGCCTTGTCCGTGTCTTGAGGCACGTTAAGGCTCTATGCCTTCAAGATCCCGATCAACTGTATGCCTTGCAGGTGTTTCGGGTTTAGGCGGCATCTTGCTCCGTATTTGAGCCTTTGCATCGTGTCTTGCTGATCCAGCGTAGGGTGTTGGGCCATGCCCCGGAGTGCGACATCGGAGAGGAGACGACATGCATGTTTGGGCGCTCATGCATATGTCTTAGAGGCATCCAGTGTGTCATGGCTTGGTCTTAGCTTGCTTGGTTGAGCCTTTTTAGGAATTCCTTGAGGAGACATCAAGGTGTGCTCATGAGGCATAATGCCTACTCAATTACCTTTTTACGCTTTCATTGAGTTCCGTAGCCACTGTCTTTGGAGGTTGTGTGCACTAGGTCGCCTTTATTTAGATCGACAACATGATGCTTGTGTGTGTGCATCCTGCACAGGCATGCACTACTACATACTCCAAGTCAAGCATGTTGCATCCAACTATGTCCGCATAGGAACGAAACACCCCATGCGAGCCATGTGACTAATTTGATCGGGTTATGTTTAGGAGGGGCTCACAATAATGGTGAATATAGCCAATTTTCTAAGGCTAGTTATGATGGTAGTGTCACGCCCCCACCTAGGTGAAGATAAGGGTTGCGACACGAGATTGGGACTCCTTAACCTACTTTTCAGACATTGGTAGGCCCATTTCATATATAAATCTATAAGGAAATAAAACTTTTAGTTCTACCACCGTAGTGGTGTTTAATTGTTCATGTACATACATTCCTGAGTCCCATTTACTTGTACTTACACAAACTCCTGTACAAAAAACACACTTTGTTTCCAAACCAAAAATCAAAACCTACATCAGTGGACTCCTATTGCTGTGTTGGCCTGTTATTATGCGGAATGCCTCGGAATATCCTCGCCGGCACTGCGCGGATAGAAACATCAGTGCTGAAACATAGCTTAGTGGGAAACAGATAACAAATATGACCACTTGAAGTGGTCCATAATTACAGGATACATATAACATAATGCATATGTCAGAGTTTACGTATAACCTAATTCTTATCACAGAGTTTTCATATCTCCCGAGTCGAGATGCAGACAGGAATCTTATGCAGTACACATGGTACATTCTGAATAGAGTGGAGCCCGATTTCTTATGCTTTCTTATTGTTCATTATTCATATTCTTATCATATAAATGTTTTACACATTATTTTATTCAAATACTTTTCATATAAATGTTTGTATGTATAGACCGATGCTGTGAATGATAGGGACCTGACATAATAGTGCAGAAGGTACAATATAATGAGCAGAGACGTGCACGCCCGTGTAGCGAGTGTCATTAGCACTAGTAAGTCTTAGAAGCACTAAACGAGAGATGTACTGTGCGTAGCGAGTGTCGTAGCATTAGAAGGAGTCTTAGAAACAACCCGAGCAGAGACGATGCCTACCTGCGTAGCGAAGTGTCGTAGTCTTGCGAGTGTCCTTTGAATAGAGATTTGCACAGCGAGTAACGAGAAATAGCGAAGCACTAGCGGGTGTGACACTAATCGAGTGCTATTCATTCGCTATTTGGTTTTAGGTAGGCATGCAATTATATATATTACTAAGCTTGTTATTTTGTTCTTAATCACATTAGCAAATAAGGGGTAAGAGCAATGTTTGCCCAATGATAGGATCATCGAGGCGAAGCAAACATATAACTTTTATACATGTACTGACCCTTTCATTCGAAATTAACTGAAGAACATGAAAAAAAACAAGGTTGCAGGACCGGTACTTGGACCTTAAACAACTTTGGTATCGATTACTCAACTTTCGATGTGATGCTTAACATCCTGCGGACCTTAAACCACTTTGGTCTGAGTCTTTGGCTGTCTCGGTACTTTTAATGCGGGTGCTTAGCATTCTCTAGACCTTAAACCACTTTTGGTATCGATTTTCGACTTTCAATACCAGTACTTTCGACTTTCGATCACAGAGTACTCAATCCATCAAACAGCAACTTTGAATCTTGATACTCAACTCAATACGGTACTCCTACTTGATTCTGAGTTTACCTCTTTTCACCCGAAATTTCCAACCAAAACCCAAAACCAACCACAAAACTGAACTAACACTAACAAAAATCACTTTTATATAGAGATAGGGTTCTTCTAACCCAAACATAGGTAAATAGAGAGTTAGGAGGGTTTCCTAACCAACAAATCCATACTTTCCATACACAAACCTAAACAAGTATCCATATGTAACACCCCAAATTATATCCTAGTAGTTTATTACATGTTTAGGGTATAATATAAGTAAAATTTTCATTTTTCAAAAATTTAAGTATTAACGGTAAAATGGTAATTTTTCGGATTAAAGACCCAAAGTTCATAATACAAGAAGATGATATGTTATTATAAGAATTGGATAAGTTGATGTGTAAATGGAATGAAATTGAAGGACAAAAATGCGAAAAATGAAAGTCAATTGTGATAAGCGAGCAGCACTTAAGCCCCCAAAATTAGGATAAGACCAAACATGGTCTTAGAGATGAAGTTTTCCCATTTGGTTAGGGCATTTACGGTTTGGGAGATGAGCAAGAAGTTTGGGGTTAAGTTCTCCATTTCTTGGTGTTCCTTGTTCAAGTGGGAAGAAAATAAGAAGTTTGGTTCAAGTCTTTGAAGATCAAGGTATGGAACTTTGGTATGGAAATTTCTCATTTGATGTTAGGAAATTAACCTAACTCCCTCTTTGTCTATGTTTGGGTTAGGAAAACCCTAACTCATAATAAAGGTGTTTCTGGTTTGTTTAAGTTAGTTTTGAAGTTTTGTTTTGAAATGGTTTGATTTGGTTAAAAGATTTTCGATGGGCGGCCGCCAGCCATTTCTATTTTGCTGCCGACACCCTACGCTGGGCGTAGGAATGCACACCTGGCGTGAGCTCTCTGCACAGGCGGAGGTCTCTACGGCAGGCGGACTAGAGACCCATTCAGAAGTTTGCTGCCTAGACGAGCTACGATTCGATTTGTTAACTTCTTGGTTAATTCTAGAATCAAGATTTACTCTTTTGTTTAGAATTTCAATGGAAGATAATTAGGCATAAAATTGGATTAATTGAGGATCCTAACAAGTGAATGAAAGGGTTCGTACAAGTATAAAAGTTTTATGAAAAATGCTATGTACCTCGCCGCCTCAGCAATCCTATCGTTGGGCAGACATTGTTTCTCACCCCTTATTTGCTAATATCTTAAGAACAATATAACAAGATCAGTAATATATATAATTGTATGCCTGTCAGAGATTGGATAGTGAATGAATAGACACGTCTTATCAGTGTTATAGCACTCTTACTAGTACTACATTACTTCTATTACGTGGGCAGTCACGTCTTTGTTTAATCTTGACAGCTCTACATTCGATTGCTTAGGCACTCTATTGGTGCTCTGACCACTTGTTACATGGGCCATACGTCTACTGTTATTCTCATATCGTACATTGGGTACCTATTGTATTTGCGTCCCTCTCATTCATTGTTCTTTAGTCTACTCAGGCCAAACATTTATATGATAAAAAAAAATACAGATAATGGACAGATAAGAAAGCATAAAGAATCAATTCTGTTATGTAATGTACCCATAGATTTACCCTCCTTCTGAAGATCTCTATTTTGAACTCCTATAAGATATCTGTAAATTTCGTTATAATAATTATGTTATATGAAAACTCTTATAGATTTACATTATCGTAAGCTCGAATAACTCCATTTTGTTATTATATCATATGTGGACCACCCCTAAGTGAGGTCATATTTGTTATCTATTTCCACTTTCATTTATAAACAGCATGGGTGTTCATCAGTGTGAGTACTAAAGGTTACATTGAAACTTTCCACATGCAGCTCAGACCAACCACTGACAATAGAGTTCACCATATAGGTTTTGACTTTGTTTTTGTAATGTAAGTAACATTTTTGTAATAGTAATTTATGTAATTACAAGTAGTGGGACTCGAATATATGTCTGAGACATTTAAGCACACTACGGTGGTAGTTTTAAAGTTATATTATGATATATGGATTTGTTTATTTGAAATGGGTCCTGATGTCGGAAAAGTCAAGTAAAGGAGTCTACGATCCGTGTCGTGCCCCTCTTGCTTGGCGGGCTGGGGCATGACACCATACATATAGGTTCCATACCAAAGCTCCATACCTTGATTTCTTGAAACTTAAACCTTTTCTTCTTCCTTCCTTTTTACTTGAACAAGGAGAACCCAAGACATGGAGAGAAAAGCAAACCCCTATTTGGTTCTCATCCAATCCGTAAGCCCTAACCTTCTCTAAGCCAAATGGGAAAATGCTCTCTACTATAAGGCCATGTTTGGCTTTAAGGCAATCTGGCCTCTAAATTTTCCTTTTGCTTATTAGTCCTTCCACTTCATTCTATTTGAAAATCAACTTGTCATATTTTCACTTTAACATATAGTCTTTTCATCTTACGTCACTTGGATACTTAATTAACAAATTACCAATTTACCCTTAATACTCAAATTTTCGAAAAATGCAAATTTTACTTATATTACACCTTAAACATGTAATAAATTACTAGGGTATAATTCAGGGTATTACAGGTAGCAAGATATTTCGTTCTTATGATACCTTATGGAAAATTAAGCTTGTTTCATACTAAAAAAAATACTGAAGAATTTAAATAAAAAATTATTAAAAAATTGAAAGCGGTGAATAACTTACATTTTTTTTATCACAAAAGAAAATGCATATACACTTTTGTTTTTATTTATTTAATTATTTATTTTTAAATAAAAGGTGATATATCTTTAATTTATCAATAATCTCAAGGAGAAAAAACATGCCTTTGCCTTTGATTTTTGTCCTAACTAAAGACAATTTATTGATTTTTAGTAATATATTAATTACTAATTTTACTAATTTTGATAATTTAGCAATTAGGTTGATGAAGATAATAATATTTGTGATACTTATCATGAATTGTGAAAGAATAATTCACTATAAGGAGGAAAGCCAAAAGCCGCAATCACCGACCCTGGTTAAAAGTAATACATAACGCAATTATAAAATATAGTTACGGATGAAGGAAACCACGGCATGCCATGATTATACGTGGTGTGAAGAAATCCGATAGACACTAGCAAGCTAAGATGTGCGGCTATAGTGTTTGTGTATAGCCGTGGTTTTTAATGGCCGTGGCTATAAGGTATTTATAGCCAGGGTAATTTTGGCTATATTGCCTTTAGCATGGCCTATAGCCAAGGTCATTTCCGACCACGACCATAGGTTGTTTGTAGCCGTACTTTAGTCTTAACCACGGCCATATACTTGTCATTTCGATTATATATAAATAGCATTAAAAAATATGTTTATAAGAAAAATAGCATTAAAAAAAATTCAATTTCAACATTTCTTTGAATGTGCTTTTGTCTTGCCATGTGATTCTATTAAGTGCCAAAATCACATTCTATTAAGACTGTTGTTGACCTCAAACTTGGCATTGCCATTTCCATGAGTACAATGCTAGCATAATGATATGTTCAACACTAAAACATAAGCCTGATGTAGACCTCAAATAGATCAGAGTGATGACAATGAAGCTTTTTGGGACAGAATCTGGCCAACTGAAATTCAAAGAGAAGAGAGACACAACCCTAAAAACGAATTAAATCAAAGAGGTAAACTGGAAAACATATTTACATTCCAAATGTTTGTGGGAAGTTACATCTATTCGTCATACAAAGCAACAAGAAAGGCAGCTCAAGTAAACCGATGTCGTTATTTGCACTCAATTTTATCTTATAACAGTAGATCGATTCCTTCAATCTTGTCCTCAACTTCTGAGTACAACTGCCTCAACTTTTCAATACTCTCTTATGATGTTTCCCATTGGCCTCCAAGAAGGTCTGCACCAACTTCCGAAAAGAATTTGGATTAGTGTTCATGAGTCTCTTCAGCATCTCTTCACATCTCCTCGTCTTTAATGAAAGCCAAGTCGGCTTCTTTATAGACTCAGTTGTCAACTTGGCCCGAGGGCTACGGGAGATGGAAGTAAGAAAGAAGCTTACAACTCCAATTGTCATAAATGTAGTTTTAGCAAAAATCTCTTGACACACAGAGCTTAAACTAGCACCAATAATACCAAAGGACCAGATAAGTGCAAACTTCATGAAGAGCTAATCTAAGCTCTTATTAGCTCTTCTTCCTTGGCCCCTTTCACCTCTCCCTGAAATAAATTAAGAACATTATAAACAAAGCAAAATCACAATAAAGACAAACATGCAAGCCACACGCATTAATAGGAAATAGAGGCATAAATAAAAGATTTTGTTCTTACTGACATACATTGAAATAATATTTGAAACCCAGGAAAGTCGAATTTTCGAGAAGAGGTAAATAAATAATTTCGGTCCAAAATCTAGAATTTTCTAGATCTCAGTAATGAGAAAGCAGAGACTTCATGGTTGGAATCGTCTACGAAGTCACCAAGCTACCACGTCGGGTTCCGTCGGTGCGGGGCGGTCGAGATTTCACGTTTTTCGAGGGCGAGGTAGTGCGGTATGCTTGGTGCATTTGGGTGGCTCGGATGGGACATGTGTCAAGTGGAGAGCTAATTCGAACAAATAGCTGAAGTGGGACGAAGAGACATGTAATAACACATGATTGGAGAAATCCAAGGTAGATGGATAAGAGTGATAAGGGTAATCCCGAGGAGCCCTTAGAGTGAATGATGGAAAGTGAGGGGCATCTCCACTTGACTTACATCTTCTCAATAGGCTAGGAGAGAGGGGAAAGGAGAGAGAGAAAGAAAAACTAGATTTGAGAGGAAGAGTTAGAGAGAGATGCTCTACCTTCTCTTTAGATTTTCGACGATCAGACCATCGGTTCTCGGCGAAGCAAGAGGGAAAGTCTTTCCTCGTGACGAGAAGTGCAGTGAGACCAAAATCGGGAGTTTAAGACAGACTCGAGGGTGAGTCTTCTCTTGTGGTTACTCTACCACCCAGGGTTGTGTGGTGGTTGTCTTGCCCTAAGGGGAATGTTTGGTTGTATTTTGAACCATGAGAAGCTGCCACATTGTGGTAGTGTGTGAAATTTAGAACTGGTTTTGGGTGGGAAATAGGAAATTTGGTGGTGATTCCTTCCGTTAAATTAGCCACATGGTGACGATGTTGGGCTTTGAATTTCTCAATTCGGACCTCTGTGGAGCAGTTATAGTCCTTTTACACAGACGATTACTGTCGGAGAAGGTCGACCTATAGAGGGTCGGATTGTGGGGTCGGGTGCCCAGGTCGGCCTGAAGGTTGGCTCGAGTGGGATCAGCCCAGGCCCGGAGGTTGGCTCGGCCCGAGTCGGGGTCGGCTCGGGTGGGTTGGACTATGTGACCCCCGACCCGGAAGGTCATAACTTCTCAGTCAGGCTTCACATTTGGGTGTTCTTGGACTCTATAGAAAGCTCATTGAGTCAAGATTCCAGCTATGTGCCTGTGGAGGGCAGTTGGTGAGCTCCGCCAGGTCAGCTCAACTCGGCCACGTCAGGTCATCTCGGCCAAGTCAGGTCAGGTCGACTGAGTTTGACTATGTGTGACCTCCAACTTTGGAAGGTCATAACTTCTTCGTTCGAACTCTGTTTCGAGTGTTCTTAGACTCTATGGAAATCCCATTGAGTCCAGATTCCAACCATGTGCATGTGGAGGGCAATAGGTGAGCTCAGCCAGGTCAGCTCAGATCGGACAGGTCAGGTCATCTCGGCCAAGTTGGGTTAACTCGGTTGAGTTTGACTACGTGTGACCTCCAACTTCGGAAGGTCGTAACTTCTTCGTCCGAACTCCGTTTCGGGTGTTCTTGGACTCTATGGAAAGCCCATTGAGTCAATATTCGAGCTATGAGCCTATGGAGGGCAGTAGGTGAGCTCAGATAGGTCAGATCAGCTCGGAAAAGTCAGGTCATCTCAGCCAAGTCAGGTCAGCTCGACTGAGTTTGACTACGTGTGACCTCCAACTTCGGAAGGTCATAACTTCTTCGTCCGAACTCCGTTTCAAGTGTTCTTAAACTCTATGGAAAGCCCATTGAGTCCAGATTCCAACCATGTGCCTGTGGAGGGCAGCGGGTACTGGAGTTGGCCGGAAAGGGCAGGTCGGGGTAGGCTAGCTGGGAAGGGCTAGCTACTCATGTGAGACCTTCAACTTTGGAAGGTTATAACTTCTTCGTCCGAACTCAGTTTCAGGTGTTATTGGACTCTATGGAAAGCCCATTGAGTAGAGATTTCATCCATATTCTTGTGGAGGATAATGGGTGACCATAACCATGCTGAAATCTATGTTTTTACACCAAGTGTACAGGTTGCATGGTTACGTCGAGGTGTATAGTCGAGATATAACATGACCATTGCATGGCATGTTGTGACTCTGTCACACCTGATTCCCGTCAGGCCAGTTGGTGGATCAAAGCCCAGGGATCGGTGTGCGAGACTCGGGGCGGGACTCTTTACGATTTTTTTTTTATAAAACGAACTTCATGCACAATGGGTATGGCCCACACATCTTATATGAGAATCAAATATTATAGCACATTTATCGAGTCCCATTTACAAATACAAAGCGCTACTTTTACATTCGTCGAACCTGTAGGAACCTACATGTAGTAGACGCCTGAGAGTGTGTTAGCCCTAGGCGCTATGCGGATGTTTTGGAGCGTCTTCTCAGTACTACGGATTAAAGCCGTGCTAAAACTGCAGCTTAGTGGGAAACATATCTTATCGAAACACATGTTTATCTTTGAATCACAGATAACATAAAGCAAATACGGATATCGTAATCTTGAATTCATATATAATTTATACATACTTATTCCTATAACAAGCTTATCTTTATTCCACATCTCTCATATCTGACTGCTTTTACTTATACCATAACAGAAATTTATACTTACTTGGTCTTACACTTATAGCAAACTTATTCTTATGTGGGTATTATACTCATAGCAGGTGTAATCTTATTCGGATCTTATACTTATAACGTGGATCTTCTACTTATATGGAACTTATTCTTATATCTGGATCTCTATGTAGGACACATACTTATTGATTCCTCGTATCACGATGCGAGCTTATACATATACTTATACTTGTCTCCGGCGGACCACATGCACTTATGCTTGTGTCGGGGACGTATGTGTCGAGATCTCCCCGAAGGACATGCGCTTGAACCTGTCGGTGAGTACTTATGCGTCTTGGTATATCTATCTCGGATCTCATTAGAGTCTACGGAACTTATGCTTATCTTAGGTGCCATAAGTACTCTAGCTCATACTTATACCATGGGACTTGTACTTATACTATGGAGTTTACACTTATTCAGAGGTACCTGTAGGTACTACAGAGATATTACGGAGCGCATCACGGGTATTACAGACTTATCATATGAAAGTACGTAAGGTGTGCGGGTTCATCCTTGTTCGGGCTTATACGGCCCGGTACTGTAGGTACTACATAACCCATACTTATCTGAGGGTACCGTAGGTACTACATAATTTGTCAGATCTGAGGTACGTAGGTACTCTGAGAACTGCTCTTGTCTTCTGGAACTTATACTTGTCTTACGGACCTTATACGTATTTGGACATATACTTGTATTTCGGATCTCTTCCCGTGTATTCTGGAACTTATCTCACCTCTCTTCCGGATCTTGCTTATATTCTGGAACTTATACTTATCTTACGGAACTTATACTTGTATTACAGACATATCACTATACGGATCTTATACCTGTTGTTACGGAACTTATTCTTGTATTCCGGATCTTATGGTTATTTTACCAATGCGGGAATTGCAGTAGGTACTAGGAGATTTTACTTGTGCAAAAGTACGAGTGAACTCTGATGATCTGGAAATTTTAGTGGAGTCACTAGAACATATAAAATTTGATAAGTCTTTACCTGATTCATTATGCGGAGTACGTAAGTGCCTGCCCCAGACTTATACTTATATTACGAGGAATTTATACTTTTTCTTGATGCGAGAGGTACACAGAGCAGATTTTCTGACGGAACTTAATCGGATCTGGGAATTGCATTAGTTACTATAGAGCGGATACATAGATACATTCTGGATCTGTTCTTATTCGATTTATTGAGTCTTATCATATGACTGGTGGATTACCTGGGCGATGTCTGGACGAGTAGGACCGCCTGATAAGTACTGAAGGTGCAAATCCTGATGCGAGGTGCCTTGTACATAGAAAACGGGAGTCAAACCAACATTGGAGGTCTTGAGTCGCACTAATCGATGCAGGATTGCTAATGCTGAGGAAGCCTTGATCGAGGTCGTTAGCTTATTAGTCTGAGTACCCCAATGTTGAAGCACGATCGGAGTGTCGTCGCTAATCAGGAGAGTGGGATTGCTAGTAATGTGAGCACGATTGAGGTATAGTGCAGTCACCAAAAACAATCACGGAGTCAGGGTGCTAATCGATGGAAGTGTAGTGTCTTGAAACAGATGTGGAGGGTTAGTCGCTAATTAGAGTCACAGGAAGTCTTATCGTGCTGCCCATGCGCATAGGTGCCGTGTCGTTGTGTGGGTCTTGAGCAATTTACAGTGTGCATTGGTAACTCTATCTTATAATGAGACCTTCTTAGCCACATTATGTTTTTATGACATATTTTGTTCTTGTTCATGTTCATATTTGATTCGTTTTCATGTTTCCACGTAGTGTGTTTTAGTGACATGCTATACCTATTGCATTCCTATCTTTTCTTTTATTTAAGTATAACTACGTATGGCATTTCGTAGCTGCCTGCAGAATCTTTAGTGTTCCACACATCGACCTCATATGTATTCTTGTTCACTCTCTGAATCACTTTACTTGAAGTGGAATCATGTCGGATCATCAGCTGAGTTATGGCATTTTAAATGCAACTAGTCGGTGTGCCAATTTTAGAGGACAGTTTGGAAATATTCATTTCGGTCTGCCTTGTCTCCATATTTGACCTTTGGTTCTTTGTACTCCTTTAAAGCTAAGGTGCTAGGGTTCTATTCCAATGGAATCCCTGATTCGAACAGAGCTTCCGGAATCGTCTGAAACAACTCGATTCTCACATCTTCAATGCGATCTTTGGAGTTGAACTTTATCATTAACTGAGTAAATTTTGACCATTCAAGTCGAATTTGACGATGTACATTTCTATATTTTGGTTTTCATGAAGTCTAATTTTAATTAGCCACTTGGATCGCTCCAGATCGGATGAAATGAGCAAGTTATGGCTAAAATACAAGCTGGTCGAAATAGAAACGAGAGCGAGTGTCACCCGATGCATGTCTAACATGTAAATTTTATCATTAATGAAATGGCGGAGAACCTAACGTATGCCGGTACATGTTCAAAAGTCATCACCGGTACATGTCCTTAGAAAAGTGCTGGGTGTTTATTTTTTCTTCATTTTCCATATTTTCACCCAGTTTCAACTCTATACTTAAATGCAGCACATCAAAACCGTTTCAAGTCCACCTTGTCTGCTCTTCTGCTCCAGATTCTCTTTCCAATACTTATCTTATTGCAAAAAACATATCACTTGAAATCCTTCCAAAACAATTCTTCATAGATTCTGACCCATACATGATCCAAACATGGGGATTAATTTAAGGTTTGTTCTTAAACTAACTCCATTACATCCTGATTTAACCATGAATTCAACCTCGAAGGAGGTTATACCCATCTTGTGCCATTTAGAAGAGTTTTACCAACTCTAATTTCCATACCTCTTTAGTTAGGATGAAATCTAACAAACTACTGAGATTTAGGGAAAACTAATAACCATCGATAATTATGGAAATTCCTTTTAACTTTAGAATTCCATAAAAATCCATACCCAAAGTTATATTCCATACTTTTTGCTTGATCTCATCGCCATCTTCTTATATTCTTATACTTCTTCTTCCTCTTCCCTCTTCCTCTTCTCTTCCTTCTTCCTTCAGGTTGTTCTTCCCCTGAATGAGACCCGATTTTGGTCTTAAATCAAATTTCTCTTAGGCCTTGTTTGGCCCTCGAACCCATTTTGGGTTAAGTTTCATTTATTTCTTTTAAGCCCTCGACTCTTGGCCATTTGTATTTCAATTTCCTTTATTGTATTTTGGCCTCTAATCTTCTGAATTACACAGCAATTCCTATTATTTCTTCTTTGGCCCATAGTCCTTTTCAAATTATGACACCAAGCCCCTTTTGGACAAGTACAATTTTGTCCTTAAGTCTTGTAAATTTCCGGGTCCCTCGTTTCCATGTTTACTTGTTAACTCTGGCATTCAAATTATCTTCTGAAAATCACATAAGCATGCCAAAAAACAGCTAGAGAGTATATTTGGGATCTTACTGCATATTATTAGGTATGGTAGAACTGTCTATAGGGAGGCTATGGGAGGATATATGGTTTGAATCAAAACATGGGATTGAAGGGTGAGGATTTCTGACGGTTTCTACAGTTCGAGGCGTAGTGGGTTGGGGATTGAGCTGGAAACTAAAAGTTTCTAGGTTTTTAGTTGTTTGATGTTGTATGGATGATTGAACCCAGGCCCCGGTTCATGTTTGTGAGTCGTGAGACACTTTCGGTTGGATGGAGTCAGATTGTGACCTGGTTGTGTGTTATTGCGTGTTTGAATAACATGTTGTTGTGTATTTTGTTAATATATGCATGTTTGATATATGCTCTGTTATGTCATGCATAATATTTATATGCATTAGAGTACTCTAAACGATAGATGTATTGCCATGAGCCTTATATTTCGGAGGTTTGGCTACAAGGGTTGCTCCAGTATGTCCACAAACAAATGAAAATCCGAGGGTTGTCAAAACAAAATTTTATCGGAAAGTTGTCCGAAGAATTGTGTTGGGAAATCGTCCAACAATTCACGTCGGAAAGGCCCATGAATTGTTTCGGAGAGTCGTCCAACGAATTCACCTCGGAGGATTGTCCAACATATTTATATCGGTTACCTGAATAAAACAAATAATTACGTTTGACTATTTTCATACATGAGATACAGCATGTGTGTGAGAATTCGGTGGACTGAGGCATGGGATTGAGCATGATGGCATTTCATGCATGACATGTGACATTCGTGTAGATATTTTACTTGAATGTGGTGTGTTCCCCGATCACTACGTAATGCGCTTAGGTGGGAATGCCATTGTAGGAGATTATCACTGTTGGACTTTGCTCCTGGATCGTGGGACCCAGCTGAATTACCGCGAGAAGATGAAAATAACCGATTTGTGAGTACGAAGAAAGTAGGATTGTGTATGAGAATTATTTTTGTAAAATATATTAGAACAACCTAGATTTAATAGATTTTGACATATAAAAGTGTAAAAGAGTTGTACATCAAACTCTTGTGAAATATTATTACAAATTGGTTATTTGTAAGAAAATTATACAGAAATGGGTCTCCATATATGAGACAAATGAGTGTGATATCGGGACACTCGGTATCCACAGGTTTCCGCGGGTTGACGGGTTGTCAACGAGACCCCCACGATAGGGGCGTCACAATATTAATACTAGTAAATCATTTTACATCAAATTTGAGACCACCCTAAACATTATTTTCATACCATATACTAATGGCAAATTCTCACGAGAAATCTTTACACTTTCATCTTTGTAAAAAACAAAGCTTAACCACCCCTAATCTATGACACATGAGAAAAGAGTTTTAAAGTCAAGGAAAATAAGTAAATAGGAAACACATTCCCTTTTGATAACAAAAACATCATGACAACCAACTCAAGCAATAGGACTTGAAGGATTTTATTCAACTTTGGTATTTGTAGCTTTGCACCTTGAATTTCTTGGTGTAGAGGGCTTCCATCCATTTGGCAACCATGCTAGTTTCTTTTCTTTTTTTTTTTAATTTTGTTTTAAATCCATGGATGCATGTCATTTTAACACTACAAGAAAAATCAAAATTAGAGACGGACAATTCGGTCTAATCAGATGCAGGCGGGTGGGACATATTAGAGACGGAATTTTCGGTCATTAAAACGCTAGTATCTAATTTTCGGTCTTTAAAACGCTAGTATCCAACTTCACATCGGGTCATTATGCAAATAACTAGTATTTATATGGTATTTCAAAATTATTTAAGTTATGAAAATTTTAATGATACAATTTTTGCAATGATAGAAAAATTAAAAATATTGGGAGAAAATAAACTTTAATTTATTATATTGGTTTAATTGTGGACCCTAGATTAAGGGTGATGCTTTAGATGAATGGTTCTGAAGTTATTTCTGATGAAGATCAAATAAAATTGAAGAAATTAAAAAATGAAGTAAATTAAATTTATTATATATTTTATATAATATTTATAAAAAGAAAAATATGGTAATATTAGTTTGATAAATCATCATCAACAAACATAATCTTTTATAAAAACACTTCAGAGAAATGTTAAAAAGTAGAAAAAGGCAACAACTAGTTATCCCGAATAATACAACAGATTATAGATAGATATCTCGATTAATAGAAACAATTCCATTTGAAGATAATGAAGATTTTATTATTTTAGAATGAATTGGGAAAACAACAAAAAAAAATTAAATACAGGTACATTATGTCTATTATTGCGTATTATATTAACAAATGCGCATGAGTATAGACGCCGAGTTGCTTTTTGAGTGCGGGTGGAAGAGTGGTTAGCAAAGAGATGTAATTTGTCACCTCAGTATTCGAAAGCAGTAGTATGTTTAAAAGATTGGAGTTTAGCGGACAAGAGATTGCATGATCATGTTCTGAAGATGAGGTATTGTTGTTTGTCTGAAGAAGCCAAAATATCAGGCATGAGATGAATCTAGATAGTTCCCGAGTCACGGAAAATAATGATTAAAATATTTTATTGGAGCATATGTGTATTTTGACCTGTATGGTTGAAAAGAGTACAAATGATTGACAAATAAGTAGGTGTCTACCTGGTTGGGATGTACTTATTTTGTAGTGATGTAAACTTTTCATGTTTCTAGAAATGTAATTATATTTGATTAATAAAATTTTAAATGATGTATTTTTATTTTGAATTGTTTTTAAGCTTACTTTTTATTTAGCTTTTGAATACAATTTAAATAAAAAACCTACATGGAGGGGTTGGGCTTTTAGGCGGGCTTTTAAGTGGGCCTCTAAACGGGCCTCTAGGCGGGCCTATAGACGGGCTTTTAGACGGGCCTCTGGGCGGGCCTCTAGGCGGGCTTCTTGATTCGTGCCACAGTAGGGTGATCTGAAATCAACAATATTTATATCCTAAATTTCCTCCTACTGTCGTAGTCAAGCTATTAAATTATATGACTCTAGAGTCAGAACTTCAGGGGATGGAGTTTTCTTTATGCAAATAGTAGCAGTGAGGTTAAAAAATGGTGAATTTCAATTTGGATTTCAGGATTTGGTAAAAATAGGGGATTGGTTATTTGCAGGCTGAAACTAAAATAAGAAAAAAAAAATGTAAAATAGAACTCCTTGAAGCATTGGGCTACTAGTTTTAGGTCCTAAGGCAACTGAGAGGTCCCCGGGTTCATTTCCTCGCATTGGGGAGGATGACATATAGTCATCTCTCGAACCGGATCTTCATTTAACTTTAAAAACTAAACCCTAATAATTTTCCTTTTGATATAAAGCATTTATTTAGCATTTATGGTTCCTCTGATGAAAACGTAATCTCAAAACCTACCTTGAGTAACTAATAGGGAGGCGACTAACTAGGCATCGGTGAATCTAGTGAGAAGTATCCATTGAACCGAAGCTTGCCAAAGGCATTGTTAGGAGCGTGTTTAAGAGATTTTAACGCAAAGTTGAAATCGATATAACCTACCTCCCAGGTGGCTCGTAAAGAGCGGTAATGGATATCGATTAATGTCTAAGCTATGAATACACTGAACCAAAGCTTGCCAAGTATTGTGAGAAAGTACATCGAGAGCTTTAAACTAGAGTTGCAAATTTGAGAACAAAATGCAAAACTACTTTGCGTGAAAAACGGAACGAGTTTACCTTAAGATCGTTGCCCGAGTAGCCTTCCTCTTCCAAGGAGGAACAGGTTTTAGTCGCTCATCCTTCGAGTTATCATCCTTGGAGGGTGTTTGGGAGAAACGAAAGGGAGAGAAAATGAAAATGGAGAAAGGAAGGCTGAAGCTGCCTCCGCTCTTGTCTTAGAAGTGAGGTGGAAGTAGATTGATTTGGGTTTATGCAAGTTAGAGGCTATATAGGTGCGGTGTATGTAAAAATTACAAAAAAAAACTAAAAGCAAAAGCTATTACAAGGGTTAAAATCGAAAGGAGCCAAAAATTGCTTAAAAACAACAATGCGTGAAATGCGGGAGAACAGGCTGCGAGGAACGGTGCTCGCGAGGATGCACGAGTGGTAGGGCAAAAGCACTCTGCGGTGCTCCATTTTCTTCATTTTGCTCTTTCAACCGATCTTTGATTTGCGATCTTGGGTTGACTTGGATTCTTCGTGTGGATCTGACTCATGAGTTTGGCTCAAATTGGCTCATATTGCGACATTTGCCACTTAAAATCACGATCATTAAAGATAGTAGGGACCTTGATGTGCAAATCGGGTTAATTAGAATGATTAGTACACAAAAGCCTCCAAAACCTATAATAAATAGGGCTCAGAAATAGCACTTTTGGGTACTAATCAGACCCCCCAACCTACACATTACTAGTCCCTTAGCAATGAATGAAAGAAGAAGAGGCATAAACAATAACAAAATTATGTTACAAAGGTTGCGAGTTCAAAGGTTGTGAATGAGTAATGCCTAACCCTCAGTAAATTAAAACCCTTTAATAACTACCTCGAGAGGAATGGAATGCCATACAAAACGAATTATCAAAGAGCTTCCTTCTCATTAACGACAAGGGAACTTTGCGAAATCTAAGTGTTTGTTTGATCAGTTCTCAACAATAAACTACCAAACCTATAATAAATAGGGCTCAAAATAGCACTTTTTGGGCACTAATCAGACCCCCCAACCTACACATTACTAGTCCCTTAGCAATGAATGAAAGAAAGAAAGAGAGAGCATACAAAACAATAACAAAATTATGTTACAAAAAGGTTGCAGTTCAAAGTTCCTTGAATGAGTAATACCGCCCTCGATGAAAATTACGAAACTTAGCACAATAACTACCTCGAGAATGAATGCCATACGAAATGGAGTATCAAAGAGCTTCCTTCTCGTGTTTCGACGGGGAACTTCCACGAAAATCTAAGTGTTTGTTTGATCGGTTCTCCTCAACAATAAACTACCAACCGCACTTCAACCAAACTATTGCCAACCTAGCATGCTAACCAACTTAAATAGATCAGACCCACTTTATTCCACAATTCTTGTGGTTGTAGGGTGCAATGCCGAGGAATCGACCTCACCAAAGTCCATGTAACGGGGATCTACCGATGACTCCCAACCAATTAAGGCTTAAGGCACCAAGTCATGATTATCTTTCGACCACTAAATCTTCAGGTTTCACCCCGGACTTCGAATGAATTCGAAACTCCAACACCTACAACTCGCTAAACTTCACCCATCCACCCGTGTAGTGAACACTAAGTCGGTGGCTCCCAACCAGTCGGGTTTAGGCACCAGTTTTAAAAGGCTGCCATAAACCCCTCGGACCGTGCTCGGGTTTCAAGGCAAAGCTTTGCGATCGGTTTTCTTTTTCTTTCTTTTTTCCTTTCTTTTTATTTTCTTTTGGAAGACACATTAGCCTTCTATTCATGGGGGTCCTTAACCTATTACAAGTGGTCAACGAAACTAGGGTAGGTTTTACAATGTTTAGAGGTAGGCGCTTTTCTCAAATTTATTGTTGAAAACTCGATGTGCACCGTGTGTGTTAGCTAAAGAAAAAGGTTAAATACAACAATTCAACTAATCACCTAACTAGGCATGGCATCACTCTAACATCAATAGGATTAGACAAAGTTTCAATTTTCCAACTTGTAGGTTAGGCAAAACCACAAAAAGTGTGTGCACTTTTTGAAAAATTAAGACAAAAAGGACAACCAGCAAGCCATTGAACATCACAAAATGGGCTTGCTCAAAATAAAAACAAAAATAAATGCCACTTCCTTCACTAACTTTCCCCCAACCAATGTCACATTATCTGTAATGGGTCTTGGATTGGAAAGTTAGAGAAGGAAGTGTTACCTCCTTGATGATATGTGCTCGTTTTTGGATAGGAGACTTCGCAAGCTTTCCATCGACACCTTATTCACTCCATTTGGGCTTCATATAAACAAGTTAGGAGAAGAAAAGAGAGGAAAAAAGTGACCAGTTGGAGCATTTTTAAAATTACACCTTCATAATAATTTCAAAAGTGACCATTTGGGGAATATTTGGATTCTAAACTCTCTAAGCTTTCCAACGGTACAAAAACGCCTAAAATGGAGTTCGGATGAAAAGCATGGGTTAAAGAGGAATTGGGTTATTTAAAAATTGCAGTGTTACGAAAATTCGCAACTCGCGAAATTTCGCAACATAAAAATTTTTTTTTTTTGAAAAATAAATAAAATATTTTTTGAAGACTCAAATTTTTTTTATATATATTATTTGATATATATATATTCACAAAAGACAAAATAATAAACAAAGGGGGGGATAACAAAGGCACATAACAAAATTTCGCAAGGTGAATAAGACTGTGGAAAATTCGAGATGCAATTTTCAAGTAGCCTGCGAAATTTCGCAAGCTGCGAAAAATTTCAGCTGTGACTTCGCAAAATAAATACTTAAAATTTAAGAAAATTTGCAGAAAAATGAAAATTAATCTAAAAAGAAAAATTAACTAAAAATTAGAAGAAAATCTAAGAAGAAAAATTATTGAAATCAAAATAAAATAAACTAAAATAAGGCAAGTGAAATGAAAACAAAAGGTGGGGGAGACTGAGCCTCCCCCAAAACCAGCTTCAACTATTTCGAGAAGGTGAAATCGCCGGAGCTTAAATGCCGAGGTCCTGATGCCCAACCAACCAACACCCGAACCAACCACTATGCCATGCGATGTAGGCAGCTACTTGTGTCTTTGATGTAGTGGCAGAGGCTTGTACAATGACCACTAACTTCCTGATATTTTGTACAAGCAGTGATGGACTAGCATGAGCTTTTGGAGCAAGTGCTGCAGGTTTTGAGTTTGTTGTAGGTGTGGGCAAGATGTATTAATCGGGCAAAGGCTATTTTGGGATTGGGCAAGGCACTGTGGATTCAAATTCATGGGGATTGGTTGAAGGATAGGTTCTGGGGCTCTTCCCGCTTCTTTCCTCTACCTCCCTACTTCCCCGTGGCACCTCGAGCTTCCACTGTCTCGCATCCATTTCTCCCGGTCGCTAGCCACTCTCCTCTAGGTTCTCCACCTCTTGATACTATGTCAATGGTGAGCCTTGAAATAGAATGCTGCATGATGTCAATTTTTTTCTCAAGGTCACTCTGAAGCACATCTAATCTTTTGTTCAGAGAGTTTTCCACAGTACAAATTATTTGATTTAATTGGGAATTGAATTTCTTTTGCCCTTCTACAACATCACCCACCAGTTTGGTAAGGTCTAGAATTACTTGCTCAATTGGGGAGATTGGCTGTAATGGTTGAGGCTGAGACAAAGAGGCATACTGTGGATGTGGAGGAGGTGCATAAGTTGGGGTAACACTGTAGGAGGGTGTACTGGTCCATTGGTCTCTATATTTTCTCATAGACCTACATGGGTTTGGATTTCTCTTCACAGGGTACTGATAGTGTTGCTCTCCCTCTAGGCACTCCATTGGACCACAATTCAAGCAAAAATGCACTCCTGCAGCAAGAACAAGGCAACACAAAAACAATCCTACAACAAAAAATTTTTTATTATTATTTTTTTTTACAGTGAAATGAAACTAAAAAAAAAAATGACAGTGAAATATAAAAGAAATCCACCAACACTTGTGATGAGGATCACAAGTTCAAATCCACTCTGTACCAAGGCACCATCCCCGCAACGTGAAGGCCATTTGGATCTGTACACAAGAGGGGTGATCCGGAATCAACAATATTTATATCCTAAATTTCCTCCTACTGCCGTAGTCAAGCTACTGCAGTATAGCGGCTCTAGGGTCGAACTCAGAGATGGGTTTTCTTTGTACAAATGACTAACAGTGAGGTTCAAAAATGGTGAATTTCAATTTGGATTTCAGGATTTGGTAAAAACAGGGGATTGGTTATTTGCAGGCTGAAACTAAAATAAGAAAAAAAATGTAAAATACAACTCCTTGAAGCATTGGGCTACTGGTTTTAGGTCCTAAGGCAACTGAGAGGTCCCCTGCCTTCCTCGCTGGGGAGGACATATAGTCATCTCCCCTCGAACCTGGATCTTCATTTAACTTTAAAAACTAAACCCTAATAATTTTCCTTTGATAGGAAAGCACGATTTAGCATTTATGGTTCCTACAAAGGAAAACATGTTCCAAAACTCACCCTTCAGTAACTAATAGGAGACAACTAACTAGGCATCAGTGAATCTAGTGAAAGTATCCATTGAACCCAAAAAGCTTGCCAAATACACATTAGGGAGAGCATGTTTAAGAGATTTTAACCTAAAAAGTTGAAATCCAGCCCTTAACCTACCTCCAGTGGCTCGTAAAGGGCAACTAATGGATATCAGTGTATCTAAAGCTAAGAATACACTGAACCCTAAAAGCTTGCCAAGTATTGGCCAAAGAAAGTACATCAAAGAGCTTTAAACCTAGAGTTGCAAATTTAAACCAAATGCCAAAACCTAACAAGGTGGAAAAACAGGAACCAAGAGTTTACCTTAAGACCGTTGCCCAGTAGCCTTCCTCTTCAAGGAGGAAGAGGTTTTAGCCGCTCATCCTCCAAGTTGTCATCCTTGGAGGGTGTTTGGCAACCAAGAAAGGGAGAGAAAATGAAAGAAAATGGAGAAAGGAAGCTGCGGGGAAACTGCCTCCCGCTCCCTGTATTGCCGAAGTGAGGTAAAGTGAATTGATTTGAGTTTGTACAGACTGAGGCTTATATAGGTGCTCAGTGTATATGAAATTACAAAAAAAACTAAAACTAAAGCTATTACAAGGGTTAAAATCGAAAGAAACCAAAAATTGTAGCAAAAACAACAATGCGTGAAATGCAGGAGAACATGGGCTGCAGGAACAGTGCTCGCAGGATGCACAGTGGTAGAGGCAAAAGCACTCCTGCAGTGCTCCATTTTTCTTCACATTTTGCTCTTCTTTCCTTTTGATATTTGATTTGCAATGCCGAGTTTGACTTGAATTCTTCGTGCTTGGATCGACTCAACAATTTTGGCATAATTAGCTTGCAAAAACTGCAACATTTGCCATAAAATGCGATCATTAGAATAGGGACTCGATGTGCAAACTGGTTAATTAGAATGATTAGTACACAAAAAGCACTCAAAACCTATAATAAATAGGGCTCAAAATAGCACTTTTTGGGCACTAATCACTTCTAAGCGGGCTTTTGGGCGGGCTTCTAGGCGAGCCTCTGGGCGGGCTTCTGGGCGGGCTTCTGGGCAGGCTTTTGGGCGGGCCTAAAAGCCCATGATTTGGGCCAGCCCACAGGGCCGGGCCGGGTCTGAAATGAAGTCCGCGGCCCGGCCCGCCCTTTAACGGGCTTGGGCTCGGGCTTGGGCCGGGCCGGGCCCAAAGCAGGCCTCGGGCCCTGGGCTTTTTGGAGATCTCTAGATTAGGTAACCAAAAATAATAAAATCAACTTTTTTCTTTTTTTAATACTCTCGGAACCAAACGCAACTTTAATTTAATTATTTAAAGAATTGCAAACGCTAGCAATGTTTTTTTTTTTTGTCGGTTCAAACACTAGTAATTTTTTTTTAAATGAGCACTAGCAATGTAAAGAGCAACATATGGGCAAAAATTATAGCTACATTACAAATGTCAAACCAATTAAAGGAAAAAGGGTATAACTAGAATCGGGATGTTGTTATGCACTCTTAATCAGTCTTTGTCCATCATGACTAGCTTATATAGTAGAACGTTATTCGTTTAAATAAGTAAAATATAGGAATGGGAAGGGTCTAGGTACGGGTCCCAATGAGAAAAGTTTATTATATTATATTTGAAGTGTTTAGTTGTCAAAACAAGTCTTTAAGATTGTCTAGTTTAGCAACATTTTTAGGCTTAACATTTGTTGAATTGAAATTAAAACTTAAAATAATTAAAAGATTATTCAAACAACAATATTTTTATTATTTAAAATAATGGTAAAATTAATATCAAAATCGAGTCTAGAGGAATAGTAATATAATTTTATTGCCTAATAATTAATGTTGTTTCAAAATTATGAAAGAGATTGATATAACTTTTACCTTAATTTGAAACTTTTGAAGGAAGGGTTTTTTTTTTTTTTTTTTGGTCTCTATGAGGTATTCTGAGTAGGTCCGTTCACACATGAAAGACGTCTTTAAGTCATATTATACTCAGACTAATCCCCATACAATCCAAGAAAGATTATAAGGGCGGTAAAGTCCTACTACGGAACACATATGCATTTGCATTCCTAGGGCTAAAACTTGTGACCACTGGTTTAATTAAAAGAAACCTCAACTATGTCACTTACATGTTCGATGGTTGAAATTATTTTTTTTTCTTATACCATTATTATATTTATATATATACGAGTATATATAAACTCGAATCTGGGACCCGACTCGACCCGACCCACCCTATGCCCTACTTTTTGAAACGTTCAATATTTTATCACATGAGCTAGGCATGATGGGTATATATAGGCTTGGCAAAATTTGATACTACCTGTGAACATGACACGAACTCGACACGATTTTGGTGGGTGTTGGTTGAGTATAATCGTATTGGAGTCAAATTTGTAAGGAATCAAACATTCCTATACGCAACGGAAATGTAATTTAAATAAATCTATACATACATACCGTTCTTCGAGAAACAACGCAGCTTCGATTCTGAATCGCAAAGGCCGATCACTAGCCGCACACACGTCCGGCCTCCAAAGTATCCACACTAATAACTCGATCCTCATGTGAATTTTAACTCGGTTAATATGCTACCGAATCATCTCATGATACTAACTTCAAGTTTTACGATCTATTTATAGATCGATTTTACAGTTATAAAAAATCCTCATAAATAGGATCATTTAATTTCCATAAATAGGAGAATTAATTCATAATTAATTTCCATAAATATTATAAATTAATTCATAACTGATTTTAATATTTATTTCTAATATTTATGATAAATTAATTCATAATTAGTATCATAAATATTATAATTATCAAATAATTATTTTGTTTTAGCCACGAAAATTTATTCTTTTGTGTGTGACCCTTTAGGTTCATAATCAACTGGCAATAAATATAAATTGTAATTCTTAGACTTATATTGGCTTTAATACACATAAAACCAACAAAATTCATGTTGCCCCGCATAACCTGTTTAATAAACATAATATATTTGTGTCAATCCATATAACACAAATTTGACCCGTTTAATTATTTTGTTAATTAATATTTAATGTAGATTAACCCATTATATATACTATCTGTGTTAAATATTGATGAATTAGTTATAATTTATATTATTTTAAATTATCAAATTAATAAATGGGTTATGCGTGTCTTATCATGTTACACAATTATTAACTGGGTCGTATTTGAATTTGTTACTTCTTATCCGTTTATCATTCGTGCCTATTATTGACATGATTCGCGACCACGAATTGCCACCCCTAGGAATATATTTAATCTTTATGAACATCTAAGTCATATGAAAAGTTTATAATTAATTGAATATTTTCAAAATATAATGGATTTTTCTTTATTTCCTTATCAACTTAGTTTTTTTAATTTCCTAAAGTTTTATAACTATTAATTAATTTTCAAACATTTTAAATTAATAAATATAACTTTCTTTTTTCTGCTTTGATAAAAAAGGAGTAACTAAACTAATTATGTTTATAATTTTTCTCATATTTATAAATTATATTTGTGAAAAAAAATAATATTTTCTGTTTTTCCATTCTTATTGGTGGCTTACATTTTTAAGAATGTATATTACATATTATTAACTTGATAATCCTTTAAAAAAAACACTTGATAATTAATTTTAACGAGTTTAATTCAGTACAGTAAACTTTTTCATGACAAAAGTCAAAAGAACTTTTGATAGGACAGAAAATTAAAATGATTATATTACATATAGTTTTAGCATGTAATAAATAATAAATTTACGCCTTCAATCCTGTAACAAATTAAGCTTATGATACAAAGGGAAAGGTAGGATGAGTTTGAAACGTGCATTTAAGTTTTGTGAGTGAGAAATTAATGCACTTGAAAGAAGACTTTTGAATGTGAGAAAAGAAAGGTTTTTAAATTGAATGAGTAGGATTGTGAAAGATTGATAAAAAAAATGAATACATTAGTTGACTTTTTTTTTTTTGACATCACATTAGTTGACTTACAAAACTCTAAACTATGAAAAAAAAAAGGGTAATTATGATTTAAGGTTAGAGGGGATCTTATATTTAATAATTAATCCATCAAATCAATAAAATTAAACATAGGGTTATATAATTTGATGAGACAAAAATACCCCTTAATAAGTTAACTTTCTTCCAACCCTAAGCACCCCACCCATCCAACATTTTTTCATTTTCTGAAATGCACCAATTTTATGATTTTTAATTTCTTATGTTTAATTAAAAATTAGGGTTGATATATGTTAATACATTTAAATATTAAAATTTAATTTACTTTAATATTTTTATTATCCAAAATAAAATTTTAATAAAGAAAATAAAAATGATGAATAAATAAGGTTTTTAATTTCTTATGTTTAACTTTACGTGGTATCTTTGAGTTAATGAAGAATGGGAAGAAAAATGAAAGGCAATCAAATATGGTGCCTTTCGGATATCGAAAGTCACGAGAATATGATAATGAGGAGATCTGAGGCGAACATAAAGCGTGACTCGTAGGCGCATAGGAAACATCGGGGTGAGAGTAATAGTGAGATAGGTGGGCTCTGACAAAATTTGTCTATAGAGTAGCATCAAATAGTGATTCACCATCATGAGAATTGAGGCGATAGTTATACTCAATAGGTGTGTCAACTATCTTGCTTTCAGTGATACTGGCTCGAGAAATCAGATCAGAAGTATACTTGGCCTGAGTATTCCTCTTGTCCAGGCACTTCTCAGCAAAATGGAAGGGCTAAGCGCAAACTTCGTTATATTTTGTATGTTGTTCGTGCTACTACTAATGTCTTTACCTTACTCCTTCTCGGTTTGGGGGAAAGGCTGCTCTTCTTACCGTTTACACCATATTAGGGTGTCCCTTCCCATTGTTCGAGAATCAAACTCCTTATGATGCATTTGTTTGGTTGTTCTCCCTCCACATGACACTTAGAGTCTTTGGATGTGTCTGTTTTGTTCTTCTTCATGATCATGAAAGAAACAAACTTCAGTCTCGTTCTCGTTTGTGTTGTTTCTTAGGTATGGAAAAGGTAAAAAAGGTTATAGGTGTTATGATCCCATTAGCAAACGTCTTCGTGTTTCTCGGCATGTGGTATTTTGGGAACACAAAATGTTTTACCAACTACCTCATGTTCCTGTTTCCCTTATTCCCTCTATCGATCCCCTCCTTGACCTTTTTCCTGAGGAGTCTCCCACCTCTGTGCAGTCTCCCATACATTATTGATGTTCCTTCTCGGCCATCTAATGAGCTTCCCACGCACCGATCATCGCGTGCCCGTCTTGCCATTTGTGGATCCTCTTTGGATCCTTGACTGCCGTGCGCCGTCGTTTCCCATCGGGTAGCTTCGCTTCCTTCTCACCTTAAGTGACTTTCATTGCTTTTCTCTCTTGCCTCTCTTGAGAACCTCGGACTTTTCATGGGGCTTCCTCCTAACCCTCTATGGCGACGGAGGCGTGAAGAAGGGGATTGGATGCCTTTACATAAAAAGCTTGGAACATTGGATCTGGTTAATCTCCCATCCCGGAAAATGCATGTGGGTTGTAAATGGGACATAAGGTCAGACTCGATCGGATGGCGAGCGGTGGTTGCTCTGAGGCTCGTCTTGTTGCTAGGGGTTTTACTTAGGAGTATGGGATTGATTATGAGGAGACTTTTGCTCCTGTGGCTCGACTTTCTTCTGTCAGGACTCTTATTGTCGTTTCTGCGGCTCGCAAATGGCCACTCTTTCAGATGGATGTCAAAAATGATTTTCTTAATGGTGAACTCTCAGAGGAAGTCTATATGAAGCTTCCACCTGGTTACTCTCACCCTCCGGGGTTCTCTCACAGAGTATTTCGACTACGACGAGCACTTTATGGGCTTAAGAAAGCTACTCGAGTATGGTTTGTAAAGTTCAGTTCTACTATCTCTCATCATGGTTTTTCAAGCAGTTCTTTTGATACAGCTCTTTTTCTGAGACGGTCTGGTCATGGTATTACTATTCTTCTCTTGTATGTTGATGATATAGTTATTCTGAGGTAATGATATACGGGGTAGTCGAGGGATCACAAGAACTTTCTTGGTAGGTGATTTGAAATGAAAGATCTTGGCCCTCTTAATTACTTTCTTGGTCTATAAGTTTCTTCTTCTATAGTTTCTGTAAGAAGAAAGGTCATTCTGTTGAAACCTGTTACACTCGTCAGCGTATTCTTCAGAATACTACTGCTTTGACCCGATCGAATTATCATTATAGACTCCCATTCAAGTGCGGTCTTTACCTCATCTCTCTATGCGAGATCTGAGGATATGATTAATCAGGTTCATCTTCCATCTTCGGTGCATCGATACTTGCTCTTTCTACGATATCAGTGCACATCTCCTCGTGGCTTCTTGATTATACTTCCTTTGCAATCATATATTTGCTTCCTCCCCAATGTTGTGCCTTCCTGCCTCTCTTCTCTCCTACCATATACTTTGCAAATGGTTCTCCCATGCATATCTCTCATCTTATTAATGTCTACCACCATCTCTTGTTTGTTTCCAATGTTTACCAGATTCTAAACTTATATAATCTTGCTGATTTGGGCTGACTCACTGAACTTGGTTTTCTTTAACATTTTCCTCTACTGGTGTGGTTATGCAGGATTCTCAGACGGAATAGATCGTTGGGACCGCCCGTAAGGTCGGAAGGTTGTTTGAGCTCATCTTTCTTCATTTATCGTCCTCTCGTCTCTCTGCTTTTGCCGTCTCAGAAGAGAGTACTTATTCTCTTGCTTTATGGCATTCTCGCCTTGGTCATGCATCTATCTCTAGAGTTAAACAACTTGTTTCTAGGGGTTTGTTAGGTTCGGTTTCAAATAAGAGTTTTGATTGTATGCCTTGTCAATTTGCTTAAACAAACTGCTTTACCATTTGTAACGATTATTTCTCATACTCTTTCTTCTTTGATCTTATTCATTCTGATGTATGGTTTCTCCTATTTCTACTCCGGGTGGGTCACGTTACTTTGTTATTTTTGTGGATGATTTTTTCCCGACCTTGGATTTATCTCTTGAATCGTTTTGAACACATCAAATATATCTTAACTACCAAAAATGATTGAAACACAGTTTTCTAAACCTATCAAAGTTTTCAGATCTAATAATGCCCAAGAATATAAAGCTCATGAATTTACATCTATTCTACATCAATTTGGTGTTAGCAAAGTGGAAGAAGCTGATTGAGATCTGATTAATTGATCCCCAGGAATAGATTTATTGCATTTGTGATATCTGATGATCACTCCACTAGTTCCTAACGAATCTGATAAAGTTCGCGTGTGAGCTTGAAGTTGCGAGCACCACTTTCAGTTCTAACATGCGAGTAACAAGTCGAGCTTCTTTGGCAATATCAATGTTGCCAAACTCATCAACAATAGATGAAATAGATGTATTACTAAACCAAGTGATGATATGATGATTAGCACTTTCCCAATCCTCAATCCGAATGGCATAGGTAAAATCAGTTTCTTTGTCCACTTGTTCTGGAATAGGACGGTCACGAGACCTCATGTGGCTTGGCTGAGATAACTACGCATGGCTTGAGACTCTTGAATGAAAGTATCTCCATTAAATATAACATTAATCGGACGAAATCTCATCACACAGCATCGAAATTCGAATCGAAACAAACAGCAAAAATGGAATCAGGACGCGAAAATAAGTCAGAATGCACCTAGTCAAATTTTCGGTCAACGATCAACTGCTGACGTGGCAAAGTCAATGGGATGATGTGGCAAAGTCAACGGGCGCAAATCAGGGGGCAACGAGCGCGGGAGGAAACGGTGGCAAACGGTGGTGTTCACCGGAAAAAAAAGCTATATGGTGAACATGTGCCTAGACCATGAGTAGCGGAAAAAATGAGAGAGCACACTCGATATCGCGAAGAAATGCGAGTTTTTATATTAAAAGCGCAAATTCTAGAAATATAAGAGGAGAGTGCTTTATATAATTAGACTATACAACCACTGAAAAATACAAATTACAATCCTAAGGAAAATACAAATTACAATCTAAAGGAAAATACAAATTACTAATCCTAGGAAATTACAAAATAAATATAATAATATAATAATCCCAACATAGATTATATATATATATATATATATATATATATATATATATATATATATATATAATCTATGTTCATAATACTTTTTATTTATGATTTTTGTTATATTTTCTTATTTTTAATACTTTTATATTTTAAATTGTTATAAACATGGAGTTTTAAAAAATAGAAATAAAAATACTATCCACAAGTTACATTATTATCTAAATAAAGATAACAAAAAAAAAAAAAGTAATATACAACGAAATAAATGTAGAATAACAAATAAATAAATTTTTAAAGAATAATCTTTTAATTAAGTAAGCCTTCAAGATCCTCTCAACTTCAAAGTATAAATAAAAAAATAAAGATAAATAGGGTTTGTTAAAGGATTAATTAAAAAAAAAAAAAAAAGATAAATAGGGGTTCGTTAGAGTATACAAGGTAATTACACTAAATGTCAACGAAAATGCATTAACTATAAAAAAGTGTATAAGCTTGCATTTCTTATATGACTTAGAATTTTTTTTTATCATAGGCAGTATGCTAACACACATATTCGTTGAATAATGCAATGAAAACATACATATATTAATTTTTAATAAAAAAAATAGGATTTATTGTACTATGCAAGGTAATGACATTAACTCTACAAGTCAAATCTACTAAATGTACAAAAGGTTTATAAGCTTGCATTTCTCCTAGGATTTTGATTTTTTTTTTTTCTGAAATATTTTTTTAAGTCATATGCTATTAAACCAACATAGAACATACTTTATAAACCTAATTTAAAAATAATAATAATGAAATATATTATCTTCAAGGTTTTTATTACTATAAATAAAAATATTAATATTAAAAATATTCAATTTATTAATTTATTTTTTGTTTTAGGTGAATTTATTTATATATTAAAAGTTGATTTGTTTACTATATATATATAATAAAGAAAATAATAAATAAATAAAATTTTAAAAATACTTTTTTTAATTAAGTACATTTTTTGGAATAAAATTAAGTACATTTTTAAATAACGAAAATAAGATGTTATCTTATAAAATTAATTAATAATTATAAAATTTAATTTATTTAAAATGTGGAAAATGGAGGATGAATATTGATTTCACAAAAAATTAAAAAAAAAAGTACTTGAAGATTGATTGTTGAAAGAAAAGAGAGTGGGTGCCTGTAGCAAAGGGTGGGGGGTTGGAGAAGGGAAGAGCACGTGGGTGTTGGGAAGCGGGTTATTCTGAGAGATCTGAGGTATTAAGTAAAACCGTAAAATTAAAATTTTCAAAAAAAAGGGGGCTAGCGATAATTTACGAGAAATAGTCGGAGAAAAGTTGAGATTTTAGATCTCGGATGTGAAAGCCAGTTACAGTTGGAATCGTTTCATGAAATCTAGCTACCCAGTCGAATTTCGTTGAATTCCGAAATAGTCGAAATTTCATGTATTTCGAGGTAACAGATGTCGGATGACACATGACGAGCCATGTGGATGACACATGGCGAACCATGTGGATGACACATGGCGAACCATGTGGTGACACATGGCAAGCCATGTGTCACAATGCATGGCAAAGGCATGCATGTTTGACACATGGCAAGCCATGTGTGTGACACATGACATGTCATGTGTCAACATGCATGGCACCTTTGAAGCCTATATAAGGGGCTTTACATGGGTGTGGGGAAGGAGGGAGGGAAGGGAAAGAGGAGGAAGGAAAGAGAGAAATGGGGGAAAGAAAGAAAGGAAGAAGAAAGGGGAGAAGAAAATGAGGAAGAGAGGAAAAAGAAAGAGGAAAAGGAAGGAGTGTCGTGCAGGACCCAGATTTCAAAGAACTAGGAACTGCGCTACGAGAGGTAGGTTTCCTTCTACTTTGGTTATTTTACGCCTAAGGGCCGTGTAATGGCCTACGGGTTTCGTTTGGTTTTTCGGGCGAATTTGTATGTTGTGTGGTTTGTTTGTGATTTTATGATGGTCAAAGACCGGTTTCATGGGGTTTTGGGACTGTCGAAGTAGAACATTGTGTTCGGGACAGCGAAATCGGCCCAGATAAGCGAAAGCAGGGGGTGTGCCTAAATTTCCGCACACCCTTGTGAATCGAAGCAGCGTCAACTTTGGACGTCATGGCTTTCTCGTCCCGAACTCCGATTAGGCGTTCTTGGACTCTACGGGCTTCGTTGAGTCTAAATTTTATTAAGATAAAGTTCTCAGCTTAAAATGTAGGCTGAACATTGGGCTGGGTCGCGTGGGCAGTTGAGAATGGTCGGATTCTAGTTTTGAACAATTTCGAATTGGTTTTGTAACCGAAAGTCTTGAGCACATATGGCCTGAGTAGGGAATTGCGTGTTGGATGTTTTGTGTGGTATTTACAAAAACTGAACTTTTTGGACTAAGTCCAGATTATTTCTTAGGCTAAGCATGGTAGGATTTATGACCGAAAATGGCTAATGTGTTATGCTTAAATTCAATAGCATCTTGAATATGTGAAATTATGTGACATATTGTGATAAAGATGGAAATAATTATATGCATTGAAAACATTATGATTGATGACACACTATGTCTCAGCCTGAGATTATGAACTATAACATTACTTGCCTAAGTAATGGTTGGAATTATGTTAATACATGCTTGGATGATGTGTTGACATGAATGAAATGAATAATAGAAAAGATGTAGTGCATGCTTGTGTGATGTACTGATTTGAATGTATGGAATATTAACATGACTGTATGTATGATAATGTTGAACTTAATATATGGAATGTTGTGTGCATTAGACATGAGTGTTCATAGCACACACATAGTGTATGGTGTAGAATGTCCATGTAGAGGTCTTCATACATTGGTAATGGGTTTGGAGTGCGTGGCCTGAAATTGCATTGCGTGGTGTGCGATAACGCACGATACATGGGTATGTGTACATGGTGCTTGGTTTGTATGCGTTTAGTGCAGAATCGTCTGGGCTTGGGAATGGGACGAAGTCCAATTGAGTTCCACAGTGTTAAATGAAAATGGAAAATGAAATGTGTCGGGCGTAGCAAGTAGGGGATAGATACTCCCTTCAAGTGAAAAGCCTAAAAACCTGGTTAGACAGCGTATCCACCGGTGAAAGCCCAAAAAATGTCGGAGGGTGTAAGAGACCCTCGATGAGACCCCGAAAAGTTCTGTTGCCCAAAATGCAGATACGAAACAATTAAATAGATATCACATAGACTACGGGTGGTGAGATGGGAGTTGGGACTGACTCGGTATTGATTTCCCATTGGCACTTGCATTGGGTGGTGGGTCGGTGGTTGACTCGGTTCATGGGGCATGTAGAGTGTCGTCTTATATATGCATGTAGTTTTTTTTTTTCCATGATAGGACAACATGTATGCAAGGATTGGTTGTTGGTTTGACTGTGAAATGATCATTTGCATGCGCACCTAGGTGGGGAGTAGCCCTTATAGGATTTATCTCTCTTTGGGTTAACTCACCCCGTTGGGACCCCCCCTTTCAGTGCAGGCGGGTATGGCGAGCGACTCTCCTTAGAAGTCGGGATTATGAAGCGAGAATGGACGTGGCGCGATTAAATGTTTGTATATATATTAGAACAAACTAGTTTTAATATATGTTTTTTAATAAGTGATGTAATAACTCTTGGATCTATAGAAATGTATGGTTTTGTAACTGTATGGACGAGTATGGATGATGGGCCCTATTGGGTCATTTTACTCATATATGGGTCTCATGATATGATACACATAGGTTTCCGTAGGTTGACGGTGGTTAATGGGACCCCCGGGTTTTAGGGCGTCATATGTTAGCATTTTAGATATTTTATATTCTTCTTATTAATTTTATATGTTGTTATGGGTTTTGGGTTTCATCGTGATACTTTGTTGGATTCTTTATCAAATACAAGGTCTCCTCTAACCCTAAAGCATAATTCCCCAAAAAAATCCTAACATCCTATATATAGGAAACCATATAAATGGAAATAATACAATCGTAAATATATAACTAGAAAAATCACTACAAGTTGACGTAGGTGTTTTAATTATTAGCTTAAATTAATTATGTTCGCAAAAATTGAACTCAAATCCTCGAATGTGGAAGGAAACAACTACTAGGCTAATTTTGTAGTTTATATTGTTATAGTACTTTGTTTTTACAAGAACTTAAGTCTAAGACCTACTCATCTCCTTTCTTGGGAGGGGAGGGGGGGGGAAGAAAACGGAAAGCGTGTTTGATTGTTTTTTCTGAAAAACATAGATAACACAAAAAACAATAAATTCAAAGAACAAATAAAGTTTTGAGAGAACACAAAAATGATATTCTTTATGCTTTTAAAAACTATTATCAAAAATAGTTTTCAAAAACATAAACCAAACAAGCCCCAAGGATCCGTTTCCGTTACCAGGAAAGTATTAAAAAAAGAAAATTAAGAGAAAAAAATAGGTTTAAATTTAATAAATTAATTATATATGTTTATTCATACTCATTTCATTTGTTTATCTCTATTATAGAAGAGGCTCAAATTTAAAAATATGTAAATTTTGATTATATTTGATTTTTTTTTTTTTTTATATTTTCATGATAAAACCAACCTCATAGAAAAATATTTCTTTAGTATTTTTTTTCTTTCCCTATAACTTTTTGGTTCCAAATGAAGCCTTTTTAAGGAAAGAAAATATAGAGAAAATAGAGAGAAAAAATGAAATGAAAGAATATTTAGAAAAAAATAAAAAATAGGTTTAAATTTAAAAAATTAATTCTATATATTTATTTAAACTCATTTTAATATATAAAATTTTGACAAATTTTGAATTATATTATATTTTCTTTTATATTTTTATGGTGAAATTAAATATGAGAAAATCAATATTCTTCTTATTATTTTTCTTTCCATAATACTTTTTCGGGTTCCAAACAAAACCTAAGTAAAAAAGTTTTGTAAAAATCAACAATTAGAAGTTTTAATCCAATGCCTTAGCAATTGTAAATTTTAGTAGGGCATGGTATTGGACTTGTTTTGATTAGAATAGGAAAGTTGGCTATGTTAATGACTATGTATGCAAAATGAATAGATGTAAAAAAAAATCATTAAGGATATAATATAAATTTATTATTATTATATAAAAAATTATTATTTGTAAGGGCTGAAGGATACTAACTATATATGAAATTTTCATTTTTCAATACACAATTTATTTTAGAGAGGTTTTAGGTATACTAATTAAAATTCTCCAAACATGAGTCAGGAAGACGAAGACCATTAGCTTGATGCATCAAGATTACATACGAGACAAGGCAGTAAACATTTGATTATTTCTTTGTTTGTTTTTTTATTGCCATTTGATGGAATTCCCTTTGTAAAATAATTTAACTGAGTACACGTGGCTTTCAGTCATGATGCAAATTGTAAAAAAATTATGAATAAAAAAAAAATAAACCCTCAAATATTATTCCCAGTATGACATCCAGGGGTCAAAGGTTATTTAAGATGAATGCTTCATCTTATTTTACAAGTCCAATTGGGCTGCCTTTGCAGTCATATATTCACACCATAGGAGGAGAGGGCTTTGTTCTTTGCCATCTCCCAAAAGACAATATTACATTTTTCAATATCCATTGGAGCCATCTTTCAACTCTTTGACCATTTCAATGCAGCCAAAGAAAGAAAAGGAAACTAAATGGAAGGGGAGGGGAAAAAAAAAGAATGCTTACTTTTCTAAACATTCAGCCACTTTTAATTTAGACTAGATTTCTATCTATCATCTGAGATAAATCAAGATGTTTTTAAAATTTTTCTCATAATTATCTCATTATTAGTAATTTTAAAAATTACTATCACTTTACTTTTCATTGTTGTATACTTATCCTTGTAATTTTCTTTAATGTTAAGTTTTTTATTTTAAAATATTGAACATATACTAATAGAATATAAAAAGTTAATGATTTTTAATATTTATAAATTAAAATTAATTTAATATTTAACGTAGTCTCGAATTATTTAAATAAATTAGTATTTATAGTAAAAAGTCTTCATCGCAAATTTGTTAATAAAATCTTAAAAAATAGAATCAAAAAATTTTTTTTTGTATAAATATATTTAATTTTTTTATATATAATGTAATAAATCATGTTATAAAAGAGAAATAGTTTCTAATTTTAAAATATATGAATATAAATATATTAAATGAATTAAAGATAATTTAAAAAAAAAAGATCAATATTATTATTTATCATATTTATATAAATTATACTTATAAAATAACTTTACTTCATGTCTTCTTAATTTTTTCAAAAGAGTATTATATAAAATTTGAATAATTTTTTACTCATGAAGATTTTTACATTCTCAATATTGACTATATATGGGTAGATATTTTTCACACATGGGTGAAAAGGCCAGCATAGCCATTGTGGTGAGTTGATTGAATTTTGATATGACAAGTGGGTTAACATTTAGTGCAACACTTAATTTATGAGGTTCACAAATGGTCAAAGTCATCTCAGAATTATTTGAGATTTATCCTATTCACTTCAGGATCCTTTTAAAATTACTCAAGTTAGGTATAAGTTGGCTTAGATTTATTTTAAAAAAAAAACATTTTATGCAACACTTAATTTATGAAAAGTACTTCAACTGTTGTATGCATTGAGACGAGAGGTTTGCAAATGGTCATTAATTTAAGTCATCTAAGAGATTTATTTGGTTAACTTCCTTTTAAAATAAGTTAAGATACCCACAAACCCTTTTGAAATTAAGCACAAATTGGCTTAGACAACCACAATTTCATATATATAATTTGTGCAACACCTAGCCTATAGAACTTAAGAGTTTCAAGGCTTTAGGATGAAGGTGAGCTGTTGAAAGGAAGTGCATTCAACAAATGGCATCCTTATGACCTGCCAACGAAACACAAATCGGTAGGGCACTTGAAGGCAAATGGTGAGATAATATTTATAATTTATTTGACCCACATTAGAAAAAAAAATCAAACTCGTTTTACTCACTTCTTATTTATTCTATTATGAGTAAGATGTGCATCCCAAACAACTTGTTTCATTATCATTGCCCATGTTCATAAGTGACCTAATATGAAATAAAACTAAAACGGGTCAATTCAAACATAATACACATAATAATTGGGATTAAAAATATAGATCTAATTCTAATTACTAAGAAAATAACGTTACATATAACCTATTCAATAATCAAATCAAATCAAATATTATATAAGACATACGATCAAATATTTGATTAGTACAATAAGTTGGTATCATAACTAGTACAATAATATGATTATTAAATAGAATAATTTAAAACAAATTCATGTTATTCGATTGATGTTTGTAATACTCATTCAACTCAAACTCAAATAATAATAATAATAATAATAAATTCGAAAATAGCGTTATACCAAAATTCTCCAGCCGGCCCAATCACAAGCCAAACCCATGAAGCCTAGCAGGTGGGCTGAATATGATGTCAACATGGGCTTTAACATTTCAGGTTCAGACGACATGGGCTTCAACATTTCTAATTTGATGGATTTGGCTCATCCCCAGCTTTCACTAAACAAATTTGATAGGATGATCATCACAAACAGAACGTTGTTATGGTAGAAATTAATGATAGGGAAGCACTCTTTCAATATATATATGGATTTAACTCATCCCAAGCTTTCACTAAACAAATTTGATAGGATGATCATCACAAACAAAACGTTGTTATGGTAGAAATTAATGATGAAGCACTCTTTCAACAAAAATAATAATAATAAAATATATATATATATATATATATATATATATATATATATAGTATATATATATATATATATATATATATATATATATATATATATCTTATCCAAAATAGTATCCCAATCATCTTGTACTAATTATTTTTATGTGAAGCGTTGATAGTTAAAAGGTCACTCAAAGTTTTACATAATGTTAGTAAGAGTATGTTTTACGGTTATTATACTTGAAGTATTTTTATTAAAAGTGTCTTGTTTAAAAATATTTTATAAGAAGTATTTTTAAGGTATGTTTGGTTCACTGAAAATTTAAGGGAAAGTGAAGAAAAATAAAAATAGAGTTAAATATAACTTTTTTTTTTTTTTTGAAAGATATAACATATTATTATTATTTAACGCTTCCAACATATTTTATTTATTTTAACTCATTGATATAACGATTACATAATTTAAGATGGTTTCTAAGTAATTTATTTATATTTGATTTTCTTTAAAAATAATCAGACAACCAAACATAAAAAATCATTTTTCTTATCATTTTTTTTTTCTTAATACTTTTGGTCAACCAAGCACAACCTAGGAGAATAACGTATAAAATATTTTTCCAAAAAAACATTATAAGAGCTGGTTTGATAGTGATTCTACTGAAAGTGTCTTTAGTTTGAAGTGTTTTCTCTAGAAGTGTTTTTAGGAAAATCACCTATAGTGTAAAGTGGTTTTTAAAAAAATATGTATATTACAAATAATTCTCCAAAACTAAAAGTGATTTTGTAAATTTTTAGAAGCATTTTCCAAATTAAAATATAACTAATGGCCTTATAAAAGTTCATGTATTCGAATTTAGGTATTTTCTAATCACTTCTTAGTTATATAGCTGAAATATTACAAATAATTCTCCAATACTGAGTGCACCTTAGTTAAATATATAACTAATGGCCATTTATAAAAGTTTCCCCTTACTTATATTCTCCTCTATGTTCATAAAAACACAACATATCAAAGACATAAAATATCAATAGAGAAATAGTACGTACTTGTTGTTCATTTTCTTATATTGTTAGTGCTGGCCATTGGATGTCAACTACAATAACTTAGTGAGGATGGACTCTAAAAGGTTCATGCACACTTTGATGATGTTCACTGTTGACCATCATACATAGTATCCTTTCGACCACCTAATGCATTACTGACAGGTAATGACACTATAAACAGGGAACAATACTCTATTGTGTAAAGTCTTCCTGACTAGCCTCTCCGGCCTCGCCTTGTCCTGGTTCCACTGACTAGCTCTCAATACGATTAACTCTTTCAGATGCTTGGTTGAGATGTTTGTCATACAATATATGTGCTCATTCAAAAGGAAGAAGAGCGTGACTAGCCTTTCACGTCCGAATGGGGAGGTCCGAGTCCATCAGGGAAGCCATTCGCTCGAACATCTAGTTTTTTAATTCCCTATCGTTGCATCCCCCCACGACGATTGACGAGTTGTTACAAAGGGGAACCAGTACGCCATGCTTGAGGACAACATAGTTGCCGTAGCAAAAAAAAAGGTCGCTAGCACAATAGACACCTAACATTACCACGTGGGCTACAGTGGAAGAGAAGTCGTAGATGACTAGACTCAAGGCGCAAGCGCGATCCCAGGGCAGGATAATGGAACAGAGCAAGTTCAGTTCATGGTGCCACCTTCTCAGCTCCTCCCCCTCATTAAGTCCCTTTAAGGGTTTGAGTGGCCTAGGCCTCAGCGGGGAGATCCAAAGGGGAGGGATAAGTCCTGGTACTACGAGTATCATTAGGATGTCGGGCACTAGATCGATGATTGTCATCGCCTTCGAAGGTTGTTAAACTACTCGCAAGAGGACATCACCGGAGTACATCATGAGGCACTTTGAAACAACCTACGCTCCCTACCATCCACGAGCTCCCACCCGGTGATAGATACCATCCTCGTTAGCCCAAAACACCCATAGCTCGAGGGTAGTCGTGCTCTGGGGTCTTCATGGCCAGAATCAACTACAGCTTCTCTCCGAATAATATCCATCCTATCAATGGGCTCCTTACGTTCTCCGAGTCTCCCTTGAGGCAACCGGTCCAGCTCTACTTCAACGCACCAGTTCCCATTCCCTGAGGTCTAGAAACACCTGATGAAGTGAATCTTGGTGGACCCTAACATGCTATCAACCTCCTCTACCTGTCTCATTTTTCTTGTTTTTAGGCTATAAGCCTTGCGCCACGCACCCTAAGGATATTGGTCGGGGTTTATTAGATCGTAGACCGCTTGTCATGAAATAGTATTACCGGGCCACACCGGATCTGTCATAGCCTTGTCCCATCTACTAAGTGATCGATGAGCCTCATCCTTCAACGCCATTGGTCGCGACCCGGATCCTCATGCGACGAAGGCATTACCGTCCTCGTACACCCATGTTGAGTTTCTTGACCCCTAGGCCAGGGCCACTATAAGGGGGAGACCTCTCAGCTAGCGCAGTGCCATGCCGCTAAGTGTTGGAGCGGTACAGAGGAAGAAGCGCCAACCAAATAACAACAATAGCTTTAGGCACTTGCTATCGAGCTGGAGGATTCCAAGGTATTGGATCCCCTACGACTTCACCCTTCAGACCACCTGATAGGCCCCGAGAAGGCTCCGCTTTGGCGCGCCCTGCCCGAGAAGAAGTTGACTTCCTGTTATCACTTTTGTAAGAGTTCGATAACATTTTTGCATGGTCCCATGGCTTAACATTGTTTGAACATCCAAAAGGAGTGCAAGATGGTCCGACATAAGCTAAGACGATTCCATTCGGAGTGCCGAGAAGTCATAAAACGCTATGCCACCAGGACTCGTCGAGTTCATCCCGAGAGATTCGCACCGGGAAGGGTTATCTAACGTTGTGGTTGTTCCTAAGAAGAACGACAAGTGGCGTTTGTGTGTCGATTATTCTAACCTGGATAACGCTTGCTTGAAGGATACATTTCCTCTACCACAAATCGATCGATCGCTGACGAATAAAGCAGTGGCATCGTAACTTTCTCTTTCCTCGACGCTTTACGCTTCGCTACAATCGTATACCAATGTATTCACCCTCGACTCGAACACAACGTTTATTACTCCGACATGGATGTATTGCTACAACATAATGCCTTTTGGCTTGAAGAATGCTCAAGCCACCTATCAGCACATAATGTCCCACATTTTTGAACCCTTGTTAGGAAAGACCATGGAAGCTTACATTGATGACATGTTAGTCAATTCAAGGCTTCAGGGAGATCATCTAGCTCACTTTACGAGGTACCCTGAGCTGGATGAGAAGCACTTAGCTGTGGTCGCACCCAAAGAAGTGCAAGGCATAAAGGTTTGGGAAATTTCCTATGTTCCTGGTGTTTAAAGGGGGGAATCAAATGACCCCGGGCAAGTCAAGCACATCACTATCAAACAAAACCTTTAACAAAAAAAAAAAAAAAAAGAAGATGACTCCTCGATAGAGAAGCTAGCGACACTAAACAAAGTTCATCTCCGTATTCTGACACTCTCAACCGTCTTTCACAATAATAAAAGGAGCTCCTCGGGCGGATATGGATCAGAGTGTGACAAGGTCTCTTCTCATGCTATAGAGGCGTGCCTCCCCACCGTTGTTGCCTCAACTGCAACAGGAGGACTGTATCTAGCTACCCTATGATTAATGCCCAAAAGCGCTAGTTTGAACACCATTTTTAATAGGTTTCAGCGCTTTTGTGTACTAATTGTTGTTAATTTAACCCAATTGGATATGTTCTGGTCCCATTGTAATTTCGATAGCATTCCCGGTCGCTTTTTATAGTTTTTGCAAGAATTGGAAGCCAAATCATCGTGTCAATCCAATCATAACAAAGCTCAAGTTGATTTCATCAATTTCATATGCTGGTTTTCATCATTTAACTCGGAATGAAGAAATAATAAAAACAAAAAGCAAGAAGAATAAATAGTGTAAAAAGTGAATCGCATCCGCGAATAGTGATGAATGTGAGGATGAATAGTGTCGAATAGCAAAATTTCTCTCAAGCTTCTGAAAATTCAAGATATATTTCTAATTCTTCATATCAGAGTACGCATACATAGCGAAAAATTTTACCAGCGAAATTCTCCTCAAGCCCTTGTTTTTGTACAAATCCACCCCGTTTGGTTAATTTCCTTTCTACCCCTCATTGTAATAGTTTTATAGGGTTAGTTTGGTGTTCACTTTGATTGTAAGGCTACAGAAGCCATTGTAATACACTCGTTTTGGACCTAAGTTTGATTTTGAATTAAGAAACATGTAAAAAAGCTCTGCTTTCTTTCTTCCCATTTTTCTCTCTTCTATTTTTCATTTTCTCTCACTTTCTAGGAAACCAAACACTCCTTTGAGGATAACAACTCATTGATTAATACTTAGTAATCATTTAGGGTTTAGTGGATGCTTATTATTAGATCCTAATCGAGATTCATTAGTCAGCTCTTACTAATCATCATAGATGGGTCAAGGCATAGATTTCACCAGGTGGAACCATGGTACTACAACAAAATGTCTTCTCATTGAAAGGAAAATTATTAAAAATTTTATCTTGGTGCCGGAATAGATCTGTCAGAATTGACTTCATGTGTCATCCCTCCCCAACGCGAGGAAATGAACCCGTGACCTCTTTGTAACCCTATCAACCCAACCTAGCAGCCCCATTACACTTCAAGGATTTCTTTACACTTTATTTTAGTTTATTTCGTTTTATTTTCAATTTCCACAACATCAACTCCACACACTTTTTACACCAAATCCTAAAATCCAAAACAAATTCACCATTTTGAGCCTAAAATAAATCATTTGGTACGAAGAAAACTCATCCTTGTGTTCGATCCTAGAGTCGCTACATCATAAAGAAATACGCCTACCAGCAAAGAGGGAGTAATTTAGGTTATAAATTTGTTGATCCATAACACCTATCAGGAGACGAATCACCTGGCCACAAATAGTTAGCGCAACTTTGGTGAGGTCGAGCAAGGATGGTAAGTAGAAGCCTGTACTCATGAGTATAGTCGATGGATCGCAAAACAAGGTATACCGATTTGAGCGACCATGGGCTGCCCGTAACGGCAACAAGAAGCCGCACCCTTACTTCCAAGCCCACACTACAACAGACTTTCACTAACTACCCGGGACAGCCATATACTGCACGCTCTCTAAAAAATACCCTAGAATTTTATAATAATTTTAGTATATATTCTCGTATGACTGAGTCAAATCAGTTTTTCCAAATTGATAAATCAGAAAAGTAAATTTAAAGAGGGCATAAGGATTGAATATTATATGCTAAATTGAGAAATGGATTGAACCTTAAATAAACTCCAAGTGAAAAAGGAAAATGTGGAAAATTAGAAATAAGGACCTATGGGTCAAATGATAGCTTAAATGCTAATGGGAAAATAAATGATAAATGATAAGGAAAGTAAAATAAAGAGTTAGAATGTCAAAATGGAAAATCGACTTATCGAGGGCCAACAAGGCCTTATGAGGAATAAGTGATTAAGACAAAAAAATGGAAAATGAGAATTTGGAATAGGTGGAAGGCCAAACATGGCCTACACTTAAGTGGACTTATAAAGACCAAAATGTGGCCCAGGCTCATTTCTTTTTGAGCCATCACGCTGGGAGAAGAGGATAGGAGAGAAAGGAGAAGGAGCTAGGTTCCAAAGATCGCTTTGGTGTGACCCTTTCCCATTTATTGTTCCTAAGAGGCCAAACAACATACAAGAAGAGATTTGAAGTGATTCGATGTAAGAAAATCAAAACCCAACCTCATATTTTGATTTAGATTTTGGGGGAAAAGCTCCTAACTTGAGAGAAAAGAGTTTTCATTGATTCTAAAACCACTTTTGGAGTTGTTTTAAAGGGATTCCATAGGATTTTTGATATGGGGACGAATTGGAGAAGATTTGTGGAAGAAAATGAGAGAAAATGCCAAAATCGGTACCCTGGGCAAATTCGTAGGGGAAATTCTGCAGATAGCTGAAGAAATTTATGACAGGTGTAGTGGGTAACCTGAGACTGAGAGCAAGTGAAGCTATACGCATGTGTTGTGTAGGGTAACCGTACTCAAGACAGTCAAGGGTGTATCTCCAGACAGTTGTTCCAAATGCCCCCATTTTTGCATGTTTTCGTCGTGTCTCAGATTGCACTGATGTCTAGGGACCCTAAGAAATGATTAATGGGGTTGTTTATCCACCAAGAGTGGCGTGAATGTTATTGACTAGACTCGTGATGATCGCCTAACCTAGACCTAGATCGAAGAGAAGGAAGCCAGATTCGATGCCTTTCCTAGCTTGTTCTTCGATTTTATTCTATTTCAAGTATTTTGGTAGTTACCATAACTATGAAATGAGTACGTGAATGGAGTATATGGAATAAGTACATAGATTGAGTATATCTTTTGAAAATATAAGTTACCGAAAAGTGAATATGAAATTGAAAACCGAATAAATGTGAATGATGATAAGGACTGGATTCATCAAACGGAATTCGTCATAAATGTGAATTGAATGATATCGAATGAATCGCCTGACGGGATGCACCAATCGACATCCGTCACGAAGGCACCCCGAAATTATCCAATGTCCCACTTGGCGGGATGCACTAATCGGCATCCGTCATGATGACATATAGCATTGAATAAATGTCTTACTTGGCGGGATGCACCAATCGGCATCCGTCATGATGGCGTATGGCATTTAAGTGATACCACATGTCAGGATGCACCAAATGGCATCCGTCATGATGGGAGACTGAATAAGTGATACCACGTGTCGGGATACACCAAACGGCATCCGTCATGATGGGAGATCGAATTGTTAAATGTATAAGTACATCACCGAATGATAATAAGGGCGGGATTCATCAAACGGAACTACGAAAAATGTAAATTGAATAATAAGGTGAAAGAAACCAACATTGACGAAAGTGTAACGATTCTTATGTATATGCTTAAATCTCATAAATGGAATGGTGAATGAATCGTTGCATTGAAATGCATGATATGATATGGTAAATGATTTGTATATTGAAAGCATGTGGAAATGAATAGCATTTATATATGTTGATATATTGTGCAAGGGTTTAATGTTAAAATGCATGCCGAGTTATATTGAATATCGAATAGAATCAGATAGAACCACCAAGCATGAAAATGCGAATGTGTAGTTTTATCTATGCGCAGTATCTAGTAAGCAAAGAAAAGAAGGCCAAGATCAGGTAACCAGAGTCGCTGAGAGAGCACGGTGATATAAGTGTATACCCGTAATTCGTATATCATCTCTTTTGAATATGGTATTTTGTAAACAAAAGAGTTAAACTTTGAACCTTCATTTTGTATATCATTTGAAAAGGCAAGTGAACGCCTTTCTTGTAAACGTATTGGCAATGCGATGGGCTCTCCGGTTCTGTGGCGAATTTGTAAACACATGGGCTCGCCTAAATCAAAACTGGCTTCCAAGAACAATCACTAATACCGTTTTGATAAGATAAATAAAAATGTCGGAGTAAACCGGGCTCTGCCAGATCCGCCATTCGGCCTGGACAGGATCTGGTCGACATTTTGGAAAAAGAAACGAATAAAATGCAATAAAAGAACAACATGCGTCCCCTGCTTGTCCTGACTCACCAACCGAGCCTCGGCCCGGTTCTGGTCGCTACACATACTCCAGCGGCCGCACGCTCAGGCCCGCTCTCTCAAGCAGGTAGCGCTGAGTCGAGCAGTTTGATGTCGAGTATTGGCCCAAGGTTGGCAATAAATGTTAGATTCTACTGACTTATTGCCAAAAAGCCCAATGCACACCGCAAGATGATGTGAACTCGTCATGGTCTTGAAATCGACTACCGTTTCAGAGTCGCAAGAGGGGGAACAAAAGATCCTGTCAGCCCCAAGGTTTATCCATCGAGCAGTGGTTGGTCTACATTCAATGTTCTCAACACTGGGTTTGTGCATGAGGTCGTTTCATCAGCTGAGATTGGCTAAAGAACTCTCGGTCATAAACCTAGAGCTCTTATGCGACTCATAGTTGGTGGAATCCCAGTTACAGGGAGTATGAAGCTAAAAATGAGATAATAAAGCAGTATCTTAAGTTAGCATAGTCCCTAATGGCTGGATTCTAGTAGTTCGTAGTAGCCTAAGTCCCTAAAGCGAAAAACATAATGGCCAATGTATTCACCAGTTTAGCCTTCAACGCCCTCATCTATGCCACATAGAGATAAGTATCATGGACCATTTGTCTATCTTTAGCGCGACAGTCCTCAAGGATGAGAGTCAAGTTGGACACTCCTAGATGTCCTCATTCTGGTCCCATCATGGAGCTGACATTACCGAGGACACAAGTGAGGTGTGAAAGTAAAGGCTTGGCAAGACGATATACTTTGATAAACAAAACCCCATACGTGGATCATTCCTCCGTTCATACTAGTGGATGTGTTCCCCCGACGGCCGAAACGAGTGTAAGTCTATGGAGGCATGTGCGCTGCCCACATAGGCGGCTAGTTGCTATGTCACAAAATCGTGACACAGGTTTCATCGCTTCCACGTACGGGCAAGAGTTCAGTTGTTCAGGCAAATTGTGATGTTTGCCAAAAGTTCGCAACATTATTCACACCCTCACATAACCCACTGTGCTCGAGCCCATGGCCTTTCTACAAGTGGGGGATTGATATTCGTTCGCTGTCTTGGCTATGTGTTTAACTAAGTTCATTCTGGTGGCCACTGGTTATTTAACTAAGTGGGCAGAAGCCGAGGCCTATGCGTAGATCAAGGCAACACACACACAATTCTTGCAGAGGAACATGATATGCTCAGCTGGAATACCCACCCATTGTTTTGAATAATGGGCCTCAATTCATTAGTAAGTCTTTCTGTGTGTTTTGTACCGATTTTGGGATAAATAATGCCTACTCTACACCTCTAGATCCACAATCCAATAATAAGCTTAAGGTCACGAACAAACACCGTCAAAATGAAGAAGCAATTACAAGTAAAAGGCAAGTGGGTAGACGAGTTACCTATAACGCTTTGGGCCTATCGCACTACTCCAAAATAGCCTACTGGGGAAACCCCGTACGCTCTTGTGTTTAGGGCCGAGGCATTGATCCCCATTGAATTCAAGCCAACCCCCTTCAACAAAGTGACACATATGAGCCTCAGCTTTGACCTAACTCGAGCACTCGATTTTTTTATTTTCAAAGATGCATGAATTCTAATGTCATATATAGTGTTTTAAAATATGACCTGGATCGAAATGGAAAAGTTACTAACTACCTGGCTCACTAGTTCGACCAAAGAATCAACCGCGGTTGAACCTGGACGTAATAAATATATTATTTATATTTTATATAATTTTAAATATATAATTAATAATATTTAATATATTATTTATTACTTTTTTATATAAATAAAGTATTTTTAAAATTTATTTTAAAATATATAATGTTTAAATATGAAAACTTATTAAAAATGGAAGAAACTTATTTATATAAATATATATTTAATTAGTAGTAATATATAATTTTGTTCACATCTAAAATAAATAAATAATCACAATGCACAGTGATAAAGTGGTTCCCTTATTCGTGCTGCCAATCAGGTAAATTCAATCAATGAATATTTATAACCTAAATTCCTATCATTGCCAGAAAGTTACTTCAATATAGTATTTCTTAGTGGTCGAACTCAGAATGGGCTTTCACAAGAAATACTTACATTGATGGAGATGGTGATTTCAATTTGGATTGAGGGCTGTGAAAACAATGTGATTGGTGGTTTGGAACCACAAACAAAATGAAGATAATGTAAAAGAACTCCTAAGGCTCCTGGCCAATTTGGTTCGAGGTTCTATGACAAATGGGAGGTCCTCGGGTCCTATTCCTCGCATTGGGGAGGATCACCTATAGTCATTTCCCAAACCGGATCTTTGTTTAGATATGAAAATTGAACCCTAAAAGTTTTTCTCTTAAGATACAACATTTATTGATCATTCATTTCTCAAAACAATAAAAACAGATCTCACCTAACTTGTGTGATTTTCAGAAGCGAGCCTCAAAATGATCTACCAATAAGCGTCCACTGAGCCCTAAAAGCTTGCCAAATACTGGCCAATCAGGGTACATTAAAAGGATTTAAGCATGAGGCAAGATATAGAGACATAAATGAAAATAACTGCACACGTTGAAAATAGAGAGGATGCCAATTTACCTCGAAACCTTGGCCTAGTGGCCTTCCTCTTCAAGGATGAGAGGATTTTAGCCAAGCATCCCTTGAGTTGTCATCCTCAAGGGGTGTTTGGTAGGTGAAATGAAGGAAAAGGGGGAGAAAATCATAGAAAAGAAGAAAAGTGGGAAAGCTGAAAGCTTTCGCGCCAATTTTATTGCATAAAGTGATCGATCCCTGTACAGAGCTTGACTGAGGCTTATATAGTGCTCAGAGTCAAGGGAAATTACAAAAAGGTCTGAACTAACAAAGTGTGTTTAGGAAATCACAAAAAGGGTCAAATGGAAGTCAAAAAATGAGGGCAGATAACTGCAAAATTCGCAGTGTCATTTAAAATTCACAATCCCGCAAGATTTTGCAAGTACATTTTTCCTTCATTTCAGGGCTCCAATTTCCTTCCGACTTCAGTCGTGAGCTTCGAGCTCGGGCTTGGATTCTTCGTGCTTGGATTGACTCGAAAATTGTGGCCTAATTTAGCTCGTAAGTCTACAAAAATAGCCATAAAATGCGATTAGTAATAAAGTCGGGACCTTAATGTATCAATCAAGTTATTTGCTGATTAGTACACAAAAATTACTCAAGACCTGCAATAAACATGGTTCAAAATAGCACTATTTGAGCACTAATCACTCCCCCCAACCGACACATTGCTAGTCCCTTAGCAATGACATAAACAAAGAGAGAGTGCACTAATTATATTCATTAAAATAGTATCTCAAAGTATGGGCGTAGTAATGTCTAACCTCGGTGATGGAACCACCAAGACCCTGCACAACAACCATCTTGGGAGAATGAATGCCAAACAAAATCAAGTTCTAGAATAGTATCCAACCTAAGGGAATCGACCTGAAACTTCCACCAAAATCTAAGTGTTTATGTGATCAACTTTTAACAGTAAGCTACCAAACTGCACTCTCCCCCCAACCAAGCTATTGCCAAGACCTAGAACATTTACCAACCTAAATAAATTTGGTTCCACTCTTTTTCCACACTTCTTTTTGTGTTGTAAGGTGCAATGCTGAGGAATCGACCTCACCAAAGTCCATGTAACGAGGATCCACCAATGACTCCCAACCAACTAAGGCTTAGGGCATCAAGTCATGCTAATCTTTCGACCATCAAATTCTTCAGTTTCAATTCCTGGACCCTAACAGATTTCAAGACTTCTCAGGCACCTAACCGCTAAACCTCACTCATCCACCCATGTAGCGAGCACTAAGTCGGCGGCTTCCAACCGCTGTTTAGTAATCGGCTTTAAAGACTTTCATTATGGTTCCCTGACCGTGTTTCTGTTTCATGGCTAAGGTCGCGACTTTTCTATTATTATTATTTTTTTCCCATGGAAGACTTCATTGCCCTTTCTTTTTCTCAACCCCAACCTATTACGTGGTTAACGAAACTAGTAAGCTTTGCAGTAAAGGGGGTTAGGCGCCTAGCTTATAGAAGAAAACTGATGTGCACTGTGTGTGGTTAGGTAAAAGTGGAAGAAGAAGGCTGAAAACCATGAGACTTCAACTGATCATCAACTTAATTATGCATGGAACTAATCTAACATCAATAGCATTGAGTAGTGTTTTAATTTTTCAACTTGTAGGAAAGGCAAAACCATAAAAAAACAAAAACAAAACAAAAATGGGTGCAAAAATGGGCACAATTTTTTGAAATAGAAAAATAAGTCAGATGGTATATATTAAAAAATACTATAGCTAGCTTTAGAAAACAAATGCTACAAAAAATGGAACAAAAGCAACTACCAAATATACAAAATGGGCTTTGCCTGCGCACAAGTGAAATCAAAAGTGTAAAAGTCACTTTCTTCGCTAACTCTCCTCCCAACCAAATGTGACATTGTCCGCAATGGGGCCTTGGACGTGAAGTTGTGGTATGAAGCGCCACCTCCTCAATGTAGTCGGGCGGAAGGTTATCCTCATCCCCGCGTGCTTCAGGTGTCACTGCGGAGTGGCCAAGCACGCTTGATGTCGCTAGCAGTCAAGAGGAGTCAAGAAGTGCTGGGGGCTCGCCGAGGGGGAACTCACAGGCCCGTAGGCACCGGATGGGGAAATCGTGAGGCGCCTGGCGACACTTAATCGCGATGAGTGACGGCCCGACTCGGCCATGGCGTACTACCGTGAGTCATCCTCAATGGAACTCCACGGGTACGCAAATTGGCGCGTACATGGCGGAGAATGTGCGGACTGCATCCATGATAACCAGGAAATATCGAGTAGATATAGTGATATGTTGCGGAGGTGGCGCTGAAGTGCTCGGCCCAGCAACATCTGCAGGAGCTGTGGTACTGGGGGCCGGAGGCTCTGGAGGTGCAGAGGAAGTAGGGTTTGTGGGAAATGGAGTAGTGGTAGCTGGAGGCGGAACTGAGGATGTTGGAACCTGAAGCTCCTCAGTGTGCTCTGCTGGAGGTAACTGCTCCTCTGTAGGAGGGTCACCCGATGGCCGTCCTCTACGCCTTTAGCGTGGGAGGTAGAGTGGCCTAGCCTCGCACGGCCAACCGTAGGTGATAGCTCACATCACGACTAAGTAGTTTCAGCCTAGGCTCAACAGGGAATCCAATGTGCTATACACCGCACGTGTCTCGGAACAATAGAGAGGACTCGGGCGGTCGACTCTCATATGGACCTTGTCCTCAAAGGAACAAGGATGTCATAACCAGCCGGCCTAAACAACTAGAACCCTCTCAAATCCGATAAAGAGCCTTCTAGAATGGCCTTCTCCTCTCAGACCAGGCCGAGCGGAAAAAGATTAGACTGCAGGATATGGTATATGAGGAGCATGTGATTAGTGCCCAAAAAAGTGCTATTTTGAGCCCTATTCACAATAGGTTTTGAGTGCTTTTTGCGCACTAATCATATCAATTAAGCCAATTGATGTGTGCAGGTCCACTTAGTTTCCTAATTCCATTTCGAGTTTGTTTTTGGTAATTTCACAGGTTTTTGTGTGCCTCAGCCAATTAGTTCAAGTTTGATGTCAAGATATTTGCCGAATGCTGAGGATTCATAGTGTTTTCAAACCATCAAAGATGAAGAAATGTGAAGTGGATGTGAAGAAAGAAGGTTTGCAAAGTGAAAGCAAAACAAGGATTTTCACTAGGATTGCAAAATTTCAATGATTGCGAAATTTCGCAACATATTAAAATTTGGCTGTGATTGCTTAAAATTACAATCATACGAAAAATTCTCGCAATCCCAAATAAATTTTCGCTTATGTGGTACTGCAGGCTAGCGAAATTTCGCTATCTAATAAATTCACTGCTCCCAGCTTAAAATACCCACCTTTGCTATCTCACACAAATTCGCTAGGCTAGCTTAATTCTAGGTAGCGAAATTCATCGCTCCTAGCGAAATCTCTCAATTTCGCTTATCTTCTGTGAATTTCACAGTTAGCGAATTCTCACAAGATAGCGAAATTTTCGCTATGCTATGAAATTTCCCGTGATACGAAATCTCACCCCCGTGTTTTTGGAATCTTGATGCCAAACGACTACGTTTGATATATTACCATTTTGTCCCTTATGTAATTTCATATTTTAGGCATTTTTTTGTATTTTCACACTTGGGATTGACTATATAAGCCCCTCAAACTTTCAGGAACCCTAAGCAACTTTTCTTTCATTTTATAAAGTTTTCCATTTCATTTGTGTCCTTACCGTTTCCTTTCTCTCTCTCCTCGTTCTTCATTTTCTCTGGCCGCCAAACACACCTCGAGGATGACAACTGCTGGGATGCTCGCTGGGCCTCATAGCCTTGAAGAGAGGTTACAGCTTGGCTTTGGGCCGTCGCAGCTGTCCTCATGCTTTGATTTATTACGTACTGCATTTTATGTTCCCACTTTCAAACTAGGCTTTAATGCCATTTAACGTCTTTTCGGGTCAATACTTGCCATGCTTGTCTCAAAGGCATTCTAATGGCATGCACCGACTCTCTTTAGATGTCATTTACGAGCCATGGAACGAGTAAGCAATGCTGTGGTTTCAAACTCCGAACGGACTTCTCAATGCTTAGTACTGGGCTGACTCAACAAGATGCTTTTAGGCTAGGTTTTTATAGCTAAACAAAGATCCGGCTTTGGCTTTGACTATACAACAACCCGGGCTCTAATCGCAGGAAATAACCCGAGGACACCGTAATACCCCATGTTATCAAGCTAGTGACCCAAGCCTCAAGGTTACCATTTCACACTTCCACTTTAAACCATTGCGCTTAGTCGCTGAACAAACAACCTCCACCGTTTAACAAATCCACAACTAAACAAAAGCCTCACCATTTTCCCAAACACCGATGCAATCATTCGCGGGATGAAAACCCATCCCCGTGTTCGACCTTGACTGCATCGGCAAAGAGCTTAATTACTACAGTAGGAGGAACATAGGAAACAAATATTGTTGATTCCGCCACCCTACCGCGGGCACGAATCAAGACATGTCCGAGGAAGCCGTCTCGAATACAATAGCTCTACGTAGTGTCCCAAGTTAGCGTAGACAACCATCTCCTAGTTTCGAGGGAGTGGCCACCGCTATAATCACCGAGCTGGCAAGGACCACCTAAGTAAATGGAAAGCAATGATTATATCTCGAAGCCCGAAGTATCCTCAAGCAGCTACCGGTGGAGAAATGAATGGTTGTCGGATCGGGCTTCGCTGAGGTCATCGTGGTGAGAAACTCGATGACCACTCGAGGGTAGTAAAACCGACGCGGGGTCATGAATGGCTAAAGGGAGTACCTCTGCACTAGGCGCATCTAATCTCTGAGCTCTAGATCTTCGGCGAAGGCCGAGAGATCATAATAACCCCAAGGCACATCCCTCCCACTATAATCGCATTCCTCGAATAGGGTCAGAGGGAAGCAGCCTGCTAATGATCGGGCCAGGACAGATCTCTGAGGAGACTCAAAGTAGGCCTTGAGTAGGTGGTGACTGGGGATTTGGGGGCCTAGAACTGGAGGACTCTTCTAGGCCGGTCCGGGCCCTCTTGGATGGCTGACCTCCGGATGGCCTGTGACGTGGGCGAAGAGGTGGACCTGTGGGCCAACCCGGCATGGTACCTCCTGGGCAAAGGCAATGGCGTAACCCATGCAGGGACTCGAACGGCAAAGAATGGTGAGGTACGAGCTTCACGGCAGAATGCCAAGGCGTAGAGCAAATGCATGGGCTGGCGCAAGAAGAGGGGCTGGCGAGCCGGGGCGACTGGCGGCGGGTCAGGATGGCCAGGGTTGGAGCCGCGAAGGTGGGAAGGAGAATATCGCCTCACCCCCGGGCTTCAAGCCGTGGTCTCTCCGCACTGCCTTTGACCATGGCTGGTCGAGAAGGAGAGGACAGAGATGGGAGGAAGAAGGTTTTGTGAATTGGAATGAAATGAGAGAAGTGGAAGTGGGGTTTAATAGATAGCTAGCAATCAACAGTTAAGCCCACTATTATCCATAAATATGGTGGTTAGTGGTTGTGGCTTAAAAATCCGAAAATTAACGAGTGCAGAAACGAAAGGTCATAGAAACGAAAGGTCACAGGAAAGGAAAGGGCAAGAAGAAGAAGATGAACAGCTATGGCAAGAAGTGATTTCAGATTTTGCGAATTTTCGCAGGTTGCGAAATTTCTTAGGTTGTGAAATTTTGCAAACCAGGAAATTTCACACTGCTACAAAAACTCCCCGCCTACTGCAACACCTGCAAAAATAGAGAAGCAAAAATTATGAGGAAACAGCTGCAAATGAAAACAAAACTAAGAACAAAGAAATTAAGAAAATCACAACTAAAACTTAAAATAAAGCACACAAAATTCTAACAAAAACATTTTAGTGACTTCTGAGATACTGTAGAAACCACTCCCCACTTAAGCACTAATTCATGGGGTCAATGAGGGAATCTCTTGTCTCTGGCTGAAATGTCAGGTCGCATGTGGTTTCCACTTCTTTGCCATCGACCTTGAACACCCCATCGTTTTCGGAGTCAGCAAGCTCCATCGATCCATCGAGATAGACTTTGATGGTGAATGGCCCAATCCATCTTGATTTAAGCTCCTCGTGATGGAAAAATGGGATTGAGTCGTAGAGCAACACTCGTCTCCTTTGTTGAAATATTTATGAGCCATTAGTTGGATCATGCCAATTTCTTCAAATCTTATCTTTCGCACTCAGTCGAGGTATGCATCATTCCTCGGCCTTCCCAAATTCTGCTAATATCCAGGAGCCTTTGAGACCAACTCGCCCATATCCTGTGTTCGCTTCACGCCCACCATGCCTTATCCTCACTTCCACAAAAGCAGTGACATGCCAAGAATGGCTTTGTAGGTTATCTCAGATGCCCACAAAGAGTCCAAAGAAATTCGAGACCAATCCTTTCGCTTAGAGTTCACAACCACTTCATATCAAGATTGTCTTGATTTCCCTGTTGGCTAGCTCAACCTGACCACTGGTCTGAGGATGGTATGGGGTGGCCACTTTATGCTTGACACCATGTTTATCTAGGAGGCTCTCAAAAGGTTTGTTGCAGAAATGTGAACCTCTATCACTAATTATGGCCTTGGGGACCCCAAATCTAGAGAAGATGTTCTCCTTTAGGAATTTCAAGACACCTATGGTCCTGTTCCTGAAGGCACAGCTTCAACCCATTTTGACACATAGTCAACTCCTACTAAAATGTAGACGTATCCAATGGAGGAAGGGAATGGTCCCATAAAATCAATGCCCCAAACATCGAATAGGTCAACTATCAAAATTGGGCTCAAGGGCATCATATGACGACGAGAGATTTTCCCCAATCTTTGGCATTTGTCATCTTTCAGACATGGTATCGGGTATCCTCAAAAGAGAGGGCCAATGGAATCCAGATTGTAGCACCTTCCTAGTAGTTTTCTGGAAGAAAAATGGCCTCTACAAGCATTCTCATGATAGTGGCCGAGTATTCCTTGCTCAAGGCTTCGTGCACACATCTCCCGGGACATTCGATCACGACAATATTTTCAGGAGTAAGAAGCGGTTCTTCCCAATAATGTGGAGGTTCTCGTGAAGGGAAGAACTTTGTCTCAGCCTAATCCACCGGTAGCTCCCCCGCTTTTCAATATCGGCAATGAAGGTACCAGCAAAGCTTTCAACCAAGAGCAGGACTCTTCAGTGGAACTCATTATCGATCGAGGGTCATGAGTGTTGTGTGCTATTGTTAATCTCGATAGATGATCTACAACAACATTCTCCACACCCTTTTTGTCCTTGATCTACAAGTTGAACTCTTGCAGCAGGAGAACCCATCTGATAAGCCTAGCCTTAGCATTCTGTTTGGTGAGCAGATACTTCAAGGCTGAATGATCTACGAATATGATTATGTTAGACCCAACCAAGTAAGCCTTCGTGAATTTATTCAGCATGCACTCACTTCCAGCAGCTCCTTTTTTGTGGTGGTGTAATTCCTCTGTGCTTCGTTCAATATCTTGCTTGCATAGTAGACCACATAGGGCTTTCCTCCTTCCCTTTGCCCGAGAACTACCCCAATAGCAAGATTACTTGCATCGCACATCACCTCGAAAGGTAACCACAAATGGGGCCCCTACTACTGTAAGGGGTTAAATAGCTTTGAGTTCCTCAAGTCTTTAGCAATCTTCACCCAAATGAATTTACATCTTTTTCCAAATAGAAACAGAAGAGGCTTGGCAATTTTTGAGAAGTCCTTGATGAACCTCCTATAAAAGCCTGTGTGCCTTAAGAATTGCCTCACAATCTTTACATTTGTGGGAGAGGGCAGTTTGGAAATCATGCCAATTTTTGCCTTGTCAACTTCGATTCCTTTTCTGAAATGATATGCCCCAACACAATTCCCTGGTTTACCATAAAATGACATTTTTCCCAGTTCAATACCAAGTTTTTCTATATACACTTGTGCATGACAGTTTCTAAGTTGATCATGCATTCTTCAAAGCTCCTTCCATAGACTGTAATATCATCCATGTAAACCTCCATAACGCGCTCTACCAAATCACTGAAAATATTGAGCATGCATCACTGGAATGTGCTAGGGGCATTACACAGGCCAAAGGGCATCCTCCTATAGGCATATGTGCCAAATGGGCATGTGAAGGTGGTCTTTTCGGGTCTTCAGCAATTCCTCACCAAAATACCCCGAATAGCCATCCGTAGCGTAGAAGGCTGCTAAATCCTTCAAGGAGTTGATCCATGAAGGGTAGAGGGAAGTGATCCTTCCTTGTCACCTCATTTAGTCTTCGGTAATCAATACATACTCTCCAACCTGTAATAAGGCGGGTGGCCATTTCCTTTCCCTTTTCATTAAGTACAAGAGCCACTCCCGATTTCTTAGGGCACAACCGGGTTGGACTCACCCAAGTGCTATCTGATATGGGGTAAATGATACCAGCTTGCAACAACTTTAGGACTTCTGCTTGAACCACTTCCTGCATATGAGGATTCAGTCTTCTCTATGGCTGCCTTACTGACTTTGCCTCCTCCTCCAAGTAGATGTGATGGGTGCAAACCGCCGGGCTGATAATTCTTCGACGCTGATCTCCTGATCTTATAGCCTCGCTTATTCCTAAGGATGTCCAAAGAAAGCATCTTCTTTGCGGGAAGTACTAAGGTGGAGGAAATGACAATTGCACGTCTCGTTCTTCCATATATAGCATATTTTTATTCCACGGCAAAGGTTTAAGGTCCGGTTGAGGTTCACTGGTTCCTTCCTCAGTCAGTAAAGGAAAAATTTCTTGCTTTTTTCGCTAGTGGCCCTTCACAACATTCATGTCTTCGTGGCTTCTCACGCGTGTAACAATCAACTAGTTCCTCATTTAACACATCCCGCATTTTCTCGCCGGGATGCACTGCTCTTTCCAGGATTGTATCAATTATGCCGACCGACATCTTCCACAAAGCTGTGGCTGTGCCATTTCAAGTGGAAGATGTCAGTTCTATACATGTTTCCCATGTGAGCCGTATAACCCCATTTCGCATTTGATAATAGCATTAGAAGTGGCTAAGAATTACTTCCCAGAATGACAGTGCACATAGTTATCCCATGTCGCAGCCTGTTCTCAGACAAGTACAACAAAATCTACTGATAGTAGAATTTGTCCACTACACAGAACATCTTCCACTGTCTCTTTGGTATCTTTGGTGGATCTATCCGCAAGAGACAATGTACAGTGGGCTTTAATTCTCCCAACTCAGTTGCTTCAGACATTGAATAAGGAAACAGGTTTACACTAGCACCCAAGTCCAGCAGTGCTTTTTCTACACAAGTGCCCCATTAATCTAGATGGTAAGACAACCTAGATCTTTATACTTCACTAGAGTCTTACATTGGATGATAGCACCGAATTGCTCGGTCAGATAATTTTCTGCCAACATTTAAATTTCTCTTCACTGTGCACAGTCCTAAAAATCTAGCATATGGGGACTTGTTTGATCATATATAAAGCAAGTGAATGTCGACTTTTACTACTTCAAGACTTAATATTTCAAATTTTGGTTGATGGTCTTTTCTTAGCTTTAGTAAATACTTAAAGCCAATGGGGTGTGGTATTTTTCACTGCAGCCTCTCCTCACTACCACCTCTTCTCGGTTCAACTTTACTTCCAGCTCTTCTTCTCGCCGCTGGTACCGGTTGCTTCGAGCTCTTTACCACTTCTCAATGTGATAATTGGCCAATTCTCATCCATCTCGGGATTTAGCCTGTATCGAAGAGCTCACTCTACGCACTCGGATCGTCATGGTCTAGAGGAAATTTCCCTTTCAGACCCGCTGCTTCGCTAGTTAACCTCGTAGATTGAATACGCAGTTATCATATTTTGGGAAATCTCACCGCGTTTCGTCATGTTTTCGTGGGAATTTCGAATGCAAAAGGTTCATTTTCGCTATGTGCTTTCCACTGTGTCAATTCTCTGATTAGCATGGGCATTCATTGCCTTCTGTTCCTCCACAAAGTTGCCCATCACCTTGCTCAAGTTCATAATAGCCTGTTTAGCTGGAGATGAGGATGGTGGTGGTTGAGGCTGGGATGAGGATCCTTGTTGTCACAGGCAACAAGTGAGCACATAGCTGGTTAGGTTTCAAGCCTGTGAGAGGTTAGGATGGTTCCTCCGCTAGGGCTATAGGTATTGCCATATGGGGTATTGGTTGGTGCTTGTACTGACTACAACATCGCATGCTCAAACATCATATCCCCATCGAAGGAACCATAAGGCGCTTTCACTTCGTGGTCAATGGACTCCAGTCAAGGCAATGGGATGGGTACACGCACCCTTCTACCGCCTGCACTCATGTGACCTCCCTTCCAATTCTTCCAACCTTTTAGTCAAGGTGGACAGCTTTGCCTTCATTTCCATATCCTTCTATCGTTGAGTACACGCTCCCCTTTCGATTTGTCGTAGGTTTCATCCCGTCTCGCTCCCTGGTTGGGTGCTCATCCCATATTTCTGGAAGTTTCAGCCACATAATTGAGAAAATCCATGGCTTTTACTTGAATCTCTGTTAGAAGTCCCCTCCACACAATATTCCAATAATTTTCCATACAGGGACATCCCATCATAAAATGGCTGACCAGCATCCAAGCATCAAACCATGGCGACAAAGGCTGATGGTTTCAAATATCTCTCCTAGCACCGGTAAACTTCATTACTCATAGGCTGCAAAGGTATATATTTGCCTCTTTAGAGTGTTGGTTTTATGTGTGCTGAAATTTTTTTTTAGAAATTCAGTCAGACTGGTCCACCGGTAGTCCTCGCCTGTAGAATTGCCAAATCTTCGCCTCATTTCCCTTGTGGTTAAGGAAGGCTTTCAATTTCAGCAATTCCATATCAGTTGCACCTTCCTTGAAAGTCGTGTACACTTCCTCAAACTCTAGGATGTGTGTGTATGGATTTTCATTTTCCATACCATGGAAGGTTGGGAGCAGGGGCACCAGATAAGGCATGACACTCACATCCTCAATAAGAGGTATAATACATGGGGTGCACTCCACCCTCGTGGGTGTATATGGTCCTCATTAACCCGTAGGCATCAGGGTTTCTTTGTACTCTGCCAAGGAGCCATCTCTAAAGTGAAGTTCCATCTCGCCACCTATAAACTCACCTCATACCACAAGTGTATCACCGACCCTTCCAACTGGGTCAGAATGCCTCGTCCCACTATGCATAAGCCGCTAGGCAGCAAACACAGCAGATAACCAAAAAAGAAAGGTGGCTTCCCAAAAATGTTAAGGTTAGCTAAAATATTAATGTATGGATAGTATAAAAATTAAAACCACCCAACAGTGAACTCCTAGGGAAGATTAAAGTAAAGACAAAAAGGGATTAGAATTCACCAACACTCAGGATGATCATAGTTCAACAAAGATCTCATCGGCTCTAAGGCACCATCCTGCAACTAAGTGGCCATTTGATCTGTACACAGAGTACTGGGAAATCAACAATATTTATAACCTAAATTCCTACTGCCGTAGCAAAGCTACTGCAATATAGAGGTTTTAGGGTCAAACTCAGGGATGGGTTTTCTTCGCGCAAAATGATTTACAATTGATGTGAAATGGTGATTTCAATTTGGATTTGGGGTTTTTGTGAAAGCAGTGTGATTGGTGGTTTGAAAACTACAAACAAATGAAGTACAACAAAAAAGAACTCCTCAAGGCTCTGCCACTAGGCCTTATGCCCCAGAAACCGGAGGTCCTCTAGTCCTATTCTTCTTCAAGGTTGGGAGGATTACCTATAGTCATTTCCCCGAATCGGATCTTTATTTAGCTTATGAAAATCTGAAACCCTAAAGCTTTTTCTTGGAAGATACAAGATTTATTGACTATTCATTTCAAACAATAAAAACAAGACTTTCGACCTAATCCTGCAGGCAACAATGGCACTATGAGCCTCGATCTAACTGAAGCATCCATTGAGCCCTAAAAGCTTGCCAAATACTGGCCAATCAGGGTGCATCAAAAGGATTTAAGCATGAGGCAAGATACAGAGACATAAATGACAATAACTGCACGTGTTGAAAACAGGGAGGATACCAGCTGGTCTCGAAACCCGCCCGCTGGCCTCCCTTCAAGGATGAGAGGATTTTAGTTAAGCATCCCTTGAGCTGTCATCCCCAAGGGGTGTTTAAGGTGTGAGAAAATGAAGGAAAAGGAGGAAAACTGATAGATATGAAGAAAAAGCCAGAGTCAAAGTTTCTGCCCAATTTTATCAGATAAAGGATCGATCCTCGTACGTGAGCTCGACCGAGGTTTATAGTGCCGGGAGTCATGGGAAATTAAAAGGTCCGAACTACCAACAATACGTAAGGTGTTTAGGAAAAAGTCATGTGGCAACAATGGAAGTCGAAATGGGGGCAGAGTAACCCAAGGTACTTCGTTAACTCGCGAAATTCTCCGCAGTTACGAAAATTAGCAACTCTCGCAAGATTTCTCGTAGTGGGCCATTTTTTCTTTAGCTCAGGGCTCCACTTCGATTTCAAATGTGAGCTTCAAGCTCTTCCGCTTGATTCTTTCAGTTGGATTGACTCGAAAATTTTGGCCTAATTTATCTCGTAAGTCTACAAAAATAGCCATAAAATGCGATTAGTAGTAAATCCAAGACCTTAATGTATCAATTGGGTTATTTAAGTTGATTAGTACACAAAAAGTACTCAAAACTTGCAATAAACAGGGTTCAAAATAGCACTATTTGAGCACTAATCATTCCCTTGTAATCCCTCATGTTCGAACTACAGTTTGCAAGATATGATTTAATTTTTTCTTTAGTTATAAACCTTCTGGGTTAGCAAAACGACGCAGTTTCGATATATAAAAACATCAAAATAACGCCATTTTAATTTAAAAATAAAAATTTAGGAGCGAACCGCCTGGTTTCGCTAAGAATCGCTCTGCTCACCGATTCAACAAATTAGTTCGAATCTGCTTCTCATCCTGCCTAATTCACAACCTATTTTTCATCGAACTATATATCTGCCAGGGTCATCGTTATCCGACCCTGCTTCTGACCGATCGGGTCCGATCCGATTTTTGAAACATTGGTCATACATGCTCAACAACATAGATTTGAAATCGAGGATTTGTGCTTGTAATGATAAGATGTCAGATTTAGTGCTTGTAATTATTAGAGTGCACTCAAACATGGCTTGAGGTGTACTCAGCTTTCCATCGGGAATTCTTGTTTATAGGAAAAAAGGTTAGGTTATATATTTTCTAATTCTTTTCTATCTCCTGATTTTTGTGTTTTCACTCCTGATTTTCATGTTTTCATATATATATATATATATAGTATATATATATATATATATATATATATATATATATATATATATATATATATATATATATATTCAATCTTTCTTCTTAAATATTGATTTTCATGTTTTTCATGTTTTTCTTTCTAATATTCTCTCTCTTAAAATGATTTTCATTTTTTTTCCTGATATTCTTTGTTAAATATTTTATAGATTTTCATGGTTTTTTTTTTATATTTTATATTTTTAGTGTTTAATATAATAATTAGTGATAAGGTAGAAAACAATATGTACACAAACTCAGAGCGCAGGCCTAGGGCGCAAGCCCAAACCTCCACCTTATGAAGGGAGTTGGGGCACATACCCAATAAAGAAGCTCGGCCCATAATGAGATCCTACCTATGCTAGCACATGAGCCCAAAGCCCGTGAGTTGAAGTTGAAACCACCTGCGAAGTAATCAAGTGATATGGCCCCGAAGCGTGGAAAGGAAGCGCTCGATCTCCATGATGCAACGCCCCCGCGGATAGGAAAGAATGATCTTATGATCCACGGCTCCTTCATTATCCTTGGCCTGTTATGATAAAGGAAAGGCTCCTCACCCGATAAGGAGAGATGCCGTATCACCATCCTATGAGAAAGTAACCATTATTCCCCAATAAATCACCAGGCCCGTTTCCGCCTGTAGATGCGTATTGACGCCATCAACAATTGAATTCTTTCCTTTTAATAGGAAAGAAACTGACTTAGGCATCGGAGTGCCAGTAGGCGCACCCTCGCTGGATCATCCTTTGGTCTGGGTTGCGGGTTATCTGACGATCTGGCCCAATGAGGCCGGCGGCCGAGCTTTCAGGAGAGATCTAGCGGAGGAATCGGTGAAAAGCACCATCGGTTTGGTAGTACGGCCAGGAGCATTGTTCCTCTACAAACAAAGCAGATTCTCGGTGGTAGATGGTATTGACTGAAACATGAGCAAAGTCATGCTGACCCCCTAGGATGCAAGACCCGGCGATTAGTAACCTAGATAGCTGGGTACCAGAGACACTCGAAGCTGCAGGCTAATGCGGCAAGATGGAGCACTAGTCTCACTAACCAGCGTTTGCTGAGAGACCTAGAGGAACTCACCAGACAGATGCAACGCCCACAAGAAGAACAACGACACCACGATGTTCCTCGAAACGTGTGGAGCTTGAGAAACTAGCGAAGCTGGGAGCATGATCCACTCTGAGCCCCTTGGGAGGATTGCGATGAGGATGCACAGTAGGAACAACAGAGGCAATGGACTCATCCTTTATCAGCAGGAGATAGGGGAACGATCATGGGAGCAGCGTTTCCGAGACATCCAATAAGAGCTTAACCACATGAAGGAAACTATAAAAGGACGAGCTCCAGTCTCCATGGATGCTTTGGTACAACAAACAAAATCCCTGTTCACGGCCCGAAATTTTCCACTTCCCCCTCCTACGAAGTTGGGAGATACCTCGGTCGAAACGTTCGATGAAATAAAAGACCTTGTAGACCACCTCAATACTTACAAGAATCAGATGGAGCTACACGGGTACCAGGACCCCGTGAGATGTAGAGCCTTCGCCATCCACTTATTTAAAAGGCCGCGTGCTTTGGTTGTGGGCTCTCGCCATCATCAATCTCATCCTTCGGGGAATTATCCATTGCGTTCGTCTCCCACTTTATCGGAGCACGGACGTATAGGAAGCCGAGCTATCACTTGCTGACCATAAAGCAGAGCCCACATGAGAACCTAGGGTCCTACGTCTACAGGTTTAACGCAGAGTCGTTAAAGGTAGACATCCCGGATGGAAGTTTGCCATCGGCTTTCATCAGGAATTTTGGCGTGCGTCAGGAGCTATGATGTTCTCCATCGAACGCCAGAGCAAGCATGGCCGAGGTGCTCGCCAAAGCGAGAGAGAAATACATCGGCGTGAGGAAGCCCTTCTTTCTAGCGAAAACTCTTCGGGTGCAAGGAAGCGGGGGCGAGGAAAAGCGGATGGGACCCGGGAGACGAGGGAAAGCAGGGATAGATCCCCTGTGAGGGATAGAAACGAGAGCGGTCTCCAAAGAGACAAGGCAATGTCAAGGACCGCTTGGGCCCACCCCAGCCCGAGTTGTAGCAGCGATATGTACCTCGTGATTCACGCCCTTGGCGGCCTCGGTGTCGCGGGGTCTGTTGAGGCGCGACACGAAAAGTTTTTAAGGTGGCCGTCTCAGATGAAGACAGACCCAGCGAAAAGAGACTTAACCAAGTAATGTGAATTCCATAGAGATCATGGACATCGAACAGATGATTGCATCCAGTTTAGGAAGGAAATTGATTACCTGATTCGACGCGAACATCTTCGCCGCTTCGTGGCCTCAGAAGGTCGAGGCCAGGCACCACCCTCATCACCTCGTCAGCTAGCTCTAGCTCAACACCAGCAACCCTTGGGGGAAATCCATGTGATCTCGGGGTTTGCCGGCGGAAGGGAGTCCAGCTAGGCCCGGAAGGCTCATCTACGCAACATCAGATCAGGGGAGACACTGAAAATACAAGGCGTATCGAGCTCCTCGGCTAGACATTACCGTAACGGCACTAGGACTCAGGCGTGGAAGGGCTGCTTGACGCTCCCATGGCGATCCCTTTATTAATAAAGACCATAGTAGCCACGAAAGCCCACGCGAGGTCTGGTCGACAACGCGGAAGCTTGGCCCAGACATCGGTCTTCTGATCAGCTGTCAAACCGACCAGAAAAACCGACCAGTCAGCGCCCTTTGCTGGGATATCTGAGAATCTCACCTGATCCCTTACATTAAACCCAGGTCGTTTGATGTCACTGGCGGGTATTTCTCATCAAATGTGTTATCAGTATCGAAGTATCAGTTGGAACCTTTATGGTCCCTGAATCTCTTACTCTGTAGTGATGAGCACTTGGTAGCCAAGATTTTTCTTTCCCTATCTTCTATCTTTTCTTTCATTTTTCTCTTTTTTTTACTCTTTCCACATTTAGAGCACAAGCCACAATTTTGGAGAAGTCATCATGAAAAAATCCAGTGACATGGGCATGAATATGGTCATTAAGGCTGTCTTCAAACTTACGACACTTCTCGTCTTCACTTACTAACATCTCGGGAGCATACTTGTTTAACCGTGTGAACTCTCTCATATATTCGGTTACACTTAATTGCCTTTGTTTCAGATTATGAAACTCTCGTCACATATTGTTTAAATAAATGCGACCCACATAATGCTTCTTAAACTCATCCAAGAAGAACCTCCATGTAACTCTCTCTGGTGGTGCGGTCCTGGTCACGGAAACCCACTACTAATAAGCCTCATCCTGTAGGAGTGAGGTCGCACATTCTAACTTCTCTTCCGATGTGCAATGCATTTGCACAAGCATTCGCTCGATTCTCTTGAGCCAATTTTCTTCCATTGAAGGCTCATCTTCTTTCTTTCCAAGAAAGTCTATTGGTCGGTACCTTGCCATTATCTCAATGGCTGATCGTTGTAGAGCAATTGCAGCTAGTTGCCCAGCTCTTTGCAAAGCCTGAGCTAATTGTTAGAGGATACCCATAGTACCTCCTACTACTTGTTCCGGTTCATTTACTGGTGGAGCATGAGATGCTTGCCCACCTACCACACTAGCAAGACTATCAGGACGATTTCCTTAGTCACCTTCGACCCTATGGGTACTTGAACCATCCATGCTTACCTATTAAGACAAGCAGGATCTGCGTCAGAGTCATGTGATCCCTTATATGCAAATGCAATGTATGTCAAATACCATTTTCGAAATTATTTTACAAAATCGTTTAGGGCCCTTTTTCCAGAAACGCCTAAACTTAGGCTTTGATGCCACTTTAAGTGTAGCGACCCCTAAGCCCGGTCCGACCCGGTTCCCAAATCCGAACCAAAACCCGGGGACGCTCGTTTAATTATTTTTATTTACCTTTTTATTAAATTTTATTTTTCAAAAATGTCTTGACCCGAATCCCTAGCCCGACCCGAATGGCGGATCTAAACTGGAGCCCAATTTACTCCGACCGTTTTCATTTATCATCTTAAAACATTTTATTTATGTCATTTCCTTTTTGAGTTTTCAATTATGCGGAAGCATTTTCAAATGTTAGGCCCCTAAAAATTTACTCTTATACAATTCGTTTACAAAATGGCTTATCTTACCTTTACAAAATGATATCCAAAACAATAGTTCAGAGTTTAACTCTTTTGTTCGCAAAATATCACATGTTCAAAAAGAAATGATATGCATATGGCGGGGTATATACTTATACGCCGCAACTTGCTCTATGAATTTGCACTTCTTGATCTTGTCTTCTTTCCTGTTTACTCAAAACCTGTGCATAGATAAAAACTATACGCTAAGCATTTTCATGCTTAATGGTTCTATACAGTTCTATTCCAATTTTCAGTTTAACATGACATGCATTTATCATTAAATCATGCCTTTTATATCAAACAATACTCATGCTTATTCATTTTCGCATGCTTTCACTTTATAAATCATTGATCATATCAAATATGCATTTTCACATGCAACACATCATTCGACAATTCAATTCATGAGATTTAAACATACACTCTTAAAGATGTTTTAGTTTACAAATCTCATTTACACTCATCAAGTTCGTTATTTCACTTTGTCTATACAATTCACATTCATGACGGATTCCGTTCAGTGAATCCCGTCCTTTTTATCATTTGATAATGAGCTTACACATTCACAATTTCGGTCTCCCATCATGCCAGATGCCGATTGGTGCACCATGACATGTGGTATTTAAATGTCATACGCCATCAAGATGGATGCAGATTGGTGCATCCTGCAAAGTGGGACATTTCTTCAATGTCATACATCATCATGACGGATGCCGATTGGTGCATCCCGCCAAGTGGGACATTGGACAATTTGGTGCCTTCATAGCCCGGATGTCGATTAGGGCATCCGCCCCGGGCTGTTCATTGATTATATCGATTCAACTCGATTGAGATGTCGAATTGACTGATTAGATTTACAATTCGATTAATCTTTCACATGCAATTAATCATCAATCATTTCAATTATCACATTTTCAAATCCATATGCACTTTCGTAATATCATTTCAAAGATATACTCATTCCATATAATCATTTTAGATTTATTTGGTATACTACCAAAACACTTGAAATAAGGATAGAGTCGGTGAACAAACCGAAGCTATTGGCTCTGGATTTCGCTTCCTTAGATCTCGATTTGGTTAGGTGATCCTCACCCGTCCCTAGTCAATAACAGTCATGCCACTTTTAGTGGATAAACAATTATTATACATTTTTATTGAATGTCGATTAATTTCGTTAACGGTCTTGGGTTAAAACAATTATTATATATTTTTGTGGACGTTTTGCTTGACCTTCAGAAGAATAACGTCACAGGCGTTGACATAAGTGAAGTTTGCATCAAAGCTCTTACTCTGGTAAGGATAATTAATTAATTAGCATCAAGCACCAACAACTTTTGCTTGGTAATCAAGAAAAAAAAGGACAAATTCTCTCTGCTTTCTCCCTAAGATTATAACTGATTTCCCATTTTTCTTCTGTCCACGAAGATTATGTACTCATGCTTACACCCATTTTCCAAGATGATGTATCATTATAATATTAAAATGTGATTTATACATGTGGCCGGTAAAAGTACCAAAATTTAAGATCAATAATAAAATTTCAGAATCTAATAGCTGTCACGGTTCTTTGCTGTCAAAAAGCTGCTACTCAATGCATTCTTTCTTCTCGTAGGACATGTTTGCTGCAGGAAGTTAACATACAGAGTCTTAGAGTGGACGATGACGGAGCTCTTGAGGCACCCGCAGGCCATGAGGCAACTTCAGAATGAGGTCAGAGGAATTGCTCAAGGCAAACTCCCCATAGCTGAGGATGAGTTAAACAAAATGCAATATTTGAAGGCAGTGATCAAAGAGACTCTCAGCTACACCTCCAATCCCACTACTTGTTCCCAGAGAATCCACGCGGGCCGCAAAAATAATGGGCTACGACATTGCAGCAGGGACACAGGTTATTACCAATGTATGGGCAATTGGGAGAGACCCACTGTTGTGGGATAAGGCTGAGGAGTTTCGGCCGGAAAGGTTCTTGAATTCTTCTATTGATTTAAGGGGGCAACACTTTGAGTTGATCCCATTTGGAGCTGGCAGGAGAGGTTGTCCTGGAATTCTGTTCGCAGCAATGGCAATTGAGGTAGTGTTAGCAAATATTGTTCATCGGTTTGATTGGGAAGTGGATGGTGGAGGTAGAGGGAAAGGATCTGGACATGATGACTGAGATGCACTGGTCTGACCATTCATAGAAAAGTTCCACTTTTTGCAGTTGCAACTCCATGGCCTCGCTGATTGTGTGGATACCATGCATTTTGTTGTGTTATCAGAAATAGATTTTTTATTTTCTTAATTTCTAATGACTAGAATAAAAATAAATATTTCTCTTGTTCCGTTAATTTTATGTTCTAAAATTACATTAAAAATGCTCAAATCCCGGCATTCATAATTGAAATGAAAAAAAAAGAAGGTAGGACGTACATTAAAAAGTGTTTAAGATGTTGCCAAATATTGGGTGTTGGTCCATCCCAACAAGATATCGACCAACGATAATTGGTTATGGGAAAAATCAGATAAAATTGGACAATATCATCAATATATTGGTAAGGCATCGATATATTAACGACATTGTTGACCGGAATTCGTGCATGGAACGACGCGCGTGTCGCACCTGAAATTTTTGCATTATCGCCAATATATCTGCAAATATAGGCGATATATCGAGAAAAATTGGAGATATATCGGTGACATGTAGATGGTTGATATTTTTTTTATCCAACAATTGGGGTGCGCATCAATAGCTGGTCACGTCACTTTTGACGCTCAAATGAGACTTATAGGATATGACAGTTAGAATTGAGTATGTGTTGATTCAACGGCCACATTCAATTTGGCAATTTCTTTAGGTTTCAATGGTCAGATTTTATATATGACGGTGGATTTTGAATATATGACTTGATCTAACGGCCAGAAATGATTTCTAACGGTCAGATCAAGATCTAACGGTCAGATCTGATCCAAAATAAAATCCAAAAGCCAAAATTCATTTTTATTGGCATTTTGACAGAAAAAACGGCTAGTTTGACTCCAAAAATTCTATAAATAACCTAAAAACACTAGTTTTCATATTAAACTCATCCATTCTATAAACGGCTAGTAATTTTGTTAATTTTCGATATATCGATATTCATGTAATATATCCATAAATCCAAATATCGATATATCCATCAAAATCGATATTTTTAACCTGGGTGAAAACTAACAGAAAAATATATCCTATCTTATTAAGGACAAAACTTCCACATTAGGGAAGATAAGCCCAGAATTTATAGGCTTGGGTTTGTTACAAATATGAAGAACATTCTGGAAGGGAATTGAAGTGAAGTAACGTGAGACATCTTATACTCTGCAGGATTTTTCTAGAAATAAAGAAATCAGACTGGAAAAATGAGTTTCTAGCTATTTCATGAAACTATTTTGAATAAGACATATTATGTCATTAGTTATTAGGTGTGGAGAATATGAAAAACTCATGTATAAATAACTTTTTTTTTTTTTGTTAAAAGCTTAAACTTTAGATTCAATATGAGTATCATGTTTCTCGATACTGATTTTCAATATGAGTATCATGTTTCTTGATAGTGATTTCCATTATGAACATCATGTTTCTCGTTACTGATTTCTAAAATCTCTTCTATTTGATTGAGACATTTAAGCTAATCTTAAAAAAGGGTCATAGAGTCCATGATTGTAATTACTCTAAACAAAAGTTTAAGTAGTGAGAGAAATGGAGAATGAAAGTCTTAGGTCCTATTTGGTTCGGCTGATAATTATTAATTGGTGTTGGTAGTTGATAGTTGGTAGGCTTGATAAAGTAGCTGATGGTTGGCAGATAATTTTAGGTAAATTTACCTATAGAGAGATATAAACATAATGCATATATATAACGATGATAGCTGGTGTTAATAGCTACTTATTGTTTTTGCCATGATTTTGAGTGAGTGATAGAAATGGATAAGAAACAATTAAAATTATACTCAAAACCATATAAATACACAAGCAAAAACCCAAGTGGGATTCTAGAATTTTGTTGGAGAAAAATAATATAAGGCCACACCCTACATAGGTCAAATAATCTTTCTCTTCCTATCTATAACATCATACTTTGTTCACCTTTTGTTTCCTCTATATTTTCATAAGACCAAAAATATTAATAAAAATTAAAGTACAATAAAAAATCTAATATCACTTCTAACAATTTGTTTTTTGAAATAATTAGATATCTAGTATTATTTTTTTATTATAATGTCGCATATTAATAATCAGGCCATTAAGTACAATTTATTAAATATATAATTTATGATAAATAAAATTAATTGTAATATTTAAGTTTTTCATCTACATTTTTTTATTTTTATGTCAATATATTTATAAATCATGTCATAAAAAATTTATTTTAAAATAGAGTTTATTTTGAGTTATGATTTTATCATATTAAATAACTAAAAATAAAAAAAAAATAATATTAAATTAAAATGAATTTTGAATCCATTTAATTATCACGAATAAATTTAAAAAAATTATTTAAAATATTTATCTTTATATAAAATAATTAGAAGTAAATTTCAATTTAAAAAGATAAAATTAAATGATATAATTAGTGAATAAAAATATTATCTCAAAATTATAAAATAATTTAGGTAATATAAGTAGTTTATATATAATTCATTTGATATTAAAAACACAAAACTCTCTTACTATAACCTTTAAAGAAAACCATCTTCATCACGTCTTTACTAAATATAAGGTTAGATAATTATTTTTGACCTCAATAAAAAAAATTAAAAAAAGTTAAAAAATATAATATGAAGCAACATTTTTATTAGTAGAGTAGAAAGTATAAAATACTTTTTCATTACCAAACAATATTTTTCTATTTTTATTTTTATGAATAAAAATATTTTTTAAAACAACTACCAAATAGGTGATACTAATTATAAAAAGAAAAAAGAAAAAGTGAAAGTAATGAATTAGACTCTCCTCTAACAACCAAAATCTTCACAGATGTATTTTTTTTTTTTCTCAGAAATATTTTTCCATATAACAAATTTCTTAATATATTTGTGTAAATAAAAAAAGAAGGATAAAAATGGAAAATGTAATATTTTTACAAGAGCGTTTAAGAAAAAAACTACGATTTGTAACTTTTCCTATCATGAGCTGTTTAGCCCTAATCAACCATCAGAAGCTGAATAGGTGTCTTTACTTAGCACCCTACAAATAATTAGGGATAAATTAACTTCTCGACTCACGATTCTTGCCCAATAAGCTTCGACTAGGCAAGCCTTAGTTACCCATGAATTTCTCTTTATATTATCATAGTTAGTAGATGAGTGGTTTGTGAAAATGGTTGTGTGGAAGGGATAAGCTACAGGATGCATGGAATTCGTGTGAGTAACCCGAACATTCATGTGGGGTGACTCGGAACGATCAACGTGGCTTGATCATGTGAGTGACCCGGAGTCGATAAAGCGGAAGATCAAACATGACCCAAACTCAACCACCTCAGGTATCGAGGTAGATAGGATTGGAGACTTGAGCAAACAGATATCCTCGGGCATGGGAGATAAAGCAAATGGAGCATGAGTTGCAGTCCACTTGAATGACATTGCGTAACATCCGAGAAATATACCTAGTCGTTTCGAAATGTTTAGGGTATTTTATGCTTGAGAATTTGAATGTTTCGTGAATTAAATGCGAAACATAGAAGCGAACCGGAGGAGATTTACAAGACTTAAGGACAAAATTGTAATTTATTAAAAGGGGCTTAAAAGTTATAATTTGAAAAAATTTATGGGCGAAAGAAGAAATAATAGGGGTGTTGTCTAATTCTAGAAGATTAGAGGCCAAAATACAATAAAAGGAAGTTGAAATTCAAATGAGTCGAGTTGAGAAGGACTTGAAGGCAAATAAAGAAAATTTAAAAATGGGTTTTATTTAAAGGCGAACTTATGGCCTTAGCAAACATGGAAGAAGAAGACCAGAATTTCGTCTCGAAAGGAGAGAGAATAGTAGAGAGGAGAGAAAGAGAAGGAGAGAAAGAAGAAGAAGAGGAAGAGGAAGAGAGAAGAAGAAGAGGAGAAGAAGAGAGAAGCCATGATAAAAGGTATGGAAACTGCTTGTGATTATGGATTCTATGAGATTTACAGCATGGATCTTTGGTTTTGTATGATTATTATCTTGTCGAGCCTAGGGTTTGGCTAGGGTTTCATCCCAAAACCATTAATTATGGAAAGTAAGGTGGATAAAACCTTAAAGAGTACAAGAAGCATATGAAATCCTCTCTTTGAGGATGAATTGATAGTTCAATGGCAAGTAATTGAGTTAGGGTTTGGAACAAACCCTAACTAATCATCATCTTTGAGTTGTGTATGGGTCTAACCCCATTTTAGAATGATTTTGGAGGAATTCGAAAGAATTTGGAAGAAAGATATGTAATTGAAGATGAATTGAATAGAAAGATATTCTGAGTGAATTTGAAATGGTTTTGTGTGTGTTTGAGTGTAGAGTTGATTTTGAGTATCCAGTATGAATATGCTGCTCTACAATAGGCAACTTCGGGTGACATGTCTGCAGTACACCACATGAACATGTCTGCGTACACCACAATTGTTTTCTTGTTAGGCCCGATTTTGTATTTTGACCATAACTTGCTCATTTCTAATCCGATTTGAGTGATTCAAGTTGCTGGGTAAAATAGACTTCAAGGATAACCAAACATATGGAAATAGGAATTGTCAAATTTTGACTCTAAGTGGCCCTAAAATTCACTCAAAGTGGGGCTATGTGCAAGACAATTCCTGCATCAGTTCTGATCATAGAGTAGTCCGGGTTGTTTCGGACGTATCTTGAGTTTCGGTGCTCCGAATTGGGTGATTCCAGTTGGAATAGAACTTTTAGCACCTTAAATTTAAAGGATTACAAAGAACCAGTGTCAAATATGGAGACAAGGCACTGGAAAATGAATATTGCAAATTGTCCCTCGGGTAAAATCGGTAAACCGACTAGTTGACATGAAAATGCCATAACTTGAGTTTGGAATGATTCCAATTTCTAAGTGAAATAAATTCATGGAGGGACAAGAAAACTTGAATGATGTGTGGATAGGCATCATACCGTACAAGTATCCGAAATGCCATATGGAATAGGCATGAAACCTGAATTTGAGATGAAACCTGAAAACGAACTGAAATCTGAACATGAAAAGAAAAATGTCATGAACACAGAATGTGATAAAGATGGCTTACCAAGTTACGAAGAGTATATGATCATATGGTACCTAGGACGAAAGAATGAATGATGAGTGGACGTCGATTTGGTGTCGGCACTCTGACGAGTGCCGGCACTTCGATTGGTGCCCGACGCTCTGTTTGGTGCTTTGGCACTCTGAGTGCTTGGCACTCTGTTTGCGTGGGCAAACACGTTTGATTGGTGCTCGCACTCTGCTGATCTTCTGGCACTCCTGTTGCATGAGCGGGCACGTCACGATGCTCGGCACTCACCGCTGGGTGCTGCGGCACTCTGTGCGTGGGCGGGCTACGTCTTGAGGCGTGCTCAGGCACTCTGTTGGTCTTCTGACACTCACAGTATATTGTACCTTGGTGCTGGCCCATCTTTGGCATCTTTACTCATTTCTTATGATTGGTCCTGGAGTAGTCGGGTCGGACATATAATAGACCAACTTCGAATAAAGGGAATAAGGAAGTAAAGATCTCACAGATATACCTCTGTACATACGTGCATATGGTACCCTCACAATTTTTATACGTGTGATAGTCACGTAGTACATCTTTGGTGCCTGTATACTAAACTCATGTAACTTTTCTTGCGGAGTCCGAGATGATAATAAGCTGTTATAAGTATAAGTCTGAATAAGAATAAGCTACGTAACTCCCATAAGTCAGAATGAACATACGCGGAAATATAAGTATAAAGTTACGCAAGAAGAAACTACCTTAACTCCTACGGAATCCAGAATAAGTATAAGTCCGTTGTTACCTAAAGGGTACTCTTGTATCAAATAAAAATAAGTATAAGTTCGCCCAGTACCAGTACTCGTATGATGGAAATAAGTATATGTATCTATTAAGATCTGTAGCACTTTATGGACTAATGTCCATGATATGTATCTGCATCGATACGTCGGCCTTGTATGTAATCTGATTATGATGATTGGATTCCGAGCTTATTGTACCTCAATTTACTATACCATATAAGGATAGGAATCGAAGTAAGACCAAGTATATCTTTCAGTAAAGGCCCGATTATAAGTTCGTAAAGACAAGTATAAGTTACGTAATACATGTATGAGATGCGAAATACATGTATAAGGATTACTAATAATACATATAAGGTCGAAATACAGAGTATGTGCTCAGGAATATCGGTATAAGTTCGGTAAAAGACCCGATTATAAAAGTTCCGTAATATACATGTAAGATGCGAAATACATGTATAAGTTACGTAATACAAGTATAAAGTTCCATTAAGACCGAGATTTACTTCATAGAACAGGTATAGTCTGATACGATTATAAGTTTTTGTAGTACTTCACGGGTACTTTCGTATAAGGATAGGGTTGGCAATACCGATTATCGTTCCCGTGGCATATCTACAGTAATTTTTATGGGTACTTTTATATCAGAGAATAAGCTCCGTGTAAGATCCAGTACAAGAAAAGATCAAATTACAAGAATAAGTTCGGTAATGCAAATTATGATTCCGGTAAAGATAGGTTGTAGTAGAACAAATTGTGAATGCGAAGTACCCGGGTATAGGATTTTGTAGTATGCAATTTGCTTTGCATTATCGGGGTAAGTTCGCCCAATACGTTATATGTTCCATTAATATCTCGTGGTACTTTCGGTACCTCCGAACAAGTGTAAACTCCATTAGGATAGAGGTATAAGTTAACAAAGCTCTCACGGAGATGCGAGGATGGAGATATAAATACTGTCGATTAAGTACCTCTGTATAAACATAGTTGTAACCCCACATGGGAGATCGAGAATAAGTATAAAGTGCAGACAAATTATCGATGTAAGTTCAGATATGTATGTCTGTTTTTAGGACTAAAATAAGTATAATAATGCGATACAAAACATAAAGTATAATATATATCCTCGGGAGATAAGTATCGGTCCTTGAAGTTGAGAGTATGTCCTTTGGGAGATACGAGATATATATAAAGTCCCGAATAAGAATAAATGCACACTATAAGTATAGATCAAAGTATTGCTTCATAATTATAAGACCAGGATAAGAGGGAGTGGTGCGGTGTGAGATCCAAATAAGGATAAGTACGCCACTGGGGTGTAATTCAGTAAGTATAAGATTGTTTAAATATAGGAGTTCGGTCTAGTAGATGAGAGATCTGAATAAGCTTAATTTTTGTTACAAGAACATTTATGTGTGTAGTATGGCAATCTGAACTCTGAAGATTTTGATATCTTGTTCGGTTGCTCACATTGTGTTTGTATAAGAAATGTTTTTGGCGTAAAAGCAGCACGGGTTCTTAATCGGGTGTAGATGCGGAGAAGGCGTGCGAAGACATCCGGCATCTGGCGGTGCGCACTTGTGAGGTTCACTGTATAGGTTCATTAACAAGGTTGTAGTAAAAGCAAATATAGTTTTTGTATTTGTAAATGGGACTCGATAAGTATGTATAGATTTGATGGTCCACCCTCCCAGGTGCAGTAGTTCTTTTGATATATAATAGTGTTTAGTGCATTGAGTGGGCCATACCCACGGGTATAGGATTCGGCTTTAAAAAAAAAATCGAGATAAAAGAGTCGATGTGGTCGCACCCGAACTGGTTCGGATCCATAACTCGGTCGGATTTGGGAATGGGGTGTACATTAAATGGGTTAATGTATAAATTAATGGGGTGATGCTACAAGGACATTGAGGCCCTCATACATTGCTCATCCCATAGCCGGCACACCATGTAACCGTGGGTATATAATGTATGGGGATGTATTCGGTTGGGGATTGAGATTTTTAGAAATAATAAACAGTTTGGAAGGACAATGCGAAACCTTTCATTGCTTTGCTTCCAACTGTTCAATGGTGAAATTCCTTCAAGTTACAGGCCTACGATGGACCAAAGTGCATTAACTTTCGGGGAAGAAATGTTAAAAGATCAATAGGAATCCCACGGCGTGAGTTAGCCTCATTCTTGGCACTAATGACCTTGTGGACTGGCACTAACCTTTGTGGCACCACCCGGACCGCCGTTCCTCGCCATGGTAATTCGGCGTTACTGTTTGCGATCTGGTCCGCGGGTAACTACTCTCCTTCTCCTCCCGGGGGATCATCTCTTGTTAGCAATGCCCGGCCGAGCAAAACTCCCGCCCTTTCAGCGACATACGCGGATCTCGTAATTGGCGCTTTTAGATGGCGTGTTATCGATCTCGTTTTCCTCACCATCACCGAACTAGACACCACGCCACCGCTTTTGCGCCAAAATTTCAGATGTTCAATGGCCTTTAGGATCCTTTCGACCACCTAATGCATTACTGACACTATAAACAGGGAACAATACTCTATTGTGTAAAGTCTTCTGCTGATTATTCCTGTTGGGCTGCTTGTCCACGAGTTTCTTGACTGGCTCTGATACAATTAACTCTTTTCAGGGTGCTTGGTTGAGATGCGTCATAATATATGTGCTTTCCGGTCGGAAGAGACGGGCGTGACTAGCCTTTCACTTCCGAATGGGAGTTTGAGTCATCGGGAAGCCGTTCGCCCGAGGAATGCCGATTTTAATTCCACATGGGTTCCATCCGTGATTGACCCGAGTTGTTACAAAGGGAGCCGGTGCGCCATGCTTGAAGGGACAACATAGTCGCGGCTAAAGGTCACTAGCACAATGGGCACCTAACATTACCCACGGGAAGCAAAGGGAAGAGAAGGCGAGATGGCCCGGGACTTGCGAGGCGCCGATCAGGGCGGAGACAGTGGCACATGGCGGGGTTTGTGGTTCAGGGTGCCACCTTCGAGCTCCTCTTCCCTCATTAAGTCCCTTTAGGGGTTTTTGGTGGCCTTGGCCTCAGCGGGAGACCAAGGGAGGGATAGAATCCACAGTGCTACGAGTTATCATCGGGATGTGGGCACTAGATCGATGATTGTCGACATTGCCCAGCCAGGTGTTGGAACTTCTTGGTCATAGAGGACATCCAGGAATTACATTGATGAGGCCAACCTTGAAACAGCTCAGAGGTCCCTACCATCCCGGGCTCCCACCGTTGATAGATACCATCACCAAATTGGCTAGAAAACATAGCCCAGGGGTAGTCATGCTCGGGGGATCCATGCTTGAGAATCAGCTCGGCTTCTCAGAATAATATCCATCTATCAACGGGCTCCTTATGTTCTCGAGGTCTCCCTTGAGGCCGTATCCCATGCCTCAGCGCAACGCGTAGTTCTGCAGGTCGAAACACCTAATGAAGTGAATGCCCAGTGGACCTAGCATGCTGCTCGACCTCCTACACACAGCTGCCTTGCTTTTTGAAATTTCATCGCCTCTCTGATCCTACGATCAGGAAGGATATTGTGGACCGGCAACGTGTGTAAAATGTACGCCTATGTGCAAGTGCGCGTCGCCCCAAGTAATATGGTGTACTTATGAGTGCGAATATCGATCCGCGAGGGAAGGTGTATTATTTCTGAAAGGTTACCTTTTAGATAATATGCAGATATATGATTTTAAGAAGAAGAAGTAAGTATGTAAAACTTAACTAAACTATTGATTTTTCTGAATTACTGGAATTGAGAACTAGGGTTATATCTCCCCTATCACATTCAATGGATTAATTTTCTAAAGATGTGTGTCCGATTTATTTATTTTAGTAATAGCCCGATGGCGGGGTGATCTTGCCTGCGAGATATCCTCTCTGGGGGTAATATCCGCCTATCTAGATGAATAGAATCGGGTATATCTCTATCCGACTCGGTATTCGAAATGCCCGTGTCTCTAACCCAAATGCCACACATCGAACACCGAATATCTCTATTTGAATCAGCGAAGAAATTTACTCTACGGATCCACTGAATACCCTCATCTCTCGAATCTAGGATCTCGAGTGTAATTATGCTAATGTTGGCGGAACTTGTTATCACATGCCAATTGACTTACGAGAAATAGAGCGAGATGTAACGGGGTGATAAACATTGAATAATATAAAAGATCAAACTTTAATCCACTCAACATATGATAGGGTTCGATATAACCACAGAAATAAATCTAAGAACATACTAAATGAAAAGATAAAAATGTTTAGTATTAAAAACCACTTGATTCTAATATCAAAAATAAGAAAGATTACAAATCCGAGGCACTTCCTCGATAAGTGTCCTCACGCTGCGGAATTCGATTGCCTCGGGTCGATGCGTCTCCCATGCTGATTTGAGCCCTATTTTTGCTTTTAATGATGATGTGGATCTAGTCTTGTGTCGCGTTTTCCACTTGGCTGTGTTGACTGACGTCGTGGCGTTGGGCGTGTAGTGGGGCGTCGACGTGGCATTACACTCTTGCCTTGGTCAATTGCTCGAAAAATGCTTCAGGAAGTACACTCTTTTGCTCGATTGTATCTGTAACCAAACAAAACACCAAATCAGGAGCCTGGCCACAAAAAACTATGAAATTACTATAAAATAAATATAAAGAAATGAAAGGCCGGCTGCGAGTTATAGTACTTGAGTCATTTTGGGCACACTCATCACACCCAGAGAAACTTAGTTTCTTACTTGTCCCCCAATGAGAATGAACTAGGCAGACACATATCCGACCTACTAAAAACTAACACTAAAATTTGTGTTGCACATCTTTGAAAGAGTAAGGGGATCAGACTCACCACTATTTCTTTGTTTGCTCGATTCACGAGGTGCATACAGAAGTGTTCGGCACTGAAAGCTTCAGTTGAAATAGGTAAGAGTGACTAGTGCATCGAATCCCATGGTACTCAATAGCCTTTCCCAAAGCTTAGCCATTGCTTATAATGAATGACCTCTGAAATTATATGTCTAGGATTCGAAACACCCCAGGCAGGCTAAGCTCCACCTATTTGGAAGAAGGTAACTAGAAAAGGATAGGAACGCACCCGATTTATTCCACGACCAATGCAGAAACCTACGTGCCAAAATAAATGCTTAAAGAAACCTAGTGCGAAGTTTTACATTTGGAAGTGTTCTGGCCGCGGGGATCCGTGATGACCCACAGTTAGATTAAAGGCGCGGGCGTGAAACCCTTCAAACTTCACCCGAACACTCAGCGAATAAAGGCCCTAAGGTTGCGTGAATGATCCATCTCTGTCCCATGTAGTGGCGGTAAAATCAACAACTCAGCGATTGGCTCGGGGCATTAAACTTTGATAGGCCCCTTCGGGCTGTGCGGGATTCGATTGGATGATCCGCTTATTCTTATCTGAGATACCTATTTTTGTCATTGTCTTTTCTTTTCACTTTTCTATTGTTTTGCTGTGTTTTCACTTTTGTTTGGGGCTCGATGGCAATCTCTTTTTGTGGGTGTCCATACCTTAAATGGTTCGAGTCTCCCAAGGTTTAGTCGAGACTACGATGTAGTTAGTCTCGGCGCTATCATGCTGAAGGTCATTGTAGTGTGTGAGTGTGATGGGGTTCTTGAGAAGCTTGGTGTCTGACTATTCGGGATTGGTTCACTAACCGCTTTCCATCTATTCAACCTAATTCACAGAGCATCAAAACATTGTATGCATTTGAACATTCATGTTAATAAGTAGGTCAGTCAAGTGATCTCGATTTTAACATGGCACACAAACGAAGCAGGTATTACATATAAGTTGACTAACCTGGCTTCAAACGAACTACATGACCGGGTAAATTTGAACTAAACATGAACTAAATAGAAACACAACTATCTTTAGGAACAATATAAAAAGCACTATAAAAGCAAAAGCACTATAAAAACACTAAGAAACAAAACGAGAACTAAACTAAGCGAAAACCACGATCCTTACCCACACGGAAACAAAATAGCGGTGTCCCCACGAATAAGAAATAAACATAAAAGAGGTGAAGGGTACTCCCTGGTGAGATCACGGCGGTGAGTGGTGGAGGTGGATGGTGGAAGGCAGGGGCCCCCGTGCGATCACGGGTGTAAGATCCTGGCTGGCTGGCTGAAATGGTGGCTGGTTGGCAGCGATCGTCTGCCCTGCCTCTGCACGGGAGGGGCCTCAAGTCTGTGTGACGAGGGACGCGGTGCTCTTGAGTCTCATCCCGAATCGTCAAAAGCGCTCGGTGAGGAGAGCAGGAGTCCTCAGGTGCAGGGAAGGGCCCGGAGGGCTGCCGCCTTTTGTGGGCTGTGGGGTGGTGGTGGGGTGGGTGGGACGGGGCGCGTGTCTCCACGGGGTCGCCCGAGGATCCACTCGCGGGCGATACTCCGCGGCTCGTCCTCGTCGGAGGGCTCACGGCTGTCCTTAGGCCTTCGGGTTGCGGGACCTTGAGGTGTGTCCGCTTATGTCTCTTGATTGGGTGGCGAAGCACGAGTGTCGATTAATCGTCGAGGGCGCGACCAGTTTGCACGGGCGAAGATAAGGAAGGGGGTGCCCCGAGTTCATCACCGGCGTCTGGTTATGGAGGATGGCGTCCTCTATAGCACGCCCACATCAAAAGGTATATCTGCCAAGATGGCGTAATTAGCGGGGCAGCAGCGGTCACTTCACACCGTTCGTCGTCGGGCCGAGGCGACGTGATGAAGTGATAAACCTTAGGGATAAAGCCAAATGCTTGGCGCGGTAGCTGCGCGGTATACTATTGATTTTCCACTCCACCCCGGAGCCATTGGTCGATACGCGTTATAACCTCGGGAGTGGTCGAGGATCACTTTCGTGGGCCAGGTCGAAGGCCTCACGAAGGGACATGCTATTGTAATAACTATTGATGACTCATGCGAGTCGGCCAATTAATGCCCGCACCGACTTTCTTCAAAACGTGGAGGCGGGGTTGGCGTAGAACTCGCACCACACCTGCATCATTTCTTTGGATGAGGTGGATTTGGCCTGGCTCGCATGCATCCATAAGCGCTGATGGTCTTGAAAATCTCGAGAATTGTTGAATCCCCTTCTCCTTGATGAATGATCGGTTTTGCAAATATGGTGCCAGCCGATCGGGCGGCCTCGCATTCACAAAGCCGCATGAGATCGTGGTGGAGTCGGGTCCTCAACGGAGTCGGCTAAGCAGCGGCTTCAATTACCGCCTCTTGCGGTTATATTGACTGGGCGACACATTGGTCGGGGCACCAAAGTGAACAGCGGCTTAGACAAGCAAAAACACCTAGTGTGCAACTAACCGAACCGAAACTACTGAAGTGTGTTAAAAACAAAAAACTAACTATGACTCCAGACCACAGAATAGACTAGCAAAACCACTAAAATAGAATCTCTAAGAGACCACCAGACCAGAAAGCGCAGGAATGCCACCCCAGGCTGGGCAGGCACAATGTGGTGGAAATGCACCACAAGGACCGGGAGCCAATGTGTGAGAGAGCTACCGGGATGTCTGTGTAATTCAGGAAGCGTCTCTAAACCTCAGGCCAGGGCGTGGCCAGAGAAGGCTGGGTGGGTAAGTGAAGTGTAAATGACAAAGAGATGGCTAAGGGTTTAGAACCTTGTGGGTGTCTTGAGGTGAAGAGCCCGAAAATGAGCCGTTCTTAGCCTTAAAGCGGAACAGCGTCGGCGGCCGGTCGCGAGAACAGCGTCGGCGGCCCGATGACGGTGTGAAATGCGCCAGCGTCGGGCGTCTGGGCGCGTGCGACGTGGCCAGTCATGAAAATCCCGCGTCGCGGCGTGAAATCACGTCGCGGCGTGGCGGAGATGATACAATTTGAAGTCGCGGCGTGGGATCGTCGGCGGTAGCGAAGAAGGATACAATTTGGCGTCTAGCGTGGGAGTCCACGTCGCGGTAGCCAATGAACTATGGATCGAGTAGCCAAGCACATGCGCGTGTAGTGATCTCTTGATGGGAAGCCCTCCCAGCTCGTGCTTGTGACTTTATGGACTTGTAATGCACCTCTTGAGGCAGATCTTCCCACTAGGCATTCGCGGGTTCTAAAATTAGTCAAACAAGTAGAAACCACGAATTCTGAGGAAGAAAGTAGAAACCACTATGAAAATAAACAATAGAAATTGGAACTAAGAGAGAGAGAAGAAAAAGGGAAAAGTTTAAAGAAACTTGGGTTACCTCCCAAGAAGCGCTATGTTTAATGTAGTTGGCTTTCGACGACCGGTCATGATATTAACTCGAGGGCTTGAACTCCTTATGATATCTGGCTACATCGATGTATAACTTGTCGAGGAATGTTTGCTTGTTTTTGCGGGGAAACTCTCGCCTCCATAATCTGACTTGATCGTTGGGTGGTATTGTAAATGTGCCTTTCTCGGGATGTGTAACCACTTTACCAATGCGAAAAGACCTTGGTCAATGTGAAGGCGGGACCATGGCGGAAGCAATTTCTTTGGAAAAATCTTTGGCGGGAATTGAATAGAAAAGACTTGTTGTGTCGTAGTGAACTCCCTTTACGGTGATGTGTTTGTCGGTGCGGGCTTTAGTCTTTTCGCCTGCGTCTTGAGTTTCCGCAACGTTGATTTATCAGTTCAGCGGTTGGGCGATCGTTTCGCCCGGCGATGCTCTTATCCGTATTTAGCGTCAGGTGGCCCGATAGGCTCGGCATTTCGGTCTTTGGAAGATGACACGCTTTACCATAAAGCGATTACGACGGTGACATACCCCCGAAGAGTTTTAAATCTTTGTCACGGTATGCAGAGTGCATAAATCCATCTTTTTAGACAATCCTTTCTGGGTGATACATCTTCGAATGTATTTGATTTCTCGATTTGATACCTCTGCATCAGGAATTCATTGGTGGTATCACGAAGATATCTGATGGCGATACCCATGCTTTGCAAACGCCATCCGTTACCTTATTGCGGAAATGGGTACCATTATGTCGTGATCAGCTCGAGGAGTTCCAAAGCGTGAGAATATATTGCTCTTGTGGGGTGAGCACAACCTTGGCATCATTGGTGCGTGCCAGGAATGGCTACCCACTTTGAGACCGCAGTCTCGCCCGACAAGATGTCTGAGTTCTTTGTATGATCTGCGAGGAAATGGTCGTGAAATCTATCATCAAATGAACAATTCTACCTCGAAAATGGGATGCATGGGTGGCTCGTCCTTCTAAGAGATGTTCCCCATTCGTTGACATTTTGTCACAGAAGTGGGGCTTGAATTGATGAGCATCTTTAAGCAAAGGGAAGGCGGGTAAGAAGCCTGATTGGAAGTTTTAACCCGAGTTGCGCTATTCTCGGCCACCCAGTGTCAGCCACCGCGGTAGGTCTTGACAATGGTTTAGAATGCTCTGTATTTCATCTTAGGACACATCTCCTTATGACTGATCGGTAACGGTGTGCGCAAAATTGGCTCTCCCAGAATGGTAATTATGATGATTTAAAGGTGTCACGAAAAACCTCTTTTACTGGCGATAGTTTAAATTCGGAGGGACTACTTTGGCTACCAAAATAAAATTCCACATAATCTGGTCGTAGAGCGCCCTCTTTTCCTCGATAGCTAAAGAGTTTCTAAATCACGAAGTCGTCATTCCTTTGCGGGACATCATCTTTGGCTTGATCGTGAAAGATGATCACACTTACCAGTTTTGAGTACCTTTCTGTGCACAATTTCCACGCCAATTCTTGCAATAGAAGACCAGGATGTCGGTTTTTGTCTTTCTTGGTCATCAGTAATAGCGCGAGAATGATCGGTGAGCACCACGACCTTGTTGCCAATCAAATGTGGCTAGAACTTGTCAAAAAGCAAAAAACCTGTTGGCCCGGGTTCTTTCTGCTGTGAAGCAGCATATTCTGGTGGTACATCATTCGAGGTTCTACTAAGCATAATGGTCACAGAAGAGATTTTCTCTCGTTTACGCCCAGGCCCTTGTCAGCGTCGCGGCGTCACGCGGTTGTGGAAAAAGACCGAATGCGGTGCCACGGCAATGGGGCGAAACCAACGTCGTAACCGCGAGAATGCATGCGAAAACATTGCCGGGAATCGATTAAATGGGATCCCTTGAGGACTATTAAGGGTTGAGCGCGGCGATTTTCTGTCATGAAAAATCAGCCGATGAAACGCCTATAGAATCGGTGTGGCACAAACTTGGCGAATCACTTTTCTTGTGAGGTGGGGTAACTTCTCGATTGCTTCAATCTTATTATCTACCTCTGTCCTTTCTAGTGAGATAGATGTCGAAAGGACATTACCCTCTTGTACCATGAAATGGCACTTTTTCAATTAATTACTAAGTTGGTCTCTTCACATCTTTTGGTCTGACTCAGAGTTCTGCAGTTATCAAATGAATTTCCATTCTTTTGAAAAATAAATCCGTATTAAGAATCTCGATTTAAATCTTACTCCCACCATAATAGAATATGTATCGCACATAGTTGAAAATTTGCAGGTGCATTGCACGGAGTCAAAGGGCATCAGCCCAGGAATGCGAATGTACCATAAGGACACGTGAATGTTGTCTTCTCGATCTTGGGAGCTGTGGCTTGGTGGTTATGGCAGGAATATCATCCCAGCGATAATATTCATAACTTTGCTGTCGATCGAGCATCGATCTAAAGCAATGAGAAGAAATGATATTAACTTCCGGTGGCGCATTTGACTTCCGATAATCAATACAAATCTCCATTAAAGCGTTCACAGAATGGCGGTAAGATGTTGTTTTCAATCACGTGGCGATTTGTTTCCTCGCTGCCATTAGCTACTGGTAGGCTTACCCATGCGCATGCGATGGGATAAATCACCCACAATTAATACAGCCATTTAGCACTTCTTTCTGGGGCGACCTCCCGCCATTTTATCGGATTTAACCTCCTCAACTGCGAAGGTCTATGTCCCTCTTCAGTAAATCTGATGCATGCACATAGAAGGATGAGAATCCCTTTGAGATCGACTAGAGACCATCCGAGGTGCATGTTTGTGATCTCGAAGGAACCTGTTAACTACTCTTCCTCTAGTACGTCGAGATCTTTGAAATGATCACGGGTGGTGTAGATTCTACCCAAGGTATGCATACTTCAAATGGCTGGGTAAGGAGTTTTTGTTTCACATCTTGGGGTGATTTACTTGATGATGGGACCGGCGTTTTAACTCCTTCGCACGAGAGAGATTGGGAGAGTATTTAAGTCCTGTGTGTTAGGAAAGAGTCCATCAAATTTGTGTGTTCAACACGCCTCTTGGCTCGGGTTCTCAAGAACCATTCTCCACAGGCTAGTCTCAAGGGATTGGGTGAGGACACTTGGCTGAACCTCTAGCCTCAACCATTTAAACCTGAAGCAAGTATCTTCTGCTTTGGGTGTCTCGCTTTACCTTGAACACGTTCAGAGCTTGCTTCCCTCTTCTTGTATTGCTCGGTTTGATTCACCTTTGAACATATCAATCATTGCCACCTTAGGTTATTGAAGCAGTCTACCCAAAGATTATGTCGATTATTTCTTTATCTTCCTCCATATCAAAACAATAAAATCTCTTTGGAAAGATAAATTTGTACAGGCCTTTGCCAAAGACATCTTCTATTATCCCTCTCGGATCTTCAGAATCTGTCGAGGCGGCAGGAAGAGTGATGACTATAGTCGGGGCGAGCCTCTCTAATCCCAAACTTTGAAAATGGATAAGGGCATAGTTAATCTTGGCACCAATCCGCAGGTCTCTTTCAAAAATAGCATTTCCAATTGTGCAAGGGGATAATTGAGCTACACTGGATCTTTGAAGCCTGCGGCTTCTCGATATGTACTTTGCATTCCCTCCGATTAAGTTCTTTGTTTAATCTGACTAACTTCTCTTAGGACAAGATGTCTTTCATAAATTTTCACGTGGCCCGGGCATACATACAAGGCATCGACAAAATGGGATATTAAATGTCACGACTTTTGAAGACACATCCATAATTTATTAAGCCTTATCCGGTTTATGCTTCTTAGAGAATGGCTGTGGGTAAGGCCGGTATCTTGGCCTTCTTGGTAGAAGTTCTCATTTGTTCTCTGAGGTACATTCTTTATACGCATCATCTTTGCTATGGTGAATGACCTTCAGTCTCTAAGCATTCTATAGCCGGGGTTGTAGCGTATTTCAAATTCTTTCCCTTCTGGCCTTATTGCTAACATGCTCATTCCATCTCTTCTTGGGTTTACCTCAGTGCCAGTAAGAACCGGTTGTCTTTACGTAGGTAAGTTTGCCATTTTGGCCCATTTAACCTCCAAAATCCTGCATTTGTCTTTGCTCAGTTATTCAAGCGGGTTGCTTGCCTGCATGCCCCCTTTAGTCATTCATGAGCAGCGAGTGGGAAGTTAACGCCGTGGCAGGCTTGTTCTAAATCAGCTTTTTACTGCGGGGTGTTTCTAGTTCGCGGGTTCGATGGCATGTGATACGATTATTCGCCATCCATACCCTTAGAATTGTTCGACTATTACGGTTCGATTATTCACATGCCCTTGGCCCACGGTTACATTATTCACGCCACCCTTGGCTGGTTACGGTCGATCGCTGTTTCCCTTATGCGGTCCCTTGCTTCTTTGTGAGATTGATTCTGATTGAACCTCGACCGCAGTCACCCAGGCTTGCTCTGGTGGGGTTTCGTGACATTCGTCTTTGTTGTCACGGTCCTACGGCATTCACGACTCCGTGGGTAATTGTATGGCATTTCTTTGTTCCTTGCGCCTATTTAGTGTTTGGTCGGTACGTGCCACATGATTCACGATTGTTGGGGACTCGTATACGTTTCCACCCACCCGTGTTTCTGGTGTAGCCTTCTCTCTGGGCCGTTGGATTAGTGTTAATTATCGTCTTCTAAGATTTCATAAGCAGTGCAATGGTTTTCTTTATCGGTGCTCCTCGAGGTACGAAGCGCCGATGGTGTTCTAGTTACTTTGCGGACCATTTATGTAAGAGGTGTGGAAATGTTACATTAATTAGATTGGTGGCTGGGCACTTCGATATTGTGATCATGTAGCCTTCCGGGTTCTCCTCCCAGGTGTCGACAGTATGAATTATCCACTGCGGTGACCACAAATTTTGAAGAAAGATGATTTAGGCTGAGTGTTCTAGTCATTCTGCGAGGTAGTGGATGGTGGTGGCCCGGTTGCCAATGTTGGCTCTATCCCAGTGAAAGTGGAACCATGGTAACCTTGAAGCTTAACCCATTAACTCGAGATTGTACTTGATAGTATCGCGAGCCGAACTTAGTCAAATGCATGTCGGGTTCTCATGGGGTAGTCCATGGAACAAGATATTCTGAAGCATCGGCCGTGGCCGGCTGGTCGAAATTGTTTGTAGCGAATGGGGTGGTGCGTCGATAGTGTCACGAGCGACGTTGGTGGTAAGCGATACTCGTCCCCAGTAGCATGAAAGGATCATCTGGTACATGCCTCAAATGATGCAGGTGTGATTCCTTCCATGATTCAGCTGGCCTCTATTTGTGGATTCGATGCGTTTCAATGCCAAGATTTTGCTCTTGATGTTTTCCACCCAGTTATTGGATTTCATCTGTCTTTGCATTCCTCACATTCTCGTAGCGATCTGTGCGAGTCTTTACAGTTCGGGATCAAACGGGTGTTGGTTAGATTGATCCTCGACGTCGCATGTGCTCCATTGATACTGCTTGCCAATAACACACGATTAACAGAGACCAGAATTACCGGCACTTGGAAAAATAAACAAAAAGTAAAGGAAATTTCAGGAGTAATATCAGGTAGCGAAATTCTATGCTCCGATCTAAAGCACTTTCCCCTTGAGCGGCGCCAAAGGCAGTGCGAGGCGGCGCGATGTGTAAAATGTACGCCTATATGCGAAGTGCACAGCGTCGCCCCAAAGTAATGTGTACTTATAGTACGAATATCAGTCCAGGGGAAGGTGTATTGACTACAAAAGTTACCTTTTTTTAGATAATATACGAATATATGATTTTAAGAAGAAAGTAAGTATGTAAAAACTTAACTAAACTATGGATTACGGTGGATTCTTTTGGAATTGAGAACTAGGGTTATATCTCCCCCTATCACATTCAATGGATTAATTTTCTAAAGAGATATTATTAGTAGATTTATTTACAATAATAATAAGTGGTAGGTGATCTTGCCTGCAAGGGATATCCTCTCTCGAGGTATATCGCTGTCATAGTGAATAGAATCGGGTATATCTCTATCCCGACTCAGTATTCCGAAATGCTTAAATGCTCTAACCCCAAATGCCACCGTCAGGTTCGGAATATCTCTATTTGAATCAGCGAAGGCTGCACTCTACCGAGATCACACGGAATACCCTCATCTACTGAATCTGGGATCTCGGTGTAATTATGCTAATGTTGGCCGAGACATTATCCATGTAATTGACTCTGAGAAATAGAGCGAGATCGTAACAAATTGATAAGCAATTGAATAATAAAAGATCAAACTTTAATCCATCAACATATGGCCGGGGGTTTCAATATAACCTTTAAACTAAATCTAAGAACATCTTGCGTGAAAAGATAAAAATGTTTAGTATTAAAAGCATGATTCTAATATCCAAAATAAGAAAGCAGTACAAATCCAGGGCACTTCCTCGAAGTACGTCACTTTCACCTTTCTTTGGAATTCCATGCCTTTCAGATTCGTAAATCTCCCATCCTTGATTCCCGGCCCTATTTTGCTTTTAATGATGATGGCGGATCGTCTTGGCGTCGCGGCGTTTTCCGGCTTGTTGACCACGCATTGACCCGGCGTGCCATTGGCGTTGGACGTCGCTGGCGATGGGGGCCGTCGCGGCGTTCTCGCGGCGATGGGGGCGTCAGCGGCGATAGGGGCGTCGCGGCGATGGGCACGTATCGCGGCGTGGCCGGCCACTGCTTGCCTTGGTCCCGAATTTGCTCCGAAAAATGCTTCGAGGCTGCTCTTTTTGCTCGATTATTGCACCATGACCAAACAAAACACCGTCGGGAGCGGCCACAAACTGTAAAATTACTATAAAAATAAATGTAAAATGAAAAGTGAAGTAGCGAGAGTATAATATGAGTGTTTTGGGCACTCATCAGATATTGGTTGGGTTTATTGGATCATTGACCACTTTGCTCACATTGAAATAGTATTACGATTCGAATTTGGATGTGTCATAGCCTTGGTCCCACTCACAGTGATTGATGAGCCCTCGTCCTTCAGCGTCATTTTGGGTCGCACCTGGATCCATGTGAAGAAGGCATTACCGTCCTCGTACCACTAAGTGTTGAGTTTCCTAACTCCACACAGGGCTGGAGTTTACCATAAGGGAGACCGTGGCTTAACGAAAGCATGCTCGAGGTTAGCGGCCGGGAGGGTGGCGCTTCAACCAAATAACAAACGTGGCTAGGCACTCGCTACTCCGGTACGGGAGGGGATTCAAGGTATCGGGATCCCCCCTACGATTTCACCCTTTATACTACCTGGATAGGCCTGAGAAGGTCTGCTTGGGAGCGCACCTCGCCCGAGAAGAAGTTAACTCCCTGTTATCACTTTTGTAGGGGTCGCTACTTTATTTTTATGGTCCCATGGCTTAACATTGTTTGAACATCCAAAAGGAGTGTAAGATGGTCCAACATAAGCTAAGACGATTCCATTAGAGTCAGGAAGTTATAAAGCGCGAAGTTGATGGCTAGCTCTTGCGCGTGGGGTCATCCAGGAGATTCGGTGCCGAAGAAGGGTTGTCTAACGTCGTGGTTGTTCCCAAGAAGAATGACAAGTGGCGCTTATTATTATGTAGATTATTACAACACGGATAACGCTTGCTCGAAGGATACATTTCCTCTACCACAAATTGATCAGATTCTCGACGTAACAGTAGGGCATCAACTTTTCTCTTTCCTTGACACTTATGTAAATTTCTGATCGGTACGATGTATCCACGATTTCGGCGAACCTAGCGTTTATTACTCTAACATGGATGTATTGCTACAACATAATGCCTTTTTAGCTGAAGGGAATCTTTCGAAGCCACCTACTCGGTACGCTGATGTCCCACATTTTTGAACCCTTGTTAGGAAAGACCATTGAAGCTAACATTGATGACATGTTAGTCGATTGAGAGCCGGGAGATCATCTGAGCGCCCGAGGCGTGGGGCGATGAGGAAAACGCAGGTTGTCATTGTACCCAAAGAAGTGTGTGTTTAAGGTCAGGTTTGGAAATTTCCTAAGGTTCCTGGTAAGCCAAAGGGGAATCGAAATGACACCTAGGCAAGTCAAGACCATCACACAAATGCACCCCCCTTTAACGAAAAAGAAGATATAGACTCTGACAGAGAAGCTAGCGACACTAAACAGGTTCATCTCCAGGTATTCGGATCGACTTCAACCATTCTTCACAGCGTTGAAAGGAGCTCCCTCGAAGGGATATGGATCAGAGTGTGACAAGGCCTTTCATGCTATAAAGGGTATGTTGCCTCCAGTGGTATTTGTCTCGAGCCATTAAATGGTGAGGACCTTTACCTGTATATAGCCACCTCGGCCAGAATAGTGAGCGCGACTTTGGTGAGGTTGAGCGAGGATGGTAAGTAGAGGCCAGGTGTGCCATTGAGTAAGGTCTTGATGGACGTTGAAACAAAGGTATCTGGAATTTTGAGTGAATCCGTTATTTTCGAGCAGCGGTGTTAATGAGAATCAAAACACATGTCTGAGTGCCAAACCGCATCACGAAGGACTATTAATTAATCTCGGCTACCTTGCCATAAACTTGTAAGAGTATAATATGTGAAGCGAAATCTCTTAAAATAAGTCATTTTCAAGCTTTGTTTTGATTTGCTGTGCAAGTGCACGAGGTCAACAAGTAGTAAAAAATAGTTTAAGTCAGGATATCGATCATGAGAGATCTCAAGGGTACCCAAATCGACTACCCGACTGCTCGCTCCCTTTTATTTGGACGATAAAATGATAGTGGAGTCCGACGCATTCGGATCTTTGAAAGTGAAAGAACAAAGGAATATGAGAATAACCCGGCAAATGGGAGATAAAGAATAAAGAATAATGAGTTTCTAATAAAGAAATGAATCTTGAGATAGTTATCCTCGAAGACACATCAATAAGCAGTTATAGTGAACTATCAATTCTGTAGTTAAATCGATAGAGATTTCTTGATTAACTCACGTTTCAAAATCTGTCCAAAGGCAATTGTAGTGCGGTACGGATCTCCACACTCCACATTCCTTTATCTAATTTATGACTGATTCCTCGAGATCACGGGGGAATTAGATAACTTATACTTAAAAGGACTTCCTTAATCTGGGTATTTTTTTCTTTTACAATGCGCTACAGCGCATTTCATGAACATGAAACCTTAACTCCCAAGTTATTGGTCAAGCAAGGATATACAACTTCGATTGCTCCTCTCGAAATTAGGATAGATCAACCTTTCCTTGATTAGATCTCGGCTAACGGGATTGAGATCTCATTATCGAATTGAGGTAACTCTTGCTTGTTTAAGTGGATAACTCATTCGACTCATTCTTGACTTCAAGTGAGAGGGGATTTATCGAAAGTGAGACTTTACCAAACGCAAAGGATCCCCTAATAGCGGGTTGAGTATACCTTCAAAGAACTGAAGGCGTTACCCCGGGATTGTCTTCCTGTGTCACGAGAGGACTACCTTGAAATCGGGGTAATATTGCGATTCTTAACGGGTATAAGAAGCGTGACCAGATCCAAATCAATAAAACCAAAATACGAGTAAATTCGTGGCCCCGAAATTAACAAAAGCGCACAAACGCGACTACGGGAAAGATAAATTCGCGATAGCGTTCAATTAATGGAAGGTGGATTCCTCGATTACTAAATTACACGATCTGACATTCCCTCGATCATGAAAAGCGCAAGTTGGCGAAACAATCGAATTCAGAATTTGTACGAACTTCAAACATTCCCGGTAGTAATTTGAAAGAAATGAAATACGCATTCGGCTTCAGCTAAGCGATAACATCAGTTCGGAAAATCGACGAAAATGAAAATACGAGAGCATAATGCGCTCTAAAAAGCGATGGAACAACAAAATAAAATAAAAAAATAAAAGAAAAGAAAGAAAAATGAGCTTTCAGCAATCCGCACTCTCGCCTCGTGGTCGCCAAGCTACTTTATCGAGCCGGATAAATGTAGGCTTATAGGTTCTAAATCGGGCCCTTAATCCCACAGTCGCCGTGGATCAGAGTATCCACCCGTTACGCTCACGGCCGCGATTTCGTTTCCTTTGTCGTGATCATCGAGGTCGCGACCGATCCCATCGCCGCTTACTTCCGTCACACTATATAAAGCAAATTGATTTAAAGTCATTCTGATGTCGCGACATCATCATCTGTCGCGACATCTTCTCAATGCCTTTAGCAGCCAAATTGTTCTTCCTGATGTCAGCGATCGCCGATATCCCGGTAGCGACTTCATTTAAGCCCTTGCGCCTTCAACCCATGTCTTCTGATATCGCTACCTTTCGACCATGTCGCGACATCATCTTATGGAACCGTAGGCTTCAACCGGTCGCCATGTCGCGACATCAATGTCTGACGCGACATCCCCCTTATGGCTCGCGATCTTTGATTCAATGCTCTCGAATGTCGCGACTTCGACCATGTCGCGACATCAACTTATGGCTTCGCGCCTTCACTTGATGGTTTTTGATGTCGTGATTTCGCCGGCCGCGATTATCGCCAGTCATTTCCTATTAACTTGTCTTCGTACCGTCGCGACTTCGAAATGCTGTCGTGACCTTTACTTCATGAAGTGCTTACCTTTCAACCGAGCGTAGTTCGTGTCGCGACATCAATTTAGTTCTCGCTTGTAACTAGTGCGGATGTCGCGATTATCGCATTGATGTCGCGACCTCGCTTTTATGACTCGCAGTTTTGATCTATCTGCTCTCGATGTCACGACATCGCGATCTTGTCGCGACATCACATCATGCCTTCACAAGTCTCCACTGAGCCTGTTCTTGATGTCACGACTGACCCCACGCCGCGACATCAGCTACCTTCTTCGCTCTTCATGTGCGCTTCATGTCGCGACTTCTATAGCTTGTTATCCCCGGCCGCGACCAACCTGGGCCGTAACCCCAAAACCGCATCAATGACTTAGTCATTTCTTTTCCTTTTGCTCGCCAATTACGTAACCTTTATCCACTTATTTCCGCATTTTCGTCGCTTTTTCTTCTTCTGCTTCCTCCCCGCTAATGACAAATTGGTGAGTTTCTTCTCATACCTCAGATATTAAATATTTCACTTGAACCTAGCAAATAAATGTGTGCCTAATATAGTATGAGAGATGACTTTAAGCTCATCAAACTCCCCAAACTTAAAATTTGCTTGTCCTCAAGCAAAGAAAAGAAAGATTTGTTTTGTCCTAAACAAGAGGATATTTTTTTCTCGTTTTGTTTTATTCTATGAGTGGCATTCAATTTAATTGCAATTCAAGGTATGCAAAATTTTCTGTACATTTAACTTCCAGTCCAATTCAAAGTTGGTCTCGACTTTTTCTGCTATACAAAAAAAAAAACTGAAATGTTGAAATTATTTACAAACAATATAATCTTATTGATCCTGAATAATGAATTATTTCCTTCATTTTCATGTTGTCTATTTAACTCCCTAAGCTCTCTGCCACCTTGATTGTTTCCATTCTTCCAAATTCCATGTTGTTTTTCATATCGACCACTAATGTAGGTGAATTCAAATTCTTCAAGACTTCAATCCAGTCTTTGGGTTTGTGAATGTTGCTTAAAAAAAGGTAGGATGAATGGAATGTTTAGTCGGATAACCCAAAACTCTTTTCTTTCTCCTCAACTTCTATTTCCCTCCTCTGTACCCCCAAACTTCCCAAACTCACGTTGGGATACTACCTGAATTTCTTCTTTCAAAGCTGTGCATGTTCTCAATTCTCTTCTGTACTCCAACTGGGAAATTTTCTCTCTAATCAATCTTTCAGGAATTGTGTTTTTGTTTTTGTCTTTTAGGCTTCTAACACTCTTAGCGTAACTTTAAATAGTAGCCCCCATACCAGATGATATTAGGTACTAGGTGTCAGGAACACCCCTAAGAACCACTGCTCAAGAGAAGTTAAACACAAGACAAAACTATTCTTTTAGCTTTCTTTCCTTTAGTATTTTCCGCTCTTAGATCTTTTCTTCTTTCACCTCCTTTACATCTCTAGCTTTTCCTAAATTAAACCCCCAAACTTTATCTCTTTCCTCTCCTTTTTGAGTTCTTTAGTTATCATGTCTTACCGGAAGACGTAGTGATAAAGGATGGCTTAAGCCACCGGATTATTCTAAAACATGAATATCTTGCCAAATTCAGGACTATAAAAGTAAAAGCACATACATAACAGGTCGGAAAAGCTCAAACTGCTCAAGAACGGCTCGCATCATTTCTCGTCACCCGATCACCCAGATTTCGCCTCAATCAATAATCTAAACAAATTTAACCCGATTTTAGGCAAATTGCGACTAATGTGTCATAAGAGAGTATTCGACTCATTTTTATTGATGAGTAGTTGTTAATTGATATTCAACAGGATCCCGATTTTGCCTGTCAGTATTACAAACTCAAAATCATGTTTTGTTCCTTCAAGAATCACCTTCTTCTATTCCGACTTATCGCTAAATATAAGTATGGCCCTCACTTGTATCAATTAAACTATATGCATTTTGTCCTTATTCTCGCACTTTCCTTCATTTCAGCCTACTTCCTACTCTAATCCTTTCATACAATCAAGCTAATGACCTTCAGCGCTATTTTGAAACTGACTACCTTATTTCCTAATCATGCAACCACAAACATAATATGATTAATCAATGCAAGATACAACAATCATTCGGGGTTTTAATTTCACATTTTATTCTGATTATTTAAAAATAATCATGATATACGCAATTGATAAGATGATAGGGAAGGTTAGCAAAGAGAAGGTCTATTTTTTCTTTCGACGAAAAAAAGGCAAAATGTCGTGTAATCTCAGTTCAAAGTGTTCAAATGATCGTGGAATGGAGGAATTTCATTTCCTCTTTCTTTCTCTTCTTAGTTTCCTCTCGGTCGTTTCTTCAATGATAAATCCCTATTAGAGAGATCAACTTTCTTGTTCAAGACATCTTGTCTTTTCCCAAGCCATTCATTGTGTTCTCCATTTCGTCATGACTTCCAAGAATTTAAAGATCGCTGTTAATCAAATCCAAATTCTTCCAAATTGGTTCTTCCTCATCAGAGGATTCAATCTATCGCTTTTGTCTCTCTCATTCTGCTTGTTTTCAGCTCCTAGAGATTTGTATAGTAATTTGAAACCCTTTATCTCGCTCCCCCAAATTTGTGTCATGCTCCTTATCTTCTTTTCTAGCAATGCTGGGGAGTTGAGCATCTCGACCAAACTCGCTTAGTTATAGAAAGCTTCATGACTCGCTTATTTCCAAGAAAAGATTCGACCTCTTCCTTCATTTCTCTCTCAACTCCTCTCTCCTTGTCGCTCAATACTTTTCCCATCCGTTCCTCTTCTTCTGCTCCGCCTTCCTTCCACCGGTTGTTCTCTTCGATCTCCACCTCATGCTCCCTTTCTTTCTCTGCTAATTCTTCTTCCCACCGGCCGGTCTCTTCTTTCAATTCTTCATACATCCCCTCCCGAATTCTCGTTTAGGTTCCATTCCTTCTCTTTCTTCTATTCTTTCTGCATCAAATTGAGAGCCTGCACTGAATTGTCCTTCGTGCTCCTCGAGCTCTGTTGGAAATTTCGCTTGTACAGATAGGAACCGCCAAGGGGATGGAGAAGTCTATTAATAGCTTTCATCCCAGCTCTTCACATTCGCAAACATGTAATCATTGTGGTCGTGATGTCACCGGTGCTCCGCTCCGACCGTTGGCCCTCTCGGGTCTCTTTTCTCGGTTCTTCAGCCGGGGCTCACCTCCGCTCTTCACCGAAGACTCCCTTTTTCCTCCTCTCGATTTCTCGTCCCTTACCAACTCCCGGCCGGGGCGGGAGGGGTGAAGCTCTTGCACTCTTCTTCGACCCCAAACTCCTTTCACCCGTTCCTCTGCCAGAACTGATTTACTAAGAGGTGTTGCACTCCTCTTGTTTCTTCATGATATGTCTCATGATGGGAGTTCTCAATGATAACTCCTATCGATCTTGTATCCCTTAGTATGGCATACGAGAGCCGCTCTGTTCTCTCAATCGTGCATAAATGTCTTCGTTGGAACCAAAACAGACGCCGTAGTAAACCATACCTTGCTTCTTCCGTGTCTCCTCAAACAGAAGCCTCTGGCTTCCTTCTTCGCCTAATCGCTGCCTTCCATCAAAATAAAGTTTCGTTAAATCTTTCTAAGATTCGGCTTTTCCAAAAATTTCTTGAATTCGGGAGCCATGCTTCAGGTTGTCATGCCATAGCTTCGTTGATGGCCTTCGGCCGTATGAGACCCGCACTTTCAACAAAAACAGCTCCATCCTTCCTTCCTACCATGTCAGGGAATAAAACTCTCTCACCGTCGATATCCCGCCTGCGCGCGCAAAGACCCTCCTCCTCCCATCCTCTCTCAGTTTCATCATCTCCTCGGAAAAGCAGAGTCGAGCCACCTCCTCTCTCGTAACAAAACCCTTGTTAGCGTAATACTTCTTCCACTCTAGAATAAGCTTCATCGAGACTAAATTTCTAATTTCTTCTTCTCCTTTTTCCTTCCTTTCTCGCTCTTTCTCGAGAAATCCTGAGTTTCGGGTGCTTCCGACGGGCGTCTCCGTTTGTTCTCTTCCCGACGGCACTTATCTTAACCGGTTTCCCGATGAAAGCTTCTTTCTTTCTCTCGATTGTTCGTGTTCCCTCATTATCTGTCGAGGTTAGGACCACTGTGATCTCTCACTTTATTGGAAGCAAAGAGAAAGCTTTTCCGATGGTCAACTCACTGTGGTTTTCAGAGGTTGAGATTCAGAGGGAAAACGAAGGCGAATGGTTATGTGGGTTGGAGGAATGAAATAGTATCCACCGCTGTAACTAATCAATGTTTGTGGCCCGATTAATGCTTCATTTATGACTTGTCGCGACTTCAATTCCGCCCCTCCTTTCATTCGAGATCACAACAGGCTTGGAATGAGTAGTCAGTATGTGCCTGATTTATCGCGACATACCCAGGATGTCGCGACATGTCTGGGTTTCAGGAATTATTGGATGTGGCGAAATTCCTTCAAATTTAAAACCTAATTAATCGTCGTGACATCACAAAGGATGTCGGCACATGAATCTCCTTCTTACTACCCACTAATCGTTTCAAAACTCGGTCACGACATCAATGTTATATGATTATTAGCTAATGTCGCGATGATGACCCTTCTGCTAGACCAAAACCTTAATTCAATGATTTCAAAAAACTTTGAATTTAGTTCTCTTGTTTCTAACACACTTAGACATTTATCCGTGACATTTCTGTGCAACTACTTAACAATTAGTTCAATCATACATGCAGATTTGGTTAAAAGAGTAAGGTTACCCTTTTTCTCATGTTGCGACTCCTCTCGCAATTCCCATCGAATCGCTCTATAATTGCAATCGCTATTCATGTCTTGAACCCTGCGTAAGATCACCGCAATAATACGTAAGACTTAGTTAAAAACACAATCATAAATTCTACTAAAAATTTAAATCTATTCTTCTAGAAAACAAATTCCGACTTAATTCATCGCTTGAACTAAAAGAAAGAAATATCTTAAAAATTTAAAATCAGCATTGAAATCCTCGTTGCCCCATTAGCTGCTCGCTTTTGGAGTCATTAGCCGGACTTGCCGGGTTGCGGTACTCTTCTTTTTTCCTTAAGAACCAAGCCTGAGTTCTTCAACTTCCTCCTCCCCGTTGGAGATAATGCTTAACCTTGTCCATTGACCTTGAATTTCACCGCAGCGCCTTTCTCGCTGTTATCAAGCCCAAATGTAGCAGAATTCTTGCTACCAATGTGTATGGCCCGCCTCCACCCACTTTAATTTCCCTCGAATATTTCGCCTGTAGTTAAACAATGCGCAACCCGTTCTCGCTCAACTCTTCTTTTCAAGATTCTCTGATCATGCCATTTCCTTTGTCTTATCTTGTATATTCGGTTACTGTCATAAGCTTCATTTCAGCCCAATCTTACGCTTGGAGCAATTTCTTCTTCCTTTCGCAGCCTCCTTAAAATCGAAGTTTAACTTCTTGATGGCCCATTTAATGTCTGTATTCTGAATTCAAGAGGTAGATGACATTTATTTACCAAAAACAACTCAGAGTGGGGACATTCCAATGGGGTTTTGTATGCGCCTCAGAGGGACCAAAGTGCATCAAGTTTGGAAGACCAACTTTCCCCGCCGAGCTCACGCCTTTCAAGTATTCTTGACTCCCCGTTGAAATTTCTCGGTTGTCCATTGGTTCCAGGATGATAAGCTAAACTCATTATATGCTTGATCCTCCGAAGCCATGAGTTTCCTCAAGAAATATTTTGCTCGCAATGGGTTCCCCCATCATCAACAATGGTTCTCGGGGTTCCAAACCCTCAAAATATTCCTTTCGCGAAGAAACTCACAACTCGGTATAGCATCATTCCTGGACAAGAAATCAAGTTTCACCATTTGGAGACATACCCACTGCTAACAAAGAGGCAAATGTTTCCAAAGGATGGTGGGAAGGGTCCCATAAAATCTATTCCTCAAACATCAAAATTTGTATACCATAATACCTTAGGGCATTTCATCTCGGCCGCCGATATTTCCAATTCTTGGCATCGATCACACAATTTCACCCATTCGCACAATCCTTGAAAATAGTGAACAAAAACCCGATTAAGTATCTTAGAGTCGTTTCTTTCTCCCGAGAAGTGTCCCCATACCAGATGCAGCACATCTACTTAAAAATGTTGTCTTGCTCATCTTCCTGCAACACAACATCTTCTACATCATCACTATCCTCCTGTCAGAGCATCAACCCAAAATGATAATGAACGCACGCCCCAGCTCTTCCGCAGCCAGCCCAAGGCAGCCACTCCCAGCGCTGGAGAATCCACAACATCAAGATACCATGAAAGTTTGAAGAACCTAAAGAATGTGCCTATCCTAAGTTCCTTCACAATCCACATCAGTCCTTCATCATCACTCCTTTCTAACTGATTAAATGGTCGTTATCTGATTTGTTTACATCCTTTTAACCTTTATTTCCTAAATCAAACCTGCAAGAAACACCATCTCATCCCAATCTTCGTCGGCTCTTTTTTCAGTTAACAAGTGCATTTGATCATTGAAGACCTGTGGGAATCATCATATGGATCCAAAATGTAGCTGCCAAAAAATCTTCGCTAAATACTACAGCTTAGCGCATCTCCTTTTCGCTTGTTGAGTAGTTCTCTGAAGCTTCATTGAAGGTCTTACTAGCATAGTATACGACCAATATTTTCCTTTCGCTTCCAACACGCCCCATCGCAGCACCCACTGCATCACACATTATTTCAAATCCCCGATTCCATTCTCGGTGCACCATTATAGGTGCCCCTGTATTTAATTCGATCTTGATTTCATCGAAAGCATCCTTTGCAGAATCATCAAAATTGGAACCTTGTATCCTTTCCAGCACCGCATGAACCGGCTATTTTCAAAAGTCTGATGAATCTTCAGAAAATCCAAAGATGCCCCAAGAGTTTACTCCATCAAAGGATAGGTGGTGCAAGAGTCTTGATAATGGATACTTTGACTGGTCAACTTCTGGGGCCCCGCCAGCCGAAATTCTTATGCCCAAGAACACAATCTTCTCTGTTACCATAAAAATGGCATTTTTTCCCAATCTGCTACCGCTTGTCTTCGTGCATCTTGAAAGATCGCTTTCCGCATTGTTTAGACATTGGATCAAAGCCGGATCCATACACGCAAAATCATCCATGAAAATCTCATCACTTCTTCAACCAAATTCGGTAGTACGACATCATGCACCTCTGAATGTAGTCGAGCATTACATAACCCAAATGGTATTTCCTTTCCGAAGGCAAAGGTACCGTAGCACGTGAATGGTCTTCGATCCTTCGGTGCAATAGCAATTCCGATCGCACTGAAAATTCATCCGTAAAACAAAAGTGAGGCTGCCCCGCTAACCTATCCAACATCCGATCAATGAAAGGTGCGGAAAATGATCTTTTCGGGTCAGCTGATTCAACTTCCCGTAATCAATACATACCTCCATCCTGTCATCGTTCAAGGAATCACCATTTTTCATTTCGACGCGCAAACCCCTCCCTTTCTTAGGAAACCATGGACCGGGCCTCACCCAAGGACTATTCGAGTCAGCGTAGATAAAGCCAAGATTCAACAATTTGAGTACCTCTTTCTCGACTACTTCTTCATCACCGATTCAGCCTTCTCTCGATGTTCTACGTATGGTTTTCAAGTCTCTTCGCTGCATCTTATGCATGCAACCGTTGACCTGATACCCCGCTTCTTTCAATGGACCAAGCTAAAGATTCTTATGCTTCCTAATATTTCCGAAGAATCTGTTCCCAAGATCACCGAGTCCGCTCGAAATGATCACTGGTCTTTTCTTGGTAACCCAGTGCATAATTTAAACGACCCGCAACTCTTCAAAACTAGCCCTTCAGATCGTCTCTCGTCATTTTCCTCTTTTCACTATTTTCCCCATTATCTTTTCAAGTGCTTCAAGTTCAACACGCTTCTATAGAATGAAAAATCGTTGTATGGAAATTCAGAATACATCTTCTCGCATAATTCGAATTCATCTCTTTTTCATTGATAAAACTCGGAGTGTTACAATCATTTATGACATTAGGAGTTGGAAGTAGAGACAACATCAGCTACATTGTAACCTTCCTCGTCTTATGGTCTGAGTATTTAACATGCCTTTTGATCAAGTTAAATGTAGCGCCTTCTTCTCCAACCCTCAAGATAAGAACTCCTTTCGCATGTCAATCGCAGCTCCAAATAGCTGTGGAATGGTCTTCCTAATAAGTAGGGTACTTGTGAATCTTCTTCCATGTCCGTAATGATGAAGTCTACCTGGAAATGCCAAACTTCCCCACATTCAACACATCTTCTACGACCCTTCGGGTTTAACCATTGATCTGTTCGCTACTGTAGCAACAAACTGTGGGAGTAAGCCTCCAAATCTCAATTTTCAAGCAACAGAGAGGCATCAGATTGGATACTAGCTCCCCGAGTCACGTAGCCTCCCGGAATTCCAAATACTCCTCCAACAATACAAGGAATTGTGAAACTCCCGGGTCCCCATTCCCATCGGTAGTTCTTTCCTCGACACGCACCGCAAGTGGCTGGAGATTCACTATTCTTCTTCTACTATTTTTCTTTCGTCACAAGATGCCCTTCGGGAATTTTATAAAGTATAATTCCTGACACCACTTCAAGAAAAGCGCATACCGATTCCTAGCCTGAAAGTCTCAAGAACCTTGCAAACCGCTTCCTCCATCTTTGATTTCTGCGCTTCAGAAATGGACTACGTGCTGATCCTTTCGATGTTCTTCCTTTCACTCTTCTTTATCATTCTCCATTGTCTCTTCCCTTCCGGCATTACTTTTGTTGCTGTCATCTTTCTCCTTTCCTCTAAACTCCTCCCACTCCTAAGCCGCACGTTCATACAGCCTTTAGGGTTCTTCCGTATCACTTGGGAAGGCATCTTCTTCCGGGTTTTTGCGTGGTTGGGGCCACCATTCTACTTGTGTCTCCGTTCTTCTCAGGATGCATTGGCAGTGTTCTCAAAATTTGAGAATTGGTAGTGCTCATTCCCAATTTCTCCAAATTTTTGTTCACGTGAGTTTAACAAATTTTTATTGTCCCCTCATAAACCGCAAAGATTCTCCTAAAGCCAGCCACCTCTCGGTATTCATTCCTTCGTGCTTCATTTCGTCCGGTTGTCACGCCGGAACCTAGGTGGCCGGCCGAGCACCCTTGATGAGGGTTCTCGGGCCCCCTCGTCTTGGCTCAGAAGCCTCCACCATATGAGAAATTTCATGGTTCCCGAGTGCCGGGTGATAATGTGCTCTGGTTGCCGGGGATTGGGTTTAAATGATAAGCTCTTGGCTCACCCAGCATATACAACCCCCGCAACCTCATAGAACTTCGCTACCCTCTCAAAGACTCTCTCGTCATCAACCCCCTTCAATTGCTCCTATTTCATGAGCAAGTGTGTGTCTTTCTTCTTGCTTGTCTAACCCGGTGGCATAATGGCATCCGGGCCTCGCCTCCATGGTCACATCTTGCTCAGCTCCATGATTCCTTCTCCGTTGTTTCTCTCAAAGCTCGTATGAGCTTACAAGCCACATTTGGCCGCATCTTCAATCGCCCCTTGCTCTTCAGCACTTTTTCTTTGAATGTCTTACGAAGATGAAGCATCGATGATCCCTTTGATATATCATTCATGGCATGATATACAATGTCCATTTGAGCCTTAGATCGATCCCATGCATCGACATCTTCGCAACCGCTTGAATCTTTCCCCAAGTTACATATTAAAGCTTCATCTTCCCGTTGAACACAATGATTTCTCTCCTTCTTTCTCGTGGGTTAAGGCCGTAAAGAATTCCATCGGCAGCTCAACTAACTCTTCCCGCATCAACGTAACCATATGGCAATGATTCATACCATAAAATAAGCCAGACTTCTGGGCGGGAGAATGGAATAGGTGCGCTTATGACTTCGTCTCACCCCATTCGCCTTAACAAAGATAGTACATCCTCGAGAATCTTCCTGTGTGCTCGCTTGATCTTCGCGATGACCAAGAACCGGGATGTCAGCCGATCATCAGAATCGCAGCCGGCTTCAATTCAAAATTATTAGCATCGACCGCAGTCGTCTGATCGCCGAAAGTATTCTTCCCGTATAATCGGGTCTCCGTGAATCCTCCATCAGACGCTGACCTGAGGCCTTCTAGCTTCCTCCCATGTATTTCAACCCGATCCCTTTCTTCTTCCATATTGTATTTTCTCGTCTTCTTCGGGTCTTTCAAGCTTCCGAAATGCCCTTTCTATTTCTCAGGTCACCGGAATCGCATCGGTGTTCTCGTTTCCTATGCATCAAAGTTTCTTCTCTCAAAGCAAACACACTTCCATTAATAGGATTAGTCAAATCATCAAACATTTTCAATTTGGTTTGTTAAAGATCAGTGGCCAAAATGAACCACTGCTTGAAAAACTATTTTTGTTCTTTTTCTTTAAATGTCCAAATTAGTATTTCCTTCTTTTGTCTGAATATTGATTACTTAGATTCTTTCGATCCCCGGCAACGGCGCCATAAAACTTGTTGACATAATCAAAACACATGTACAAATTTAGCACACTAATAAAAGTGACTATTAATCAATCCTCAGCTACCTTGGGTTACAAACTCGTGGAAATTATAATATGTAGAACGTAAATCTCTTAAAATAAGTCATTTTCAAGCTTTGTTTTGATTTTTGTTATTCGCAAGTGCACAGTCAACAAGTAGTAAAATGGATTTAAGTCCGCATATCGATCCCACGTAGACTATCTCAAGAATTTTAAATCAACTACCCGACTACCGTTCCATACTATTTTGGACTCCATAAACGGATATGGAGTCCAAAGATTCGATGCTGGAAAATTGAAGAACAAAAGGGAATAACGGAAATAAATCAACAACCGAGATAAAGAATAAAGAATAATGAGTTTCTAATAAAGAAATGAATACCTAATAGTTATCCCTCAAAGACACATCAATAAAAACGCTTATAGTGAACTATCAATTCCTCGTAGTTAACCGATAGAATTTATTTAACTCACGTTTCTCAAAATCTGTCCAAGGCAATGTAGTGTACCGATCTCTCCACACTCCATCATTATCTAATTTATGACCCGATTCTCTCGAATACGTGGAATTAGATAACTATACTTAAAAGGACTTCCCTTAACTGGGTATTTTCTTTACAATACTTCATACCCATTTTTTATGGACTGTAAACCTTAACCCCAAGTTATTGGGTCAAGCAAGGATATACAACTTCCAAGATTGTTCTCCTTCGAAATTAGGATAGATCAACCTTCCTTGATTAGATCTCACTTAACACCTGGATTGGGTCTCCACTATCCGACCGAGGTGAACTTTGTTGTTTAAGTGGGATAACTCATTCAACTCATTCTCGACTTCAAGTGAGAAGAGATTATCCAAGTGAATCCTGCAAAGCGCAGCGATCCCTTGGGCACAAGGTGTTAGTATACCTTCAAAGAACTAGACGTTACTCCCAGGATTGTCTTCCCCTGCGGTCACTGTAGGACTTCTTGGAAATCGTGGTAATGACGCACTCTAAACGGGTATAAGAAACTCGTATTCGTGATCCAAAATCAATAAACCAAAACTGGGCAAATTGTGAACCGAACAACAAACCGCTAGGAACCATCACAGAAAGATAAATTCTGACGACAACGCTCACCACGTGTCGACTCACCACAAATGGCACGATACAAAGATTCCTCCGATCATAAAGAAAACCGCAGCTGAAACCGAAACAATCGCGAATTCCGTAAATTTGTCCGAACTTCAAACATTCCGTAGTAATTTGAAAGAAATAGAAATCTCGCATTCACTCGCTAAAACGATAACATCCATTCGAAAATACAACGAAATGAAAAAATACGAAACATAATCTCGGCTTCTAAAACGATGGAAACAAAATAAAATAAAAAAATAAAAGAAAAGAAAGAAAAATGAGCTTTCTCAAGAACTGCAATCTCTCGCCTCGTGGGTCGCCAAGCTGCTTACCGAGCCGGATAGCCGTATTTGTTAGGGTTCCTAAACTAGCCCTAATCCCAATGTAGCCGTCGGTGGACTCCGAGTATCCAGCCCGTTATCGCTCACACGCCGCGAATTCTCGCCTCGTTGCGATATCATCGATCGAAGGTCGCGACTTCATCCCACGGCCGCGAATACTTCGCCGCACACCATATAGCGCCTTGATTTAGTGTCATTTCTTGATGTCGCGACATCATCATCTTCCGTCGCGACATCTTCTCACGCCTTAAAGGTGTTTCACTGTTCTTCTCCCCGATGTCGCGACGTCGATATCTTGTCGCCGACCTCATTTTAAGCCCTTTGCGCCTTCAATCGATGTCTTCGGATGTCGCGCGACTGATCTCATGTCGCTGACATATCTTATGGAACTGTAGAGGCTTCCAACCCGGTCGTTTGGCGTTGTAGCGAATATCACGTTCGTCGCATCCCCTTTATGGCTCGCGATCTTTGATCTCGGAGTCAGTTCCCGATGTCGCTGATCTCTCGACTGATGTCGCGACATCAACTTATGGCTTGCGCCTTCACTTGATGGTTTTTGATGTCGTGATTCTCAAATTTCTTCGTCAGCGACATCGCCTGAGTCATTTGCGCTAACTTGCCTTCTTCACCGTCGCGACTTTCGAAGCCGTTGTCGCGGACCTTACTTCATGAAGTTTTTACCAACCGAGCAAACTAAAACGCGACATCAATTTAGCTCTCTCAGGCTTTCAACTGGCAGTTTGATGTCGCCGACATCGATTGATGTCGCGATCTTGCTTTATGACTCGCAGCCTTGACGTTCGTTCCGATGTCACCATTATCGCTATCTTGTCGCGACATCACATCATGCCTTCACAAGTCTCCACGGTCTGTTCTTGATGTCACGACTTCGATCTCACGTCGCGACATCGCCACTTCTTTCGCCTTTTCATAAAGTGCCATGTCGCCACTTCTATAGCTTTGTTATCCCCCGTCACACTCTCAACCGGGCCGTAACCCCAAACCGCATCAATGACTTAGTCATTTCTTTCCTTTTGCTCGCCAATCGGGTCGCACCTTTATCCACTTATTTCTCGCATTTTTCTCGGGCCGCTTTTTTCTTCTTTTCTTCGCTTCCTCCCCGCTAATGACAAATTGGTGAGTTTCTTCATAATTGCAGATATTAAATATTTCATTTTAACCGAAAAATAAACAGAAAAATTGGAATGATAAAGAGATGACTTTGCTCATCAGCAAGAAGAAGTCGTGACCCATACTTCCAAGCCTGCTCTATAGTCGTACTCAACAACTACCCGAATGCAGCCATATGACTATGCCGACGTCGTGCTGACTCTGAAGCTAGGTAGTTGAGTTGAGCGAGTTTGATGTCGAGTATCGCCCAAGGTTGGCAATAAAATGTTAGATTCTTACGGACTTTATTGCCAAAAAGTCGAATATACAGCCGCAAGACATATGTTAACCGTCATGGCTCCTTGAAACCGACTACTCGTCTAGAGCTGCAAGAGGGGGAACATGTATGATCCTACAGTCCCTAGAAGGTTTAATATCCATTGAGTAGTAGGTGGTTAAGTTCACATTCACTTCAAATAATGAAGCCGAGCACGAGGTCAGTTTACTTGTCAGACCAAGCAAAGAACTCTCAGTCACAAACCTAGAGCTCTTATGCGACTCACAAGATAACCCAAGCTACGAGTACAGTTAAAATGAGAGAATGAAGTTATAGCACTTTGCCAGCACAGCCCCACTGGCTGGATTCTAGTAGTTCGTAGTAGCCTAAGTCCCTAAAGCGAAAAATAGAATGGCCAATATACTCACCAGTTTAGCCTTCAACGCCCTCATCTGTGCCACATAGAGATAAGTATCATGGACCATTCGTCTATCTTTACCGCGACAGTCCGCACGGACGAGAGTCAAGTTGGACACTCCTAAATGTCCTCTATCTCGTCCTACTTGCGGAGCGGGACATTGCTCGAGGACATAAGTGAGGTGGTGAAAGTAAAGGCTTAAGCAGTACGATATACTTTGATAAACAAAACCCTATACAGGTGATCATTCTCCTGTCCGTATTCAGCGATGCTCCCTCCCCCACGTGTCGGTTTAGTGCAAGTCCATGGAGGCGTGTGCAGCCCACATAGCACACCTGTCGCCATGTCACAAAATTCAGACATGCGTTTCTACGGCCTACGATTTAAGCGAGTTCAAAAGTTGTTCCCTTGCGGGGGCCTGTGATGTTTGCCAAAAGTTTGGCAATATTATTCACACCCCCGCCATAACGCTCCACTATGTGTCGAGCCCATGGCCTTTCTATAAGTGGGGGATTGATATTGTGGGTTCGTTGCCCTTGGCTATAGGCGAATGGAAGTTCATTCTCGTGGCCACTGGTTATTTCACTAAGTGGGCAGAAGCCGAGGCCTATGCGTAGATCAAGGCAACACACACAAAATTCTAGTAGAGGAACATGATATGTCGGTTTGGAATACTCCACTCCATTATTTCGAATAATGGGCCTCAATTCATTAGTAAGCCCTTCTAGTAGTTTTGTACCAAGTTTGGGATAAATAATGCCTACTCTACACCTAGGTATCCACAATCCAATGGTCAAGCTAAGGTCACGAACAAAACACGCTGGGTACTGTAAGGTTAATTGACAAAGGCAAAAGGCAAGTGGGCATCGAGTTACCCATAACACTTCAGCCTATCGCATCACCCTTCCAAAAATAGCCCCACTGGGAAACCCCGTACGCTCTCGCGTTTGGGGTCGATGCATTAATCCCCATTGAATTCGGGCTCGAACCCCTTCACACTAGTGACACATATGAGCTCTCTTGGGCTTTGGACGAACTCGAGCACTCGATTTTTTTTACTTTCAAAACATGTTATGAATTTAATGTCATATATAGTGTTTTAAAAATCGGGACCAGACCTAAATGGAAAAGTTACCGACTAACGCGCTCACCGGTCGAACCAAGAACAACCGCTTGAACCACACGTAATAAATATATTATTTATATTTTATTTAAATTTTAAAATATAAAATATGTCAAACATTTATATCAATATTTAAGATATTATTTATTACTTTTTATATAAATAAAGTATTTTAAAATTTATTTTAAAAATATATATAATGTTTAAATATGAAAACATATTAAAAATGGAAGAAACTTATTTATATAAATATATACTTAATTAGTAGTAATATATAATTTTGTTAACATATAAAATAAATAAATAATCACAATGCACTGGATGTGGTTCCCCGATTCGTCACAAGAAAATTTTAATTAACAATATTTATAACCTAAATTCCTACTGCCGTAGCAAAGCTACTGCTATATAGTGGCTTTAGGGTCGATTTTAGGGATGGGTTTTCTTCGCACAAAATGATTTATAGTTGATGTGAAATGGTGATTTCAATTTGGATTTGGGGTTTTTGAAAATAGTGTGATTGGTGGTTTGAAAACTACAAACAAAATGAAGTAGAATGTAAAGAACTCAAGCCCCAAGCCACCGGCTCGAGGTTCTTAGGACAACCGAGGTCCTCCTGTCCTATTCCCTCTCAGTTGGGAGGATGACCTATAGTCATTTCCCAAACCAGATCTTTGTTTAGCTATGAAAATTGAACCCTAAAAGTTTTTCTCTTAAGATACATCATTTATTGATCATTCATTTCTCCAAACAATAAAAACAGATCCTTTGTCCTAACTTGTAGAGGCAAATAAACGGCAACTAAGAGAGCCTCAGTGGATCTAGTATTAAGCATCCACTAAGCCCTAAAAGCTTGCCAAATACTGGCCAATCAAGGTACATCAAAAGGATTTACACGGCAAAATACGTGAGACATAAATGACAACCGAACGCTTGAAAAACGTAAAAGGATACCAAGTATTCAAACCCCGTCTAATGGCTTCCTCTTAAAGGATGATTTTAAATACATCCCTTAGCTTTTCATCCTCGCGGGGTGTCATGTGCAGGAAAATGAAGGAAAAGGGGGAGAACGCAGTAAGGAAGAAAATAAGCCGAAGCTACGCCAATTTTATTGCATAAAAGTGATTCATCCCCCGTACGCCGCTGACTGAGGCTTTATATAGTGCTCGAGTAAGGGAAATACAAAGTCCGAACTACCAACAAGACAAAAGGGGTAGTTTAGGAAAAAGTCACAAAATGGTCAAAATGGAAGTGTAATCAGAGCAACCGCTGGTTTCGAGGTTGCGAAAATTCGCAACCCGTAAGATTTCTCGTTAGCAATATTTTTCTTAAGTTTGTGGTTCCAATTTCCTTTCGACTCTCGCCGTGAGCTTCGAGCTCACTGGATTCTTTCAGGTTTGATTGTCTCGAAAAATTTTGGGCCCACTTAGCTCATAAGTCTACAAAATAGCCATAAAATGCGATTAGTAGTAAAAGCCTATGACCTTAATGTATCACCTGTTATTTAAGTTGATTAGTACATAAAAAGTACTCAAAACTTGGTAATAAACATATTCAAAATAAAGACTATTGAAGACTAATCACTCCCCTTAACTCGACACATTGCTACCCCTTAGCAATGCACATAAAGCAAAGAGAGCAGTTTCAATTATATTCACACAAAAATAGTATCTCAAAAAGTATGTTGGTGAGTAATGTCTAATCCTCAGTATGAATCACCAAGACCTTGCACAACAACCATCTTGGGAGAATGAATGCCATACAAAATCAAGTTCTAAAAGAGTATCCAACCTAAGGGAATCGACCTGAAACTTTCACCAAAATCTAAGTGTTTAAGTGATCAGCTTTTAATAGTAAGCTACCAAACTGCACTCTCCCCCCAACCAAGCTACTGCCAAGACCTAGAACATTGACCAACCTAAATAAATTTGGTTCCACTCTTTTTCCACACTCTTTTTGTGTTGTAGGGGTGTAATGCTGAGGAATCGACCTCACCAAAGTCCATGTAATCTGGATCCAATCGATGACTCCCCAACCAACTAAGCTTAGGGGCATCAAGTCATAAGGATCTTTCGACCACTCGACTCCCCTTCGTGTTTCATCCCTGGACCGAATGATTTCTCGGTGACACCAGCACCTACAACTTCTAACCTCACCTATCCACCCATGTAGTGAGCACTAAGTCGGCACTCCCAACCGCGCATGGCACCGGTTTTAAAGATCTCACATACCCCTCGGACCGTGCTCAGGTTTCATGGCGAAGCGTCGTAGCTTTTCTATTCTTTTTTTTTCTTTTTCTTTTTCTTTTTCTTTTTCTTCTTTTTTTTCTCTATGGAAGACTTCATTGGCCTTCTTTTCTTGGGGTCCTCAACCTATTACTGTGGTCAACTAAACTAGGGCAGCTTTGCAAAGTAAAGGGGGTTAGGTCGCTTTCTTAACTTCTATAGAAGAAAACCGCATGTGCACCGTGTGTGGTTAGGTAAAAGTGGAATAAGAAGTCAAAACCATGAGACTTCAATCGATCATCGACTTAATCATGCATGGAACTAATTTAACATCAATAGCATGGAGCGTTGTTTTAATTTTTTCAACTTAAAGAGCAAGTAAAACCACAAAACAAAAATGGGTGCAAAACGGGCACAATTCTTGAGCTAAAGAAAATAGTTCCGTATGGTATATAAGAAAATGAACACTATGTTTTTTCTCGCTTTTACAAAAACAAACAAGCGCTTCTTCACAAAATGGAACAAAAGCAAGTCACTCGTAAACATACAAAATGGGCTTTGCTCAAAGTACAAGTGAAATCAAAGTGTAAAGTCACTTCCCTTGCCAACTCTCCCCAACAAATATCACATTGTCCTCAATGGGTCTCTTGACGGAAGTTAGAGAAGGAAGTGCTACCTCAATGTGTAGCCTACGAAGGTTATCCCCATCCCGGGCAGCTGAGGTGTTACCGGTGGAGTGGCTGCTACCGCCGTTGTTGCCAGCGTCAAGAGGATCAGCACCAGCTGCTCGTGGGAAACTAGTTAGTCAAAACACCCATGAAACCATGCCCTGTGACTCTAACTGCATGAGGATGGCTTGATTCTAAGCTCATGGTGCCTTTAATGTAGTCATCTCTAACTCAGAAATGCATGGACAAATAGCAAATGATGCATCATATGAGAATGTGCGAATCGCGATCCATGATAATCCGCGGGAAATCCTCGAGTAGATAGTGATATGTCACAAGGTGGCGCTAAAGTGTTCTACCGCAACATCCACAGTGAATTGTGGTACCGAGGGCCGAGGCTCCTAGAGGTGCGGTAGAAGTGTGGTATGTGGAAATGGAGTACAGAAGCCGGAGGCGAAACCGAGGATGCCGGAACCCGAAGCCCTTAGTGCTCGTCAGAGGCCGCCTCCTCCGCAGAGGTTGGGCTTTCCTGATTTACCGGTCCCTCAATCGCTCCTGAGGTGGGAGGTGAAAAGCGTGGGGCCTAGCCCGCCACCGATCAACTGTAAGGATAGCCTCGCGATCACGATGATGCTCTAGCTCTGCCTCAGCAAACCCAACGTGGCTCTAATACCCGACACAGGTCTCTGGGAACAAGAGTGAGTGAGACTCGCCGGTTAGACTCTTGCAATGGACGTTGTCCTCAAAGTGGAACAAGGATGTCATAAAATCCGGGCCGACCGGCCGGGCTGTAACCCTTTTGAAACCGTAAAGAGCCTGCACGGCTCCTCTCTTTCGTAGCTGAGCGCTGAGCGAAAAGATGCACGCAGATATGGTCTATGAGGAGTACGTCCTGGGAGGAAGCCGCCTCGAACATAATATCCGCATAGTGGTCCCGGGTGACGAACTATCTCCCTGGTCGAGGGATGGGGCCATTGCCTATAATCAGCCGAGTTGGCAAGGACCATCGGTAGATGGAAAGCAGATGCTATATCCGAAGCCCGAAGTTTCCCTGGCCGACCATCTATGGAGTGTTTAGTCATCTTTCAACCTCGGCCACGTAAGTCTCGGGAACAAGAGGGGGAGTAGACTCACCAAGCTGGGACTTTTCAATGGATCATCTCAAAAGCCATGAGTTCAAGGATGTCATAAATCCCCGCCGACCGGCCGAACCGTAACCCTTTTGAAACCGCAAAGAGCTCCGTAATGGCTCCTCTTCTCGCACCGAGCGCCGGGAGGCGAAAAGATTAGACTCCAGGATATGGTCTATGAGGAGCATGTCCCGAGGAAAGTCAGTTTCCTAACATAATAGGAGTCCCAGCTATAGTAACTGTTAGTGCACGAACTATCTCCCGGTCGTGGGATAAAGCTATCGCCATAATCAGCCGGTTGGCAAAGGAATCACATTCTAGCATGGAAAAGCGCATGCTATGGTCCGAAGCCCTGGAGTTTCCCTCCCGGTCGACCATCTATGGAGAAATGAATGGTCGTCTGACAAGCCCCCCGCCCGGGAGGTCATCCTCTGTGGTAAAACCTCGATGACCACTGATAGTAAACCGACGCGGGTCATGAATGGCTCCAGGAGTGCTCCCCACTAGGCGCACGAATCTCTCGAGCTTTGATCTTCCGCTAAGGCCTGGAGATCATAATAAATCTCTCAAGGCAGACATCCCTTCACCAATCGCATTCTCGGAATGTATCGCGCAGCTGAAGCGTCGCCAATGATCGGCGTAGGGGGACATCCAGAGGGGAGATCTCCACAGGGGCTCTGGCAGGTGACCGGGGCTCTAGGGGCCCTGGGAACTCCGGAGGACTTTTCGATGTCCGGGCCTCTTATTCCGGCTGGGCCTCCGGATGGCCTAAGATGTGTGGCTGAGAGGGGGCCTGGGCCAACCCGAAGGGCGGCGCCTCCCTGGGAGCGACAAGGTCGCTGCAACCCATGGTGGGGATCTCCGAACGGTATGAGCTCCAGACGACCAGACACAATGGTATAGGAGCAAAATGACGACCACGGCAGTTTAGTGGCCTACAAGAGCTGACGACGGCACACAAAGACAGGCTAAGGTCGTAGGCCGGGCCGACAAGGGGAGGAGAAGACTGCCTCACCCTGGGCCTGAAGTTGTGTCCTCCACGCATCTTGACCATGGTTGGGTTGGAGAAGGAGAGGATGGGAGGAAGAAAGGTTTCAGAAATGAATTAGAATGAAACGAGAGGTGTGGTTGTCGTGTCGGGGTTTAAATAGATAGTTTTGGGCAACTGAAGAGTTAAGCCCACCGTTATCCACAAATATGGTGTTAGTGGTTGTGGCTCAAAAATCTGAAAAATTAATAGAGCGAGGGAAAGGGAAAGGTTACAGAAAGCGTGGTATGAGCGCAAGATGAACATGGTGAGTAGGCGCACTGCTAATCGCGACTTTTCGCAGGGTTGGGAGTACTCAGGTTGCGAAATTTCACAAACCAAGAAATTTCACACTGCTACAAAAACTCCCCGCCTACTGCAACACCTGCAAAAATGGAGAAGCAAAAATTATGAGGAAACAGTTGCAAATGAAAACAAAACTAAAAACAAAGAAATTAAGAAAATCACAACTAAAACTTAAAATAAAGCACAAAAACTTCTAATGAAAAAATTTTATGACTTCAACACCGTTGTAAGCCACTCCACTGTGTAATCTTTTTGAATTACAAATAAGGAGGAATTCTTGTTTATGTCGATGTTGTGGTGGCAGTGGTTTCTTTGCCCATCGACCTCAACACCCTATCGTTTCTTGGGGAAATGGAAAGCAAGCTACCGATCCATTGAGATAGACCTCCTTGATGGTGAATGGCCCAGTCATCTTGACTTAAGCTTGCTTTTGGAAAAGGTGGAGCCTGAGTCGTAAAGACTTTGTCTCCTTTGTTGAAATCTTACGAGCCATTAGTTGATCATGCCACTCCTCCAAACTTATCTTTTGCAATTTTGAGCTGAGGCATGCATCATTCCTCATTCTTCCATCTCAATATCCGTGAGCCCATACACCAGCTCGCCCATATCCGTGTTCGCTTCACCGCCCACCTCATGCCTTATACCACTTCCACAGTGGACATGCTCACATATAAACCAGCGATAAGGGGGACATGCCAAGAATGGTTTTCAGAGGGTTGTCCCTGTGCCCACAAAGAGTCCAAATAGCCTGAGAGAGACCAATCTTCTCGCTTAGAGTTCACCACTTTCACGCATTGTCTTGATTCCTGCTGGTTATCTCAACCCGACCACCTGAACCGGCATGGTACGGGTGGCCACTTTACGCCGACAATCGGTATTTAGCTAGGAGGCTTTCAAAAGGTTTATAGCAGAAATGTGAACCTCCATCACTAATTATGGCCTTGGGGACCCCAAATCTGGAGAAGATGTTCTCCTTTAGGAATTTCAATACCACCCTGTGGTCTGCTGTTCTGGAAGGCACAACTTTAACCCATTTTGACACATAGTCAACTCCCACTAAAATGTAGATGTATCCAAAGGATGAAGGGAATGGTCCCATAAAATCGATGCCTTAAGCATCGAATAGGTCAACTACCAAAATTGGGCTCAAGGGCATCATATGACGACGAGAGATTTTCCCCAATCTTTGGAATTTGTCACATTCTCTCTGCATTGTGTACGGGCATCCTTGAAAGAGAGGGCCAATGGAATCCATCAAAGACCTTCCCGGCGCTGAAGCAAAATGGCCCTCCACAAACATTCTCATGGCAGTGGATGAGTATTCTTTGTTGCTCAAGCCGTGCACACATCTCTCGATTATCTCGACAAGACAATATTTGTAAGAAGGGTTCTTCCCACAATAGAGAGTGAATTTTCAAGAAGAAGAACTTCTTGTCTTAAGCTTTCCAATCTACTGGTAGCTCTCCTATTGTGAAATAATTTCAAGTACGTGAGCATTACTGTGTGTGCTTTCAACCACAAGTGCGTGGGACTCTTCGTGGAACTCGTCATTGATCGAGGGTCATGAGTGTCGTGTGCTATTGTTAATCTTGATGATCTCGCAACAACATTCTCCACACCCTTTTCGTCTCTCGATCTACGTGTCAACTCTTGCAGCTATAGAACCCATATGATAAGCCTAGCCTTAGCATTCTGTTTGGTGAGTAGATATCTCAGGGCTGAGTGATCTGTGAATATGATTATATCATACCCAACCAAGTAAGCTCCTCGTAATCCTATCCGTGGCATGCACTTCACCGCAGAGCCCTTATCCGTGGGCGGTGTAATTCCTCCGGGTGTTTCACACGTCTTGCTTAGATAGCAGACCACATAGGGCTTTCCTCCTTCCCCTTGCCCAGAACCTCCCAATGGTGAGACGCTGCATCGCACATCACATTAAAAGGTAACTTCCAGTTAGGGGCCCTTACTATTGGTGCACAACAGTTTTGAGTTCCTCAAAGCTTTCTGCGCCTTCACCCCAAATGAATTTAGCATCTTTTTCCAACAGTCTGTAAAGAGGCTTGGCAATTTTTGAGAAGTCCATGATGAACCTCCTATAAAAGCCTGCATGCCCTAAGAATTGCCTCACAGTCTTTACATTTGTGGGAGAGGGCAGTTTGGAAATCATGTCAATTTTTGCCTTGTCAACTTCGATTCCTTTTTCTGAAATGATATGCCTCAGCACAATTCCCTGGTTGACCATAAAATGGCATTTTTCCCAGTTCAATACCAAGTTTTTTCTATGCACCCGTGTGACAATTTCTAAGTTGATCGTGCATTCTTCAAAGCTCCTCCATGACCTGTAATATCATCCATAAACTTCCATAATGCACTTCTACCAAATCATTGAAAATACCGGAGCATGCATCGAATGTGCGTGGCATTACACGTGCCAAAGGGCATCATCCTAGGCATATGTGCCAAATGGGCATGTGAAGGTGGTCTTTTTCTGCCCTCTCGCAGTTAGCCTCAATCTGAAAATACCTCGAATAGCCATCCATAAATCCTTTCGAAGTCGATTCATGAAGGGTGTAGTGTGAGCTCGATCCTTCCTTGTCACCTCATTTAGTCTTCGGTAATCAATACATACCCTCCAACCCGTAGTAAGGCGGGTGGGCATTCTCCCTTTCATTACACGTTGGTTACCCCGCATTTCTTAGGCACAACCAGGGTTGGACTCACCTAAGTGCAGATCCGAGGCGGTAATGATACCAGCCTGAAAGAACTTTAGGACTGATCTCCCCCGCATATGAGGATTTAGTCTTCTCTGCGGGTCGCCTTGACGACTTTACCTTATCCTCCAAGTAGATGATAGTTCAAACCGCCGAGCCGATACCCTTCATCGTTGATCCCCCAAATCTCTATAGCCTCGCTTATTCTCCCCGAGATGTCTCCAACGTGTTATCTTCCCGTGAAGTACTGTGGGGAAATGACAACTGGTACGCCTCCTGCTCTTCCGTATAGGCATATTTCCAATTCCACAGCAAGGTTTAAGGTCCATTTGTTTAGGTTCACCGTTCCTTCCTCAATCATCAAAGGCAAAATTCGCACTGGCCCTTCGCAACATTCATGTTCCTCGCTTCTTGTCGCTCGTAATCAACTAGTTCCGCTAACACATCCCGCATTTGCGTTGTTGGACACTGTTTCTTCCTGTGGATTGTATCACTATGTAGATCTCTTTCGATGATCTTCCACAGTTGCATGTGCTTTTTACTTAAGTGGAAGATGTTGAGTTCTAGCATCATGTTTCCGAATGTGAGTCGCATAACCCCATTTCTAAGTTGATAGGCAAGTATTGAAGTGGCCAAGAATGGTGTTCCCTAGAATGATAGGCACGTAGTTACGCCCCCTGTTACTACCGGCTCTCGCAGTAAAAGTACAACAAAATCATCAATAGTAGAATTTCGGTCTAATTTGTATTATAAATATTTTCCATTGTTCCCTTTGGTATCTTTATGGATCCATCTGCAAGAGACAATGTGATGGTGGGCTTTAATTCTCCCAACCCGAGCTGCTTGTACATCGAATAAGGAAGCAGGTTTACACTAGCACCCAGGTCCAACAATGCTTTTTCTACATAAGTGCCCCCAATATTAATCGAGATGGTAGGACAACTCGGATCTTTATACTTCACTAGAGTCTTGCACTGGATGATAGCACTGACCTGTTAGGTCGGAAAGGCCTTCTTGTCAACATTTAGCCCTCTCTTCACTGTGCATAGGTCCTTCAAAAATTTAGCATATAAATTTGTTTGATTATATCAAGCAAGGGAATGTTGACTTTTACTTGCCTCAACACTTCTAATATTTCAGCCTGGTTGATGGCCTTTTTCTTAGCTTTTAGTGCTTGCGGAAAAAGTGGGGGTGTGGTATTTTTCACTGCAGTCTCCTGGGTCACCACCTCTTCTGGTTCAACCTCTTAGCCGCCGCTACTTTGCACCGGTTGTTTCAACTTTACCACTTCTCAGTCGTGATAATTGCCTTGACCTCATCCACGGGATTTAGCTCACCGGAATAGCTCACTTCATGCACCTCCCGTGGAGCGGTCGGTGGTCTGAGGGAAATTTCCTTTCTTTCAATTCCTTTGCCGGTTAGTTAACCTCGAGATTGAACACTGTAGGGTTGCTACATTGGGAAATCTCAAATTTCGCAAGTCGTCATGGTTTCGGGAAATTTCGAATGCAAAGTTGTTCATTTTTCTTGTTGAGTGTGCTTTCCACTCGTGGCTACCTTCGATTAGCCTAGGCATTCACGCCTCTGCTCCTCCACAAAGCTACCCACCACCCTAGGCCTCAAGTTCATAATACCGCTCAACTGAGATGAGGATGTGTGCTAAGGCCGGGATGATGATTAGTGCCTAGTGCGCTATTTTGAACCCTATTTATTTTCAGGTTTTGAGTGCTTTTTGTGTACTAATAATTCTAATAAACCCGATTTGCACATTAAGGTCCCTACTATTCTACTTATCGCATTTTGTGGCTAATTTTATAGTTTTTGCAAGCTATTTATGCCGAAATTGTTGAGTCGATCCAAGCATGTAGAATTCGAGTCAAACTCAAGATCACAGACATTAGAGACCGTATGAAAGAAGGGCAGAAAATACAAAGAAAATGGAGCGTGAAGCACAATTGGGTGCGAATTGTCTCTCGCATCACTGCCTCACCTCATGCACTGCTCACCCCATAAACCACCTGCTCACCTTTCCCGTAGCTACCTGGCTTTGCCTTTTGTTACAATTTTTTGCTTCTTCCTATTTTAACCCTTGTAATAGCTTTTGTTTTGGTTTGTTTTTTTAATTTCGCTTGGCTCTGAGCGTACATAAGCCTCAGTCAAGCCCTGTATCACTCAATCAACTTCGCAATAAATTTTTGGGGAGAAGCTTTCATCTCTCCCGTTTTTTTTCTCTCCTGCTCCCTTTTCTTTCATTTTCCTTTTCTATTTTCTGGGCAGCCAAACACCCACCGAGGATGAGAACTCGGAGGATGAGCTGCCAAACCCGTTTCTCCCAGGCAAGGTCAAGCAAGGTCAGGATCTCGAAGGATACCGGAGGCCCCCTGCCACGCGCAGTACCACCGCGCTTGTGTTCCCTTTCTTACTATAGGTTTTTATCCCTTCGAATCCCCTTGAATGGCTATTATTTGGTAAGCTTTTTAGTGTTCAAGTGATGCTTATTGCCAGATTCACTGAGACTATTAGCACCCTCTACGACCCATTGAAGCAGAGTCCAGAGACTTATTCTTCAATCGTCGCAATCACCGATGGCTTCAGAGATGTCAAGCCAAAGGATAAATATTTGGTTAGCTTATACTAAATGAAGATCCAATGAGATGACTATAGGTCATCCTCCCCAACTAGGAAATGAACCCTGAAACCCTCGCTGGGCTGTCAAAATCCCAAGCCCAAGATCCTCGATGCGTCAAGGAGATTTTTATTATTTTTCTTGTTTTAATTCTAGTTTATTTCTTTTAGTTTTCATCATCAAAACCCCATTGTTTTTATCACATCAACCTTAAAATCCAAATTGAAATTCACCATTAAACCTCACTCAGAAATTATTCAGACGAAGAAAACCATCCCGTGAGCCCGACCCTCAGGAACTCATACACAAGCAAAGAGCTATACGCATGCAGGGAGGAATTTAGATACAAATTTTTGTTGACTTGATCACCCTACCGTGGCAACTAATCGATGAGGATCCTTGTTGTTGTTGTGCACAGAGGCACATATGTATGTTTTCGTTTTCCGTGAGAGTGTTGTGAGATGGTTCCTCCAAGTGTGTTATAGGTATTGCCATATGGGGTATTGGTTGGTGGCTTGTACTGACTTACAACATTGGCGTCCTCAGCCATCATATCCCTCACTGAAGGAACCATAGGGCAGTATTCACTTTGGTGGTCAACGGACTGGTAGTTGAAACAAGGCTGGATGGGTACATGCACCTCTTCTACTACCCATACCTCATGTGACCTTCTCCCTTCCAATTCTTCCAACCTTCTAGTCAAGGTGGACAACTTTGCCTTCATTTCCATATCCTTTGTCAGTGAGTACACGCCTCCCCTTTAATTTGCTATAGGTTTCATCCTGTCCGCTCTCGGTTAGCTCATCCATGCTTTGGAAGTTTCGGGCCACATAATCGAGAAAATCCATGGCTTCATCTCGGGATTTGCTTAGAAGTCCCTCCACACATGGTCTCCAATAATTGCTTCATAGCGAGGGACATCCCATCATAAAAATGGTTTACCAGCATCCAAGTGTCGAAACCATGGTGAGGACAGTGGTTGATGGTTTCCAAATATCTCTCCCAGCACTGGTAAAACTTCTCATTGTCATAGGCTGCAGCGTATAAATCAGCTTCTCAGAGTGTTGGTTTTATGTGTGCTAAAAAATTTATTCAGAAATTTGGCCTGCATCTCTATCCAATTTCTGATAGTCCTTGGTCTTAGAGAATTGCTTCACCCGTTTGACTTGTAAGGTTAAGGGGAAGCTTCAATTTCAAAGAATTCCATATCGCTTGCACCTTCCTGAAAGTCGTGCACACTTCCCTTTCAAACCTCCCAGATGTGTGTGTGTGGGATTTTCATTTTCCATACCATGGAAGGTTAGAGCAGGCACCCGCATAGCCTCGACACTCACATCCTCGCAGGAGGCATAATAAATGAGGTGCACTCACCCTTGTGGGCGATATGGTCCTCATCGACCAGGCATTGGGTTTCTTTGTACCCCTCAAGTGGCTTGCTGTCTTTAGGTGGAGGTCTCCATCCGCCCAATCTTAAACCCACTCACAGCTGGAAGTGGGAGACCGAATTCTTTCCTAATCTCGCTTGTAACGTTCTCTATCCCATCACCGGTGTATAAGCTGCTAGCAAGCAACATAGACAGACAACCGGGGCAAGAAAGGTGGCTTCCAAAAATGTTATAATACAAACATACGTATGAATAGTATAAAATAAAACCACTTCCAATGTTGAACTCCGGTTAGGGAAGATTAAAGTAAAGACAAAGTATTAGACCACCAACATCAGGATGCAGACCGCTGTCCCAAATTAGTTTTTACTAGATCTAAGGCACCATCCTCAACGACGCCATTTGGATTCAGCTGCCGTAATAAAAATTCGAATCAACAATATTTATAATCTACTTATTGTTTTAGCAAAGCTACCGCAATACAGTGGCTTTAGGTCAACTCAGAGCATTTTTCATGTGCCAGATTTACGCTGATGTGAAATGGTGATTTCACTTGGATTCAGTTTTGTGAAAACAGTTGTGATTGGTGGCTTTGAAAAAACAAAATGAAAGCAGAATGTAAAAAGAACCCTTGAAGGTTAGCTAGCCTCACAGACTGTGGATCTAGTAGTAAGCATCCACTAAATGCCACAAAACTGCCAAATCTTGGCGATCAGGGTACATAAAGGATTTAAGCATGAGGCGAATCTGAAGACATAAATGACAATAGCGCGCGTTGAAAGCGAGAGAGGATGCAGTTTACCTGAGCCTTGGCGGTGGCCTTCCTCTTCAAGGATGAGAGGATTTTAGCCAAGCATCCCTTGAGTTGTCATCCTTAAGGGGTGTTTGGCAGGTGAGAAAATGAAGGAAAAGGGGGAGAAAATCAGAGAGAAGAAGAAGGGGTATATATTGCTTGATTGCATAAAGTGATCGATCCCTGTACAGAGCTTGATTGAGGCTTATATACTGCTTAGAGTCAAGGGAAATTACAAAAAGGTCTGAACTACCAACAATACAGAAGGGGTAGTTTAGGAAAAATTCAAAAAAATGGTCAAATGGAAGTCAACAAATGGGGGCAGAGCAACCTGCAAAATTTCGCAGGTTGCAAAAATTCGTAACCCTGCAAGATTTCTGCAGTGGGCCATTTTTCTTCAGTTTGTGGCTCCAATTTCCTTCCGACTTCAGTCGTGAGCTTCGAGCTTGGCTTGGATTCTTCGTGCTTGGATTGACTCAAAAATTTTGGCCTAATTTAGCTCATAAGTCTACAAAAATAGCCATAAAATGCGATTAGTAGTAAAGCCAGGACCTTAATGTATCAATTGGGTTATTTAAGTTGATTAGTACACAAAAAGTACTCAAAACCTACAATAAACAGGGTTCAAAATAGTATTATTTGAGCACTAATCGTCATATAACTTTACTTTTTGTATTGTAGAATCCATAAACTGTTTCATGTTTAATTTTCATGATTATAAACCTTCTAAGCCAAAACAAAACGACGTCATTTCGATATAAAAAGCATCAAAATGACATCGTTTTAATTTTTAAAAAAAATAAAAAATTTGTGGGAGCGAACCGCTCGGTTCATTGAGAATCAGTCGGTTCACCGGTTCAACCGCCGGTTCGAACGGTTCTCATCCTGTTCAAACGGTTCTCATCCTTTTCGATTCACAACCTATTTTTTCATTGAACTGGATCGGTTTTGTGGCCGGTCGAAGGTCCGACCGGTCCGATCAGATTTTCAAAACATTGGTCATACATGCTCAACAACATAGACTTGAAATTGAGGGATTTGTGTTTATAATGATTAGAGTGCACTAACCATGGCTTTGGAGGTGTACTAGCTTTCCATTAGATTAAATTTATAGGAAAAAGGTTAGGTTATATATTTTCTAATTCTTTTTAAATTCATCTCCTAAATGTAGGTTGTTTTTGTTCCTCAGTTTTTTTTTTATCGAAGTCCTATCTCCTGATTTTCATGTTTTCACTCTTGATTTTCATGTTTATATATATATATATATATATATATATATATATATATATATATATATTCAATTTTCTCTTTTAAATATTGATTTTCATGTTTTCATGTTTCTTTCTTCTAATATTCTCTCTTAAATGATTTTCATTTTTTTTTTCCTGATATTCTCTCTTAAATATTTTATAGATTTTCATGTTTTTTTTTTATTTTATATTTTATATTGTTAGTAGGCATCTCAGGCAGGGGCAGAGGCCGGTTGGGCCGACTCGGCTAGATGGGCTTTAGCCCGACGCGGGGCGCAGGAAGGCGAGCCCCGGCCCCAAGCCCGTTAAGGCGGGCTAGGACGTAGGCTCATTCGGTAGGGCTCGGCCCGGCCAGACTGACCGAGATCATGGGCTTTAGGCCGCCTGGGCATTAGGAGGCCTCGCAAGCCTTGAAGCCCACGGAGGCGCCCGAGAAGCAGTTTGAAAGCCGGCTGACCACCCGAGGTCCTTGAAGCCCCCGTTTAGAGCCCGCCTAAAAGCACGTTTTATAGGCCCGCCCCGAGGCCCATCTAAAAACCCACTTAAGAAGCCCGCCCTAGCCCAACCCCTTCATGTAGGTTTTATTTAAATTGTATTCAAAGTTAAATAAAAAGTAAGTTTAAAACAATTCAAAATAAAAAATACATCATTTAAAATTTTATTAATCAAATATAATTATTTAGAAATGTATGAAAGAAGTTTACATCACTACAAAATAAGTACATCAACTAGGTTATTGCCTCTTATTTGTCAATCATTTATACTTTTCAACCATAAAAATAAAATACAATATACATTTCCAATAAAATATTTTAATCATTATTTTAAATTTGACGGGGAACTATCTTGGATCCATTCATGTCTTGATATTTTTAAGTTCTCTGTATCAGCCACTAGTCTAGCTTCTCGAACATGATCATGCAATCTCTTGTCCGCTAAACGCCAATCTTTTAAACATACTACTGCTTCGTTTGCTTGAGGTGACAAATTACATCTCTTTTTGCTAACCACTCTTCCACCTACACTAAGCGGCTTAGATGCATTTGTACTCACGAGCAGTTAATACATCACGTGCAATAATAGATAACAGGGTATTTAATTTGTTGTTTTTCCACCATTCTAAAATATCAAAATCTTCATTATCTTCAAATGGAATTGTTTCTGCTTGAGATATCTATCTATATCACATTTGTATTATTTGGAGAACTAGTTGTTGCCTTTTTCTACTTTTGAACATTTCTAAAGGCTTTTATAAAAGATGAGGAGCTTGTGGAAGTGGATGATGATTTTATCAAACTAATATTATTACCATATTTTTCTTTATAAATATTATACAAAATATATAATAACGAATTTACTTCATTTTTAATTTCTTTAATTTTTATTTGATCTTCATTGTAAATAATTGGCAACCATTCATCTAAAGCATCAAATTTTAATCTAGGGTCCACAATTAAACCAATATAATAAATTAAGGTATTTCTCCCCAATATTTTTAATTTTCTATCATTGCAAAAATTATCATTAAAAATTCCATAACTTAAATAATTTTGAAGTACCATATAAATACTAGCTATTTGCATAATGACCAGATGTAGAAGTTGGATAGCCACACACTACAAAAATATTTGTTGAAGTATCAAAAATTTCAAAAGATCTCGTAGAAGGTCATAATGTGCAATCATATTCATTTAATACATCAACATCTATTATTATTATTATTCTTAGATAATTGCATTTCATTATAGTGTACTACTTTTTATATTTTGTAATATTTTGTAAAAGCTTATAAGTAGAATTCCATCTAGTTGGTATGTCTAAACTTATATTTTTTCTTTTCATATTTGCAATTTTGCAACAATCAAAAATTAATTCATGTTTTGCTTGGGAACAATTAATATTATATGCAATGTCTCTAATTTTTTCTAATGTGCTATCAACTTGTTTTTAATCCATCTTTACAATCAAATTTAAAATATATTTGCACAACAACGATAAGTAAATAATTTTTGCATGATCATCGTTTATTTGCCAAAATCTTTTTTAATCTTTGTATTGCTACATTATTATTTGAAGCATTATCTAATGTTATTGTAAATATTTATCATGAATACCTAAATCCTATAATTTCGTATTTATTAAAGTTGATATATTTGTACCATTATGTGAGTATTTATTGTTTTAAATGAAATTATTCTTTTATTTAACATCCATTCACTATCTATATAATGAGCAGTAATACATAAAAAGCCTCTATGCATTAAAGATGTCCAAATATCAAATGTTAAACAAATTTTTCCTTCAAAATTTGCAAAATATTGTTTTAAATTTTCTCGTTCTGTTTGAAATTTTTTCATAATATCTCTTTGCAGTATTCGGGATAACTGCTGAATTGAAGTTAATCAATGTTTGAATTGTTTGAATAATCATCGATTTCCATCATATTAAAGTTGTTCGCTCTTACGATATGTAATCAACCATTTCTTTACGACAAGCAGACTCATCATAAGAAAATGTTTTTAAATTTCCACATTCATCTTTACCTAATTGCATATAATTTCTAATATCTACATTATTCTTAATTTTACATTGTTCATTGTGTCTTTTTAAATGACTTGTGCCCGAATTTGATCCACCACTAAGAAGTTTGCTACAAATTTTACATTTTGCTTTTATTTCTTTTTATTATTTTCTAAGATTATTTCTATTCTATCAAAAAATTCCATATATTTGAACTAAGTTTTTGCTTAATGATGTACATGGACTAGAAGAAGATGCATGCACTATCCATATTAAAGTATTAATAAAATATTATACTAAAAAATAAAATAATGAATCAAAATAAATGAACAAATAAAAAAAGTAGAGGTGGAGAAATATTACTCAGTGGAAGATCGAAGTGAAATTCTTTAAAATACGAACTATTGGAGTCACCAATGCTTGATTTGCACCACCAATGTACCATGTAATAAGAAGAACAATTGAAGAAAATGAAGTATTAAAGAATATGAGAGCAAATTGTGAAAAAGAAGTGAATTTGGAGAGAGTATGAAAAATTAAGAGATAGTTGATGAAAAATTAAGAGAACTTGTGTGATATTTATAGAGAAAAAATAAGTGAAAAAAAAAAAAGAAAAAAAAGAGGAGCAAGTGAGCAACGGTCATGTGGCCAGATTGCAAGGGAAGCCAAACAGGTCATATGGCCAGTTGGGCGTTGAGAAGGGGGAGGGGCAGGGGCGGGGAGGGGGCGGGAGGGCGCGGGGACGGGGGGGGGGGGGGGAGGAGAGAAGTTATATGGGGGAGAGGGAGAGGAGGAAGGGAGGATGGGTGGGTGGGGCCGGGTCGAGAAAGTGGGTGGGGAGGGGAGAGGAGAAATGGAAGGGAGGCCGGCGAGGGCGTGAGGGGGCGGCGGTAGTGAGGCCCGTGAGGGCGACGAGGGCCGTCGGCCAGGCCAACGCCGGCTTAGGTGGATGCCACGGGCCTTGCATTAAAGTCGGCCAGATCGGCAGTTGATTGTCAACGGACTATAAGCCCGGCGAGCGAGGGCCTCGGGCCTGCTTGATACGGCCGGCCCGCCCGACCGGCAGTTGGGAGATGCCTAATTGTCAGTGTTTAATCTAATAATTAGTGATGAGGTAGAAAACAATATGTGCCTGAGACTCGGGCCTTGAGAGCTGAAGCCTTGGCTTGAAACCTCCACCTTATGAAGGGAGTTGGGATAGGCCCGATAAAGAAACTGGGGTCCACGGTGAGATCTGCCCATGCCAAAGTACACGAGCCGGGCTCGAGTTGGAAACCACTACAAGTAATCAAGTGATATAAGACCCGAAAACTTCGTGGAAGAAGGAAGCGCCATACCGTAGTCATGCCGCGGATTAGGAAATAATGATCTTGTGATCATGACTCATAATTATCCCATGTAATTTGGCCCGTGATAAGGAAGGAAACTCCTCACCCAATGAGAGAGATATCGTATCGCCATCTAACGAGGGGAAAGTAACCCTTTATTTCCCCCTGAAAATAAATCACAGGCCATTCCGCCCATAAAAGTGCATGAATTAGAACGCCATCAACAATTGAATTCTTTCCTTTTAATAGGAAAAAAACTCACTTAGGCATCGGAGAGCCGGCAGGCGTACCTAGTAGGACCATCCTTTGGTCACGAGTTACAAGTTATGCGGCGATCCGGCCCGTGAGGCCGCCCGTGACTGCGAGAAGATCCGACCCGTAATCGGTAAACACCATCGGTTTAGCGCCATCTTGTGAGACAAATTTGTTCCTCTACAAATAAAAGCCCCGAATTCTCGATGATTGATGGGTATCGACCCGAACATGGTAGGAGTCAACGCCCGGCCCTAGGGCCTTGAGACTAGCGGGTGACCTAAATAGGCCGACCCAGAGACAACTCTCGGGGCTTCTGAGGCAATGCGGTAAGGATGGAGCCTCTGTGTCACCAACCGGTGTTGACAGAGACCTCGAACTCACTAGACGGTCACAAAGCCCTGAAGAACAACAACACCGCAGCGTTCCTCGAAACATTGATGGAAAGGAGAAACTAGCGAAGCCGAGGGGGCATGATCCTACTGAGGCCACAGGATTACGGTAAGGGGATGCACAGGTAGACAACCAAAGGCAATGGACCCATCCTTTATCAACGGGGAGATAGGGAACGATCATGGGAAGCGTTGACATTTCAGGACATCCAGCCAGAGCTTAACCACATGAAGGAAGCGTAAAAAGAATGAGCTCCGGTCTCATGGATGCTTTGGTACTTAACAAACGAATCCACATTCACGGCCGAGTGCTACCTTCCCTTCCCTACGAAGTTTGATACCACCTCAGTTAAAAACGTTCGACGGAATGAAAGACCCTGTAGACCACCTCGTACCTCTGAAGGTGGAGTGGAGCTACGGATACGAGGACCAGTGAGATCACGGAGCCTTGACATCACGCTAAAGGCAGCGTGCTGGTTCAACGGACTCCCGCCATCATCAATCATCCTTGAGGAATTATCCATTACGCCGTCCCACTTCGCTGTCAGTATGGACGTACGGGGCCAGGAGCTATCACTTGACCATCAAGCCAGGCCACGGGAGAACACGAGGTCTACGTCTACGAGTTTAATGCGAGTCGTTAAGGTAGACATCTAGATGAAGTTTTCCATCATCGCTTTCATCGTCGGGCTGGCGTCTGTCGAAAGACTGATGTTTCTATCTCGAAAAGAACCTGGTCGAGCACTTGTAGTGAGTGCCGCGAAAGCGAAATACATCAATGGTAAAAGCCCTTCTTTCTAAGTGGGAAAACTCTTTACCGCCTGAGGAGAAAAGCGAGGCGGAAAATCGTGGGCGAAGCCCGGGACGAAACATGGATAGATCCCTCTGAAGGGATAGAGAGAGCAGAGAAGCGGTCTCTCCGAAAGGGCGAGGCAATGTCAGGACCACTTGGGCCACACATTAAGTTGCGGCGATGATATCCACCTCGGCAATTCCCACCGCCAGCTGACCTCGGGTGTCTGAGTCCCTATGTGAGATGCAACACGAAAAGTTTTTAAGGTGGCCGTCTCAGATGAAGACAGACCCAACGAAAAGAGACTTAACCAAGTATTGTGAAATGTGGAGTATGGAGAGATCCAGCTGTGCTATTAAACACCTTGGACAAATTTTAAAACCTGAAATATTCAAGAAGTTTTATCAGTATTAACTACAGGAATTGGTAGCCGCTATAGTATATGATGTGTTCTCTGAAAGATAATTATTCAGTGTCCATTTATTTTCTTAACTATTCTTTATTTTTTATTCTTTATATTCCAGTTTATTTGATTGTTCATTTATTTTACTCGTGCTAGTATAATTTCCAGCACCTTAAGCTGGATCCCACTATCATTTTATGGTCCAAATAGTATGGAGCTTGAGTAGTCAAAGGTAGTTGATTTAAAATTCTTGAGATCTACATTATTGGGATCGATATATATACGGACTTATATCCATTTATAACTTGATCGACTGTGCATACGATGCGATCGGGCCCAGAAACCAAATTGAAAATGATTAACTCCTAGGAGACTTTTGGTCTCAACAAGTTTTATGGTGTAGTTCAAGGGTTAGATAATGATCCTTTGGTAATTGCCGCACAAAATTTGTATATGTGTTTTGAGTGCGAGGTCATCAATAGAGGTATTCCCTTAGGGTGTGTTCTGGTTTGTTCTCCTTGATCCTGACGAAGAGTGTCCTCTTCCTTGTCTTTTTCATTCTCCTCTTCTTTTCAAGAATGCAGCTATGATCCCCTTTTCTTCAAATTCCTTGGCCCCTTACTTGCCACGATCGGGGTTAATGGTGAAACCTTGAGACCTCTTCTTCTTACGCCCATGTTCCACTTCACCCGACCCGCTAAACAAAGCCTAGTGATGGTTGTTGGGTGAGGGATCAAACCTCTTTTCTTTCCCTCATGGTATCTTTATTATTGAATTTTCAATCAACGATCCTCGTTGAGCTTGTACCCTTCGGTGTGCATACAGGATGATGGCTTCTGTTCCCTTCTTGTACATACATGCTTGGTTGGAACTAACTGAGCGCCGGAAATAAAACTGTGCCTTAGCCTGCTGTAAGGTCTCCCCTGGCGGTCTTTGGTGCTCCTTTCTCTTGATCCCATTGAACCTTACCATGTCAATTTTTAGGCAATCTTCTCACGGTTCGGGTTGCTATGACTTCTTAAATTTGGAGCTATGCCTTTGCCTGCCATCAGTACACCTGGTGTGGCATTTTCCTGTATGGAACCCAGGCTCACGGCAAATACGAGTTGTCCTTTCTTCCTAGCAGGATTAGAGTACAGAGATTCGGGACCCTTCTTGCATATCCGAGACCTGGTGCTTGCGAGAAATTTTCCATCCTCGTTGTTTTATCGGCATTTCATGAAAGGGAAATAGGGTTGTTGAATCCTCTCTCTCAGCCAGGCCCTTTATCGGCATAATACCTCTTGCATGTTAACACTGACCTCTTCTGGCGACCTGAAACGCATCTTCTTCTTGTCTTTCCCCTTGTATGCTTGTTCCCTTTACAATTGGTGACTCGGGTTGGATGAACCCCTCTCCTTGATTTGAGCATGTTCCTCCGCGCCAGTTTCGATTCGGTTCGGGACGAAAGTCTCGGGTTCGACCATTGGAGAATCAGAAAGGTTTTTAGGAGAGTTTGGACTAGGTTTACGGGAATCGAAACGGAGAATCACTTCTTGAAACGAGAAGAGTTGGTCGCCGAGGGAAGAGAGATGCGGTGGAAGAGTTTCTCAATGATTTAATTCGGTTATTATGGTGGGCTCTTTATCAGTTTCATTTAATGTCTTGTATGACTTAAGTCGAGTGAGAATGTGCGCTGTCATTAAATTTAGGGCAAAATTGAAAACTGCCCAGCTGGCAATTTATCCTCTTTGTCGCGACATATTTTTGTTTGTCGCGACACAAATTATCCGTGGGAGGACAAGTCCTCTTAAGGTTGCGACATCAGGCATCTCAGGACGGTATCGAAGTTGTCATGACCTCTCTTTCTCTGAAGGATTACTCTTGTCGCGACCGAAATTTTTATGTGACCTCAAGGCCTCTATCTCAACGGGAACTTTTGGTATGACGTCGACCTTGTTCTTGGCCAGCGTGACTAAGTCCACGACATCAGCTTTTGTTGTATTGGTTTAAATCCTGACATAAGTTTTTGTCGCAACGTAGTCTGCAATTTTGCCTCAAATTTAATGAACAAACGACTTTTCCTCTTGATCAATTCTTGATTCTCATGTCAAATAAACCCGATTTCACTTGCGGCCCGATTAAAGAATGTATTCTATTCAAATTTCACAGAATTTATATAGGAAGGAATGCTCCCTTTTTTTTTAAGCCGTTCTCTTCTACAAAGTTCTTTGAGTTGTCTTGGAGTTCATTCCTTCTTGCCTGAGCCATTTCTGCATAAGTACTATGCAACATTTACAGGAAGGATTCAATTAAACAAAAATTAACTTCTTAAGTACTAACTAATCATTATAATAACTATGAAAACAAAATCAAGGTTAGTTCAAAAATTTCAAAGTCTAAAAACATAGATTAAAGTCTACATAGGTTGCCTCCATGTTGCTCGATTTGAGTCCTTGAAATTTGGACTTCTTTGTTTTGATTTCTTTCTTTCTCGATAGACCTTTGTGCTTTCTTCTTTTCCTTCCTCCTGCTTTGATAATGCTTGATCTTTGTCCATTGACTTTAAATTCCTCCCGGCATCAGTCTTTGAGTATTCTTGCTCCAGTAGTGCTTGACACCACGGTATGTAGTCCACTCCACCTTGATTTCAATTTTCTTGGGAGCAATCTTAATCACAGGTTAAATAATAGAACTCGATCCACTTCTCTGAATTCCTTCCTAAAATCCTTTGATCCTTGCCATTCTTTGTCTTTTCTTTGTAAATCTTAGCATTATCATAGGCTTGTTCTCGATTCTTCAGTTCATTCAGTTGAAGCAATCTCTCTTCCTTTGCCATTTTCAAATCGAAATTCAACTTCTTGATGGCCCACATAGCCTTGTATTCCAATTCAAGAGGGAGGTGACATGGCTTGCCAAATACCAATCTGTATGGGGACATCTCAATGGGAGTTTTGAATGCAATCACAGCCCAGGCCCCAGTGCATCATCAAGTTTGGAAGACGATCCTTCTGCTTGAACTTACAGTCTTTCGGGATCCTTTTAACCTCTAGGTTGAAACTTCCTTGCCCATTAGTGGGGATGATAAGCTAGGCTCATTATATATTGATCCATAATACGCTCATGAGCTTTGCGAATATTTTGTTTGCAAGTGGCTATCGCGATAATAGTCACGGGTGTTCCAAATGCGCTCGATATGTTCTTTTCACGGGAAACTCACAGCGTATTAACATCATTCCTTGGGCAGCCCCATTGCTTCCACCCGTTTAGAAACATAATCCACTACTAGCCGATGTCTGGGACTTAATGATTGTGGAAAGGGTCCATAAAATCTATCCCCATTACATGAAATTTGCACCACCAATATGCCTCGTGGGCGTTTCATTCCTAATGGCGATATTTCCAATCTTTTTGGCATCCTCACATAGTTTGACCCGATGATCACCAGTCCACAAAAAGCAGTTTAATGATAAAATCGATTGGAGTATCTTATGAAATTGTTCTTTCTCGGAAAAATGCCACACGTATGGTGATGCATGGCATTCATTCATAATTAAGCTGTTCACCCTCGCACATCCTCTTATAATCATATCGACTCCCCTCTTAAATAATAGTGGTCATCCCGGATATAATACTGTTCTTCGATCCTGAGCTTTCTTCTCTGTTGGTGCATTTGGTCGGAAGGAACTACTCCTGGCTTCAAGTAATTCACAATATCAGCATACCATGGAATTTGGAATGACAATTGAAATAGTTGCTCGTGCAGGAAGCTCTCTTAATCTTATCTCCTCCTCTTGTTTGATTTCTTTCTAATGCAGTAGTGATCGGTTATCACATTGTCATCCCTTTTTTATCTCTAATTTCGGATCTCGAACTCTTGCAGTAGTAGCACCCGCCTTATCGGTCTTGGCTTAGCTTCCTTTTTTGACATAAGATATTTGATGGGCATGAATACTGTGTGAACTATAACATAGGATCCCCGAGATGTGGCGTTTTTCACAAGCAAAACCCACTATTGCTAGCATCTCCTTTTCGATTGTGGAATAGTTTTCTTGTGCTTAGGTGAAGGTTCTGCTAGCATAGTATATGGCTCTGAATATTTTCTCTTTCTTTGCCCAACTGACTCCCATTGCGAAATCATCACACATTACTTTGAATTCACGATCCCGTGCAGATGCGGCTATGACGAGGTGCTTGAACAATCTGATCTTAATTTCTTAGCGACCTTGCGAGAATCATAAATTAAATTTTGTGTCTTTCTCGATACAATACGCATAGTGAATTACGGCTATTCTTGAAGTCTTTGATGAATCTCTTGTAAAATCGGCATGCCCCCGAAAGAAACTTCTTATCCCTTTTTCTGCTGTGGTGGGTGCGAGGTTTTGATAATAGAAATCTTAGTTAATTAAGAGCATAATACATGTGAGAATTTTATGACAGAACAATACCTTATTTACCATGAAATGGCATTTTCCCAATTTAGTGCTAAATTGCTTGTCCTTGCATCTTTGAAGTACTGTTTTCAGGTTGTTCAAACATTGTTCAAAGCTTCGACCCGTACCTTGCCAAGTCATCCATAAAATTCCATAACTTCTTGACCAAAGTCAAGAACATTGACATCATACATCTGCGGAAAGTAGCGGGAGCATTGCACAGCGATGGCATCCTTGAAGGCAAAGGTGCCATAAGGGGCATGTGAGATAATGGTCTTCTCTTAGTCCTTAGGTGCAATTGCAGAAATGCAGTTTTGTAGCACGAATGCGATCCGAAACAAAAGTGAGGATGTCACGATAATCATCGACATCGATCCAATGAATGGCAAAGGAAGTGATCTTTCTGATTCTTGTATTCGGCTTCCTTTAATCAATGCATACTCTCCATCTGTCACCGTTCTTGTTGGAGGTCATTCATTTCTTTCATTGCAGTTCTGAGTAAATCCACCGCTTCTTTAGGTCCACATGGTGGGCTAACCCAAGGACTATCTGAAATTGCATAGATAAAACCAGCATTTAACCATTTGAGTACCTCCTTCCTGACTACTTCTTTCATTACTGGATTAAGCCTCCTTTGATGTTCAACAGTTGGCCTTGCATTTTCTTCTAGAAGTATTTTGTGCATGCATATTGATGGACTGATACCTTTTAACTCTTGATAGACAGTATATAGACTCACTTATGATTTCTCGAAATTTTGACAACCTCTGTTCCTCAGCATCACTAAGTCTAGCGAAATTATTACTGGTTTACTCTTTGGAAGCTCCAGGTAAGCATACTTTAAATGACTTGTGACACCTTTAGAACCCTTCTTCCTTTGGTTTCTTGATGAAATTCCTTTTCTTCAATTTGAGTGCTCTTTTTCACCTCGATTTGTTGAGACTCATCACTTTCTCGATAGAATGTAAGGCGATGTGCGGAAAATGCGAATCAAATCTTCAAGATCTTGGGAATTCATCTCTTTTCATCGATTGAAAATCGGGCATTACAATCATAGTAAAATCTGTGAGTCAGTCGATATACATCTTCTATCAATCTTACATCTTCCTCTCTATGTCTAAAACTCCTCAAACTTCTGATTAAATCAAGCCGCCTTCTCTCTTCCAACTCGAGAGTAAGAATTCTTCGAGATATCGACAGAGCTGCTCCAGCTTGTAAGGAATGGCCTTCCCAAAGAGTGCAGTGCAGGACTCGAATCTTCCTCTCCATATCCAGCACGGCGAAGCCCATCGAGTAAATAAAGTTCTACCTTTACCAAGACATCTTCTATGATTCCTTCCGTGTTTTGCCGTGGTTCTATCCGCCATTTGAGAGTAACCGGTGAGTGGGAGTAAGCTCTCCCAAACTTAACTTCGCACGTATCAGGCATTAAATTGATACTGGCACCTGAGTCACAGAGAGCTTTCTGAAACTCAAACTCTCCAATGGTGCAGGGAATGGTGAAGCTCCCTGGATCCTTCATCTTTTCTGGTAAGCCCCTCTTGATCATAGTATTGCAAGTTGCAGTCAGGTTCACAATTCCTTCATCAATCTTCCTTTGCCCAAGATAGTCTTTCAAAACTTCAGATAAAGCGGTGATCCGAAAGTGACCACTTCGCGAGCGTACGCCATCTTCTAGCTTCGAAAGGCTTTTCAAGAACCTTGCAAATCGCTCTTATCTTTACTTCGCACCTCAGGAAATGGACTGTGCAAAGGTTCTCAGTTCTTGATTTCCTCTCTTCTTCTGACAAATTGCTCTTCTTTCTTTCTTTCTAGTGTTTCGCATCATTCGGGCTTTCATCTCCCTTGTCAGCTTTCATCTTTTCTCGTCCTCTTCTCCAAGTCTTTCCCACTTCTGAGCTGCACCGCCATACATTTTTCGATTCTTCTTCAGGTCACTGGAAAGGCATCTTTCATCCGTTTGTGTTTAGGCCGCTTGTCTCTATCTCCAGGTTCCCGTGTTCCCGAGAGTAAGTATTAAGGGTCTTCCTCAAAATTTCAGAATTGGCATTTGAGGCTTCCAATTTCGCAAACTTTTTGTTCATGGAGGCTTTCAACAAACTCGTTGTCCCCATGAATTGCAGCATTTGATCTCTTCAAATGGTGGGCTCTCCTCCGACCGATATTCATTCTCCGACGCCTCCTCCTTGTCACGTGGGAACCTCGTACGCCGATATCCCTCACGAGGATGTTGTTCATGCCTTTGGCCTCATGAGGTCTCCTCCACCATATGAAAATTTTCATGGTTCCTCGTGCCGATGATAGTAGCCGGAAGGTTACATTTGGTTTGAACTGATAACTTCGCTCTCCCAAGTACTTAACCTCCTCGAAGATCATAAAGCGCTGGGTACCTCAAGACTTCCTCTCAATAGCTCCTCTCAACCGCTTCTATTTCACGAACAAGATGTGATCTTTCCTCTCGTCATTCATTCTACGATGATGGCATCTAACTCGTCCATGGTCGCCATCTTACTCACCCATGACTCCTCTTCCTCTTCCACCGCTTTTGAAAACTCGATGGAGCTTTCATATCAGATGCAATCAGTCCTCAATCGCACTTCGCTCTTCAAGACTTTTACGCTTCAATGCTCCACAAAGATGAAGCATCAATAATCTTTAGATGTATCATTCAAGGCATGATACACTATGCGTCCATCCGGGTCTTCAAGTCTATCCCATGATCTATTATCTTTTCAGCAACCTTAACTGGCCCCATGCTACAGAAGGTTTCATCTTCCCCCTGAACACAATTATTCTCCGTCTCTCTGAGGAGGATGGGGAAGATCCACCTGTGCAGTTTTACAAGCTCCCATACCAACAGAACTATATGGGTAGAGATTCATACCATGTGGCTACCGTATTCTAGCTTAAAATGGAAATAAATGCAATTTAACGACTCCGTCTCAATTCTATCTCTAACTTTACTAGGCTCACGCATTCCGAGAAACCTTCCTGATGCTCATTTAGGTCTTCGTGGGATGACCAAGAACTCGTTGTTGCCGAACCATTGTAATCACACTGCTTTAGTTCAAAAATTATTCAGATCCACCGCAGTCGTCTGATCACAGTATTCATCCTCGAATAATAAGTCCCCAAAAGTCCCTCCATCAGACGATCGAGGCCTTCGTCGCCGCTCGCTGTCCTTCACCGGGTCTGCCTTTCATCCGCCATATCAGTTTTTTGATCTTTCACTTTCTCAAGCTTTTTGAGTGTTCTTCTGTTCGCATTCGCCGGAATCAGACGTTGTTCTCGCTTCCTCATGCACAAAGCTTTCCGAAATCTAAACACACTTACATTAATAGATTAGTCGCCAACAAATATTTTCAATATGGCTCGAAAGCTGGGCGCATAAAAATAACCACCGCCATGAAAAACTATTTTGTTCTTTTTCTTTTAAATGTCCAAATTAGCATTTCCTTCTTTCGTCGAATATCGATTCACTAAATTCTTCGACCAACTAGCGCCATAAAACTTGTCGACCCGACTCAAAGACATGTACAAATTTATAACACTATCGCCAAAAGACTATTGTTTCTCCAACTTCGGGCAATTACGCTTTACAAAACTTGTTGACCTAATTCAAAAGACATGTACAAATTTTATAACACTATCCGCCAAAAGACTATTTGCCTAATCCACTCGCAACGGCGCCATAAAAACTTCTGTTAACCGTATATGTTCTAGCTATTTGATTAGCTCAAGATTGTTTCACCTGAGTAAAATTGTTTGATCGAGTGGTTTGATCCGCGGCGCCGCAAGTGCAATGTGCTCTGACAAGTAGTAAATGGATTTAAGTCCAGATATCGATCCCACAGAGATCTCAAGAATTTTCAATCAACTACCCCAACTACTCAAGCCTTCCATACTATTCGGACTATAATGACAATTTGAATCACCGCTAAAGCCTTGAAATAACGAAACCTAAAATAATATGAATAACAACAAATGAATGACTACCGAAATAATGAAATGACAAATTTGGGACAACAGCTTATCTATAGAGAGAACATTGAAAATAAAGCTATCGTGGAAGAATCAATTCACACAATGTATGGTAATTTTTGCTTTCTCTCGAACCACATTTTAAAACTACCCAAGGAATGTGATAAGGTACCGATCTCTCCAAATCACACCGCTCATCATCTCACCTTCACCGCTTTCGAATACAAAGGCTGTGATAACTACTTTAACCGGGTAGCCTTGTTCGGTATTTTTCTTCTCAATACTTCATACCTTACTACCGGACTAAACCTTAGCTCCTTTGTATACTATTGCAATGGTTTACACCATATTGGTTCCTCTTCCTCAAAATTAGAACAACTCATTCTTTCCTTGATTAGATCAAGCAATTACCGAGATTGAATTCACGATCTGACCAGGCGAACTCTCTCGCATGCTTAAATTGATAACTCACTCAACTCATTCTCGCTCGCTTTGTGAAGAGGATGTATCGATTTAATTATTAATGTGTTAATATTAGATCATCAATATCAGGTTCCCATACCTTCCAAATTATTCATCACTCTCAGAATGCCTTCTCTGCGGTCACTCGTAGGGCTTCCCCGAAATCGAGTTTGAACAACTCCCCGTTATGGTGAAGAGATCGACATTGGGATCAATTCCAGAAATACGCAAACCGCTGAAGTCGAATTATAAATCAAGTTCAAAGAATAATGAATAAAATTTACAGAAAGATAATTTCTGACAATAGCGTCATTTCAATGGGAGCTGGGTTTCTAAATCACTGGATTACACCATACATTGGCTCGCCGACGTTAAAACCATCAGAATCGGGTGGAAAAACCGGTAGTTCGAAATCCAAAATTTGTCTGGAATTCAAACTACCAGACAGTAATTTGAAGAAATATAAATCTGCATTCAACTACACCCTTTACAGCTAACGTTCAAATCCAAATTTGAATGAAATACAAACTAATCTAAAAATAAAAACGAAGAAAAAGAAATGAAAGAAAATTAAAATACAGATTCAAAGAACCCGCATCTCTCCTTCAACTACCAAGAGCTGCGCGTTTCATTCGCAGCAGCTTCGTATTTAGGGCGTTCCTCGTCATTCCCACTCGATGCACTTTTCGGACCGCAGCTTAAAATGGCTCAGCTTGGTTGTCGATGTCGCCATTATCACTCCTTGTCGCGACCTCCTCGCTTGTTCTAGTCATGTCGCATCTTTGTTTGGTCGCGACGCGTCTTGGTGTAGCTGATGTCACGACAGCGGCTGACGCCGCGACCTTAACTGCGGTGCATTTGATGTCGCCGACAATCGGTCGTCGCCGCGACCTCTTCTCTCCTCGTAGAGTGGCCGCGGCGACTCAATGTCGCCACCTCAAGTCTTTACATTTGATCGCCATAACCCGTGTTGTCGCTGACCTTCTTCTTACCAATGTTGTCGCGACCATCGAATGATGTCGCCATTTCCCTTCGTAGTTGATGTCGCGACAACTTGATTCGTCGACCTTCTTTTTAGTGCATCTGATGTTGGCGACCATTGGCTTCCTTTGCAAACCGATGTCGCTGACCGCTTCGCTCGCGGCCGAGGTCGCGACTACTTAACTTTGAAGCGATGTCAGCGACCTAAATGTCTACCAATTTTTTTAGCTCCGTCGCGATTGTTTGCGTCGCACATCATATCCACCGCATCGTTAAATTCGCTGCTGACTAACGATATGTCGCGACATCATTTCTTCTCTTCTTCATCAATTCTCGTTATTCACTCACTTTCACGCCTGTACCGCTTTGTCTTCACCATCCATCATGATTGACCTTGTAATTGTAACTAAGATGCATTTCGATTGTTGGCAAAGCTTCACGACATCAAATTCTTTAATCCTTTCGCACTTCTTCACGCAACTTCCTTCACCCATTATATCGCATTTCGCATGCCTACATTCGCTTCTTTTTCTCGCATTTTCGCTTTCTTTTTCACCTCGCTACGCTAGACAGTAGCTATTCCATCTTCCTGCATATTAATCAGTCTTTTTTATATAAAAATCAATCAGAAAAAGGACTGAAAATAGATGACTTTTAAGCTCATCAATTACCTAGGAAATCATGGGACAAAACTAGGACACTGCATGCACGTGTTTTGTGTGATTTGGTGAATTATTGTGTGTTTGGTGTGCATGACATGTTTTATGTGTTGAAATTTTATGTGTGCTTGGTGGATTAGCACACGGATGTGTTAGAAATATTTTAGAAATATTTTGAGTGGTACAAGAAACAAAATCGGAAAAGAAACTGAAGAAAAATAAATTTTTAATAAATTTATTGGACGAGAATTGAAGAAAATAATTTTCTAAGGTTTTACAAGCTGTAAACTTGAAGAAAATGGAAGAAAATAAATTTTTATAAATTTATTTGAATGTGAAAAATGAAAAAAAAAGATTAAAGTTTAACTCATAAATTTTGAGTGGCAGATAGCAAAATCAGGTTAGTGCTATCAGATCCGTAGAGAAGAGGTTAACAAGGTTTTGAAAAAATTTTGTGTATATGTAAATCGGAATGGCTATCGCCAATTTCAGATCAGGTCACTAATTTTACTTGAGGTCGCGGACAGAAGACACCAGCGCAAGGAAAGAGCGGCCGAAGCGCCGCGAAGAAGGCGCGACGATACCGCCAAAGACGCGTTTCACGACCGGCAACGCAACCCGGCCAGACAGATGCAGGTCGCCACATCGCTTTAGCCGCGACCTAGACCGGAGAAGCTGAAGTCGACACCTTTTCGCGTCGCGACCGGGCCGATGTCAGACCAAGGGTCCCGCCTGTGATACGACATCTGCGTCGCGGACTGAAACGATTCGAGGTCGCGACATGATTTCAGGTCGCGACCGTCCGGTTAAATATAACGCGACATCATTTTTGAGGTCATACGGTGGCGTGGGGAGGCCGCGACTGATTTCGGGTGTCGTGGACTCCGGAAATCCTTATCAGGCGTAAACGAGGTTCGCGACATGAAATTGATGTCGCGACATGTTAGTTCTGCGAGGTCGCTACCCGTTTTGATGTCGCGACCGGGCTTCGGGCCGTAGGAGAAACGGCGGTCGCGACCCGCTTGAGGTCGCGACCGAGTGGCTCGGAAGTGGGTGTCTGACACCATTTGATGTCGCTGATATTTCGCTGCCTTGCAGGTTTCGTGTCACTAATTGCCAAGGTTTTTGGGTCGCGATAGGCGCTTTATGAACACGAGGCTGGTCGCACAGATCGATTTGAGGTCGCGACCGGGGTCTGCTGAGGGAAATCGATGTCACGACTCTGCCTCGTCTGCGACACGGGGAGGCCGCAAATGTCACATGACTCCAGAAGCAAGACAAGACGACCGCTTCGTCGATCCGACACTCACATCTTCCCGCTTCACGGCCTCGGGTTGTCCCGGCCAGCAACGCCCTCATCACCTCGTCACCACCTCTACCAACACCAGCAACCCTGGGAAATCCACAGATCTCCTGGCTCACGAGGAGGGAGTCCACTCTCACTCGAAGGCTCATCTACGCAACACTGCATCGTGGAGACACCGAAAATACAAGCAATATCCAAACCCCTGGCAGACATTACCATAACCTTTCGCATCTCGACACAGTATCACAAAGATCCCTAAGGACGATCCACCGGTAATATGGGCTATCAGAGCTACCAAACCGCACATAGGGTCCTGAACTAAGCTCAGCCGACATCGTCTTCGCGTCAGCTTTCTATAAAATAGGCATTGAAAGGGAGAAAATAGAACCGGTCAACGCCCACCTATGGGGATTCTCCGGAGGAAGAGTGCTACCCCTGGGGTCCATACAACTAGTACTTACTTTGAGAGATCCCCATGCCAAAGCCATAACGACTTTAGTTAGTTCCCACAAGAGATGCCCATCGGGCTTGTAACATGCTATCAAGTGCACTCCCTCAATGCCATAAGGGACATCCCCTCCGCCTATCATATGGTTATTAAACTCCCCATTTCGAATGGGGTAGGAATGGTCCGAGGAGACCGCGCAGCCGTGTGGAGTGCTATCTCTAAGATCAATGAAATAAAAGCGATTAACATCATCTACTGACGAGCTCGATACGAGATGAGGCATCCGACCTACACTTCGTAAGAACTAGAACAAATACGCCTTGATCTACCGCCTGAACATCTCGCTTACATCATATCTAAATCACAAAGACGCCAGTGGACCTCCTTATCCACTTTAAAACAGACATGGGAGGTATTCGGGCTTAGAAGCAGGAGGATACTGGGGGAATCAATTCCGCAATACACACAAGCTGAACATCAGTCCCTCCTTCAATCCCGTCAAACAAAAAAGAAGAGATTTCACCCCAGAAAGGCAAAAGGTGATCAATGAAGTAGTTAACAAACTCCTCCAAGCCAAAGCTATCCGAGAAGTAGAATACCCTAATTGGTTGGCTAATGTAGTCCTCATAAAAAAGGCAAACGACAAATGGTGACTCTGCATTGACTTCACCAATGTCAACCGAGCCTGTCCAAAAGATAGTTTTCCCCTACCTCGGATCGACCTTATAGTGGATGCCATGGCTGGCCACAAGCTTCTCAACTTCATGGACACTTTCTCAGGATATAACCATATCAGAATGGACCCTAGTGACCAAGAGAAGACCCCATTCAGAATCGCAAGGTATTTATTGTTACTGTGCACATCTTTCTGTCAAGAACGCCGGGGCCACCCACGCAGGCTAGTGAACAAAATGTTTCGTGGTATGCATCGGGGGCATCCATGAGGTATATATGGGATGACATGTCAGTAGGTCGCTAAGGTCGAGCCCTGGCAACACCTAGCCGAAATGCTCTGTGTCTTGAAAACTATAACATGAAGTTAAACCCAACCAAGTGTGCCTTCGGGGTCTTAGTCTGAAAATTCCCTTGCTCTATACAATGCAATGAGGAATAGAGGCAAATCCAGATAAGATAAAAGCCATGCTTGACATGCAACCGCCTTCGAACACCAAAGAAGTTCAACGTTTGACTAGGAGAATAGCTGCTCTAAGTCGCTTTGTATCTAGATCCAGCGACAAGTGCTAACCGTTCTTTCAGGTTCTTGAAAAGGCCTTCCACTAGGACGCCCAATGCGAAGAGGCATTCTCGGCGCTAAAAACTTACCTGAGCTCTCCCCCCATCCTGGTAAGCCCTTCCGAGGAAGAACTCCTCACCCTTTATTTAGCCATTTCAGATTTCTCAACTAGCGCCGCCCTGGTCAGAGAGCGAGATAGAGTACAACAGCCGGTCTATTACTGTAGCCGAGCTATGAGAGGAGCGGAGGAAAGGTATCCAAAGATGTTGAAACTAATCCTAACATTGGTGACCACTGCCAGGAGGCTTCGATCATATTTCCAAGCTCACACTATTTAAATCCCAACAGAACACCCAATGAAACAGATATTGCACAAGCTAGAGACCTCGGGAAGACTGATAAAATGGGCCATATAGCTAAGCGAGTTCAACATCAGATACAAGCCAAGGACAGTGGTTAAAGGGCAGGTTTTAACAGATTTCATCATGGAATTCACCCCATCAAACACATCGACGAAGCCCACCGAAATTAATTACTGCACCGACTTGCCCATCTAGAGGTTATCCCAGAGATGGGGCCGCCAATTCCCTGGGGCGAAGTGGCTGCCCGATTCACCTCCCGGATGATTGACGCGGAATACGCGTCAGACTGATTTCAAGCCCAATAACGAGGCCGAGTGACTAAATACATGGGGCCGCTTAATCTTGCCCATTCCATGGAAGCCGATCAACTCGGAGGTAATGAGGATTCCGCTAGTGGTGAAGCAGACAGAGGCTCCTACGGCCGTCAGAAAATGATCCTTTACCTCAAAAAGGTGTGAGAACTTTTTAAAAAGTTCATAAGGGTTCAAAGGTCGCATGTCTGAGCACAAGATTCAGGGGCGCATGCCCGCAAAGCTAGCAACAAAGATCATGGGAGATCTAGATAGACTAGGTACCACAGTGGCATCTCCTAGAACCCCCGCTGAACGTCGACAATGAAATACAGCTGTTCCCGACAATGTCCGAAAGGTGAGCCGGATGGACCACATCCGGGATTACCCAGCTGACTACTGCCGCTGCGATCCAAAGGAGGCCTTCAAGCTCAGGACGAGGTCGGCTAGATTCACCATTCACCGAGGGACCCTTTATAAACGAGGCTTTTCTACACCCATCCTTAAATAAGTAGGAAAGGAAGATGCTAATTATGTGCTCAGAGAGGTGCATGAAGGCATTTGTGGCAACCATATCAAAGCCGTGGACTCGCAGCAAAGACCCCAGACAGGTATTATCGCCTACAATGCTCAAAGACGCCACGGAGCTGGTTAAAAAATGCAAGATCTGTCAAGAGCATGCCCATATCTCTCACCTCCCTTCCAAGTCGCTAACCTCAATCACAAGCCCGTCTTTCAACAATGAAGCCGGACATACTGGTGTGGCCCCTACCCATCGGGAAGGCCCAGCAAGTTTATCGTCAGGAGTGGATTACTTCACCAGTAAATAGGTCGAAATATTAGCAACAATCAATCGAACAAAAGGTACGTAACTTTGTTCGCATTCCATAATATGTGTTCAGAATCCCTAAGAGCTCCCCGGTATCGATAATGGGAAACAAATCAATAACTTGGGTTCGGGGAGATTTCGCCGAGCCTCTAATCAAGAATTACTAATCATCCCCAACTCATCCGTAGTCCAACAGACAAGAAGAAGTCACTATAAGGACTCTCAAGGTAGCGTTAAAGACTAAGCTAGAAAATCTAAAGGGAAAATTGGTAGAATACCTCTCCGAGGTATTATGAGCATACAGAACTATGCGCAAATCATAACTCAAGAAACCCCATTCGCTTTAGGATTCTACAATAAGTCGTAAATCTCCGTCGAGGTTGGGCTAAAATCACCAAGAGTTGAATTCGCAAATGTCTGAACACAACGAGGAGATTCTCTTCACTTTAACTCGACTCTCCTCTAGGAAGAAAAAAACGTGAACAGGTTTTGTAGCCCAGGACTATCGCAAAAGACAAGAAATATTACACCTAAGGGTCGCCCAAGAGTTTTAAGCCCGGCAACTTGGTTCTAAAGAAACTCCTGCCAACAAGGAAAGACCCCACACATGGGAAGCTAAGACCAAACTGAGAAGGACCCTATGTGGTATCTCAAATAGTCCGACCTGGCAACTACGAACTTCAAACATAAGAGAGAAAAACCTTGCCACATTCTTGGCACACTGAGCACCTCAGGAGATTCTACCAATAAACCTCGGATGGTAGGTTTTAATAAGAAACGCGCACAGCTTACTTTAATACGCTTTTGTGTTCATTTTTACCACACACTCATGTAGCTGTGAAAAACATCGACAAGTACACATGTTTCAAAGATCAGATTTCTTTATTTCGCTTATTCATAAAATTACAATCAACAAAGCCGTTCTCTATATCTCAGAAAATTACAATCAGCAAAGCCTTTCTCTACATCAGCCGTTCTCTACATTTCAGAAGATCACGATCGGCCAACCCCAATCAAGGCAAAAACCACAAGAAAGAGAAAGAGAAAAAGAAGGAGAAGGAGAAAAGAGGGGAGCAAAGGAATAATGGAGGAAGCGACACTTAAAAATATTCCCTCTGAGTGCACCGCCCTCCGAACAGTTCCCGGTCCAATCTCCATCAACGGGCGTGACTAGGAACAAACACAACTCCCATGCGGAGAGACTAGGGAAAACACAACTCCTACAAATGCGAGCGGTCGAAACCAATCGTCTACCAGGACCACCAAACGCACTCTTACATAGTGGCAATCAAACCCCGAAGCTTCATCATGTACGAACTCAAACAATCGTCAAGAGAGGGAAGGTCAGAGAGTATAAGATACCATCTAAGAAACGGAGATTATTTATAAAGAAACTCGACGCCTCGGGAAGCCAATGAAACTGCTCCGATTCTCCATGTGATTCGTATTAAAACCACGCACGCTTCCCAAGGAAGGGTGATCGCTGAGCCTCAGAGTCACTTCAAAGGAGCCTTGTACTCGGGCCAGCGGGCTATGTAGCTCCGTTTAAGAACCCACTGTAAGGCCAAGAGATATGAGCCCCCGTAGCTCGCCTTCAAAGGAGCCTCGTAGGCCTGGGCCAAAGGAGCCACGCCGGCCCCAGCGGGCTGTCTGAGCCGGCCTGAACCCAATGCCTGAAGGCCAAGTGAAGCCAAGGAGCCGCGAGAGCTTAGTTTCAAAGGAGCCTGTGAGCTTACTTCAAGAGAGCCTCAGAGTTTAGTTTCGGCGGCTTCATGTAGCTTAGTTTCAAGGGAGCCAGCCTGGCCAAAGATTTTTGCCGCGCCAAGGAGCCAGCACCGGGCTTTAGAAGGCCACAGCTCTGCCTCTAAGAAACTAATGTTCTTAAGGTCGTAGCTATGAGGCATCGTAGCCACCTCAAAGAGCTGTAGGCCTGGGCCTTGATGAGAGTACAAAGAGCTCACCCAATCATACGTAAGCCTGAACATTTAAAGATCATGACTGTGAAACCCAACACGCATCATAAGAGAAGACTGGAATCCATATGTAGAAGGACGGATATCCATAAAACAACAAAACTAATGTCAACGTTACAGATGTCCGAGGCTTAGAGCTCGAAGTTAGCCAGAATGAGCAAAGATTACAGCGGGGCCTAAATGTTCGGGGTTTGAGCTTAAGAGTACTCTCGTGGTACGAGCCTCCAGCCGAGAGCACAGAAGCCCCAAAGAAGTGAGGAGCTACCGCAGGAAGCTTACCACCAGTGGAAAGGAATTAAGTCAGGAGTATCAAAGAGAACACCCAGATATGTCTCTGTCTCTGCAATGATTCTTTCGCCTCTCTTCATTAGGAACTTGAAAATTGAAGTCCAAACCCGGAAAAGCCTTGGTAGCTCTATATCGGAAAGCAAGCCATCCGGAGGCCCATAAGGTGCAGGCCTCGTCCCTCAACTCCGCTATTACTCCATCCCTTTGGCTGACCATAGCCTCCCGCCTCTGGAGGTCCCTGCATAACGCATTGCACTCTTCAACCAAGTGCTCCACGGAGCTCTCAGCTTCATAAGCCTCTCGACGGGCCAGATCCAACGACGCTGCTTTGGTGCATAGTTTTTCCTTGATAGCCTGAAACTCTTCCTTAACCACCAGCCTATCTCAACAAATACTAGGCCCTCTATGGCCTTATTTTCCGTCTGCACTCTCCGCTCATACGAGAGGTGTGCTTCGACCTGGGATTTATACCCCAAACATCATTAGCAGATTTATATCCGAAGCAGGCCAAGCTCCCCTAAGTCAAGGAGGCGACCTTAGCTTAGATGCTCACTTTAGCGTAGCTCGTCGAATCGCCTCCTGCGAAGTCTTTTATATAAGTAGTCGTCTACCAAGGAACAAGATGGAGTTAGCATATAACATTAACACAATAACGAGATGGATAAAAGAAGGCACTCAGACATACAGAGACGGTCCCCTGGAGTGATAGCGCTAGAGTCTCCTCAACGCACAGGGCTTCCACCTTCTTGAGATCTGAGTCCCAAAGGATAGACGAAACAGCCCCGACTAAGAAGCTCAGATTGGTAAAACGTAGTCCCACCCCCCGCCCCAAATCGATCATTTCCTACATCTCCCGTGACAAAGGGGAAGGTATGGTATTTTGCGCCCAAGGGCTCCATATGTAGATAGGAAGAACTTTAAATAAGGTCTCAGAGCTCTTCTCAAGAACCCTTAACTTGCAATGAGGATGAGCGATGCTACTTTCACCCGACACCTCGACACCCGCTTCAAGAGGGTAACGCCGCCTCACTCCGAATCTCAAGGGCAGGATCCCGCCCGACAGCGATCACTAACATATACTCCCGTGCCTTCAAACTCACTCGCCAGAGGCTACTCTGGGGGATCGACGCCTTGCGCTTACGCTTCTTCTTCTTCGCCAACAACCGATACGGCCCGGCCTCCCCGAAGTTGGCTTCACAAAGAAGAGGTCCCCCCGAGAAGTTTCCATAGCAGGCTGAGACCTCGAACAAGGAATAAGAAGGGCTCACACTCTCGGTTATGCGGAATGTCCGACCTGATCAGATCGAATACACCGAGCGACACTCGCTTAACTCGCCGCGATTTTTCGCCCTCGTGAGGCGTCAGACGACACCAAGCCAACGTAACCAAAGCAAAGTTAAGAACATAGCAAGACCTTTAAAAAGTTGGCCCCTACTAGCATAGATGAAAAATTCACGCAGGTTCTCAGGGGCAGTCCATACTATCGGAATCCCCAGCGTATATTCTTGATCGGCTGGGTTGTATTCCTAATGTCGACCCCCGACAAAGAAATAACGATCTTTTCAATACTTATGGGAAGAAGGGAGTTTGAAATGATAGGTCTAGTAGTGGCCCGCTTTGAAATATACAAGAAGCCTTTCGAGGCCTTTTTCACTCTGAAGAGATCCAGCAGCATAGCTATACTAGGGACCCCGAGGCCCTTATCCTTGAAAAAAACCAGAAGGCCAACCAAGAAGCCCCAAAATTTAGGAGAGAGCTGGGACGGGCATACATTGAAATGTTGTAGGACGTTTTTTATGAAAGGGTGTAAAGGGAAGCGGAGACCGCTCTCAAAGGCCGCCTTAAAGAAGTGATTAGTGCCCAAAAAGTGCTATTTTGAACCCTATATTAGATAGGTTTTGAGTGCTTTTTGCGCACTAATCATGTCATTTATGCCACCAGCGGTATTCAAGTTCTTAGTATCACTTTATGCTGCAGGTTATTTCGTTGTTTTGCAAGCCATGCGGTTGGGAGTTCGACATCGGTGACATATGATGAATCATGAAGATTGAACCCAATTGTCAACCATCAATCATACCAAAAATCAAAGAGAGAATGAAGGCAAAGTGATGGAAATCAATGCAAGAGAGTGACGTGGAGGCAATGCAAGGAAGATCAAGAAATCCCGTGAATTTAAGATTGCGAAATGTCATTGGATTGCAAAAATTTCGCAACCTTAGCTAAAATTTCGCAATCTTAGAAATTACCAATTTTCGCTAGACACCAGAATTCCTCGCTTAGGCACTCGCTCCTAGCTTAGTTCTTGCATTTTACATCATTATTGGGCTTCTCGCTAAGCTACAGTTTCATAGCTAGCTAATCACCAACGCCACGTAAATTTTGCATTTTCGCTATCTCTTGGTGATTTCGCTTAGTTAATGTAAATTTTCGCTAGCTAGCCAAATTTTCACGCCTAGCAACTTTGAGCCTTGTATAAATTCACGCCTTGTCATGCCTCTTGCAATTACCGCAACCGACTTCCACCTTAGTGTATTAATTCCTGTCTCAAATTTAGCCAAATTGTTGGGGTTTTATGGTATTTTCATACATTGCATTTTATATAAGCCACTCCATTTTGTAACCCTCTAAGCAACAAATTGAGGAAGCACCTTGGCAAGTTTTTATTTTATGTAAATATCTTTCGTAGCTTTAGTTAGGTTTGGTTTTTCTTCTCTCTCCTATTTCCTTATTTCTTTTGTCGCCAAACACTTTCGAGGATGGCAACTCAAGAGATGCTCAAGGTTTCTTTTTAAAGAGAAAGGAAGCTAGCTTGCGCGGCATAGCGTGTGTTGTCCCTCTTGTGATAAAAGCCACGGCACTGTGTTTATGGTCTCTATCTTCTCAAAATATACAATAGCATCACGTTATTAATTGGCCAATACTACCATGCTTTAGGATACAGCATACTTATTGCTAGATGCACCGTGGTTTTTAGATGGTCTTTACGAGCCACCGAATGATGCTTAATGTGACGCCCCTAATCCTCGGTGTCCGCGACAACCATTAACCCGGAAATCTACGTGTCTCATGTCATGAGGCACGTACATGTGCAAAAATGGCCACTTGGGCCTACACATCCTACTTATAAAAATGTACATTTTATACAAAAATGATTTATTACAATTGTATTTAATTACAATTTATACAAAATTGGTCTCTTGCCTGCACTTTACAAAAAATTACAAAATACAAGATAAGGCCATCTTCGCCGCTTCTTTCGCCTAAAACCCTGGGATGCGTCCCATCCCCACCGCCTTCAATACCCGAAAATGGGCCCCACGACGGGGTGAGCAGTCCCAAGAGGAATTTCCCACGGTTACTCCCACCTAAGTGCAAATGCAACAACATCCAACACATGCTAATATATCACTATGCATATATTAACAAAATTAATTCCATACATCATGTTATTCATTTTATAATAATAACATAAACTCACCACGGGCTATATAATAACTGACAAATTCATCGAACCGCCTACATCATCACACAAACATGTTATTTTCTCAAGGCAATAACACAACACCACACGATCTGCGAATTACACAAAACAAATTGGGTGGACTGTCTGAAAAACACTCTAGTGGATTTTTAACCTGGCCCAAAGCTTTTGGACCGAACCACTCGCCATCCGTGCCTAACAAACCCTATCCACATAACCCTTACACAGTAAAGCAAGTAGGAGAAAAACCTCACCTTCCTGAGCCTGTAGAAACCCCAAAACCTGAGCCCACACGTTGTCCCTTCTGGGTGAATCCTCCTTCTCGGTCTCCCGGCTGAACTGATCATTTGATCGGGCTTACAACCTAGGAGAGGAAGGAAGACTCTCTCTCTAGAAAATGAGATCCAAGACCTCCGCCTTTTCTTTCTTCCTCCCTACGCTTCTTTTGCTTTGTTTCTTATTCTTTCTTATTTCATTTCCATTTGCTTTTCTTCTTTCTCATTTCTTTCTTTTTCTCTTTCATTTTCTCCCCATTTTCTCATTTCTCTTTGCCTTTCTCTCCCCTTTTTGGAGAATTGACCGTATGGGTCAAAATGAGGAAATTTCCTCCTCACCTTCCTCAAGCCAAACATGTGGCTCTCCCTTTTTCCATCTTTTCTTATTTCATAAATCTCTTCTTATGACATCACCACTTACATGGCTTACGAGCTATGGATCCATTTCCCACACATGGCTAATTGTGAGCCATTCTTTCCATGCCAAGTGTCACTCTCTTGGTGTGGCATGTGGCATCCCATAACCTTGCCATTTGTCATCCGACACCTCACGCCTCGAAAAACGTGAAATCCCGACCATCTCGGAATCCAACGAAATTCGACGTGGTAGCTAGATGTCGCGAGACGATTCCAACGGTGAAGTCCTTTCACATTATTCCGAGGTCTAGTAAAATTCGACTTTGACCGAATTACCATTTTAATTCTCCTTTAGGAATCGATTTTCCTGGGTCTCATAATGTTCTGTTTCAAACTGTAAAGGGGCAATATGCATGTTATCCGTGCTAACTCAAATAGAGTTGATTTTAGTGAGGTTTGCCAGTTAAACATAGATCCGCCAGGCTTGGACCATAGTTACTTGTCATAATGCGAGATAAAATTCGAGGACAATTGTTCGCCCTAAGCCTGGGTTAGTGACTCCACCTTCAAAGCTAACTTTTCACACTTCATTTTCGCCTTTACGCTTATTCAAGCTAAACTACTTCCACCGGCTTTGAAACAATCCAAAAGTCCAAACAAAAGCCTTACCTTCACTTATAAATCATTCTTAGATGAAAACCCATCCCCCGTGTTCCGAATTTAGACTACCATATCAAGAAGAGTCAGACTAACAGTAGGAGGAACTTAGGTATATAAATATCATGGATTCAAATTTCAAATTTCACCGGCACGGATCAAATGAGCGCCGTCACGGATGGTGCCAAACTACTAATGATGAGTTGAAGTACTTCTGTGATCAACATCACAAGTGAAGGTAACCTTTTAACTCTTTTGTAACCCAAATAAGTAGAACTGTTTTCATCACTTTGCAAAGACTCCGCACCGTTTTTTGCTTTTTCATTCAGCTTTTAATTTTGTTAGCTAATTTAACCCTTGGTAAGCTTTGTTGGTACTCTTTGTTGTCCCTGGCCAATTTTGTAACAGGTTTATGCACAAAGGGGATAGAGACACACGTAAGACTACAGAATCAAGACAACTCGACCTCAGCCAAGAGTCGTTGCACAAGACCGATACCATGGATCCACTGCCTGAAGAACAACAGAGCCAACCAGAACCCCAATGAATCCAAATGTTTTATAGAACCATGAGGGATCACATCCAATCTCCTAGAGCAGTGCCCCATCCCGTATCATCCCTCCCGTCAAGATGTAGCAAAGTGATAAATTTTTACTGGGTACCCCTACTCCCCACATATCACGGTATGGAAAAATGAAAATCCATACACTGGCTATTAGGGATGGAGGAGGTTTGGTAATTACCTTTACAAGGCATGATGGACATGGATTTGTCGAAGCTAAAAGCATTTGAATGACCCCTAAAGGATAAGGCCAAGATTTGGCTAAAACCATCAGGCCTAACCATTAGAGTCTGTACGAGCCAGCAGTGCATCTCCCGAAAAATTCTTTCGTTTATAAGACTAAACAATTTGAAGAGAGAAATTTACACTTTGCAGCTCAAGATGGTGAGAGGTTTTATCGTTGCTGGGAGATTTATGGAGACCATCAGCATGCCCACATCATGGGTTTGATACATGGATGTCGGTAAATCATTTTTATGATGGTATGTCTCCAACCACAAAGCAAACTATTGAGACCATGTGTGGGTAACTTTTGAGCAAAACCCTGATTTGAAGCCATGGACTTTTTGAACTATGTGGCTGAAACTTCAAAGGCATAGGATGAACCGAATCCAAGGGAAGCCGAAAGATTAAGGCCATTGAACCACCAAAGGGGAGACAAGTACGCATTTCTTGAAGACACAGAGATGAAAGCGAAATCATCAGCTTAACTCAAAGATCGATGATCTCAAATGAAAAATCAGCATGAAAATGCAAAACAAGAAATGAAAGCATTCTATCCTGGTAATTTTCGTCTAATTTTCGTGCAAATAATTACCCTGAGGAGCACTGTCCAGATCAAGCTCATGCCATAAATCAAAATACACCATCCATAGATGCCCCATATGGAAATACCTACAATTCCAATTGGAGGAATCACCCTAACCTTTCTCGAAGCCCACCCGCTCTATACTTCGTGCCAAACCACGCTGTTCCCACTTCAACCACAACCACCACTATCCTCATCTTCTCGAATGCTTCATTTTAAATTGAGTAAGGTGGTAGGCAACTTTGTGGAAGAGCAAAAAGGAATTAATGTGCAACTGGCACAAAGGATTGATACTGTAGAAAGTACACTGAACAAGAGAATAGATGGGCTAGAGAGCAATCTAAACCAGAAAATTGATAACCTACAGTATTCAATCACCAAGACGTCGTCGCCTGAGGTACAAGAAAGAGGAAGGTTCCTTCCCAAACAAGGCTAACCCAAAGGGAATCCATGAGGCAAGATCATCCAATAATTCAGAATGGATGAAGTTAAGGGCAATAATCACTCTGAGGAGTGGAAAGAGGCCGATCAACCCATGCCAAAGCCTCGTGAAGAACTGTGCAGTGGAGAAGAATTGGTAGCCTGGAGCATAGTTCCTAAAGGAGGATTCAATGAACACCGTGATACCACCTCCATTTCCACAAGCACTTAGAGGTAAGAAGAAGGCATCTCAAAGAAGGTGCATTTTAGGTCTTAAGGCAAGTTATGTTAACATACCTCTCTATCGACATAATCAAACAAGTCCCCGCTTATGCAAAATTTTCAAAGATCTTCGCACAAATCAAGCAGGCGGATTAGCATCGAAGAAGGCATTTCACTCCGAAGTCATGCCATAATCCAAAGCAAATAATTCGCCAAATACAAGGATCCGTGATCTCCACAATTTCGCCAATATCGCGGGAATTGCATGTACGTCATCGCTGATTTAGAGCCATGTAACCTAATGCCGTATTCAAGATAATAAGCAGTTTAGGTGAACTTAAACCTACCAACATCACACTATCATCAATGATAGATCGCTTAAAAATCCCTAAGGGGATAGCTTGAGGGATGTCTTGTGAAAATAGACAAATTCTACTACCCAAAGAGATTTAGTGCTCGACATCGAGCCAACTGCAAGTGAACCCAATCACGTTCAATCATCCTAGGGAAGACCATCGCCACCGCCAATGGAATCATCAATTGCCGAAATGGAGTCATGCAACTTACATTTGGCAATATGACATCGAATCGAACATATTTCACTGGGAATAACAAGCACAAATTAATGGAAATCAAAATCATGACTAATGATGTGTGCTCGCAGAAGCGATTACAAGGAAGTTGAATGTCCAGAATTGCGGATACACTCAACCAAGGTGAAGTGCAGTGTTTTGGTTTGCCTTCGCCCACTCCGTGCCACCTATCTCGCCCAAATTCAATCAAGAAGAACCGTCAACAATGGGAAGTCCAACACCTGAGTCACCAAAGCATCACAGGGTCGGTGGAGATCATTCTCGATCCTCCTTGAGTAATGTTTCATATGGAACTGGTTCGATGTTCCCAAAACCCACTTTTGTGCCCTAATTTCGTGTATCCACTTTGTTTTCAATCGACACCTGCCTAATCAACAATCAATCGGCCTAACGGACAATTGAATCGCTTTAATCGGGGCAATCAATTGCCTTTAAATGGAAAATTTGAACCCTCGGGCTTGTCACCTTTATGTTAGAAACAAATTCCATGCTTGAAACAAGCTTTTGGTCAATTCGCGTCCGCATGCTCCAACTTGAACATTCCCTTAAGCCAATTCACACCGAGACACCCGTATTGTTCCAATAGTCATTAAATTGCTACTTCCTTCACTTTCAGATAGCTTCATTTTAGGTATGTTGGCAACGGATAGGTTTGTGTTGGCCCGCATTTGAAGACCAATGTTGTCTTCCAAAAAAAAAAAAAAAAAAAAAGTAAAAAGAAAAAGAAAAAGAAAATAAAGTCGTGAAGCTCAATAAACCCGAGCACCTGGCCCGAGGGGTGTATGGCGAAGCTTCGAACCCGATGTCCTAAGCCCAATTGGTCTGAGTCATCGACGAATGTTCAGCAGCATGGTGGATAGGTAGAGTTTAAATCACTTGTAGGTGCTTGATTTTCAAGTCATTCGAACCAAGGCTCCGTAGCCTGTGGTCAAGGACTTTTCGTCGACGCCCAAAAACCCAATCGTCGAGTCATTCCGTGGACCCGCCACACGACTCTGGTGAACCTAAAGAAAGAAAGACGCTACAGCCCCTACATTGTAGTTGAATAAAGAAAAAAAAGAAAGTAACTAGCCCTATCTAGGTCGTTCAACAACTTAAGGCCATGTCGCTGCTGTACAAAGAGGGACAATTTTGCAATTTATCGCTTAACTGCTATATAAAGAACCATTGCATCTGGTAGAAATTCAAGTTGAGAATTATGGAACTAATATTGACCTCGAAATTATTCTGTACGGTTTGCTCTTCACACGGCCAAACTCGTGTCCATTTTTCGCCTTAAAGACAATGTTTATATGTACATAAACCTTGACTCATGAACTTTTTGAAAATTCTATACATATCCTTTTAGGATTTTGTATCGCTAAGGGACTAGCAACGCTTTGGGCTTGGGGTGGATTAGTGCCCAAAAGTGCTATTTTGAACCCTATATTAGATAGGTTTCAGTGCTTTTACACTAATCATGTCATTTATGCCAATTGAAGTATTCAAGTCTTCTTAGTATCACTTATGCCGCTTAGAGGTTATTTTGGTTTGTTTTAAGTGTGCTACAGATTTCTGGGAGTTCGATATTTAGACACATGATGAATCATGAAGATTGGAACCCAATTCACAACCATCAATCATACCCAAAAAATCAAAGAGAGAATGAAGGCAAAGGATGGAAATCAATGCAGAGATTGCGAGCAATGCAAGGAAGATCACAATCCTGTGAATTCCTCGCTTAAGATTGCGAAAATTTCGCTAGGATTGCGAAAATTTCAACCTTAGCAAAAATTTTGCAATTCAAGGGAATTACTAATTTTCGCTAGACACTGTGAATTTCTGCCAGACTGCTCCTAGCGAATTTTGCATTTTCAAGCATTTCACAATTCTCGTTTTGTTGTCAGTTTCAGCTTAGCCAGCTTAAATCATTCAACGCCTAGCCGAATTTTACATTTTCGCTATCTCGTGATTTCGCAATAGCTTAAATTTTCGCCGCTTAGCGAAATTTTGAGCCTACACAAATTCACCGCCTTTGTCATGCTTTAATTAACGCAACTGACTTATTTTAGTGTATTATTCTTGGTCTCAAATTTAGCCAAATTGTTGTGCTTTATGGTATTTTACATTTGCGGCCTATATAAGCCACCTCCATTTTGTAACCCTAAGCAACAAATCAAGGGCAATCTTTTTCGCAAGTTTTTATGTAAATATTCGTAGCTTTAGTTGTGGTTTGCTTTTTCTCTTCTCTCCTTTCCTTATTTTCGGGCTGCCAAACACCCCTCTGAGGATGACAACTCAAGAGATGCTCGCTGCTCTCTTTGAAGAGAAGGAGGGCTTAGCTCGTGGTGGGGCATATGCAGTTGTCCTTGTATTCAAAGTTACTGAAAATCGTGTTTATGGCCCTGGCCTTCAAAATATGGTCAATAGCATTGAATGTTACACTGGGCCATACTTACTACGTAGGATACATGTCGCCGCGACAATATTGCTGCATGCACCGGTGGTTTTTAGACGGTCTTTACGAGCCACTGAAATGATGTTTAATGTTAGGGTTTCAAACTATAAAGGGGCAATAGATGCATGTTATCTGTGTTAACTCAAATAGGAGTTGATTTTAAGGTGAGGTTTGCTAGTTAAACATAGATCCGGCCAGGCTTTGGACTATAGGTCGCTTGTCATAACGCGAGGATAAAACCCCGAGACACTTGCTTGCCCTAAGTTACCAAGTTAGTGACCTAAATCTTCAAAGTTAACTTTCACACTTCATTTTCGCCTTACGCTTATTCAATTTTCAAACTACTCACTGTTTTTTAAACAATCCAAAAATTCCAAACAAAAAGCCTTACCTTCTTGCACTTATGCAAATCATTCTTAGGATGAAAACCCATCCCCGTGTTCGACCCTAGACCACCATACTGTAGTAGCTTGACTACCTAGCAAAGTAGGAGGAACTTAGTATATAAATATTGTTGATTCGGGCCACCACGCTGCACGAATCAAGCAAAGGCATCATCTTGGAACGGAACAACATAAGATGTAAGTAGATTAGGACACCAGATTCGGACACCGGAATGAGGGCCATAACGAGTAGCGAAAGTTTTAGCAAACGAAGGCTCAACCCAACTAGGGCCCACGACATCTGCGTACCTCACGGTAGCCCTAAGATATTCGGAGCCACAGGGATACCTAATCTCGCTAATCTTTTCCTTGCCCTTGCCTGGAGGAGGAAGATAACCTACAAGAAGGACCCTTGAACCATGCAAATGACAGGACTACCGAGCCCGCCCACCAGGTCGCCCGACCTGTAACTCGCCTACCTTCCCTCTATGCGCAGCTCATGTAACAGAAGACCCGCAGGAAGCACGATGATTGCTGCCTGAGAGAGAGAACGAACAAAACGACGAAAGAGGCAGGACCCCAACCCAACACTCCCTAACAACCCGAAATTCAAAACAAGGAAAGAAAAACGAGCGAAGAAGAAGAAGAAAGACACACCGAACTAAGGAGGAAAGTAGGGAAATCTAGCCTCAGGAGACAATGATGTAGCACCACAAGCGCTTCAGCGCCGATCAAAGACGCCTAAACCCGCAGGCTATGGAAAAGTGCGATACAAGGAATGTTTCTAAAGATATGAGAAGTAATAGTTGAAACGGGCACGAAAATCAAAAGAGCGCCATCATTATCACAAGACGTTTGATGGCGACAAAGCCTAGATCAAACCATCCCCGGCTAACCACATGAAATCCGCAACCGATCCAATATCACCCAGCCCTCGCTAAGCTAGTTTAGGCCAAGGGTTGGGGGCAATTGACGGGTAGGAAACAATATGTGCACAAGCCCGGCATGCTGAAGCCAAAACCTCAATTTTATGAAGGAGTCAAGTAATGCACTAACAAAGAAGCTCGACCACGTTGAGATCCTACCCATGCCAAAGTACATAGCTAGTGCCCGCAGTCAAACCACCCTACCAGTAATCAAGTGATATAAGCGCTCCAAAACTCGTGGAAAGGAAAAGCGCCTAAGTCCTATGGTCCGTGCCCCACTGGGACAGAAAGAAGGATCTTATATGATCACTACTCCTCCATTATCCCTTAACAACCCGCCACGATATGAAAAGGAAACTCTTCACCCAATGAGAGAGATACCGTATCACCATCTAACAAGGAAAGTAACCACTATTCCCCTTTATAAATACCGACCCATTCCACCACAAAAAGGTATGCAATCAGAACGCCATCAATAGTTGAACTCTTTCCTTTTAATAGGAAAGAAACTGACTTAGGCATCGAGAGCCTAGGGTGTTTAATTCCTCGCGAACCATCCTTTCGCAGTGTGTTGCGTGTTATACGCATGATCCGGCCCAACGACTTAGAAGATCCAAATTTCTAGAATCTGGGTGAGAAAAGCACCATGAATTAGTATGTTTATGTATAAGTCAGATTATCGCTCTTTCATTATTATTATTAGGGCTCATCCTATTAGCTTGCAAGCTTCTCAACCTATTTAGGCATAGTTTACCCAAGGTTCATTCACTCAAGGCCAACCTATTATGTTCAAATCAACTTCCTTCCACTCAATCTATTAGGTCTGATCCATGTACCTTAGGTTCAAGCCCCTTAATTATTTAACCCATTTATCTTAGGTTTAGCCCATTAGATCCAACCCATATACCTTAGGCCAACCCAACTCATTAGGCTTATCTCATCCTTAGGATCCATTGTCATGTCACCAATACCTCACTTAGGGCCCACTACCACATCACTTAAGGCACACAACATGAGAAATTGAACTCATGTCCTTTGTGTTGTAAACAAATACCTTAGCCATCGGTGTATATCTCTTTTTGTTTCAAACTTTTGATAGTTTTTTTAAAATATTTCTAATGTCAGCAATTTTCATAAATTTTAATTTTATTTAATACTAACTTTCAAACAAATATTATTTTTATAATTATTTTAACTCTCACCCTATTACTTTTGTTATCAAAATAAAAAAATAATTCTTTAATTTAAAAAAAAATTCAAAAAAATCAGTTTCTATAATTTCAAATTTTCAAAAATCATTTTATTTAATTAAAAAAAATATAAAATTTATGATCTTTATGTTTAAATCAAAATTCACTTCCTTTAAATTTTACAAATCAAATATTCTTTTCCAAGATATTCAAACTTCAAACTTCTTCTTTTCTAAAGTGACATTTTTTATTTTCATTTTTTCCCTAAATTTCATTTTTTTTAACATAACTTTCAAAACTCCAAATGCACAATCAATTTTATAATTCCAATAAAATGAATTGTAGTTGACTATGATAAATAAATGGGCTTTGATGGAGCCCTAACATCTTATGTATGCTTTCAACAAATAATTTGTCTCTTGGTTTATAACCCGATTTTCTAATGTAATCATGATGTTTTTATTTATTTTTATTGCACTAACGTTGTTTTCTATTGATAAAATTTTCGATTCACCACCAAGGTACACACTCTTACTTCATTTGACTTTGATTTTATTTATTTATTTATTACATGTTTAATATGCTATAGAGTAATAATTTTTATTTCGGTAACTAGATTGGATTAATCGCTGTCATATCATGTACCTTAACTTGATTGATTATTAAAGATCAACCTTCTCGGGGCTTAGTGGGTGCTATGGATCTTCACCATACAATCCCAATAAGTAACCTAACCTCGACCTAAACCTGGCCACATACTTGCTTTTCCTAAGAAGAGACATTTAAGGCTCCTATTCTTATTTTGTTTTCCTTTAAAAAACAATAAAAATAAAAGTGGGGCTCCAAACTATTTTAAAAAGTTTTGTTTCTCAAATACAAAACGAGTATTGCCTTTTAGTGGAAAACACATTACAACCAAAATACGGTGTCCACGGTTTGGTTATCAAAAGATATCAAGAAAAGAAAAAAAAAAGATTTGTTTTTATTTTATTTTATTTGAAAGTCTAATAAAAAAGCATAAAGAAAATTAAATATAAGAAAATATTTTTTATTTTCAATTTATTTAATCTTATATTTGGATGTAAGTAAAATAAATAATAAGGAGCTTAAAGTATAAATAATAATAATAATATATTGGATTTGATTATGTTTTTATTTTCCTTTATTTTATTCATTTCTTCTACTTTTTCTTTTTATTTTCTTTTCCTTACATTTTCTCTAATAACCAAACATAGCTTACATAAAAAATTTTAAGTAGCTAAAGTAGAGAATGAAGGTCATCTCACGCATGAGTTTTATTCTTGCTTGATCTGTCAGAGTTTTCTCTTTATATTATCCTTGTTGGTTAATAATATGGAGCAATGGAAATGGTAGTGAGCTTGTTCTAAGGCTTTATATATCCTAGGAGGAATCCATTTTAGCAAAATTTGAAGGCACATAAGGATAAGATGTTTGTTGATTATTCGGTTAGGGTTATAAATCCATGAATTAATAATAAGCTCTAGATTAATCATCAAATGAATTGAATATTTAAATCTATATACTTTATGATTCACAAATATTTAAGACTATGCTTGGTTTCTAGAAAATTCGAGGGAAAATGCAAGTGAAAAAATAGAGAAAAAAGTAAAAGGAAAGAAAATGAAGGAAGATAAAATAAAGTTAAATCCAATGTATATATATTTTATTTATTGCTTCACAAATTTTATTACTTACTCTTAATTCATTTGTATAAAGATAAAATAATTTCAAAATATGCAAGTTTCTAAAGAATTTTTTTACATTTGATTTTTGTTTGAGAATTTTCATTGACAACAAAAATATTAAATAATCATTTTCTCTAATATTTTTCCCTTACTTAGCACTCTATAGACCAAACGAGATTACCAAATCTATCGACTTAAAATTGAAATTAGCAACTTTTCTTTTAAGCAAGAAATTCACAAGAGGGGTTTAAATGAACTACAACAATAAACGTGAGGAGGCTTCAGGGACCAAAAAAGTTTTAAGTGTAAATAATATATTAGGGTTTTTTTAAACCCATCTCAAATAAAACCAATGTTTATCCTAAAATCATCAAAGAATAGAGAAGTACCGGTTTGAGAAAATAGAGAGGGTGTTTATTGCATTGGTCCACATACGTCCGTATGCCCACAAGTTTAAATAACTCTTTGGATTCAAGCTACTCTTCCAAATTGGTATTTGTAAGGTTTCTTATCGATTAAGCAAACTTGATAATCAACAATGTGTTTAGTAGTTAATTTAGTTAAAGATAGTCTTAGTTGATTAATTGACCCAACAAGATAGTGTAATATCAATTAATGTGATCCATAGATACCACCCACTAAGGTCTTTCTGTGGTAACCTTGCATAATCAAAGGTGCTATCCTTATATATATATATATATATATATATATATATATATATATATATATATATATATCTTAACTAAGTTCCAATCAACCCTTTATAAACCTTGTAACGCCATGAAAATACCATAACAGTTTTATAACATATTTAGGGTATAAAATAAATAAATTGTATTTTTTTGGCTTTTAAATTGCTAAAAACAAAAAATGATAAAAACTCAAAAATTTTACAAGAGTCAAATAAATTTGGTAAAAGTGTCAAATAAGGACCTAAGGGTCTTAAATGAGTAATGTAAGTGCCAAAGTATAAATGAGATGAAATGAAGAGGAAATGAAAGTGAAATGAAGCTTTAAAATGAAAAAAATGATGAATTAGGTGTAGCCAACGTGGCCTTAGTCATGTAATGGACAAAGCACCAATTTTTTGGTCTTTGAATGTCAGAACCCACATTTGTGCAAAGGGAGAGGAGAGCTAAAGTAATAATGGCTTGTCGAGGAATAAGAGAGGAACTTGGTGATTTTCCTCTATAGGATCAAGAATTTAGGTGATCAAAAAGAGAAAGAAGAATAAAGAAGAAGATTGAAAGAGGTATGAGGTGAGTAAACCAAAACCCTAACCCCCCATTTTCTTGTGTTTGGGTTGGGGAAAACCCCAAATTTGAATAAAAGTGTTTTATTGTTGCTCAAGTTGTTTTGTTGTTTGATGGGGTTGTGGTCCTCAACAAGGAATTTTTTATAAAGGAAATGTTAGGTTTTTAGGGATAAGCCAATTTTTTCCAAACCCATGTTTGCTTTTCGCTATAACTGCTATCACTCATTCAATTGAGATTCAAATTTATAGGTAACTAGACTCAGGGGAGAACAAATCTCCTTGAAATAAAAATTTGGACCCCATTGAACCAAGAATTCATTAAAAGTGAGGCTCGTTTTTCGATCAAATTTGCTTAGTTTTGGATAAGATTTTTGTGCTCGAGTAATTTCTTTGAGAGGTTTAGGCTATAACTCGCCATCACTCATCCGAATTGAGTGATTCAAATTCATGGGTAAATTATACTTCTAGGAGAACAAATCTCCCTAAAATAAGTGTATCCAAATTTGGACCCCATTTAACCTAGAAATTTTTCAAAGTGAGGCTCTGTTTTCGGGTCAATTCTATTCAGCTTCCGATACGCTTTAAGGTTTGAGTGCTTTGGTATTTAGGCCATAACTTGGCCATCACCCATCCGAATTAAGTGATTCAAATTTTTGGGTAAACTAAACTTCTCCCTGAAATACATGTATTCAAATTTAGACCCCATTGAACCTAGAAAATTCGTCAAAATGAGGCTTATCAATGCCTAAAAAGAATGATAAGAATGTCTAAGAATGAGGAAATGAAGAAAAATGAAAGGAACAATGTACCAGAAAGGAGTTGAGTAGAAATAAGACCTAAATAGAAACCTTAGAATACCCAACTAATATATGATTGTCATTTACGCTGACTAGTGGCCATAACGAAGTATAAAAACCCGAATTGAGGTCGAGATTCCAAGGACAGAATCAATGACGATAATAGTTTTTTGGCTTGTTATCCACTCTCTCTCTCTAATTCCAAAGTGTTTGAATGATTACAAAATGATTTGAAATGCTGAAATAATTGAGTAAGAAAAAGCATATATTGATTGTTTTAATTGATTTGAGGCAAATGATTATGAAAATGACGTGTATATGAAAAATTGCAATGAGTATTAAAATGAATTGTTTCTATAAATGTACATAAATTATACTATATTTTCTATGAATGATCGGAACGCCTCTTAATAGAATGTTAACCGTTAAATTCGAGTTGAGGATAGATTGGTATACCAATAAGGGTCAAATTAGCAAGACTGCGAACGAACGTAATGATATGTCACCCGAACCAGAGCTCCGCCAGATGAGATCTGTGAGTGTTCACGAATTGATTTTTAATAACCAAGAGTAAATTTCAATGGGATTGTATTGTTTTATAAAAAATGTTTTTACACCGCCACAAATTTCAAATGGATCGAATGATGATTCCGTTATCCTGCATCAAAAGCATAGGTTAACCATGGCAAATTGAAATGATAATAAAATTGTGAAATGCATGATTTAGGTTTTTGAAATGATGATGCATATGAAAGTGCGATTTGAACATTTCAATAAACCTGTAAATGAAATGTATATGGAATGAATATATAATTATTTACATTGATCATTCAAAAAGGTTAAAAAACATTGTTTAGAAAAATTGCATGATTTGTATTAAATTAAATGTAAGAGATAACTATATAAAACCACTAAGCATGAAAATGCTTAGCGTGTTGTTTTTATCATCGCGCAGGTACCGAGAGAACAGGTACAAGGACATAGATTGCAATGAATCAAAGTCATCGTCAAAGTCACACAGAGGATAAGTAAAGCTTCGTCATATGCATACATGGAATTATTTGACTCATTTTGTACAAACACTATTATGAAAATTAAACTCTGATTATATTTTGTAAATATTTGGATATTGAAAACGGCTAATAATGAGGCATTGTATAAAGGTGGGAAATAGACCAAATTGGCATGAAATGCCACATCGAATGAAAAGAGAGTTTTGTGATCAAATGATGGGCCCCCTTTATGTTAAAGTGGTATTTACGTATATATATTTTCATTGATTATTTGAAACGTTTGAAAGTAATTGTATTTGGATTTATTCAAATGATTCAAAAAAGTGAGGATCGTGTCCTTTGAGTCCGAGTTCAACCGATCGGATCGGTATGAGATGCGAAATACAAACCTTACTAATAAGTTATATGAAGTCAAACGGTGACCATAAGTGTGAAACCCCAGAAAATTCAAATTTTCGAGAAAGGGTAAAATGGTAATTTCGGTAAAAATCTGAATTTTTATGGATCTCGGATGACGAAACAAACTCCATCGTTGGAATTGTCTCGCGAAATCTATCTACCACGTCAAATTTCATCGAATTCCGAGACAGTCGGAATTTCACGTTTTTCGAGGCACCAAAAGTAGTGTGTGACACTTGACATGTGATGAGTGGCTCACAATGTTCCATGTGTCAAGCGTGAGATAAGTCAAACAATGAACTCATGTGTGGGCCATAGGTGACATGTGACATCATGTCATTGGAGGGAAATCCAAGGTAGATGGATAAGGTGATAAGGGGAATCTAAGGAGCCACTTAGAATTGGACAAGTGGCAAGTGAGAGGACATCTCACTTGACTTCTATCTTCTCCCAACTGGTTGGGAGAGAGGGGAAAGGAGAGAAAGAAAGGAAAACCAAATTTGAGAGGAAGAGTTAGAGAGAGAGAGGCTGTACCTTCTCTCTAGATTTTCCGACGATCGACCATCTGCCGTGAGCAAAGAGGGAGATACTCATCCACGAAAAGGGTTTTGCATAGATTCGTGAGTTGGGGAGTTTCGACAACTCCGAGGTAGGGTTTTTCTCCTACTTGGTTTAACTTGTCTAAGGGCCATCCAAATGGCATGGGTTGTGTGAGGCCGTGGAGTGGTTTCAGGTGAACCGTCCCAAGACTCTCATGTAGTCTGAGATTCCAGGACTATTTTCTACACAGTCCTGTGGACTGATTTTTGGACTGCTAAATGTCCTTAAAGTATTTTATGTGTTAGAGTTAAAATGAATAATGGTGTTGGTTGTCTTGCCCTAAGGGGAATGTTTGGTTGTGTTTTGAACCATAGGAAGCTACCATATTGTGATAGTACGCATTAACCGGACCTTAGAACTCGTTTTTGGGTAGGGAATAAAGGGAATTTGGCAGTGAGTCCTCAGGTAAATTGTATCCAAATCAGTGAACTTGATGTTAGGCTTTTGAATTTCTCAATTCGGACCTTTGTAGCCTGCTGTGTCCACTCTAAACACCTAAGTGAAAGTCAATGAGGTTAGCTCGCCAAACTGACTGGCGTAGGCCTCCAACTTGACGACCAGCAACTTCTTCTGCTCTAACTCAAGCTGTGTGTTCTGGACTCTATAGAAAGCCCATTGAGTCCAGATTCCAGCCATGTGCCTGTGGAGGGCAGTGGGTCTCTGAGCTCGCAGGGTAGGTCGGCCAGGTAAGCCTGCAGGTTGGTCGGGTAGGGTCAAGCTACTCATGTGAGACCTCCAACTTCGAAAGGTCATAACTTCTTCGTTCGAACTCCGTTTCGGGTGTTCTTAGACTCTATGGAATGCCCATTGAGTCAAGATTCCATCCATGTTCCTGTGGAGGGCAGTAGGTGAGCTCAGCTTGGCCAGGTCAGCTCAAGAATGGCTTGATCTGACATGCAGGCACTCAAACTTCGAAGGTCATAACTTTGTTTCAACTCCTGCTTCAGGTGTTCTGACCTATGGAAAGCCCATTATCAAGATTCCAGAAATGTTCCTTTGGAGGGTAGTAGGTGAGTCACCAGTCACTAGCCAGCCAGTCAGATTGTTCTCCGCTGCCAATTTCAACTCCTGGGTTTGACTACGCAGACCTCCAACTTCTGAAAGTCATGAATTCCTTCGGTCTCGAACTCCGTTTGGGTGTTTCTTAATTTGCGGAAAAAGCTCCATTGAGTCAAGATTCTAGAAATGTGCCTTTTAAGGGAATTTGGTGATCATAACCCTGCTGAAAACCTATATTTTTCACCAAGTGTGCAGGTTGCTTAGTTGTGTCTATGTAAATAGTTAGTTTTGATACTTCACTAAGGTACGGTATGCTGTAGGCTATCAGACAGTAGGAGATTTCTCTACTTGGTTTATTTTTGGCTTAAGAGCCATTTGAAGGTTTGAATGTAGTGGAGGTCGTGAGTACAAATAGTCCAAAACTAGGACTAAAAGTTGGAACTTTAGTGGACCCATTTCGGGACAGCCTTCACGATTTTGACCGAAATGGTCCTTAGTTATATTTGGTTGTTATTTCTGATTTTGAATAACATGCAAATTGTGTGTAGGAGGTATAGCCATCCGTGAATTGATTGTGTTGCATGTAGTTTATAAATATTCATGTGACATAAGATAAATGCATTGGCATCATGCATTTGTATGCACAAGGACATCGCATGACATTGGGTGTGAGTGCATGGTTTGGGTCGATTCTATATTTAGTGTTGACCTTGGTAAACCGGCTCCGTGTTTGGTGTTTGATAGGCTATCGCGGGGACATGGTAAGATCGACATTGTGGTTGGTGTCGATGGTGGGCTCAGTGGCATGGGACTTCGCCTAAACTGAGCGCATGGTTTTAAAGAAATCGGAGAATGTCTAGTGTTGAAATAAAAGTTTCATTGGGAATTGTCCAATGCTCGGAGGATGTCCATTTCTCGGAGGGCGTCCAGTGTTCGGAGGGTGTCCAAAGCACCGGAGGATGTCCAACGCTCGAGGATGTCCAGACTGGAAGATTCCCCATGTTCCAGTAGTCCCCAGTGGTTTCGAGGATGTCCAAAGGATTTAAAATGTAAACAAACATTTTGTTTTGAAAAGCCAAACTTTCATACATAGTGAGTTATGTGTGAGGAGTCAGAGGACTGGGCATTGATTGGCATGTAGACATTCAAGTAGGATCGCGAATTTGCTTCGAATGTGTTTGATTGCCATTACATGTGTACTAGGTGGGGAGTAACCCTTGTAGGAGATTACCGCATTGGGCTTGTTTCCACCTGCCATGGATCCTCGTGCACACGAGAAGACGAAGCCTCTTCGAAGCCGTGAGTACCTAAGAAGGCCTGCCAGGCCTTAAGAATTATTTTGTAAAATATATTAGAACACCAGTTTTAATACTGGGTATATATAAAAGATTTGTACATCAAACTCTTATGAAATATTATTACAAATTGGTTATTTGTAATAAAATTATACAGAAATAGGTCTCCATATATGAGACAAATGAGTGTGATATCAGGACACTTGATATTCACAGGTTTCCTCAAGTTAACGGGTTGTCAATGGGACCCCCGGGATAGGAGCGTCACAATAAGAACCAACAAGAAAATCTTAGTGGGGCTTTTGCCTTTCAAAATTGAAGTATAGGAAAGGGAAAAAGAGAAAAGACAAAGGCATGATGATCATGTTTATACTTGTCAAGTAGAAGAATTTTAGTTTAAGCTTTTGTTTTTTCGATTCAAGTAAAGTAGGCTTCATGAATCTTTAATGTCTATCATTTTTCGCTTGAACTATCTCATAAGAAGAGAGAAGAGAGTCGGTCAGATATTAGTATATGGATGTGGTCGGGATGAGTCATGATGATGCCTTTTCAAACTTTAACTGCTGGAGCGCATTGGTCAGCTGGCCGACCAAGATCACAGGGGCCAAACTCGAAGGATGTCGATCGCCATCAAGTAGGATTACTTAAATGCTCCATCTACGTGCCTGACGCACGTCTTTACAAGAAGAACTAGAACGAAGAGGGGTCAAGTGAGGCTGCCTGGGCCACCCGATGCCTAAGCTGTGATTCTTTTCGAGAGAAAAGAGAGAATGTTTTGATTGCTTAGTATTATGTGGTCTTTAAAGTGTTTGAGCGGCCTTATTTATAATGGATATCTATCCAATTCGACGATGATTAGGTGTTCTTCCCTCGAGGATAGGTTTCATGTAGTTAGCCTTAGATTTAGCAATGCAGATTAGTCAAAGGAGTTTATTCGGGAGTAATCCTCCTTCCTTATGGGGGGTATCCAACTAACGGTCTTCTGTTGCTTTTCCTTCCCTTTATAATAAGACTCGATCGATGAATAGACGTCTTTAGGTAACATTCATCTTCAAGATTTGCAAGACATGGTTTGACCGGCCGTACTGGTCTTCCCGTTTTCCAAATCCACGTTTCGGGCCCCACCGCCAAAATACTTTGTTCTGGGTCAAGTATAGCTAGGACATGGACGCGGCACGCCCTCACCGCCATTTTCAATGGCGAATGAAATGCCCGGGCTCGGGCCGACATCCCTATCGTTGCTCCCCAACCCTGTGTGGCGGAATCAAGGTGGGGCAAGGGTCAGGATTAATCTCGCGGACGGGTTGTATTTCCCCGGTGGTTCGCTGATGTGATTAATTAACCTGGTCTGGCCATAATGTGTAGAAAGCTAATGAGCTGGCCTTCGAGTTTCGCGCTTGTTTTCATACTCCCTTTGTTTTCCTTTGTTTCTTGGTCGACCTTCCCGCCGAACTTCCTTCGCCTCATAACTCTGCAATTTTTGTCTTTATATTTCTCGCGTTCTTGTATTTCGCTCGATTTTTCTCTGTCGCGAGTGTTTCGGGTCCTTCGCGTTTCTCTCATTCCTGCCCGCGGCGCCCCTCGTCTGTCAGGTTTTCTGGATTGATACGACGCAGGCTCTAGGTTCACTGTCGGATTTGGCGAGATGAGCCATTACGCCGGGTCCAAATCGTTTTCCTCTTTATGACAATGATGACTCTTCTGCTGATGCCATTTCCAAGCAGCTGGGCTCCTGCTATTTGATGCTATTGGCCTTAACTCCGCTTCCTGATGCTACCCTTCCCTTAGGAAGGAAAAGAGAAGATAAACCCGATCAAATATCCTAAGGCCTGACTCCTCAGATCCATTGCTCGCATGCCGCGAAGGTGGGCTCCTAGGCTATCCAGAGCCCACTTTGCCGAAGCACCGCCTCCCGGTGGGTCCCGAATATGGAAAATCTTGACAAGCTCGACCTTTACACCGCCCCTCCGTGCCTCGGTATGGTCTCGCTGGGTCGCTTATTAATCCAGCCACTTTCAGATCCTCTGTGCCAGTCTCAACATTTCAACATCTCGCCCTTCCCGCTGGTTCTTAAATGATGTATTTTAGTTGGATGAAGGTTTTTAGCGATGAGGGTTTACGCCCCACGGCCTGCCCTCCCACTTTTTCAAATGATGGCACTACAGAGGGTTTTATTTATTTCTTCCAGACGCTCCTGCCCCTCTCGTGATCTCGACCTTCCTTCTTCGCATTAGTCATGGAAAGGATCTATATTTCTTCGTTAGTGGTTCCAATCGAGTATGACTCTGTGGATTGGTGGATGATACTCCCGTGCCTGGTGACTCGTTACCCGATAACCTTCGTGAGTACTGCGATTACTTTGGTCGATTTGTCTAAAGATCGGTCGAATACTTCTTGACCCTAAGCTTTCCTTATGCTTCCTGTGATGCTCGCCTGGACTCAGACTTAAGATGCTGCTGTGGCTCTAGCGTTGAGGAATGTTTGCTCGTCGTCTTTGCGTGTATCGATAAAGTCGAACATTCCTAGTTCCTAATTGCAGCTCGCACGTTTCTACCGCTTTCAGGCCCCCGCCTTTCTACCCTTGGAGTTTTTTCCTTTGGCCCATTGTCGCCACTCCACCAGGGAGAGATTTAGTTCATTTGGGCGACGCCTCTAAGCCCTGTGAGTGTGAAGAGAAAAAGTCGACTCCTTCTAAAAGGACCTACTGGTTCGCTTAAGGTTCGGTTGGGATGTCTCCTTCTTCTCCCGTTTCGAACCTGAGAGGATGACGGCCGCTTCGCCGAGGCTCTGGGATGGCGCGTGTCCCCTTCTCCCGTCCACGAGCTCGAAAGCGGGTCCCGCCTCGCTTGACTCCATCGTTTTCCAAGCTCATCACAAGGATCGCCAGGGGAACAAACGCCGTGGCCAACACACACATGTTAGCACATCTCATCAACATGGTGGTACATCACTCCACACATGCAAGCCACACACGGCTTCGCTTTATAACCGTATGGAATCCTAATTTTCCGATACGCCAAGTCACTTCCTAGGGGATGTGGCTATTGAAGAAATCGGGGGCTAAAAACTGTGCAATCGTATTTTTGCTCTAGTGCCGAACTCTAAAAGAAATGCCGTCTCATCCATTCTCAGGAGCCCGTCACATCGTGATCAAGGAATCTGCTACTGATAGAAGCCATGCCAGTCTTTCAGTGGGATTGCTTCTTGTTCAGAATTGTGTTTATTTCCATGCTTATGTGTCGAACACTATGTTCAGAAATCGACATGCGTGCTGCCACCTATTAGCGCTATCGGGCCGATAAGGCCAAACTGGATGAAAACATGTGAAGATCGCCAATTTATAGTGCGGCGTGGCTTCTTCACTTCAGCGGGCCGAGTCGGGCAGAACGAGCGCAAAGATTGACCGAAGAAATAGATGCTTATCTCGATCTACACACTTCATCGGCTCGTGCTCGGGTAGAAAATAGAGAGAACGAGGTCCGGAGCAGTTTGACGAAGGTCAGGCGAGTCTTGAGGTTAGGGGTGAGCCCAGTCGCGCAGGTGAGTCGTCGAGACTCGAGGGGTCGAGATCTGTCCACGAGCTTCAAATGGTTGTGGTGGGCTGATTCATCACTTCCGGGCGTGCAAGCTGGATCTTCGTGTGGAGCGCGGGGTTACCAGATTTGAGCGTTTCAAAGAAAACAACTCGAATTATTACGCGAGGCTTCGTACAGCAAGGTGTTAGCTGGAGACCGTCACAATGCGGAGTCTCTCCGGTTTAAATTTATCAAGACTACTGAGCAATGAATGTAGTGGTTTGCGCCCAGATCTTCACCAGCAAACCAAAGATGGTTGCCTTCAGAGGATGAGGTTATCAAACACCATGATCATGCTAGGCCCGGGCTTTCGCGGCTCAAGCCAACGGAAGGCCGTCAGCGCATCAGATCTAGACTTCAACTTTGACCTCCCAAGTGACGAGGAGGTGGAGGGGTCTTCCGATACGAATTATTCCCAGGAGCCTGTTACTCCTACTGAGATCCCTTCTCATTCTTCATCGTCTGATGCCTAAATTCTTGGACTCATTTATGCTTCCTCGATGCCCACCTCCCCTTTTTTGGCTGGGCCTCAGCCTCGATAATTGCAGCCTTCCTTTCAATAATTAACAGGTTTTGAAAATCAGGTTCTAGCCGAGACATCTTTATTCTTTTCCCGAACTCGTGGTAACCTACTGAAGGTCTCAAAGAATTTAGATCAGACGCTTGAAATTTTATGTACTATCCTGTTTGAACTGCCTGCTCCCACTCTATATTTGTGGCTGGAGCTGCTGGAGCGTCATTTGATCAGCCTCTGCGGGCCTTCGCCATCTGACCGCTGTAAGTGGTTAGCCTGGCTTGCGGGCTGAGGTCACAATGCTTGAGGCGAGTGAGCTCATCTTTAAAGCCGTTGATGGAGGCCCGCTGCAGTGTGGTTGAACAGATTTACTAGGAGCAAGTCGATGTAAATAGTGAGGGAAGGAGCCCGACCGTTGAGTCCAAGCAGCGTCTGCCATGTGAATAGTAGGGCTCGCTCCATCTCTGAAGTGAGATGAACTCACATATGAATTGCAATATGAGCCCGCCTGTCGGAGTGCGCCGGCGTCTGGCCAATGTGAAATAGTAGGGGCTCGGTCCATCCGAGTCGAGGACAGCCTCTGCCAATAAGGAATTGCACGGCGAGCCCGTCCGGTCTGGAGGCCAAGGGCCTGCCAAAGTGAATAGTAGGGCTTTGTCCATCCAGTTGAGTGGATGAGCCTCACAATATGAATTGAGCCAAGGAGCCCGCTATTCCGAGCGCAAACGCGGCCTGCCAATGCGTAATAGTGTGGCTCGCCCATCCGAGCCGAGGGACGAGCCTCACAACAGGAATTGTACGATGGAGCCCGCCTGTCCCGGGAGGTGCCGGGGGAGGCCCGCCACGGAATAGTAGGGCCTCTGGGCCCATCTCGGGAGTTGAGGGATGAGCTCGCGCATGGAATTGTAAAGCATGAGCCCGTTTGTTTGGAGCAAATAAGGGTCGCCACCGGAAGGCCGTGAGGGGCTCGCTCCATCCGAAAGCCAGACGAGCCTCGTCAATATGAATTGTACGAAGGAGCCCGTCTGTCTGGAGTGCAGTGAGGGGCTCGTAAATAGTAGGAGGGAGCCCGTCTGTTTGAAGTCCAGTGAAGGGCTCGTCAATGTAAATAGTAGGGGCTCGTCCATCTGAGTTGAGGGACGAGCTCTCACACAAGTGAATTGCCGATGGAGCCCGCCTGTCTGGAGTGCAATGGCGGGCGAAATGAAGTGAGCAATCGGGCTCTGGCGCCGTGGCCTTGTATGCTCTGCCGGTGGCGATGTAGCCTTAGCTGGTTCGACAGGCAGCAGGGCTCAGGTGCAGTAGAGCAGCCTGCCAAAGTGAGCAATCGGGCTCTCAAGGCGGCCTGTGGCTCGCCGAGCGGGCGAAGTGTAGCTCGAAGCCGGTTCGACTTTGAGGCGCCAGGCTCGTGAAGGTGTGAGCCAAAGTGAGCAACCGGGCTCCCCGGCAGGTCTTGGTGGCGTTTCTGCCGAGTGGCGAAGTGTACTCGAAATGGGTCTCGACTTTGAGGCAGCGTGGCCTCAGGTGCAGTAGAGCTCGCCAGTGAGCAACTGGGCTCCTGGCGCTGTGGCCTTGGTGGCATTCAAGCCGAAAATATGTAGCCCGAAATGGGTCTCGAATTTTCGAGGCGCCGTGGCCTCGTATAGTAGAGCTCGCCAAAGGAGCCGACACGTTATGCAAGTGACTTTCGCAGCGAAGGGCTGGTGAACTGAACCGCCGCATGCGATTTTTGGTATGTGAAGATCTTTGGTGAAACCTGAAACGCCGCATGTCTCTAAAATAAATAAACGCTGGCTAATGCGTTGATTTATGGTAATCGAACGATCAAGGGTGGAATTTTTCGGAGCGCCTTCACTTTTATAAATGGTGTCATGGTTCTGTATCTGCGCTTTTGGAGATTCTCGTCACAAAGGTGACAGTTCGCCTCGACGGATGTCGACGCTCTACGCTCTTCACTGAGTTCCTCTCGATTCTGACTTTGTTTCTCTTCTAGCCTTCATGTGTGGGAGTTGTGTTTTTCCAGCCCCTTTATGGGAGTCATAAGTATTCCCAGCTTTCGCTGGGGAGGCCCGAGGGGTGGGCGTGATTTTGCGCCGCTTCTTCGTTCTTTTTATCTTCTTCCTCCTCCTTCTTTCTACCTCTTCTTCCCTTTTTCTTTCTTTCTCCTTTGTCTCCATCTTTTCCCATCATTGAAGGGCCAAAATGCATTGATGTTAGGGCCTGACGGGAGGCGCAGATGATGTACGTGTTCCTCGGCAGATTCGTGATCTCGAGACTAGCCTGGGCCGCATCTTTAAGCATCGAGCCACAAAAGATCCCCGCCTCAAAACTTCTTCCGCTAACGTTCGAGCCCGATATGATTTGCCATATGCCTCGTACTCTTAGTACATACTCGCATCTTCTCCCGCGGCATTTCTCAGAAAGGTGAAGAATCCTCGCTTGTAAAGGCTACCTCGATCGGGTAAACCCGGAAGACCTTACCTTATCTTAGCCGCTTCTTTCGGTCGTCTGATAGGGTTCCGCTGGGCCAATATAATCCCAAAGGGGTCCATCCAGCCGCACAGACATCCACCGGGCGAACAAACTGCTGCAAGGGCTCGACATAGGTTCTCGCTTTAGGTATTCGACAGCGCCGACCGAGATCTTCAAAGGCCGTGGCTAGTTTTGCCAAGGCGTCGGCTCTGGGCATTCTCTGCCTGGGACATACTTAACCCGAACTAATACAAACTTTTAGCAAATCTGACCTTTTTGAGATATAGAACCACTGCCTCACTTTGGGCTCAGATGTATCTTCAATCGCCCCACCACCATGGGAGTCATCAGGGACTCCTAGTTGGTCGTGACATCTAATGAGTGGATGAGGTTGAGGTCCGCTATGATTTGGCCTCATACCGGCTTCGCTTGTTGGAAGCATGGAACCCAAACCCGAAAAAGGATTCAATATCTATCCCTTCGCGAGGCGAGGATTAAGCTCCGCCTCCGCTCCCGTGCGCTTCGAGGCTCCATCTATGTAGAGAGTTTCCATATGGGAGGTCGTCCCTCTGGTCGTGGTGGGCTCAGCAGTTCTATCGTAGCGAATTCCATGACGGTCGGTTAGGACTCCGTCCTTTATAGCGCTTTTCGCCACTGATGTCGAACTCGCTTAGCCGGCGGCCCACTTCATCAACCTTCCCAGGACTTTCGCTTGTGGTAGCACCTGCCCATTGGGTACTGGGACTTCTCATGGTGTGAGCCTGAAATAGGGACGGAGCCTGGGTGGCCGCACCACCAAGCAGTATCAACTTTTCCATTCCCGGTACCTCCCCGCCTCCTCTCAAGGCTCGATCAGAGTAGTAAACTGAAGGCCGGACTCGCTTCTTGTCTCCGACGAGCACGCACCGCTGAGAAATCCTGATACGCTTAAGTACAAAGTGAGGAGTTCTCTTTAACGGGACTTACTAGAATGGAGGAGAACTGTGAGATATTTTTAATGCCGTGAATGCTTCTTCACATTTTTCGTCCCACTGAAAGGCTTTCTTCAGAACTTGGAAGAAAGGCTGGCATTTATCACTCGCTCTGGATACGAAACGGCTTAAAGCTGCAACCCTTCCTGTCAGCCGCTGGACCTCCTTTATTCCTGAGGGCGACGGCATGTCGAGCAATGCTTTTATTTTGTCTGGATTCGCCTCAATTCCCCTGTGGTTAACTATGAAACCCATAAATTTTTCCCATTGATACAATCGGCGCGCATTGGTCGGTTCGGGGCCGTTATAATTCCCAAAGATCCTGGAATGCCTCGTAGAGATAGGTGATTATGGAGATCGCACTTAGGACTTCACCAACATGTCGTCTATGTATACCTATTGGTCAGACCACCAGTTCGGAACATCCGCTCACTAGTCTCTGGGGAGGTTCCACACTTGAGTCCAAACCCGCATTACCCGATACAAGAGGGTTCCTGTGCCGCGACGAACTAAGCCCTTCTAGCTACCGGGTCCATGCGCCGACCGGTTGTAAATCGAAAATGCATCCATAAAATCAGTAGTTCGTGGGCTCACGCGGGGCGCCCGCTAGCTGAGGCTTCATTCTCTGCAGAGGGAAGCCGCCTTCCGACATGCTTTGTTTATGTCGCGGAAGTCGGCGCAGAGTCGCCACTGTCAGCCGCTTTCTCGACGAAAGTACAACATTAGCTAGCCACTGGGTATTTACTTCTTATCGCTTCCGGCTGGGAAGAGTTTACCGACTTCCTCGCGATAGCTTTTTGTCTTCCGTGCTAAACTCCCGCGCTTTTTTGTTTGTAACCATGAAGGGACGAGGTTGGCGTTCGGGCCATGGTAATTATTGCGTGGCCGATTCTCCCATGTATGCTCGTTCCATGCGAAACGCTCTATTCCGCCTCAAAAACCGAAAGAGGAGGCCTTGAGATCCTTCGTGAAGCCTGAGCCACCGAGGCTAGATGTCTCCGCTGTCATCCAAATGTATATATTCTAGTTCCTTCCGCAGGGCTCGGGTCAGTGAGCACCTTGTCGCGCATATCAAGCTCGTCGGCGTTCACGTAGTCGACCGCTTTTTGTTTCATGGAGGCCGTGTAACACTCTCTGGCCACCCGCTGATTTCCTCGGACCGTCCCGACTCCATTCACTGTCGGGAATTTGATTATCATGTGATATAGCCGAGGATAGCTTATTGCGCTGAGGAGGGTCCGGCTTAAAGATATTATAGGTCGACGGGAGTCCAATTATAAGGAACCTTGTCAGCCGCTTGCCCGCAGGGGTTCTCCTAGGGTCAGCACCAGTTGAATCGAGCCCAACGGTAGTACTTTCTCTCCTGAAAATCCCCGCAGATGTGTGTTGACGGGATCTAGCTTTTCTCTTCCAATACCCATCTTGTCGAAGGCCGACGCGAAGATGATGTCAGCCGAACTCCCATTATAAATTAAAACCCGGTGAACTGTGGTGTCACTACAATTGCGCCGACTACCAGCTGGGTCACACATGGAAGGCACCTTCCAGATCCAGTCGAGAACGTGATGGTAGTGTCGATTCTCACTCATGACACTAGGATACCGCTTATTTCCATGTCCGTTGATCTTATGCCCAGAGGTGGGCTGAGCCGAACTAGATTCTCCTCCAAAGAAATCCTCCCAGATCACACGATTTCTCCCGTGGGTCAGCCGGTCAGCTTGTTCTGCCGAGATGGCGTCGCCGAGTCGGGGCCGGTTATGGTTCGGGCCTGACTCGGGGTTTGATTATGAGCTTGGTTCGAGATATGAAACACCAAGATATCCGCTGTATCAAATATTCTATTTCTTCAGTCGATAATAAATATCCGTGTGATGTCCATAAATTCCTATGAAACCGCACTGCGTTATCCTCGTCGCTGATCTCGATTCATCTCGCCGGGCCATCTCAGAATTGGCTGTTTCGCACTTCATGCGTGACTCAGGATACCGAGGCCGCGGTGGCTGCTGCGGACGGTAATGTCGCTGCCCTTCGCTGGCGCAGGCCTGTACTGGGCCTTCCAGGACTCCCCGCCTCGGTGGATCGCTTCTCCCGCCCCGCGCCCGACTCCGGTCGTCTTGTCTCTCGCCCGCCGTCGCCCTGTCTGTCGTCCCTTTTTCTTTGCGGGCGGAGGGCTCTCTTTGATACAGGGCCTCGCCGCTTGTACTCTTCGCCATGAGGACTCGGCCATGCTAGCTTGAGGGTTCTTTGAGATAGAGAACATCAGGTCCTTTGATTGTAGGCCCAACCCCGCGATGAAAGCTGTGACGGCGAATTTTTCGTCGGGTACGTCTATCTTCAGGGACTCGGCGTTGAATCTTTGTACATATGATTTCAAACTTTCCTGCGATCCTTGTTTGATGGTCACGCATGGTAGCTCGGCTTTCGTACGTCCAGTCTCACGAAGTGGGAGACGAACGTTAAATGGGCCTAGTTCCCTCGAATGACGATAGGATGTAAAGGGAATTCTATTGAACCAGGCCAAAGCTGGCCCTTTGAGCGTAGTGGCGAAAGCCCTGCACCGCACAGGGTCCTGATACCCGTGCAGCTCCATCTGGATTTGCATATGGTGATCGACTGATCGCGATCTGACCAATGTTTCACCGAGGCATTCCGAATTTCATGGAAGGAAAGTGCAAGCACTTACGAAGGGAGATTCGCTTGCCGCACTGCTATCCATAGTATCCGGGCTCGCCTTTCACCACTTCCTTCACGCCGATGAGCTCTGTCAGGTTAGTTTTGAACTCACCCCACGATCGCTCCTTGCTTCTAGCTGAGGGTGACGGCGCTCGCCCACGAGCCGCCTCCCGGGCATAGCCGCTTCCCTCACCGGGCCAACGGTGGTCCATGCCCCTGGCTTGACTAGATTCGCTTCGCTTTCGATGCCTCGGGAATGTCGGATCTAAGTGCTTCTTCGCGGAGGAGGTTGTACCTTCCCGGGTTTGCCGTGCTCCCCGCTGATGTTGTATCCGGCCTCGGTGTTGCTCCAATTCTTCACTGCATCGCCGTTGACGAGGTGAAGCGCTTCCACTTCGTCATTGGCTTGCATCGCTTCCACCGCCTCTGCCAGGTTCGCCGCTTCATATCACCCGCGGATTCGTCCTCTGCGGATTAGTGTTACTCCCGCTGTCTTTGTTGATACCACAAGAATCGGTGAATCAGTTATGTTTATAGTTGAATTGTCGCTCCTACGCATCGCGCCAAATCGACATGCCTTTTTTCTAACCTAATCGGGCCGAGCGGTTTGCGTCAGTTACCGACCAAGATCGCCGAGGGGCCAAACTGGCTGATGCCTGATTGCTTGGGTCAGTAGGATTGTCGCAATGTCGATCTACAAAGCTCGATAAACACGCCTTGCAAGAGAAAAACCGTAACGAAGAGGGGTCGGCGAGGGCTTCTACTGGGCCGTCCGATGCCTAAGTCGATCTTCTTTCGAGAGAAAGAGAGAATGTTTTGATTGCTTAGTAGTATTGGCGTACCTTTAGTGTTGGAGCGGCCTTGTGGGTTTATACTTGATATTCATCCAATTTGGACGATGATTAGGGTTCTTCCTTGGAGGATAGGTCGCGTAGTCAATTTTTAGATTAGCAATGGATTAGTCAAAGGAGTTATTCGGGAGAATCCTCTTCCTATCAAAATTAAACTAACGGTCTTCTGTTGCTTTTCCTTCCCTTTATAATAGGACTTGATTAGACGAATAGGACGTCTTTTAGGGAATATTCTATTTTCTGTTATTTGTAAAGATATGGTTTGACTGGCCGTGTATGGGCCTTCCTGTTCTTCCAAATCCATGTTCTGTCCGACGGCCGGGCCTTGTCTGGCCAAGCGGAAGGACATGGACGTGGCACGGTCCTCACCGCTCTTTTGGGCTGGCGAATGAAATGCCTGGCTCAGTTCTGTATCCCTATCAAGTCAAAGACACTTTTTTTTCTTTTCTTATTTTATAGTTGAAATAAAGAAAAGGAAATAGGAAATAAATTAAAGGCCAATTTGCTAGGGTTGTTTTTTTTAATTTCAAAATAAGGGAGAATAAATGAAAATAGAGAACATGTTTGGTTCTCAATTTTATCTCCAAAACACAAAATACAATCGAAAACATCAAATTCAAATAAAAAGAACGCTTTTAGAGATTACTAAAATGATGTTCTTCAAATTTTAAAAACTATTCTCAAAATAGTTTTAAGAAACACTAAACAAATAGTCCCTAAGTCTTGTGACTAGTAGGAAGTTTTAGTGATATTGCTATTAGTCACGACCCGAGAGAACCCTTGAATGAGCTAGAATTAAAATCAAAATATTTTATTATAAAAAGCATTAGGGAAAAGAAACTGAAAAGAGGCAGTGAAATTGATAAATAACATGAGGGAACTTGTTTGATCATGTGAAAGAAAACAGAAACTGCTGGCTGATGGGGGAAGGAATGGTTGGATTCATGCTGAAGGCGGGATAAGGATAAGTTGAATTTAAAGAGGAAATGGATTAAACAATGTGAACAGAGCTGATGACATGACTTAATTATATTGAGACACTGGTAAAAGGGATTATGACTACTGTTAATTGAACAGATAAATTCGAAATATGAGTGTCTGATTCTTGCTTCACTCAATTCCATAAAATTATGTCATCAATTTTGGTTGAAATTCTCCTTTATTCAAGCCTGTAGAAACAACCCATCTTTTTTCTATTTCACATCAATAGATGTTGAAAGAAAAAAAAAAAGCTTCATCTTAATGTGGTATAGCATAATTTTATTTCTTTGTCTCATTGTCATTCATATCCAATACTCTGATGATCATAATCAATAATAGCCTTGCTTTCTAGTATTGTTAGACCCTTGTGTTGGGAATATTTTGATTCCACTGCCTTTAAAATAAAATATGAATACTTAAATTATTATTTTATATCTGGCTTTATTCATCAACTCCGATATCTAAATGTTCTGTTACATCAAGAAATAAAAATAAATAAAGTATTTTTTTCTCAAAAATAAAATAAAATATTGATTTTCAGAAAAAATATTACAAACACACTAAAGATAGTTTGTATTCTCATTTTGCATTCTCCTTAAAAATATAAAAACTTAAAACTCACTATTTGCCCATACTCGTCTCATCAAGCCTCTCATGTGAATATCAAGTCAAATATTTACATCTTCAAATCTAACCGACTTTTTACATTTCTATTAATTTGCTTTCAAAATATTTGTCAATTTCAATCTTGATTTTGTATGGCAACCTAATTTGAAAATAATTGATTATTTTTCTAAATTTTTACCAAAATTATCTTCATCAATTTAAAATAATCATTATGCATTTCAGTTATTTCTTAAATAAATCTTTACATCAGTAATATCAAACAATATTACATCAAATTAATTTATTTTAATTCTCTTTATAACTCAAATATAAATAAATTTTTATTTTTATTAAAATATAAAATCCTAAATCCTAAAGTTTAAAAAAATCAAATATTACTAATAAAAAATGAGAACTAATTTATATAGCTATTGTTTGACCAAATAAAATAATTATTTGGGTAAATAATTTATTCAACTTATTTTTGAAAATCTTAAATAATATGATATGATATTGTCACCTATTTTTACTTTTTCATTCTAATTCATAATATTAAAAAAATAATTTAAGGTAGAAATAAATAATTTGTGACGCCCCATTTCCCAGGGTCCTGACCACCCGCCAACCTCGTGGAAACCGTGTCTCTATATCATGAGACCTACATGAGCAAAAATGGCCACATTGGCTTACACAACTTACTCACCAAAATATATCCAACTATATTACAATAGTTTCAAGAGTTGTTACATCACTCTTAATACAAACATGTTTCAATTGTAATATTTCATACATGTTTTAAAATGTAATCAAAGGCATGTTGGTATTTTTTCAAGCAGGCTCAATGAGCGCCGCCTTTCTAATTACTCCTCGTACCAAATAATTTTCTCTCTATTGCAGGAGCAATGCCCAAGAAGTTGAATTCTACACGGATTACTCCCACCTAAGTGCTCATGTAATGGCAAACCAAACATTCAAGCAAAACATATATGTTCCTACTCAAATGTCTACATGAAATGATGAATGACTCACCTTCCCACTTCTCGTTTTCCTCATCGACTTCACGCGATGTTAAGCCAAGGGTGAGAAAACACTGCTTGCTAAAACAACAAAGGCGTGGTTTTTGAAAACATAACACTGAAGCCGTAAAATCTATTGGACAACCCTCCGAGGTGAATTTCTGGGTAATTATCTGAAACAATCATGGGTCTTCCTCCGAGATGAACTGTTGGACAACTCTCCAAGGCAATTCTTCGGAAAATCTTCCTTTGAAATTCCTTTCACAACCATTCTTCTTTCCATGTCGCACTCACACCATTGAGTTCAGTCGCCTGGCATATGAAATGCATTATGCCATTTTCATACAACACATGCTAATATATCAATCATGCATATATTAACAAAAGTCACATACTAACTGTAAGACCCGAGAAAATTCCAATTTTCCGAAAAAGGGCAAAATCGTAATTTCGGTCAAAACCCGAAAATTTTCTAGATTTCGGATGACGAAATGGATTTCACCGTTGGAATCGTCTTACGAAATCTAGCTACCATGTCGAATTTCGTCGAATTCCGAGACAATCGGAATTTACACGTTTTTCGAGGCACCGAGTATCGGGTGCCGTAAAACTACATGTGAGGTGACAAAAGTCACCTATAACATGTACTCATGTGACATAAATTGCATGAGTAAAGAGATGATGGAAATGGATCGGTCGAAGATAAGGCTACATGCCTGCAAATCCGTGCTTAGGACATGATTGGTATTCCTTTAAATTCTTAAATATAATAGGACAAGATAGCCAATAGTGTCATCCTCACCTTAATTGAGAACCAAAACTGAAAGGGGGAGAAACACTTACAAGAGCTTAGGTTTTATTTTAGTGAGAGAGAAGCAGACTTTCCTAAGCATCCTGCACCCGACTGGGTCTACCCTTCCTGAGCAAGAAGGAGTCGCTCTACGCGCTTGTTAAACGCATAGGTAAATTCCCAAGGCTTCTTGGAGTTTCGACAAACCGAGTAGTTTTATCCTCTACTTGAGTTATGTTCTTTGCTTGCTGTTTTATTGATTTGAGGTCGCGAGGGGTCGTTGATCTGGCCCCAAACTCGGGAGCGAATCATAATTGGTTGCTTGACGATTCACTGACTGTTAGTGGCTATTAGAATGTGGGATGCTGAAAACTGTTTGCATGAGGCCGGAAATGGCCATGGATTTTAGGTTCACAAAGTGGAACCGATGATTGGGTGATTGGCGATGAACAGTAACCCGAGGGTTTCACTGTTCAAGTGAATAGTGTTCACGAAATATTTTTTATGAGAAAATGTGTTTGGTCGAGTAATTCAAATTGAATTGCTCGTGTTTGTTAATTAGCCCATGCGAGCTAATTTTTGGGTGTAATGGATTGATAATTTATATAACATGTTGTTGTGATTTAAATTATGTAAAATATACGTATGATGATATATTTCAGATGTGTTATATGAATTGTGTCAAATGGCATGATGCATTCTCATGTGCAACTGCAACCTTAGAAATTAGGTGTGAGTGCAATGACATGAAAGAAAAAGAAAGACTGATTTTTTCATACATAGGCAAAGTGCGAGGGAGTCGGTGAGGACTGGGACACTGGTCGGGCTCATTTGTATTATCTCAAGTAGATCACGTATTTACTTGAAAGTGTGTGTGTTTACATCGATCATTGCATATGCACTAGCTGAGTAAACCCATTTAGGGTGATTCCATTACTGGGCGATAGCTCACCCTGTCGAGGGAATATTATTTCGTGCATGGGGCGCCGAGGACCGCTTCATCTTAGAGCCGATTCTAAGAAAGCCTGGTCAGGGTTTTGATGGTTTTGGATACTAAGGATAAAATTGTAAATTTTAATATGTATTTGTATTAAGAGTAATGTGTATAACTCTTGAACTATTGGAATATAGTTGGGATCTTTATTGCGTGAATATTGGGTTTATGGGCCCAAGAGTTATTTTTACTGTATAATCCAGACACGAGACGATAGATTTTCCGCGGCCAGGGTAGCCAATTACAATCACGGTTTGAAGGCCAAACTAACCACATGTTATTTATTCATAGCAATAACATCAAAATTAGCTCACATGGAATAAACAATTTAAGTGCATCTATTTTGAACCGCCTAAGCAACACAAACCACACACAAGATCACGGAACGTGATAACCCTTGGGGTCTCAAACTGACAACACCTAATACATTAGGGATTTCCTCACCTGGTCCCAATTTTTGGAACCAAAAACACTGTCATCCAGGACTCAAGATATCCCCATCCATTAAAATGGCTCTTAGCCAAAGAACAACCGCAGAGAAAACCCTACTCCCGGAGTTTGCCAAACTCCACAAACTCGGTGTCCACGCCGCAGCCCTTCTGCAACAGAAGACCAACTTCTCCTCTGTTCACGAGAACCGATCAGTCCGAACGTCGGGAATCTATAGGTTGGACTCCTCTCTCTAAATATGTTTTCTCCTCACCGTCCAGACTGTGCCAAAGAGAAAGAGAAAATGTTCTTCTCTTTCATTTATTCCATTTTGTCCTCTTAGTTGACTTTGCGACCCTTTTCGACATACGCTTTTAATATAAACCATTTGCCCTTTATCCTCTCACTATTCATGTGACATGTGTCACATGGATACATGGGCAAGAGCGGCCCTTTAATACACCACATACCTCATATCATCATGTGTACCTCACGTTTTCATTACATGGGCACCGATTAACTTAAGGCCTCTAAAGAAGCTAGAAATTTCCGACTATCCTCTAATTCGACGAATTGACGCGAGAGCTAGATTTCATGCAGATAATCTAACTGTGAAGTCCGTTTGGCCATCCAAGATCTAGAAAATTTCGAATCTTTGACCAAAATTAATATTTTACCCTTCGTAAAATTAGAATTTTCTCGGTCTTACATTCTTCTCCCTTAAAAAGAATTTTGTCTGAAATTTCAGATATCACAACAAATCACATGCATATGCAACATGCACTATGCCATGTATGTAAACTAGTCATTTAAGCATTAAACGACTAAATCACATACCTTCATCCTTAAACAAGAAGGAATAGGTGGCCCGCATCGTGTCCTCGTGCTCCATCGCCGGGCTTCCTCCACTCCACAAGGTTGCCAAGATTACTCATTCCTCACGGTCTGCTGGCCGCAAAACCCGATCCCACATCCATAATGCGCATCGGTCCTCTCGAAGGTCCCATATGTGTCAACTCAATCTCCCCAATCCACTACATGAGGTCGATCTAGAGTGTACCCCAGCATGGAGCATTACGAAATACCCCATGCCATCCGACACTCGGGTGGTAAAGGTAACCGCACGCTACAAAGGCCTACTTCGGCATCTTCGAAGGGTCCACGAACTTCTTTAGCTTCGCTGTCGAACCTGACCAATTCTCCTCTAGGCATCACCTTCCAAGAAGACGGATCTCCAACCTCGAACTCTAAGGGTCGACGCTATACATCCGCATGCCTTCGCCGGCCGAGCCATGAGAAGATCGTTGTCGTATCAGCTCACCTTCCTGGGAGGTGTCTCTAATCGATCAGACCAAGGATGGAGCCTCTCCCACCGATTCAACAAATAAGTGACTCCATAGCAATGCCTCATATGGTGCCATCTCGATACTCGCTTGATAACCTGCTAAGGTGGCGACCACCTAGGAAAATGTTCTTCCTAGTAACCTTATGATCCAGACGCATGTCGCAAAGATGTCCTCTAACACCAGATGGTCCTCTTGGATCGACCATCTGGCCTCAGGCGGAAGGTTGTACTCATGGTCACCGCAGGCCCATAGCCTGAAGCTTTTTCCAAAAGCGCTGTCAGAAACCCCAGGTATCCATCCCACACTATGGACAATCGGTACTCCATGGAATGGACGATCTCTCTCGAACATACAATCAAACGGGTAGAATTTGTACAATGTGAAGGTCATTCGCACGGCTAGGTCAGCCACTTCGGTGAGCTTTCGCCATATCACCCACACACCGTGTCATGCCCCGCGCTCGGCGTCCGTGGCAAGTGGGTCACAAAATCCATCGTGACGGCTCCCATTTCCACTCGCCCCACTTCCACTGGCCGGCGAAGCCCCATCAGCTTCGTACCAAATTTTTAACTTGTCGACACGTGAGACATCGTTTAACAAAGTCTCCTACGTGTTCTCTTCATCCCACCCAAAGAGTACCGCGATGAAGATCCCGGTACGCCTTTGCGCCACCCGATGCACGGAAAACTCCAGAGCAAGAAACTCCTCGAGGACTTCCTCTAAAATTGGTCAATCAGGGAACCACTACTGGCCCTCTATACCTAAGATCTACTTCATCTCGCGTGACTCCGCCCAAATTTCTCGCCGCCGTGACTTGACTGCACCTCATCCCCGATGGATGCATTCCGCCTCCCACTCCATGCTGGACTCGATCACTTTGCTCAATAGAGACGGTGTAGCTACTAAACTTCCCAACGGACCCTGAGCTTGCTCACTATACTGTAGCCCAAACTGTCCCACAGTCTCGAGCATCCGCCATTCCTGGGAAGCTATACTAGCCAATGCTCCCCATGACTTTCGACTGAGTGCATCAACCACCACATTTGCCTTACCAGGATGGTAATGCAAAGTAAAGTCATAATCCTCTAGGAACTCCATCCATCTACGCTTGCCTCATATTGAGGTCCCGCGTGAAAATATACTTCAGACTCATGTCCGAGTAATATCCCAAACCGTCACATATAATGTTGGTGCCAAATCTTCAAGCCGAAGACTACGGCCACCAAACTTCATGTCCTTTGTGGGGTAATTCTGCTTATGATTCTTCAACTAACGGGAACCATAAGCTACCACTCTCTCGGACTGCATCAAAACACATCCCAATCCGGCCTTCAAGGCATCACAATACACTGTGTACCCTTATCCTCTCTCTGGGACTATTAGGATAGGAGCTGAAGTAAGCCTCCTCTTCAACTCTTAGAATGCCTCTTTGCATAGGTCATCCCAATCAAACTTGACCTCTTTCTGGGTCAATCTCGTCATAGGTGCCGCTACTTGGGAGAAATCCTCAATGAATCTCCGATAGTACCTAGCCAATCCCAAGAAACTACGTATCTCGTAGACTAACTTCAGTCTCTCCCAACTCATCACAAGCCTCGACCTTCTCGGGGTCCACTAACACGCCCTCATGCCTATTAATCAGACGCAGTCCTAAAAATCCGATCTTAGTAAGCCAAAACTCACACTTACTAAACTTGGCGTACAGGTGATGGTCTCTCAACCGCTGCAAAACAACCCTCAAATGATCCTTATGCTCCTCCTCAGACTAGGAGTAGATCAAAATTTCATCCACAAAGACTACGACAAATTGATCTAGATAGGGTTGGAACACCCTATGCATGAGATCCATGAATACGCGGTTGGCGACTGGTCAATCCAAGGGCATCACCGTAAACTCAAAAGTGTCCATAACGCCGCTCGAACGCCGCCTTGGGGTGGTATTCGCCTCCTAACCCCCAACCTGATGGTAACCAGCGGCGTCTATTTGAGTAGACTCAAGGCCCTCAACTCCATCAAACAAGTCATCAATCCTCGGAAATGGGTAATCGACTTCGATCGTAACCCCGTTCAACCGTCATAGTCAATGGCCACCAAGGGTCTCATCTTCTTCTTGCAAATAGAAACCTGAGCTCCATGGAAGTGTTCAGCCTACAAACTCTTTGTCCAAGAACTCTTTGTAGCTTGACCTGAGCCCTACAACTCAACTGGTGCCATCCCATGTGAGTCATAGAGAGAAAAGTACTGTGGTGAGACTGATGAAGTCTACAACCTCTGTGGAGGCGATCCCTAGTCATCCAGAAAAACATCTCATGTTTGCAGAGGCCACTGAGGTAGATCTAAGTCCGGCCTCAAACTAGTCCTCCAGTAAGGCTTGTTAGCCAACCCGCCTAACTGCCCATGACACTGGCTCTGGCACCTCAATTGGGAAATGTCATGTTTGCCTCTCAAATGTAACACGAAAATCAGGTGCTGCAAATCTCTTCTTACTCTACAATCGATGACAACTTCTATATGCCGTCGCCCAATCTCGTCCCAAGGATGACGCCGAACTCGACATGTCCATGACCTCAGTCCATTATGAACGTAATCCCACTGATTCCGGCTCGCAACCTCGATATCATCCCTATCCTCGTCCTAACTCTGGTGGAGAACCTACATACACCGTCTTCAAGGTTTTCACCTCTACGCCTTCAAACTCCTCTACACTAGATGCAAACAATGTTATAAACATGGTGCATCTTAATTTAAACGACATTCTTGTGAGAGTGTGGGAACGCACTGCATACCGTGACTAATCAATGTGCTCGCATCATGCAGATCAATGATCTCTCGCCTCCGAGGATAATCCCACCTCCCTGTAACTCAGCCGACAACAATGGTAGCATACTATCCGCCGATCCGGCTAGAAGTCCCGGTACTAGTGAGCCCCGCTCTGTCCCCAACCTCGACTCCTGGGCCTATCCAGGCAGAGGTGCTTCAGGTAACATCCCGGAATCGGTAATCGGTCCCTCTGACCCACGCTGGGGGAAAGAGGAACAAACCGCACCTGCGCATGTCTCGTTGATGATTGGGACTGAGATGTCCCAAAATCCTAGGATCTCTGCCTCTAGGGGCAATCCCTCCTCATATGTCCGAAATGGGCAAAAGGGAAACATACCATCTCGCCCCGCCCCGACTAGCAACCCTGCCCCGGTCCCCTGGCATTGACACTCGTGGAGACGTAGTCCTCCGCCCTCGCGGGCAATCCCGTTCAGAATGCCCAAAATGTGACAATGGAAGCACGCACCACCGCCCCACCGGGTAGGAGTCCCGGGCGTTCTCATCTCTCGGTAATCGACCGTTTCACCCCGGTGGGCCACTACCGTCTCTGAACCTACGCGAATGTAAGCCTTCGCTTTCCGGTCGGGAAGGTTATGGATCTTCTTCCCTTAGTACGCACCCATAACTTCTACGCCTCAGATATCATTCATTCTCCTCTATGGCCATTAGAGGATGTGATGTGCTTCAAACGCCGAGGTCATTCGACTCCTACTCGCTCACCACACAAGCTTCAGGCAATAGCTAAACGTTAAATCCCTATGGCCTCAAAGGCCCGTCGGTCAAATACGTGGTACTGACTAAAGACCTCTGGATGACCTCTACGTCCTCTCCCGCAACTAGCCATCTACACATGTCAATGGCAAATTGAGTTTTAATGAAGTATCTCTAAGGGCATAAATATAGCCCTGAGACACTATTCACATACCGAAAGAAAAAAAATTCATACACTATGTCAACGCGTTCATAGGTAATGCAAGATAAACATCCCATATATTAAATCATACACAAACAAAAAATTTATTTTTTTTGTACTCTTTTTTTCTTTTCTTACCTGTGAATAGTGTTCTTGAACAAAGATCCAAATAAAGGATTCCAAACAAAGCAGACCGCCCCGTACCGGGTCAGGTGCATGCGCGCACACCCGCATTCGTGCCGCGCTACAAGATCGCATACCGGGTCATACAGACGCTTACCGTTGCGCCGGTCGCATCGCCGCGGTCGCTTGTCAAGTCGTCGGAGTCACAGTCAGGTCGCTGACAATAAAGGCCTCTCCCTCGTATTAAAAATCGTGATCGCGACACCCGGCCAGTCAGCTCGCGGCTACGCTCACCCCCGGCCGTGCCAAGCCGTATCACGTGCGCCATCAAGCACAGATCAGCGCCATCGCATGCCCTAGCACGTTGTGCCGTGCAAAGGTCGAGCCTCGCGCGTGGTCAGCCTCACCGTCGCGATACAACCACTCGTATCACACTCGTTAGAAAATGGGCGTGAGCTTCATCCATCTTCTCCCCTGCACATTTTTTTTGCATTCATTTTTTTTTTTCATTTGTTCTACTCACTGTAAAACCAAAAATTTTTTTTTTTTTTTTTTTCAAATCTTCTAATAGAACCTCATAAACTTATTTTTTTTTTTACCTGTTTTACATACTGTAAAACCAACATAAAAAAATTTCCCAATATATATTTTTTTTTATCCCTCTAGTAGCCTCTCTGCTACTTCTAAAATGCAGTAGCCTAAACAACTGCTATTTATACAATTCAAAAATTTTAAGAGTTTAATTACAACCCTTCTTCTTGTGCAAAAACTGGAATAATCTTCCAGAATTCCACAAAACACAATCTGTTCATGTTAGCACCTGGAACTATCATTCAAAAAATCTAATTTTTTTTTCTATTCTCGAATCATTCCCCGCTCCATAATTCCTCAAACAAACCTTAAACCTCAAACTTAGGGGCTGTATTTTCTCAACCCTGGGGTATTCTATTTTCTGATATGCTATTTTACCAAGCACATGCTACACAATCACACAAACATTAATCATCTGAAGAATTATCAATGCACAATGAATGCATGATCTAACCCATGCCCATCAAGTCCTAAGTAATCGTTTACCTAATTCACTAATACTAAGTTAAACCAAACTGTGATGCTCTTATACCTTAATGACCATGGCCTAAGCCTAAGTCCTCAAGCTCTCAGTACTCGTGTAATCGATCCTCCGATACCAAGTCGTGACGCCCTTACTTCCCGGGGTCCTGCTGACCACTGCATCACAACCTATGAAAACCGTGGTCTCATATCATGAGGTCTCCACATGAGCAAAATGGCCACATTGGCCTACAACATAATTAATAAAAATATATCCAACTATAGTTACAATAGTTGTTACATCACTTTAATACAAATACGCTAATTGAATGGCACATGCTTTACAAAAACGTAATCAAAGCCACATATCGACTTTCTTCTCAAAAGTGGCCTCTAATGAGTGCCGTCTTCCCGAACACTCCCCTCGTACTGGGCCAATTTTCCTCGACTGCGCGAAAGCAATGCTTAGTAGTCAATTCCCATGGTTACTCCTCATCTAAGTGCACATGTGTAATGGCAAACCAAACATTCAAGCAAAACATATATGTTCCTACTCAAATGCTCTGGCATGAAATGGATACAATGTGACTCACCCTCTCCCACTCCTCAGCCCTCACCGACTCTACTACGCCTAAGCCAAGGTGAAACACTGCTTTCAAACAAAAGGTTTGCCCTGAAAACATAATACCGAAGCTTCAAGAAAATCTATTGGACAACCCTCTGAGGTGAATTGCTGGGTAATTATCTGAAACAGTCATGGGTCTTCCTCCGAGATGAACTGGCGACAACTCTCCAATTCTTAAAATCTTCTTTGAAATTCCTTTCACAACCATTTTTCCTTTCATGTCATGCACTCACACCATTGTTGTGGTTGCCCCAAGGTATATAAAATGCATTATGCCATTTATACAACATATGCTAATATATCACACCATGTATATATTAACAAAATTCACATACTAAATCCACATGTTATTTATTCATAGTAATAACATCAAAATTAGCTCACATGGGCCTACAAATAATTTAAGCAATTCATTTGAACCGCTCTGCTGGAAACACAAACCACACACAAAGATCAAGTGAACAGTACAACTCTAGGTCTCAAAACTGTCCAACGGCCACATTAGGGAGCTTGGCCAATTCTGGCCCTGCCCAATTGAACCGAAACACCCATCCGTAGCCTTAAGATATCCCCATCCATTAAAATGGCTCTTAACCAAAGAATAAATCGAGTAGGAGAAAACCCCTACCTCCCAGAGTTGTCAAAACTCTACAAAATCGGTGCCCACGCGTAGCCCTTACAACGTAGACCAACTTCTCCTCTTGCTCTGACGAGAATCGATGGTCCGAACGCTGGGAAATCTAGGGAGAAGTTGGACTCTCTCTCTCTAAAATATGTTTTCTCCCCTCACTGTCCGGTACCAGGCCAAAGAGAAGAGAAAATGTTCTTTTCTCTTTTCCTTTATTCCCTTTTTGTCCTCTTAGTTGACTTTAGGGACCCTTTTTGACATATGCCTTAATATAAGCTATTTATCTCTTATCCTCTCACTATTCATGTCACATGTGTCACATGGATACATGAAGTAGGTAGCCCTTGTCACACCACATACCTCCCCTTGGCATCATGTGCACCTTACATGTCATTATAGCACGTCACCCGACACCCGATGCCCGAAGATGCGAATTTCAATCGGCTCCCGAATTTGACGAAATTCGATGTGGTAGCTAGATTTCTAGATGATTCTAATGTGGTGAAGTCCTGTTTCATCATCCGGGAGATCTAGAAAATCTCGGATTTTGATCGAAATTACCATATTTACTCATTTTTTAAAAATTAGAATTTTCTGGTGTTACATATCTGTCCAAATGAAATCAAATCATTGATTACGTTTATATATAATTTCTATATGGCAAGTTCTATTTATTATATTTTCCTTCTTAGGTTTGCATAGCTCTAGCCTATATAAGGCCTCATCTTGTACATGTAATACACAAGAGTAATATACAAAGACTCCAAAAGTCTTTTCTTCATGGTATTAGAGCAGTTCCCTTCAATTTTTCCGTCGCTTCTCAAGATCTATACATTACAACCACTGCATAGCTTATTTTTTTCGACGAACACCACCATTTGCCCGCGCCCGTGTCTACCCACGCCTACCGCTGACAAAGACCACACCATTGATCGCGCCACGTTAGCTTCTGGCTGACCATCTAATCGCTGATCTGGAATTTGACCAGTGCATTCTACCTATTTTCAGGTCCGATTCCACCTTTATGTCTGCTTCGATTCAAATTTAGATATGTCGGGTGATGAGATTTCTGTCCGATTTCACGTTATTTTATGGAGATAATTTTCCCAAAGGGTCACAAGCCATGCTAGCTATCTTATGGGTCACAAGCTACGGGCTTATGTCTCAAAAGACCATCCTATCTTAAAAAAAGAGGACAAAGAAACTGATTTTGCCTATGCCATTCGGATTGAGGATTGGGAGAGTGCTAATCATCAGATCATCACTTGGTTTCGTAATACTTCTATTCCATCCATTGTTGATGAGTTTGGTAACATTGATATTGCCAAAGAAGCCTGGGACTTACTTGTTACCCGGTATGTTTGACCAAGGGGTGCTCGCAACTTCAAGCTCACATGCAAACTTTATCAGATTCGTCAAGAACCAGGTGAGTGGATTATTGTATATCACAGCCGGCTAAAATCCATTTGGGATCAACTAATTGATTCTCGAACTAGCTTCTTTCCAATACCACACCAAATTGTTTATGTTTCACCTTAATACATCGACTGCTTCAATTTCTAATAAGTTTCTTGATGAGCTTGAATAAAACTGTAAGTCATATTCTGCATCAGATCCTTACCAAATACCCACAAGCTATTCATAAGTTAGTTGATAATGAGACACGTCTTCAGACTGATCCCATTTGTTTAGATCATGAATTTTCACTTCAAACGCGAATCTACAGACTACTACTCTTATTTTTCCCTCTACCAATTCATCTACCTATGTTTCCAATGGCAAAGGGAATAATGTCAGACGACATAATAATAAGAAGTCTCTTCTTATCTGCAATTTCTATAAGAACAAAGGTCATTCCGTTGAAACATGTTACACTTGTCAACGTATTATTCAGAACACTGCTGCTTTAACCCAATCTGAATTATCAACTATGGACTCATTCTAAGTCCGACTTACCTCATCTCTATAAAGCGCATCAACAAGATATGAAGCTACTCAGGTTCATCTTCCATCTTCCGCATCCACTACTCTTTCTTCGATATCGTGTACTTCTCCCAATGACTTCTTACTTTACTACTGTAATTATATGACTTTCTTCTTGATGTTGTCTCTTCACACATCTACTTCTCTCCCTACCATATGGCTCTAAAATGGTCTTCTATGCATGCCTTCAGATCTTAGTAAACGTCTATACACCAAATTCTTGTTTGTTTCCAATGTTTACCGATTCCTAACCTACGAACTTTGCTTTTCTTTAACCTTTTCTCTACTCGGTGTGTTATAAGATTTTCAAACTAGAATGCATCATTAGACATCCTGTATTAGGTCGGAAGGTTTGTTTGAGCTCATCTTTTCTTCATCCGCCATCCTCGCCTCTACTTCTCGCTCACTGATACACTCCTCTCTACTTCTGTGGCATTCTCTCCTTAGTCATGCATCTATCTCTAGGGTTAAACAAGGCGTTTGTTAGGTTCAATTTCAAATAAGAGTTTTGATTATATGCCTTGTCAATTTGGCAAACAAACTGCTCTACCATTTCATAACAGTGTTTCTCATGCTCTCTTTCCCTTTGATCTTATTCATTCTGATGTATGGGGTCCTCTCCCATTACTACTGTGTGGGTTTCACATTATTTTGTTATTTTGGTAGATTATTTTCCAAATATACTGGATTATTCTTTTCTAAAAAATTGTTCGAGCTTTATCAAATATAACGACTTTACCAAAAATGATCAAACATGTTTTCTAAACTATCAGTTTTTAGATTTAATAATCAAGAATATAAAGCCCATGAATTTACCCTATTCTAGCATCACCTGGGTATTGTTCCTCATTCCTCTTATGCCGGGCACTTCAGCAAAATGAAGGTGGCCGAGTGAAACTTCATCATATTCTTGATATAGTCTGTGGTAACCACTATATAGTCGTTTCTACTCCTAGCCCGCTTTGTAGCTTAATCTTTACTACCGCTTACAACCATCAATCGTTGTCCTCCTGTCATAACTTCAAACTCTATGGATTCTCGTTGTTTAGTTCTTCTCCTTCCCATGACTCACTTAGAGTCTGATATGTCTGCTTTTTTCTTCTTCAAGATCATGAAAGAAACAAACTAGTCTGCTCTCGTTGTGGTTGCAGTATGGAATTGGTCAAAAGGCGGGTATGTTATGGTCCCATTAGCAAATGTCTTCTAGTTTCTCTGGCATGTGGTCTTTGGGAACACAAATGTTTTACCAACTACCTCATGTTCCCATTTCTATTCCCATCCCATCTTCCCACCTTTTTCCCGAGGAGCCCCCACTTCTATGTCTCGAGCACCACCCCCACCCTCTCCCCTTGGTCTCTAAGTCTCCTCCCATTTTGATGTTTCTTCTCAAGGCATCCGATGAGCCTAACACCGATCATTGACGTGCCTCCTTCCACCGTGACACGCTTCACCAGAACGCTCCCGTAAAAATACCCTAGAATTTTTTTGTTTATACTTTATTATATATTCTGCATAAATTGAGACAACTTGGGTATTTAGAATTGTTAAATGAATGTTGATTAAATTGTTATATGGATAAATCCAAATGCAAATATTAAATGCTAAATGAGAAATTAATTGAACCCAAAATAAACCTAAGTGAAAAGGGCAAAATTGGAAATTAGAAATAAGGAATTTAAGTAATAGTAAGGAAAGAAGAAATGCTCTAAGTGTGATTAATGAGAATTTAAATGCAAATAGAGACAATAGTGGCAAGCTAGCAATTAGGAGAACTTAAACCCAAAAATGGATTTTTAAAGAAGGCCAAATAAGGCCTTATGTGACATGGAATATTTAAGACCAAAAGTGGTATTGGAAGCTCATTTTGAGCAAAATGGTTTGAGAGAGAAAGGAAGGCTAGGGCTTGCAAAGTGAGGAGGTTGTGATTCTTGCTCCATTAAAGCAAGAGTTTAAGAGATCAAGTTCAAGAAGAAAGCTTGGCATTGAAGATTGAAAGTGATTTAAGGTGAAACCAAATCTCTAACCCCTTCTACTTGTAATTGGGTTTAATAAAACCCCGCATGGTATAAACGTTGTTCTCGATGGTTTTAGTTCAGTTTGGAGATTGTTTTGTAAATAGTTTAAGTATTTGTTTGGATTTGCCTACAGGTTGAAAAAAGGAAAATGTCATTTTCAGTTGAAATGCCACAAAATTTTGTCGGACTCCCTCGTTTGTTTTCGCTATAGATTAAGTTGGAGAACTGGCCAAATGAAGATTCCACTGTAACAAACTACAGAGATAGGTATACAAATGTATAGAAGGTAATGGTGATAAATTGTAGCTCTAAGGCTCCTAAATATGAGCTTAAAGGTGAACTCAAAACTCATGGTTATGTCATGGTATTATTATAGTGTTTACCATGTTGAGTTTCATTCATCCAAATTGAGTGATTCAGTACCTGCGGGTAAATAGACTTCTAGGGAACACTTACTTGAGGGAAGTTGTATAGTGCAAAATTGTAACCCCACAGTGTCTAAAAATTTTTCAAAGTGGAGCTATGTGTAAGAACAGTCTGATTCTACTTTGCAAATTGGAGTAGTCTAGACGTAAAATGAAATAACTTGAGTTTTGGTGATCCAAATTGGAGAAGAAACCTTAAAACCATAACTTCAAATGTATAGAAGGAACCATTACCAATTTATGGAGTTAAGACCCCTGAAATTGGGAATGTAGGTAAATCGAGTGAGTTGGGCATATCGACCAAGCCAGTATTAAAATGTCAGAACTTGAGTTTGATGATCCAAATGAGATGATTCTAATCTCTACTAAAAATATACTCATAGAGCTAAAAGTTTTTTTAGCTGAAGCATGAGCAAATTATGGCTCATGTGTCCTCGTAAAATTTTTCAAGGTGAAGGTATCGGGTAGACATAAACCCTGACCAAAAAACTCCTAGAATAACCTACTAATATGTGATTGTCATTGTATTTGAATAGGGGCTGACGAGGAGGAAAGCCCGCATTGAAGTCGAGATTCCGAAGATCAAAATCAAAGTGACGATTTTGGTTTGTTCTATCTTCTCATATTCTCGTTTCTAGATTTGAACTATTCTAAATGCATAAGAAAAGCATATTGAATTGTTTTAATTGATTTGAAGAAATTGATTGTGAAATGTTTACAAATGAAAATTGCATGAGTATTGAAAATGAACCGTTTATAAAAATGTACATATTGTACTGTATGTTACTATAAAATATTTGAACACCCTTAATTGAATGTTACCGCTTTTGTTCAGATGAAGGATAGATTGCACCAATAGGGGTCAAAATACCAAAGATCGCGAATGACGGTATTGATGTGTCACCCGATCGTAAGCCCGCAGGGACCGTATCGTAGTGTTCACTAATTGATTTTTTTAATAACCGCCACGCCCCAAAGGGGGACCATGAAGTTATAAACTATTTTTATACCGGCCTATAGCCCAGCGGGACCGTGCCGGTGACTTCGATATCCTTTATATTGAAAGCATAGGTTAAATTTGTTAAGGGAAGAACTGAATTGAATTGATTTGAGATTGTGAAAAATTGGAATTGAAAAGCATGATTGGCGAATTGAAATGAAAAGAGTATCAGGAAATGCATGATTTGATTATCAATGACTTTATTGCATGGTGGAAGTGTATATTTGGATTTGACTAATGAACCATAAATGATTGTATATAAATAAGTATGTATTGTATCGACTATTAAAAATATCTGAAAGTTTATTTAGTAAACTCGCATGATTTGATTTAAACCGAAATCAGAATGGAATTGATGAACCACTAAGCATGAAATGTTATGTGTAGTTTTATCGAAAAGGAGTAAATCGCAGTGAACAGAACTAAGGACAAGATCGAGAGTAAAAGCAAAAAAAAAACAATGAGTCAGAAAAGAAGTCATGAGTAAAAGTATATACTCCGTCATATGCATTCATCCTACTTTTGAACAATTGATGTTTTGTGATCAAAAGAGTTAAACTTTGAAATGATTTTTTGAACATTGGTATTTTGTAAAAAAAATCTTAACTCTAAATATCTATTTTATAAATCATTTGAAAAGACTTGATATGCCTTTATAGTAATTGTACTTTTGCATGAATGAAATGAAATGGGCTTACCCCTTTAAAAATGCTTCCGCGTGATTTGAAAATGGATTTGCCAACTAAAGTGCACACTACGACGTATTTGATAAATGATTTTGATATGACTGAAAGATTATTGTTAATCTTAACTTATTTTGTAATCTCATTAAACTGGGTCACCGAAAGGGGGTGCTACATTTTATTTTGGTATCGTGAGTTTAGGTTTAGCTTATGGAAAAGCGCCCCAAACGATTTTGTAAAAGGATTTGAAAATGGTATTTGACATACATTGCATTTACATATAAGGATGATACGATTTGACAAGGGATCTTGGCTGGGTCTTAATAGACAAACATGAGTGGTATAAGTCCCCTTAGGGTCGAGGGTGACCAAGGGAGAGTGTATAGAGATTGTCCCATCAAAATACGAGAATATGAATTTTGGGGGATTTGATCAAATTATCCTTTAAGGAGTTTGATGTGATTTTGGGGATGGATTGGTTGTCCCAACACCGCTGGATGTGGATTGTGTGTAATGAAAAGAGTGACCTGTGAGAGTTCTAATGAGGATGAAGTAACTTTCATCGGCGAGAGGCCAAACCACCTTTCTAATGTGATATCCGCGGCCATTGCAAGAAAAATGGTGTGAAAATGATGTGAAGCCTTGATGAGTAAAAAACTCATTGAATTTTTAGTCCGTTTTTTTTAGTTTTATTACAATGTAATTGCTTGTTATTTTGAAGAAATATGTACTATTTACCAAATTTATATTTTGCAAAAATTTATAGTAGAAATGAAAATTCTAGCAAGGATCAGAAGTGAAAGCAGTTCAATTGCCAAGGTGAGGTCGCGATAGAGAATCGAGGTCGCGACCGTGGTCATACTTTATATTGAATGAAAGTCGTCATGGCTAAAGAAAAGTCACGAGATAGAAAAAAGGGCTTCATGAAGGGATTTCATGTCGCGACACCATTCGAAGTTCAACACCGTAAGGAAGACACCCGTTGCAACAAATAATTGAGGTCACTTACTCATGAATGGTCGATGACTAAGCTACAAGGTCTCTCACCATGAAATTTAAGGTTGCGATTAAAAATATAAGTCGAGATCTGAATCAGTCGCGACCAGATATTTATGTCGCGACTAGATTTAACCAACTGGGACAAGAGCATAGGTAAGAAGAGCCACCATCATGTCGCGACACCGTTTCGAGGTTGCGACATAGAAAGAAGACATTGTTGGTAGCAACAGAAAATTGATGTTGCGACAAAAATGTAAGCTGAGGACACCAATCGAGGTCGCGACTAGGAATTCATGTCGCGACATGGGAAATGAGCCGAACAAAGAAACATATCGCAACTAAGTTTGAGCCACTGTGACTAAAACAAAGTAAGAAGGGCCACTACTCAATCGCGACACACTTTCTAGGTTACGACCAGAAAAAGAAGATGAATTGATAGGAAACTATTGTAGGTTAAAAATGAGGTTGCGACAAGATTGGAAGAAAGAACGGTCGCAACATGCTTTCAAAGTCGCGACAGGAATGGCATGGAGCAAAGAAACTACCTTGTCATCACCTAATTTCCATGTCGCGATAAGAAAATAAACAGGTCAGTAATTGAAGTCGCAACTTACATAAGAGCAGAAACCTAGATATGATGTTCACATGAAAGGGAAGCCGAGACTGTGGATTGTGAAAATGGCTAATGAATATAAACTGTCGCGACATAAAAATGAAGTTACTATTAATGGAAAGAGGAAAGCAAGACAGCCAAGTCAAAACATGGAACTGAGGTCACAACACATAATTTATTAAGGGGTCAGAAAAACGTGGTCGCAACAAAGATCAACATAGCTGGCATCAGAAATGATGTCACGACATGAAATTGAGGTCTTGACATATATTTCAGCAAAGGGAAGAACAATAAGGTCGCGACCAAAAATAGAAAATTGAATGGAAACTGTTGAGACTGAGAAATGTGGTTGCGACTGGATAGGAAGAAACAATGGTCGCGACATACTTTTAAAGTCGCGACAGGAATTGCAGTGATTAAAGAAACTACTTAGTCGTGACCTAATGTCCACGTCGCGACAAGAAAACAAGGCACTGTGCCAAATTTGAGTCGACCGCTGAAGGCTCAAGACACCGAATGATGTCGAACCCGAAAGAGAAGCCGACCAAGAATTAAAGAGGTCGACAACGTAAAATGATACCGCGACATCGAATAAAGGTCCAGAACACGTAAATGCAAGAAAGGAAGAGATTACGCCGCGAATAACCAATTGAGGTCGCGACACAAATTCATGGAAACAAGAAAAGGGGGTCGCAACCAGAGTTCTCACTGCTGACAACTAACATGGCCACAACAAAGAATTCATGTTGCGACTACTAATCAAATGCAACTGAAGAAACAAGTCGCAACAGAAAACATCAAGTCACAGCTCAACAATTGCAAGAACAAAGTGAAAGAATGTTGCAAACCAGCTTCTCGAGGCTTCCATTACTCGATAGACTGCACTGCGTGATTTCATATTGCAACATCCTGCTTCGTGTCGCACTTAAACACAAGAGCCGGGCTTACGATATTTTAGGGAAGTCCAACCGAGCCTTGAATCAGCCCACTTCGAAAGTTATAAATAGGCGTACATAGTTTTAGTAAAGTAGCTTTTGTTTTTCTGAAACCCATTGTCTGGGAGGACGAGGAAGACTCACTGTATATTTTAGAATAGACTTTTCTTTTCTTTTATTTTCTTTTCTTTTTCTGGATCTGAACCAATAATCTGTTAGATTGTAGAAGCTGGATTTAATTTTTCATTCTTTCCAATTACGGCCCGGAATCACGAAGTTCTGTACAATCTTTGGGAATTCGCTTCTAGTGAATTATAGTTACAATGGATGTTCTGATCAATACCCACGTCGACAGATTCTCAGACTGAGAAGCACAAATTCTTCCATTAGAAATGGACCCGTTGTTAGTTACACCGCTTTAATTGGAACGGTAATTTCCTCGTAATTAGATTTTGATTTATTTGATTGATGTTGTTTAGAATTGAGTTGTTCCCAATAGTAGCACCACACCATCTCATGATTGTTTCCCGCTTCGATTTCCGTGAAGCCCTCCTCGAGTAACACAAAGATGGAGATTCTCGAGAGCCTGCACATGAACTCAGGGGTATGTTAGACTATCAAGAACCAAGGAGCTATGAGAGTTCATTTCTATAGATTTCCAATTCAATTAAGAAGTTGAGGTCAAGGAATTATTTATTAATTTAACTCATCGTGAGATTTCACCTAACTGCTGGGATAGATTCGAATCGCATTAGCTGGAGATCTAATCAAGGAGGAGGAAAATCCATCGTATCTAAAGGATGAGTCATCAACCATTTTGCAGAAGTTTTTCAATGACCCAGACTTGGGATGCAAGAAATCTGTAGTCTTAAGAAATGGGTATGAAGTATTGAAAAAAGAAAAATATCCATATCTTATAAAGAGTGTTTTGAAGACAAGTAACTGATTAGATCCTTTGCTTTGAAAGAAGAAGGAACCTCTAATTAGTGAATAATGGAGAAATCCAAGCTGCATTATTAGGCATCTTGACAAATCCATATCCAAAAAATCGTGATAGAAAGAATCAATGAATAGAATGCAGAATTGATTGTTCCACAACAATTTCATCTCGTTGTTCATTTCTAGCGTATATCCGGACATGTCCGCTTATTTGTTAATTAATCAAATTCTTATTTTAATTAGATGAATGTAATATAGGATTATCTTGTCTTTTAAATTCCAGTTTTTCAACCTATTATAAAGAGGTTCAAATAGTATGGATCTTGAGTAGTTAGGGTAGATGATTCCAACATTCTTGTCAATCTCTATGGGAATGGATGATTGAAGGCTCCAAAAGTGCTATTTAACCCCGTTTATTTTAGGTTTCGAAGTGCTTTTGTGTACTAATCACTTGTTCAACCCGATTTGCACATCATGTCCCTACTATTTACTCGATTGCATTTTGTGGCAAATTTTTAGTGCTTTTTATGAAAGCACTATATGCCAATTATTGAGTCGATCCAAGCACCGAAAAACAAAATCAAACTCAACATCGCATCAAAGATCAAGGAAAAGAAGAGCAAATGCAGAAATTGCACCACCGCATAAGGCTTTCCCGTCGCATCGGCATCCCAGCACTCGGCTCCTCCACAGCTTTATTCCCCCCGGCTTGACGCCCAAATTTTGTTACAATTTTGCTCTTTCCTTTCTACCCCGTTGTAATCACTTATGTTTTTATCAGATGGTATTTCACTGGGTTTGTAAGGCTATGGCAAGCCATTTGTATACCTTGAGGAGACGATTTTGTCAGAAGAAATTAGTCGCTCTCCCGTTTTTTCCTGCTTTTTTCTCTCATTTTCTCTCTCCCCTTTCATACCAAACACTCCCTAAGGACACAAACTCGTAGATGGTTATTAGGCCTCTTCCCTTAGCAGGAGGGTTCGCTGTGGCCTGGAGGTAACGCACGTCCTCTGCTTTAACACGATTTTTGGTTGCTTAAGCTCGCTTCTCACTTAGGTTAAAATTCTTAAGCATGCTCTCTTAATGTGTATTTGGCAAGTTTTTGGGTTCAATGGATACTTTCATTAGATCCATCGATGCTCAGCTAGTTGTCTCCTCGCTATCACGGAGTAGGGTTTTTGAGATGTGTTTTCACCGCTGGTGGACATTTATGCCCATTTAAATGCTATGTTTCAAAAGAGAAAATCATAGGTTTAGTTTTTTTAAAGCTAAATGAAGATCCGGTTCGGAAAATGACTATATGTCATGCTCCCCAACGCATGAAAAAGACCCGAGGACATGTTAGTTGCCCATAAATCCTAACCCAAAGGGCTCGAGACTTCAAGGAGTTCTTTCTTTATTATTTTTTCATTTTATTTCAGTTTTAAACCCTAAAACCTCACCGCTTTTAACCAAACCTGAAAATCCAAATTTAATTCACCATTTTGAATTCAATTCTAAATCAATTGTATGAAGAAAACTCCATCCCCAGTTCAATCCCTAGATCATTATAATCAAGAGAATTTCTTGACTACGCAGAGGAGGAACATAGGGATACAAATATCATGATCTGATCACCCTACCGTGGCACTTAATCAAATGATATCTGTGACTTCATGGTCTAATTTTACTCTTTGTATGACCTCGTGCACTTCACGTTAGTCATAGACTAAAACCTATTATTAATTCAGAACATAAATCGCTTTATTCATTTTCAAACAACTCTATTCAACTTTGACATAGACGCAGGAAATTTGTGGCAGTCTATGTATATGTTAAATTGAGTGGTTTAGTCTATATCTTATCAGAGAAACAAGTTTTTTGGCGCCGTTGCCGGGGATTGAAATGATTTGAATCAATCAATATTCTCGACAAAGATAGAATAAAACACTGGAGCGATTTTTATGGGTAAAAGAAATGCACAAAACTAAGGATAGTGACGATAAGCTACTGATATTTTAGAGAGCTTAAAGGATATATGATTTGTGATACCACTGTTTCCAATTAATCTCAATATGTCTCCATTTCAGATAAGACTAATGCACAAGAAGCCGTAATCATATCTCAAGCTCTGTAGATCAGAACAGCACACTACATTTAAGGAAGGTGTTGCAGTAGAAAAAGCAACCATGTGAAGATGAGGAATCACTACAAAGCCACAAGAAAACACAGCAGAAGACCTCTAATGCAAGATACAATGAGAATTTCTGAGGCCCTCGTCATCAAAGCACATCACACCGTGACAACCCACTGTGAGAGGCTAACAACTTTGAGCCGAAATCAGCCTGATCACCATGGTTCTCGCCAGACCGCTTACTCATCCCACCAAGATCCTAACACCTCAAGTAAATTCTCAGATGGTAAACATAGTTAAGCTTAATGGTGTGAGATCGGAGGTGATAAACCTACACCTCTTCCCCCTTTTCCCAGATATTACAAACACATGGTATAAATCATTACCATATGGCTCAATTGATACATGGGAAGAGCTGGTGGAAGCATACCTAGGCCGATTTTTCCCCCATCCCTCACATCTGAAAAAAGAAGGGAAATCATAGTGTTCCAATAAGGGGAGGATGAAAGCTTGTATACTGCATGAGAAAGGTACAAAAGGTTGTTGAAAAGATGTCCTATGCATGGCATAGATCTGAAGACACAAATGGATATTGTCTATCAATCTCTGAATGATACTTCTAAGGGTATCATAGATGCTTTACACAAGTATCTCAAGAGAAAAATTGTGTAGAGGCAAGAGATTTGATACAGAATCTAGCCACATGCAACATGCGAAAGCCCCTGAACTTAAGAGCAACATGTAACAGAGGGAGTGGGGTCATTCAACTAAATAAGATGACTGCTATGGAAGTAAAACTAGATGCTATAATGCAATGTGATGGATAAACAGAGAAAAGATCTACTGCCATGAAATTAGGGAGCAAGGGGAAAGAGATAAGATAAGAAGAAGTGCTGAGGGACCAACTGAAGAAGATCCCTATCAAGTTGAGAAAGCAAAGTACATGAATGAACAAATAAGCTATCACTTCAAGCCTAATCCCAACTTGCCTACACATTATAATCCAGCACTAAGGAACCATGAGAACTTCTCATATGGGGCGGAGGAGCATCACAAAGGCCCACACACGGCGTAATCTACAAGAAGGGTATTAACCAATCTAGGTTCCAGTAGTGGCAAAGAGTTAGGAGAAAATAGAGTACGAATATCAAGGTCAAGATGACCCGTACTTTGAAGAGCGTGATACGCAGCTTTATGGGGGAGGGGATAACAAAGGTCGCTAAACCTCCATGAACATAATCCGTCGAGTTGGAAGCTTTTAAATCCAACACTCGTAATTTTCAAATGAAACACATCACCTTCACTAAAGAATTTAGAAACACAAAAGGCGCTGGTTTTGACCTTTGCGTAAAGAGACCAAGAAGAATGCTTTCCTAGTGACACCAGAAATCCAAAAAGACCTGTATGACATTTCAGCTTAAGGAGGGTGTGGAATGAGCAAGCAGCAGAGAAGAAAAGAAAGAAAGATCAACAAAAGAAGAGAAGGAAATTAGAAGAGAGTGACGTATGAGCACCAGAGCAGATCAGAGAGACTGAGAAAACAAGTGCAAACCACACTGGGGGAGTACCTGTGAGCAAAAACAGAAAGAGAAGATTTGCTTTTTACACATCCGCAGCCTCCATTCCCAGCCAGAGACTTCAGAAGGTACTGAGAAGAATAATTTTCTAAATTCTCGAATATTCAAGAAAATAGAAATTAATATTCCCTGCAGAGGCAATCACTCAAATGCCAAATTATGCCAAATTTCTGAAAGATATATTGAGCAAAAAGAAGAAGATTGCTGAGGAAGGAATAGTGAGTTTAACTACTACTTGCAGTGAAGTTATTCAAAAGAGTCTACCAGCAAAAATGAAGGACCTAGACAGCTCTACCATGCCCTGTTTCATTGGGAAATATGAATTCAAGGAAGCCTTATGACTCAAAGAAGATCAACTTGATGCCCTTGCTCAAAGGGTACAAAAAGGCTAAGCCAATAGGGAAACTTACTCCAATAGCAATCACACTGCAGATGGCCGATAAGTCCATGGCATGACCAAAAGGAGTCCTTGGAGATGTGCTGGTCAAGGTAGGGAAATTTATCTTCCTTGTGGATTTTGTTGTTATAAAGATGGAGGAGGATACCCAAGTTCCTCTAGTTGAGCTGGGAAGACCTTTCCTAGCAAATCTTAGAGCCGCTTGATTGATGTACAAAAGGGTGAGCCGACACCGAGAGTAAGAGAGTTAAGTACAATTTAACCCTCCACAAAGGCTTGACACAACCTTGGCTGCCGGGGATGCAAACAAAGGGTTGTATAGCATTATCCATTTAGTTTTGAATCGAACTCGATCAGAATTCCAGCATTCTATCAATGAAAATGAGTTGAATTTCCATTATCTTAAGAGTGTTGATTATGAATTACTGCATTCCAGATTCCAAAACATAGAAACAGTCTGGAGTTTGATTGAAAAAAGTAAAGAAAATTCATGCAAATGTGGAAAAGAAAGAACTACAAGAATCAAAGTAAGGGTTATTGAAATAATTGGGTTTAGCTTTAAGTATGTTTAGAACCGAGGGGCAAAGCTACAATTATAGTATCACTGTGACCGAATAAAAATGAAGAACAATAATGCTTAAGAATTCTCGTGAAATATAAGGAAGCATTGGGTCTGAATCAATTGAAACCTTAAGGGTATCAGCCCTTCTATTTGCAAAGGCACAAAATCCTATCAATGATGATGCAAAAACATCGCTTGAACACCAAAGGAGGTTTGAACCCCGTGATGAAAGAGCAGGCGAAAGGAAGTAATTCGAAATGGCTAAATGCATGATTTATTTATGCACATCAGATAGCCCTGGGTAAGTCTAGTTCAGGTGGTCCTAAGAAGGGTGGATTCACTCAGATCGAAATGAAAGGAATGAACTCAACATTCCTACAAGAACTGTGATAGGTTATGTGTATAGATTACGCGTAAAATTGGATCATTACAAACTGTGAAAGATCATTTTCCTTGCCTTTTATTGATCGATGTCGATAAAGCACAGGACATCCTCACTTATGTTTTCTGATGGATATTCTCGATATAACCTCAAATTGCTATTGCACTCCGAGGGACTGTGAGAAAACTACTTTCACATGCCCTTATGGTACTTTTTGCTTTTAGAAGAATGTCATTTAGGCTATGCATCGCCTCGCTACATTTCCAAAGATGCATGATGTCTATGTTCTCAGATTTGGCAGAGGAGGTTATGGAGATATTCATGGATGACTTCACAGTTTATGGATCTAGTTTTAATCATTGCCTGTAAAATTTGGGGACAGTACTTCACAGGTGCCAGAACAAGAACTTAGCTTTGAATTAGGAAAAATGTCATTTTATGGTGATAGAAGGCATTGTCCTTGGGCATAAAATTTATGCAGCAGGTCTAGAAGTGGACCAAGCAAAGGTTTCCATTATAAAGACTCTTCTGCCACCAACAACAGTCAAGGGAATAAGAAGTTTATTGGGACATGCTGGTTTTTATAGAAGATTTATCAAAGACTTCTCAAAAATTTCAAGACCATTATGTAGACTATTAGAAAAGGATACCAAGTTTAATTTTGATGCAGCTTGTCAATCTTTATTTGAAGAGATCAAATCGAGATTAGTTGAAGCTCCCATCATGGCCAAACCAGACTGGAATAGTGAATTTGAGATTATGTGTGATGCCAATGATTATGCAAAGGAGTCAGATAGACGTAAAGTCGACAAAATGTTTAGTGGCCACTATGCCAAGAAAAACCTTCAATGAAGCTCAAGAGAACTACTCAACTACTGAAAAAGAGATGTTGGCCATGGTATTTGCATGTGAAAAGTTTAGGCCATATATATTGGGGTCCCATGTCATTATCCATACTGATCATGCAACAATTAAATATTTGATGGCTAAGAAAGAAGCTAAGCCATGACTGATCAAATGGGTGTTGCTACTACAGGAATTTGATTTAGAAATCAAAGACAAGAAAGGTTGTGACAATGTAATAGCTGATCACTTATCAAGAGTAATAACAACTACTATAATTGAAGAAGAGACGTATAAAGAGAAAATTTTTCCTGTATGAGCGCTATTTCAAATTTGTCATTCCAATCACCTTGTTATGCTGATATTGTGAACTTTCTAGCTTGTGGAGTGATGCCACCAAAATTTAGCTACAGCAGAGGAAGAAATTGAGGACTAACAGCAGGTTTTACATCTGGGATGACCCACTATTATTCAAAAGAGGAGCTGATATGATCATCAGGAGGTGTATACCAGAAAGTGAACAGGGCAAAATTTTCCAAGAATGTCATACATCACCTTATGGAGGACACTTTGCAGGAGACAAAACAGCCCACAAAATTCTCCAATTAGGTTTTTATTGGCCTACTATTTTCAAGGATTGTTTTGAATGGGTAAAACTTTGTGATCAATGCCAAATAATGGGAAATATCAGCACAAGGCATGAAATTCTCGCATGGTATCCTGCAGCATTTATTTGATGTATGGGGAATAGATTTGATGTCTTTTTCCATCCTCATTTGGAAATCTATACATACTCCTAGCTGGGATTATGTTTCCAAATGGTTTGAGGCAATAACTATCCCAAGAATGATGCTAATACGCTTAGTTTTTATTGCAGGAATATTTGAGCAGATTCGGGACACCCAAAACTATTATTAGTGACGGAGGGAAGCCATTTTGCAACAAAAGTGTTCGAGAAATCATGAGCAGGATATGAACAAACCCATCATGAGTTTGGCTTATCATCTCGGGCTGAATGGGCAAGTCAGAGATTTCCAATAGGAGATAAAGAGTAAATTCTGAAAAGACCTGTAAACTCCAAAGATAAAAGATTTGGTCTCCTAAAGCTTGATGATGGATTGTGGTGTACACTAACTCCGCATATAAAACTCCCATCGGGAATGTCCCCATACAAGATTATTCTTGAAAACTTCACACTGAATTGGAATACAAAGCTATATGGGCCATCAAGAAATTGACTGATTTGTGGTCATAAAGAGGAAAATACTTTAATTGAATGAATTGGAAGAGTTTGAGAAATGAAGCTGGTGATAATGCCAGGATTTAAGGAAGACAAGACAAAGAAATCATGATCAAAGGATTTTAAGGAGAGAATTTGAAGCAAGAGGATAGTCCCTGTGGTTCAACCCTGCATCGTGCTTTTCCAAAAACTGAAATCAAAATGGAGGCCCTTATACAAGAGGGAGCACAACCTTGGGCAAAAGATATTGAAAAAACCGCAGAATGGAGAAAGAGTCAGTGAATGCACAAGGTATCAAGCAAAGATTTTGAAGAAATATGATTGATACCAGTTCTTAGTGAAGGGAAAGAGCTACAAGAACTTCAGTGCAAAGAATCAACCAAGGACTCAAAACTGAGTAATGTGGGGAGGCAACCATGTTAATTTATTTCTAAGTTTTATTAGCTTCTAATTTATTTTTCCATTTTTCTAGTTAGATTTATGTGTCGTTTTTATCGCTTAAAATTTTTGAGTGGTTTTTGAAAGTTAGCGCTTAATAGGACATGGAATTTTCATTTATTGCTTCCGCACGTGCTTAATTTGCAGCAGTGGGGAGTAATTATGACTCCAAACTAATTTGTTGAGAATGCACATTGAATTGGGAATAAATTTCAAATTCATTGTTGAACCCATGCTTCACGAAAGCACGGCCGCATATTTTAAATGATGAAGGTTGATTGTTTTGTCAGCTGAATTGTTTATTGATTTGGTCTTGTATGAATTTGAACTGCTCAAGACCATGCCTTGTGTCGCGACATGCTTTCGTCGCGACCCGGTCCGAATTGAAACAATAGAATAAGAAATTTCGTGTCGCATTAATCGCTATAGGTCGCGACGCCATCATGTCACATCCGAATGATTGTCAAAGACATGATGTCGCGACTTCCATAATGATGGCAAAAAGAAAGATGCGCCTCACTAATTTGGTCACGACCACTCTCCGGTCGCGACAAAACTAAGTAGGTCACCGACTATTCAAAAGAAATGTCAACTAAGTTTTAAACATTCCAATTACGCCGCAACTTTAATGGGACAATTATTGTTAGTGCACTAGTGTTGTGACTCATGCTTTAAGGTCGCGCGACATTCCATGAGACAATACGCCAATGACCAGCCCATCAAACAACCTCAACACCGTGCAAGCTCTTCCCAAACCCATTCAAACACATCTTCCTAACCGCTCACTTTCTTTCTTTTCGACACTAAAATCCTAAAACCGACCAAATTCTCACACCCATACAGAGTGATAACTAAAACCCTTATTCCTGATCTTAACAAAATAATTAATGAGCTCATATGAGGAATATTAACTAGGAGTGGAGAGGTTCTGTCCTCATCTCGAGGATCACATAATGAGAACTTAAAACCTGCCCTTAAGAGAAGAGCTAATGAGAAGAAAGGCAAAGAAAGACAAAAATGCTGAGGCGCACTGAAGAAGAAGAAACAGAGAGCGAAAAAGACTTTGTATATGTAGTTGTGATATATGGATAGCTGTCGGGCCGACAAGGCAGACACAAGAGGTTTTATGCTTCATTTCTCATTTTTCTGAGATAATAGAAAAGAGAGAGGTTTGAGTGCTTCAAGGTAACACACGGTGCCTATCACCATTATAGCTAAGGAATTCTATGCAAACATGGAAATGAGAGAAGACTCAATACACGTGTAAGTCTGGTACCTTTTAAAGTACGTGAATAAATGAAATGTTCAAACTAAAGGAACTCGCTACCCACTCTAAATTCAAGAAAATTGCAGAAAATCCCCATCAAAGGAAGAAGATTGAAACCTTAATCACAAAGGGAAATGGTGTTTAGAGTAAGGAAGAACCCTTACCACGCGTATCGTAACAAAGGATCCCAGCACCCGAGAAGCGCAAGAAGTCCGTCTCATCATCCTTAGTAATCCCCTTCCAACTAAACATCTATGCGCAAGAAGAGAATTAAGAGGCAATCATTTTATACGCCCTCAGGGCGCAGAAATGAATGTCGGGAGGTTTGATTAGCTGGTTCGGCCAGAGGGTACCACTGAAAGAATAAAAGAAGATCAATCCTCATCCTACAACAATGAAAAGACTAAGGCTGGGTGAGAGGATCACGGATAAGAAGAAACATCAGTGTACTTCCGACCTCATATGTAAACAGGGTGGCCCAGAATAGGGAAGCAAGGATTGTGGAACTAGCGTAGTCGGCACGAGAGGAGAATGATAACAGAGAAATGGAAACTCCGGTCTGCACGTATTCCCTCCAAGAGGAAGACAAGAGATGTCTTTCAGATGAGCCCTGGCGAGCCCTTCAAGATCAAATTAGAGGATTTGGTGCCAGTAGAGAGCCTTCCAGAAAGGATGCAGAATAATGAAACTGAGATGAGATCAATAAAGAAAGATATGGAAGAAAGGGGGAGAAATGGGAAAATATAAATAATTCGTGAGAAGATTTCTTGTAAGCTAAATCAATATAAAGAACAATTATTTGGAGCAAACCTAAAGATGTAGAGAAGAAGCTGTGGGAGAAGAGGATGAAAAGGAGAGAGAAAGAATCGGTTAAAGATGAAGGCCAATTTGGAAGCCTTCTACAACAACTAGTTTAGAAGAGACACACAGTTAGTTACCATTACGAGAAAAAGAGAAGCTTCGAGATGGAGGGTGAATATGCAAAAGAAGATTTGAAGCCTTCCAAATACCCGTATGAGAGCAAATTCTAAGGAGTTTCGTGTCGATAAAGGATGTAGATAGTGAACCTGGAAGATAATGATGTTATAGAAGTTGAAAAAATCTGCATGGAGTTTGATCTGTTCAAAAAATTATCGATATGTTGAGTCAGACTGAAGGTCAAAAGCACAACTGAATGGCATTTGGCTCTAAGCAAAACACCTTGATCAATCTTGTGAATTTAATAAATGACTCAATATCAACACTATAGCAAACCCACACCTCGAAAAGAAAAGACCAGACATGACCTTCTCTAAATTTTCTCCATGTTTATAAGTTTAATTTTAGATCCTCAAACATCATAACTAAAAACTGATAAGAGAAAGTGATGCAGCAGAACACCTCGTTCTTCTTCCCACTACTTCTTCAAACATCATTAATATAAGCTCAGAAAAGTTCATTAAAAAGTGTCTTGTGAATTGCTCTGTTGATTGGATGATTTGCTTGTTACTTCAATAATGTTGCAATCCATAACATATACATTAAGTTGAACCACACTGGGACTCAGTAGTTGAATAAGTTTGATAAATGTGGAATTGTTTATGGGATGATTTGGAGTTAAATTGTGGGTTTCTGTACATGATTAGTGTGTCTAAAGGAATGTTATAGTTGCTTTATTGGCAAATGGCATAAATAAACATCATTAAATCCAAACAATGCTGAGATAGAAAGAAGAGTAAGCTCCATTGAACTGAAGTAAGAAGTTGCAGTTTTATTTTGAATCAGGTTTAAATTGCAGAATTTAGAAAAGTATACAATTGAAAGAACAAATAAGATGATTGAGTTTTACAGAAAACAAGAAGTCAAGACAAATCTTGGAAAAACAATACACATGGTCAAGAAAATTCTAAAACTTGAGAGGATTAGTAACATCTTCTAGAGCACTGCACTGGTGGCACAAGGTCCTAGAACTGTTGGGATTATTATCAATAAGGCGAAATCTTGAACAACTAGTCGCTAAAGATAGAGGCCATCTTAGTTTGGTTACTTTCAACCTACCTCATTATGCAGCATACACTCTAGTCTCCATGCTTGAGCTAAAATGCCTAATTTCTTCAAATAGCAAAGTAATTAGAAACCTAAATCCTCCCTTACAATAATCAAAAAAATAAAGAACCTGCAACACATAGTTTCGGGAACAAGAATATTTAACAAAAGAACAAGTTTGGGGGAAGATATTTTGAGCTACAAAGGATGGATGAGGAAAAGTAAATTGAAGAACTAGAAAAGTGTTGAAAAAGGAATAAGTTTCGGTCTTATGGTCACTGGCTTAACAATTGCTTTGTAGGGTAGCCAACACCCAATACCCTAATGCCAATCAAAGGGAGTTAGCCCAAAAAGTTCTCAAGAGTGATAGAAATAGAATATAAATGATTGCACTATTCCACCTCTTTGGTCAACAAAGAGAAACGAAAAGAGTTCCAAGAAAAGAAACCGAAATGATAGAGTTAAAGTGGAAATCTGGGGCATTGGCCAATGATCCAAGATGATGCACAAAGCTGTTTGTGAGTTTACATTGCAAGAAGGAAAAGGATGAAAGACAAGCCATTATACGTAGGGTGAATGGGTAATTTGGTGTTTTAAATCAAATGTCCACCCAATTACCCAAGCCTCTAACATTATAAGCCTAAAGACTTCTTTGAGATTTAGTGTTCATCTTACTTCATTAGTGGAGATCAATATATAAAAAACAGTCATGGGACTTTGATCAGTTTTCTAAGGAGATCCCTAGGAAGACAACTAATCCAAGGGCAAAGATGAAAAGAGTAAAGACTTCACATCTCATGGTAACAAGATCTATTGACCTAACTGCTACAGATCACGTTTATTCAGCGAGGTTGAAAACATTCCTTTTCTCGCCTGAAAACTAAAGTTTAAAATGATAATCGCACTTCTTATTCAAGTCGTTAGTGTGAATGGTGAAAAGATCAGGCTGTTGGAATGTAGTAAAATGTCCTTCAAAGAAAGTCTATAATTGTTGAGATAAAAATCTTTTTCTTTTTCTTTGCTTGGGGGACAAACAAATTTGAAGTTTAGAACTGATGAGTAAAAACTTATTGGGTTCTTAGTCCATTTTTCTACTTATTACAATGTAATTGGTTTGTTTTCATAAATATGTACTATTTACTCAAATTTATATTTTATCGAATTACAGCGTAAATTGTAAATCTAAACAAGGATCAAGTGAAAGCAGCTTAATGGCTGCGCAGGTCGCGAACAAAGAATCGAGGTCGCAAACCATCGTTGAGGTCAACCCACTACGAGACTAAGCTTACAAGGTCTTAAATTAGCAATTGCTGCCGCGTAATAAAAATATGTTGAGACTTCCAATCAAGGTCGCACCGTGCATTACGTCACACGTTACATTCGCCAACCGACAAGAGCATAGGTAAGAAGAGTTTATTCACCGCGCCGCTAACCGTTTATGTCACTGGCGATAAGATGATATCGCTGGTGGGCGAACGTAAAATTGATGTTGCGCCAAAATGTAAGTCGAGGATTAATTAATCGAGGTCGCGATCGAATTCGGCGTCGCTACATGTAAAAATGATCAATGGAAGCGAAACAGCGTATCAAGTTTATCGCCCACGCAAACAGCGCGAATGGCCACCGTAATTTACACACTTTCTTATCGAACAAAGAAGACGAACGCATGGAACCGTTGTAAGTAAAAACCGAGGTCGCGATAAGATTGAAGAAAGTGAACCACAGATGGTGCTTCAAGCTCACAGAACATGATAAAGAACTCACTTGTCACAACCACTTCCATGTCTTCCAATAAGGAAAACAAACAAAATAATAATTGGTTTGAACCATATTATGGGCAAAACGGATATGATGTCGTGGATAGTATAAGTCAGAATCAAGATCAAAACGGCTAACACAGAATAACATGATACAAAAATGAAGTCATTAATAATAACGCAATAAAGAGGAAAAGTGAAGACGTCACAAGTCACATGAACCAGAATGCGACACATAATTTATTATAACAGAAAATAGGTCAACAAAGACTAAATATTGGTAAACAAATGATGTCGTGGATACAAATTATACAATATATGGTTTCAACAAAGGAAGAACAACAAAGTTCAATCAAATGAAATTATTGTGTCCCTTTATAATTGCAAATGAGGTCGCAACGAGGTGAAGAAAGAATATCAAGATACTTTTGAGGCCCGACAGAATTGCAAGATTTAAAGAAAACTATTGGTCAGAATCATCATCGTCACATAGAAAACAAGGATCAACAATTATCGCACTATTTAAAGGCTTTCTCAGATTTGTCTTAATGACGGCTTAACTGGTATAAAGTTGTGCCAAGAATTAAAGAGGCTGGATAACATGTGCTGATGTCACGACACTGAACTGAAGTTGAGACAAAAATGTGGCGAAGGGCAGAAGAGCCGTGTCAGCGATATCGACCAGGTCGCGGCGACAATTCCCTGGAAACGGTGGTAAACGCAACCGAGGTCTTACCATCACAATCTGAATACGGTCACAACAGAATTCACACTACAACGATTAATCATCACGTAACTGAAGCCGGAAACAAGTTGCAACAGAAACGATCAAAGTCGCGAATTTCTAAACAATCAGAATAAAGTGAGAACGCTATAATAGCTTCCCGAGGTCAAACAAAGAATTGAGTCAATTGGCACGTGACTGAGTCGCAACGTTCGAGAGCCAATACTATTTTAGAAATCCAACTGAGCTTCTGAACTGGGCCCAATTTTCTTGTTATAAATAGGCACAAATAGTAAAGTAGCCTCGCTTTTTTAAACCATTTGTTATTTAGATATTGAATAATTCACCCAGATATTTTGATACTTTTTCTTCTTTCTTTCTTTCTTTTTTTTTTAGTTTTTCTGGATCCAACTATAATCAACAGAATGTATAAATGGGATTTTGAATTTTTCTTCATTCTTCTTCCAATCATTTCAACTGTTCAGTTCTATGCAATTGGTTCTTCTTCCTTTCCATAATCATAGTCATAGTGGATGTTCTTGATCAATCATACGGTCAATGCATTCTATATAATCTGAGAAGCAATAACTCTGAATTGAATGACAGATGCTGGTAACAGCTTTTCTTAATTTAACTGAAAAAGAACTCTTTAGAAACTGGGATTTTGAAATCATTTGATGATATATTGTGAACTGAAAGGGATCTCTGAATAAGAGTACCAAATACCATTATCCCAAGACTGCCTTCCACTTAATTTCGTAGTTTCTCCCTTATATTATGATGAGATCTAAGACTGAACATTACAACTAAAAGGGTTAGGACTATCATTAAAGAATCTAAGAGCCAAGAGAGTTCATTTATTACATTTAATCACTCATAGTTGAGGCTATGGGAATTCATTATTAATTGAAACCATCAGTAGATTTTCACTTGTCTCACAATGTGATCTCTGGACCAAAAAGGTTAGCTAGACCAATCAAGGAGAGTGAAAACCACTGGACATCTTGTAAAGGATGAGCTGTCAACCATCAGGTAGTTTTGCAACAATCAAACTCAGATGTAAGAAATCTCAGAATGGAAGAAACAACTAATATTGAAAAAGAAAATAATTCTATCCAAAGAGGCTGAATATGCTAACTATTTGATCATTTGCTTTGAAAGCATGGGCCTCTTAATTAGTAAGTAATATGTCGGAGAAACCGTCGCATTATAGGGATCTTTGACAAACTGACCCAAAATCGTGATAGAAAGAATCAATAATTAAAATGCGTAACGACTATCTTGAAGCCACCATCCTCGGTTCATTTATGTAGATCCTGATTCACCAATATTTGCGGTTCAATTCAAATTTTGCCTGAATTGAGAACAATATAGATTAATTTGTCTTTAAATTCCGCTAACCTATTATATAAAGTTCAAGAGTGTGATCTATGTTAGGGCAGCTGATTCCACATTCTTGCCAATTCAGTGTGAACTATGATTCTGGACTTACATCCAATTTTTACTACTAAGACCTGTATACTATAAAGTAATATGATAATTAACCCATTATTAATCCATAAATCATGTTTTTGATTATTTTTTCAACTGGTCCAATTTTTTTATTATTATGAAACTTGTGTATGGGCCTTTATATGCTAAATTTATGGTTTAGTCTATATTTTCACACAAACATGCCTTACTTCTTATTATATGGATTTGATACTTAGGCTAGGCTCATCAGATCCGATATCCCTACTCATGAGACTTTCCAGCGGTTTCCCGTAAGAGTTTCTAGAATGCTCCGCCGGTGGAGACTGGTTTGGTCTTATCGCTATACTAGGTGCCACAATCGACATCCATTACACCGCACTAATGTCTCCACCGGTTAAAATTGAAGCTTCGCTTGCAAGAACTCGTTAGAAAAGGGTTTATTCGACTCAAGTGTATCACCGTATTCTGCGCTTGTTAAAAAGAAAGATGGTAAGATCGCTACAATGGATTATAGACAACTAAACAAGTTGATAGTAAGGAATAAGTATCCGTTACCCAAGATTGATGACTGGTCAACAACTAAAGGTGCAAGTATCTTTCAAAGATAGATTTGGATTAAATACAATGAGTACTTGAAGAGCGGGATGTACAGACTGGCTGTTTAGAACACGACATGGATATTATGAGTTTTTATTGTTGTTTGTTTGAATAATGTCTAAGCCGGCCAGGACCTAATGAACCGCTTTTTTCCTACCGTGGACCAATTTGGTCGAAAACATAGATCATACTGTGTATCCGGGGGCTGACTCAAGAAAATCACTAACACCTTCTGGGAAGAGACTTTGAGGTGATGGGCTATATGTGAAATTCAGCAAGTATGAGTTTTGGTTGAATGAAGTGTCCTTTCTGGACACAGAATGGAATGAAGGAACCATAAGATCCAAAGAAATAGAAGTAAGTTTGAATGGAAGGCAACAGAAATGTTGCTGTATAGTTTCTCAGACTCAATGTTACATAGAGACTATGTGTTTTCTTTTATCATAATTCCTGGTGACGATTGTTTCTAGAAATGTAGTGCATGAATGGAAGTGAAAAGTGCCAAAGAAGTTTTGATAAGTTGAAAGAATTCTTAACCGAGGCTCCGGTTCTTACTCAGCCGACCTGCGGTAAAGAATATGTGATCTTTAGTGATGCATCACTAAATGGCCTTGGGTGTGTCCTAATGCAAGAGGGTAAAGTGGTAGCTTATGCTTCAAGACAGTTGAAGCCGCATGAAAAGAATTACCCCACGCAGGATTGGAATTTGTCAATTGTATTTGTACTAAAATTTGAGATATTACAAAGGGAGAAAATGTTTCATTTACACCGATCATAAGATCGGCATCTCACACCTGTTTCACTTCTGACATGCCATGGATGGAGTTGATAAAAGATTATGATTGTAAGGATTGACTTACGTCCGTAAAAAGCCAACGAGTGTGATGTTGAGCGTAAAGTCGATGCAAATGCTTCGAGCGATGAATGCCCATTTGCCACCACTTACACTTATGGTACCATAGTGGCAAATTGATAGAAGGTGCTCGAGATGTGTTGGAAGCGGCGTTAGGAGGTACAAAAGAATGATGATAGAGCCTTCGCCATATAGTGAAAACAACCAGATGATAAAGAGACCGATTTTACAAAGGAACTTAAAATGAGTTTTAGACAGGCGGATCAGTGAAATTGGCGATAAATGATTTGAGGAAAGCCATACTTGAAGGGCATAGTGAATCTTTCTATTCATCCCTCGTAGCACAAAGATACTAAGATTTGAAATTGCCATTTCCGGGTGGTCCTAATGAAAAGAGCGTTGTGAATGAAACCGTTGAGCTACGGTTTGTCAAAGAGTGAAGGCAGAGCAAAAAGTTCCTTCAGATTATTACGCCATCGTGGATCGGAGGAACAACTCAACTACCATGGATTTTGTGGTGTTGTTACTGGCAATAGTATAAAGGGCGACTTATTAATGAGTAGACCGACGACCAAGTCAGCTCACTTCCTACCGCTGAGAATCGACCATTCGCTTGATAAGCCAACAGAAAGCCGTATACTGGCAGTAGTTTGGTTGTCATGGACTCAATATCCATTATTTCTGCACGAGATCCAGAGGTTTACTTCGAGATTTGGGGAAAATTGCAAGAGGCTTTTACTGATCAACTCTGCACAACGTTCCATCCATTAAATGGACATGACAACTGAATATGATCTGGGATCTAAGATATGTTAAGGAGTTGTGATCGACTATGAAGTTGGGATAGACACATTCCTTAGTTGAATTTGTGTATAAACACGCTTCCAATCAAGTATTGAACATGCCTTATGAGGCTTTATGGCGGAAGGAAACAGAATACCATTGCGTTGAACGAACTGAACTAAAAGAAAGTGATCGGGTCCCAATTCTGACAAGCAAGAGGACTCAAGAAAAAGGAAATGACAAAGAAAGATTGAAGGTGGCCAACTATGGATAGGAAATCATATGTCATATGAAAAGAAAAGATATTCGATATGAGATCGGCAAAAGTGTTTTTGAAAAGGTATCATTTCTGGAAGAAGGTGATGAGACGAAAAGGGCAAGTTGGAAGCCCTAGATTTATTGCCCCTATGAAGTGATTGTTGGAAAAAGTGGTCCAAGGGCAGAGGATTGAGATACCTCCGGGACTTGGCAAGATCCAATGTTTTCCATGTCTCAATGATATATATAGATTAGACCACACATGTAGCCCTTCTGAGACAATTGAGTTGAGATCATATTCGACCAGAGGAAGGAGCCATGGAGATCTTACCAGCGTAAAGAACTATGGAACAAGAAGATTTCGTTAGTCAAAGCGCCAGAGAAACCACAAGATTCAACAAAGCCACGAGTGAAGAAACGATGCGGTGAGGTCCTAAATTACTTGATTGCGGTAAATTTCGAGACGCAATTTTTTTGTAGGAGAGTTGTAATCAAAATACCCTGAATTTTTTTATAACTTTATTATATTCTAAGATAATTATTAACTTGCATTTTCTAGAATGAAGAACAATGATTAATATTATATACAAAGCCAAATGCTATTAAATGCTAAATGAAAAATTAATTCAACCCAGCAAACCTAAGGTGGCAAATTGAATTGTAAATAAGGACCTGGTGGTCAAGTTGTGAAAGAAGAAATGTCATGCATTGAATATGAATCAAATGCAAATAGAGACAAATAGTGGGTGCTTAGAAATTAGGAGAACTTAAACCCAAAAATGGATTTTAAAGAAGGCCAAATTAAGGGCCATGTAGACATAGATATTATATTCAAAAGTGGTCTGAAGCTCATTTTGGAGCAAAACGTGGTTTTGGAGAGAGGAAGGGATAGGGCTACAAAGAGGAGGAAGGATTCTGGATCCATTAGCAAGAGTTTAAGAGATCAAGTTCAAGAAGAAAGCTTGGCATTGAAGATTGAAAGGATTTAAGGTAAGAAAAACCAAACCCTAAATCCTTCTTTCTACTTGTGTTGGGCTTTAATAAAACCCTACAAATGGTAAAAGTGTTCTTGGATGGTTTAGTCTATTCTTTGGATTGGTTTAGAAGTGTTGTAAAAAGGGAAAAATGTTGGGTTTTCAAAGGAAATGCTGTCAAAATTTTATCAAAACCCCTGTTCTTGTTTTGGCTATAAATTAAGTTATAATCATCCAAATGAAGTGATTCCAATTGGTAAAGAACCATAAGAGATAGGTCTACAAATTTATGGAAGGGACCATGAGCAAATGGTAGCTCTAAGGCTCTGAAATACAGGCTTAAAGGTGAGCTCGGGTAGCTCACGGGTTATGCTCTGTTTTGGGTATTGTTATAGTGTTTTGGCCATAAGTTGAGTTTCACTCATCCAAATTGAGTGATTCAAAATTATGGGTAAATATAATTCTAGGGGAATAATTTATTTGAAGGAAGTGTATGCAAATTGTAACCCCAAAGTGCCTAGAAATTTGTCAAAGTTGAGTTATGTGTAAGAACAATCTGATTATGCTTTGCAAATTGGAGTAGTCTGGATGTAAAATGCAATAACTTGAGTTTTGATAATCCAAATTGGATGATTTTAGTTGGAGAAGAAACCTTAGACCCATAGCTGCAAATGTGTAGAAGGAACTATTACCAATTTATGGAGTTAAGACCCCTGCAATTGGGAATAACAGTAGGTAACTGAGTGAGTTGGGCATACTGACCAGTTTGACATTAAAATAACGTAACTTGAGTTTGGGGGATCCAAATAAGATGATTCCAATTCCTACTAAACATAGACTCATAGATCTAAAATTTTATTGAAGGAATCATGAGCAAATTATGGCTCATGTGTCCTCAGAAAATTTTTCAAGTGAAGGGGTATCGGGTAGACATAAACCCTGACCAAAAACTCCTAGAATAACCTACTAATATGTGATTTTCATTGTATTTGAATAGGGGCTGATGAGAAGGAAAACCCGTATTGAAGTTAAGATTCTGAAGATCGAAATCAAAGTCACGATTTTGGTTTGTTCTATCTTCTTCTATTCTCGTTTCAAGATTTGAACTATTTGTTCTAAATGCATAAGAAAAGCATATTTAATTGTTTTAATTGATTTGAAGAAATTGATTGTGAAATGTTTGCAAATAAAAATTGCATGATTATTGAAAATGAACCGTTTATACAAATGTACATATTGTACTGTATGTTGCTACAAAAGATTTGAACGTTCTTAATTGAATGTTAACCGTTTAGTTCGTAAAAAGGATATATTGGTATACCAATAGGGGTCAAAATAGCAGTAATGTGAACGATTGTATTGATGTGTCCTCCGATCCAGTGACCCGCGGGACCGTATCGGTAGTGTTCACTAATTGATTTTTTTTTAATAACCAGTCAACAGCCCAGCAAGACCGTATTGTGTTATAAAACCGTTTTTATATCAGCCTACAACCCAGCGGAACTGTGTCGGTGATTCCGTTATCCTGTATATCGAAAACATAGGTTAAATTGGTTAAGGGCATAACCGAATTGAATTGATTTGAGATTGTGACAAATTGGAATTGAAAAACATGATTGCGAATTGAAATGAAAAGAGTATTGTGAAATGTATGATTTGATTATCAATGACTTATTGCATATGGAAGTGTATATTTGGATTTGATCAATGAACCATAAATGATTGTATATGATGACATTGATCATCAAAAGATCTGAAAGTTTGTTTAGTAAAAGCGCATGATTTGATTTAAGCGAAACCGAGAATGGAATTGTATAGAACCACTAAGCATGAAAATGTAGCATGTAGTTTATCTATGCATGAGATACCGAGTAGAACAAGGCAGAAGGACCAAAGATCGAGGAGTGTCGAGTCATAAAGAAAGTTGCGGAGTAAAAGTATATACTCCGTCATATGCATTCATCCTACTTTTGAAAAATTGATGTTTTGTGATCAAAAAAGTTAAACTTTGAAATGATTTTTTTGAACATTGATATTTTGTAAAAACAATTTCAACTCTGAATATCTATTTTGTAAATCATTTGAAAAGGCTTGATATGCCTTTATAGTTATTGTACTTTTACATGAATGAAATGAAATGGACTTACCCCTTTAAAAACATTTCTGCATATTTAAAAATGATTTTATGCCAACTGAAGTGTAACGCTACGCGTGTTTTTGATAAATATTTTGATAAGGTGATTGAGTGACATTAGAGCAACCCGGACTCGATTCGAACTCGCCAAATGAGTCGGGCCGGGAAAGGGGCGCTACAAAAGCTGTGGATCATACCGGTCCTTCTGACTCCCATGCACTTCGTCGTTCCCATCGGGTAACTACTCTTCCTTCTCACCTTCGTGACTTCCATTACTTTTCTACTCTTGCCTCTCTCTAGGAACTTCAGACTTTTCGTGAGGCTTCCTCTAACCCTTTATGGCAAGAAGCTATGAAAGAAGAGTTGGATGCACTACATAAGACTAGAACATGGGATCTGGTTGATCTCCCCTCTAGAAAAACTACTATCTGGTGTAAATGGGTTTATAAGATCAAGACTCGATCGAATGGCACTGTTGATCGCTACAAGGCTTGCCTTGTTGCCAGGGGTTTTACTCATGAGTATGAGATTGATTATGAGGAGACTTTTTCTCTGTGGCTCAACTTTCTTCAGTCAGGACTCTTATTGTCGTTTATGCGGCTCGCAAATGGCCACTTTTTCAAATGGATGTCAAAAATGTATTTCTTAATGGTGAACTCTCAGAGGATGTAACACCCCGTCCCGATAGGGTGTACGGTATGTGTAACCGTAGGGTCGCATATCATGTAGTAGGGTCGCATATATTACTGAGGCTTCATAATTATTTTAGTCCATAATAGAATTTTGAAAGTTGTTTTTAGGGTGAAATTATAAAGTTTTCAAAAAGAATTGTAGCTTTGCAATTAAGGAAAGTGGAGGGGTGAAAGTACAAATTATGGAATTTCAAAAGATAATAATAATAAATTACCATAATGGTTCAGGGAAGCCTAGAAAATTCTCTAGATCTCGGATGACGAAATGGATTGCGTCGTTAAATTCGTCTTGTGAAATCTAGTGACCCAGAAAGATTTCGTCGAATTCTGAGACAGTCAGAATATTTTACGATTTTCTGGGTGATAAGTTGCCAATGACTTAAGGGACGAGATTCTTACAAAAATTTCGGAAGTCAGGAAATGATTTGATCTAAGTTCATTTAAAATAAAGTGAACTGAAAAGAAATAAATTTTTTCGGGGCAGAAATGGACCCGAATGAGGCAATAAACATTTATCCAAATAATAAGAATAATAATTAAAGAAAAAAAAAAAAGTCAAATGGGCAGGAGACGGATGGACAAAGCATGAAGAGAGAGGTGAGAGCGATTTTTATTTTTATTTTTTCTTTCTCCGCTTCTTTCTCAGATTTATAAAAAATGGACTGTAGATTTTCATCGGAGCAGTAGGCAAAGTAGGACTACGCGACGAGACCTACACGTAGGTACCAATATCTTAGCATTTTGTCAAACTTTGAAAGGTAGGAAATTTTCCTACTTGTGTTATTTCGAGCCTTAAGGCTATGTAATGGCTTGAAATTTTCTTAGACGCCGTGAAAGGTCGTAAACTTCAGTTCCAAAATTTTTGGACTGAGTTTAGGAATTTTTAAGAATTTTTGGGACTATTTTCGGACAGTCCGGGCTGAATTTCGGGATTGTTTTCGGACAGTTCAGGTTGAAATTTCAGGATTGTATTCGGACAGGTCGGACAGAATTTTCAGAAATGTTTTCGGGTGTTTTTAGACTCTATGGAAAGCCCCTTGAGTCTAGAATCTAACCATATGCCTATCAATAGCATTTGGTGCCCACATAATTTCTGAAAAAATTTAATTGTAGCACCAAGTGTGCAAATTGCTTGGTTGTGCTGATGTGTGTGGTTTAATACAACGAATAGCATAGAGTCGTTTTGAAAAAGTTGCTAAAATAGATAGTTTTTATGGGGCATTTCATGTGCAGGGGCATTTTGGTCAATTTCACCTCATATTATCAATGTCCTTATCGAATGAGATTAACACATAAAGTTTTGAGGGCATTTTCGTACTTTGTATGGTGTGTGGCGGCCCGGGTATCGGCGATCTAGAGTGCTTGTGAGATTGAAAGAAATTAGTCGAGAAAAGGTGAGTACTCAAAATCGTTTTTCAGCGAAAGTGTTTAAATTACAAGTTTGTAAAGTGCTTTGAAAATACAATGTAATGAGTAAAGCATTTTTTTACCTCCCACTTGTTATACTCAGCAGAAACTTTTGATTTCAGTACTTAAGAAACAGTTTGGCCTAGTTTAGCAAAACCCACCAGATAGCCTGACTCACTTTAGGTCAGATGTATCTCGGATTGTGCATAGCGGGAGTTATGGGATATTATGACTAACTATATTGCCTAATGATGGAAGGCAATTGGGGGTTAGATATAGTATATATTTATATGAGTGAGTGCCTCTTCACATTCGGAGATTATATAGATAGTTAGCCTTATTTGGCCTTAGTAAATGAGCGATGAGGTGTTGGTTCAAGGTTCCATCACCGGGGCATTTGGTTCACGGGTTCCATTTAATATGTTTTATGAGATCCGTCGTGTTCACTAAACCATATTAGGCGGGGTGGTGTTCAGGAGTTCACCTCTGGAGTGCGGGATTCAGGGTTCCGTGGCATCCACGTCCTAGGGTATTTCAGAAATGGGCCACGGTGATTGGTACTTGATTTATAGTATATCACTTTCAGATATTAACCACCAGCGAGAGCAGTTTTAGCGGCGAGAAATGGGCCACGAGTGGTTGGTACTTGATTTCTGATATAGCACTTTGGATATTAACCACCCTTTGAAGCAGTTTCCATGTGAAATAGTTTTGAATTAGTTTGAAATGGTTTTCATATCGCAGCTTCGGTTTTTCTCATAAACGAGTTTACAACCATTTATGTACATATTTTCATATTAGGAGGTACATCTGACGGAGCTGACAACATTTAGAACATAGTACTCCACTTGAGCAGTTGGCTCACGGTTTTACAATTTTTTAAATAATTTTTCAGGTGTAGGTCTTTAAGCGAAAGACCTTTCCGGGATCCTCGATTCTAGGCGTTGTGTTGTATCATATATAAAAGATAAGGTGTAAATGCAAACATAATAAAAGTTAAAATGTGACATTTGTATATGCTTAAAATATCTTTTTGTAAAATATGCATGCATGGTTTTGAGAGGAAAAACGGGTTGCGATGAAATTATGTTGGATTGATTAATTATCTTATATTTTGATGAGGATCGGAGGGTCTTATAGTTTGTGGTTGGATTTTTGGAAAATATTGGGAGTGTATGTTTTATACAGGTGATTTTGTATTTCGGGCTTGACCACCGTGCAGCTGTTATGCTGCTGGATTTTCGTTAAATCTAAAGGTGTGATTTTTTAGTACAAAATTTTATAACCCATGTTTTCTAAAGACAATTTCAACAGATTTAACGGCTTAGCTTCATGGTAATTTGTCAGTCGACGAAGCAGCTGGGAGGTTCTTTGTGGAGTTGCCGTGGGACCACCATCAATGGGAAGAGTGCAATCGAGTTGGTGTCGAGGCTTGAGTTTTGGGCGATGATTCTTTGTTTTTAGCGGCGTTTTCCATAGTATTTCCTATATAATTGTTTTTATAATGATTTTCCTATTGCAACCTATATTGTTTTTCTAAATCCTTTCATGCATCAAATATTGTAAAGTGTCACCGAATCTTTTAACCTTGAAATTCATAGCATTATGTGCAGACGAGGTTGTGAAATTCAATCCCAGGACCCGCCTCAAGGCACCACGGTACTAATGTCAGGCACACCCTAGGTCGGAAGATACGCTAATGGTCAGCCCTCTTGAGACATAGAGGGCCGCAGACCCCGGAGGCGTTATACCTTGATGATGGATCCAGATTATCTGATTATTCTGACGGCTGTCGAGGCAGGAGCCTCGGAAAGACGGGGCATGATAGAAGCGTGCTCTAAAAATTGAGGGCTAAAACTTATGATGGTACCGGTGACCCCGGAGCGGCGTACTTATGGTTAAACGAGGTTAGTAAATTTATACGATGATGGGGTGTTCAAATGGCTTGAGAAAGTCCTCTTTTTCGGGGTTGATGGGGCTTGAGGCTAAGGACTTGTGGGAGGCCCGATGGGAGACACCTACGAGGAGTCACTTAGGACAGATTAGCCCAGTGGCATTCTGGGCAGATTTACCCGCATAGTTATCAGGATCAAAAATAGAAGAATTCTTCAGGTTGAAATTTGCGATCCACGGCTGATGACGAGGGTATGAGCGAGGTTTTGAGCTCGTGAGTGGTGCCTATGATACGGGAAAATGAGAACATAAATGTAAGCGATTCATGGCCCAGGCTTGAGCGTCGAATTAAAAATTCATCAAGCAGGCATCTCAAAATTAACTTTGGAGAGGCATTTGGTTGAGGTTGCCTTTAAAGGTAGAAAAGATAGTTTGGTTCTAACTCAAGGGCGACGGGAGTAAGAGGAATTGCTCCGGCTGATCCGACGGGCACCAATTAGTTTAGTAGAAAGAAAGGAAAGAAATGAACCAGCGGTGGGGCTCGGGACGGACGACATACAGACGGGGATCGTCACGGTCGCCGCGACGAGGTGGTAGATCTTTAGGATCATCTTTTCCATTATTACTTACATGTCGGAGGGCATCTCGGAGAGTCACGGGATGAACATGACGGGGATGTTTATATTAGGGCGGGGAAGGTCGCTATGCGGGCGTCGCGGCTAGTAGGCTGTGAGACCTCACGAGGTAGGTGCAGTGGCATCTACCCGGACACCGACGGTCAGGTCGGTTGGTAGGGGTGGTTGACAAGGTGGCGATCTGACACTGGTAGAAGAGATCGGCGGTAGAGTGCGAGGAGGCGGCGGTACACCGTTGGCGGATTAGTGGTACTCGTACTTTCCGGGCTCGGGTATTCTGATCCACCACGGCGAGGGAGGCATATCACGTCACGGGCGTGATTCTTGGTATGATTCGGTTCTGATCTCGTGATGTCATATACGTCAGTGGACCAGGCCCTCATTCATTTATTTCGAGTACCATTCTTGAGAAGCACGGATAAGTCGGCTTGTAGATGATTAGGTATGGTAGTTCAGTCACCCGATGGAGATACTATGATATCAGAAAGGATGGTTCAGAGCGTGATTGGTGATCGAATAAGGATTTTCAGCGAGACTTGATATTGTTAAGTGGTATCCATGATTTCGATATAGTCTTGGTATGGTGGTAATCAAGCATGAGCCATAGATTGCTATAAGAAGAGTAGATGGTTATTGGGAACCCGGGGCGTGATATTTCAGGGAATGTAAAGAGAGATCGCCCCTAGTCTCATTAATTTCATGACCGCCTCAAAAATGCTTTGGAAAGGTTGCCAAGGTTATTTGGCAATTGTGGTGGATAGGAGACAAGATGGGACACGGCTGGAAGACATCCCCATAGTCAAAGAGTTCCCAGATGTCTTTCCAGATGATATTTCAGGTTTACCTCCGGATATAGCAATTAAGTTTGTTATTGAGGCTGATTCAGGGGACGGCGATATCCTATTCCTCCATCGGAATGGCGCCGGCGGAGGACAAGAAGAATTGAAGGCATGGTGGGAGGGTGTGCTTAAAGGGCTTCATCAGGCCCTAGTACCTCATAGGTGGGAGCTCAGGTTCTCTTCGTAAAGAAGAAAGATGGAAGCTTACAGGTTATTAATATAGACTACAGAACCGGTGAATCGAGCTGACAACAACCGATATTCGCTTCACCGTATAGATGAGCTATTTGACCAATTGCATGGATCTCGGGTATATTCTAAGATTGACCTAGGTCATTCACAATCGAGTTGAGGGTCTGGAGAATGATGTTTCTAAGGCGCCTTGAGAGATGAGATATCACGGTCACTCACGAGTTCCTAGTGATGCCGCCGGATTGACCCAAGGCCCCATTTGCGTTCATGGATTTGATGAGCGAATTGTCAGTCCATATTTAGATAAGTTTGTGATCGTATTCATTGATGACATTCTAGTGTACTCAGGCAGTCCAGAGGAACATGCAGAGCATCTTCGGACATTATTGCAGATTCTTCGAGAGTGTCAGTTATATGCTAAGTTTAATAAGTGCCAGTTTTGGTTGGACAAAGTAGCTTTCTTGGGTCATGTCATTTCGGAAGAAGGTGTTAGTGTGGATCCTCAGAAAATCGAAGCTATAGTGAACTGGAAGCCGCCCACGAATGTTTCTGAAGTCTGCAGTTTCCTTGGATTGGTAGGTTATTCGAGGATTTGTTGAGAGAGTTTTGAAGATGCGGCCAGTTGACCCGATCTATTGAAAAGGATCGAGAAATTCGGTGGTCGGATCTGCCCGGCCATAGTTTTGGGGGCGAGGCGGGGAGATTGGCTGACCAATTTCCAGTGTTAGCGTACCTTCGGGAAGACCCCGATTATGTGTGTACGATGATGCCTCGAGACAAAGGGGTTAGGGTGTTTGATGCGAAGATGGTAGAGTATTAGCTTATGCTTCCCATCGGTTAAAGAAGCTACGACGAGAACTACCGGAGCCCATGATTTAGAACTAGCAAAAGTGGTTTTAGCTCTAAAGGTACGGAGACATTATCTGCTCTGATGTTCACAATCAGGGATATTCAGCGATCCTTAAGAGCCTTGTTGAAACCCAGACATGTACAAATTTATAACACTATTACCAAGGACCATTAACTAATCCCGACGCGGCGCCTGTAAAACTTGTTGAGAGGACCCAAGACATGTACAAATTTATAACACTTGTGCGAAAGGACCATTAACTAATCCGGCGGCGGCGCCTTAAAACTTGTTGAGAGACCAAGACATGTACAAATTTATGACAATACGAAAGGACTATTTAATGCAATCACGACGTCGCAAAAACTTGTTGACTTTCTATTATATAAATACAAATCTCCTAGAGTATATCATTTTCAATTTTGGTTTTGTAATATCCTGCCAAAGTGCACGGTAAACCAAAATAATAAAATGGATATAAGTCCCGGATATCGATCCCACAGAGATCTCAAGAATTCTAGATCAACTACCCTGACTACTCAAGCTCTATACTATTTGGACTATAACATGACATTGTGATTCAGCTTAAGAAGCTGGAAAATATACAAGTATTAGGAAAAAATGAACAATCAAATAAACTGGAATCTAAAGAGATAAGAATAATGAATAGTGAGGAAAATGCATTTAGGCGGAATAGTTATCTTTTAGGGAACACATCGAGATCCTTCTTATTGTGAAGTATCAATTCTTGTAGTTATTTCTTGATAAAATTGCTTGTGTATTTCGAGGTTTAAAAAAATGTGTCAAGGCGTTTGCGGTACATTGGATCTCTCAACGCTCCACGGTTCATGATCTAACTTTCTGATTCTTTCGAGACGAGAATTAGATGACTACTTTAATAGGGATTTCCTTAATCTGGGTATTTTTTCTTTTCCAATACTTCATACCCGTTTATGAATTTGTAAACCTTAGCTCCCAAGGTGCTCCGGTCAAGCAAGGATATACACTTCTGAGTTACTCTTCCTCCCCAGAAATTAGAATAGATCACCCTCTCACTGATTAGATCTCGGCTAACACGGGATTGGCTTCACTAATAGAATTAAGGTTTAAATTGATAACTCATTGACTCATTCTTGATTTCAAGTGAGAAGAGGATTTATCTAAGTAAACTTACAACTCATTAGATCTCCCCAATAGCGGTTAATATACCTTCAAGAAATGTTCATAACTCTCGGGAATGCCTTCTACTATTTGTCCCTTTCAGGGAGGACCTCCTTAATCGGAAACGTGAAGCAATCTTAGCGTGTATAAGAGCGATATTCGAGGATCAAGCATTAAACCCATAACCCGAGTAAGTCGTAAGTGAAATTCACAAATTTGTTGGAAACAACTACGAGGAAGATTAATTACGTATAGCATTCACTTAATGAAGAATTTGGGTTTCTCAATTCTTGAATTACACACTCTGACATTCCTCGATCATGAACAATTGCAATTTGAAGCTGGAAAAATTTGATTCAAAATTTAATGCGAGCACAAACATTCTGGTGTAATTTGAAAAGAATGAGTGCGCATTCGACTACGCTCAGCGATAACATCGGATCAGAAAATAAAATAAAAATAAGAAAGATAAAAAAATCTAATCTATACTTGTGAGCGGAAAAAGAAAAAGAAAAGAAAAGAAAGAAAGAAAAAAATAAAATGAAGCCTTGGTACCCGGATCTTTGATTCTGCTTCTCTTACCTCAGGCCTCCTTTTTACCACGGGTAGTGATTATTTATAAGGGTTTACCGGTTGGGCCACTAAATTCAGTACATTCTGTTGTGGATTTCAAGTGGGTAGCCCGTGTTACTATTAGGGTGTGACCTCGAATCCGCAATGAGCATTAGTTAGTTTGGCACTTGTTGCAGCATTTATCACTAGTTATGACATTCCTTTGTTTTCCTGAAGGCATCTTATGTCGCGACAAGGTGATAATATGACATCATCTTAAAGTCTCTGCGACTTTGAATTGTTCGTTCGATGTCGCGACGCCAGTCCGCCTGTCGCGACATCACTTTATCATCCCTGCGAGGTTTCAAGCGGTTGTTCTGATGTCGCGACATCAATCTCTTGTCGCGACATCTGCTCATGTCTTTCACGGCTTTCAAGCGATGGTCTGATGTCGCAGCATCCGTCTCTTGTCGCGACATGAAACTTAAGGAGCGCAGCCTTCAAGCGGCGAGCCGCGTCTTGTCGCGACATCAATCTCTTGTCGCGACATCGGCGTATGTCTCACAGGCTTCAGCGGTTGCTTTGGTGTCGCGACATCGGTCTTAATCGCACGACAACAGTCTGCTTGATTTAATCTTTTCAAACTGTCATAGCGGCGCTTCTCTTGTCGCGACCTCCATCCGCTGTCGCGACATCAGCCTTTGTCCGCGACATCGCGATGTTGTCGCGACATCATTCCTTAAGTCTCTGGTTAGTCTCGTTTGCCTAACTTGTGATCCACAATACATGACACGCATCAAATTTCCTTCAATTTTCTGATGTCCGCGATTTTCTCTCTTGGTGACAGCAATAAGTGACCTCTTTTCGCTGCATCGCGATATCGCGGCCTTGGTCGGTGTTGATGTCGCGGCGCATCCGGATCAGCGACATCATGTCTTCTTCTTCGTCAATTCCTGGTTGCTTCCCAAGCTTTGGTTTCTTTAACGCTGGCTGCCTTGTCTTCAATTAAAGACTTCGTTTAAATTTGGAGTTTTATTTGTTCTGACTTTGGATATGAATTTTTGATTGCATTAAAACTTCTGACGTCGAAACTTCTTTCATCCTTTCGCCTTTTACTAACGCGACAGTTACGCAATTATTTCATTATATTTCTCCACCTTACGCTCCTTTTTTTTACCAAATTCTCTTTCTCTTGAATTCTTTGTTGCGAAGCAGTTTAGTTAGTTATTCCATATTTACGTACATAATCGGTCTTTTAAATCAAAATAGATCGAAACATGGACTAAAAATGGATGACTTTAAGCTCGTCAAACTCCCCGAACTTAAAATTTGCTTGTCCTCAGCGAAAAGAAAAAGAAGATTTGTTGTCCTCGAGCAAAGGACATTTTAATTACTGTTTCTGGAGTTTTTATTATTCCACCCTTCTAATCTGGAATTAAAAGATATAGTATTATTTCAAATTTCGATTTTATAGCTGCGAAACGAAAGCATGGTATACTTATCCTGAATTTCTTGATAAACTAATGTATTTAAACGGTTTATTTATCCGGTCTTGTTACGACTATTGTGTCTCGGTCGGCAATCATACCAGCTTTGATTTGGATTTAGTAAGAAAAATCTTACGGAGATTTTCTTAAGCGTTTATTAAAAGTCCCGTATGCTTGTTTTCTTTATTGATCTCCACTAATGTAGGTAACTTCCAACCTTGAATCAATGAGGTCTTCGAGCTTAGCAATATTAGGCTTAGGTAATTGGGTAGATAAATGAAGAATTTAGGTTGTAAATTACCCAGTTTCCATCTTGTTTCTTCATTGTTGCCTTCATCTTTCTTCATCTTTCTTCCTTTTTCTTCTTTGTTCCTTTCTGATTCTCCTTAATCTCAGTCTGATTCCTCTTTTTGAATTCTTGTTATGGAATTTCAACTTCCATATATACTTTATTCAGGCAGATTTTTTTTTTTTTTTTTACTCTTTTGCTTTATTTTTTGAGATTTGGAATAGTCTTGATGTTTTGTCTTCTTAGGCTTTCCTATTACTCTTAGAACTTTATTGCGACTCCATACCAGTTGGCATTAGGGCACTATGTGTTAAAACACCCCTATGAGCTTAATTGTTCAAGGGTAATAGGCCACAAGACAAAACTTATTCCTTATTTCTCTAATCTCTGCCTTTTACTTCTTCAGTCCCTTTCTTTCAAAATTTTGGGGAATAATATTCCCCCAAACTTGTTTCTTTCTTTATGCCCCCAAACTTTTACGAGCAGCGGATAATTTGGGTTCTTTCTGCTGGAACATTGCAAGGAAGGAATTTAGTTTTAATTCTTGTTTATTGAAGAAATAAAGGCTTTGCCAGCCGGCTTCGAGAACTGAGAATATGTATAAACATATTTTGAGGGTAGTCGCCCATAAAGGCTCGAAGCTTCCAATGATGGCCTCGATCATTTCCTGTTGGTTGTTTTACCCTAGGATTTCGCCTCAATCAATAATCAAACAAGTTCTAGGACTGTGACTCTAAATCCTGAATTTCCCAGAAAATGTTCCTAATTTAAGTCAAAGTTTCATAGGTGTTGTTGACCGATGTGTATAATTTCTTCAAGACTTGAATTTATTAATACAATTTACATTATTTAACAGCATTTGCTCCATCGCCATGACAATTTCTCAATTTTGTAACTACTTGAATCTAAGCAGACGGTATATACTCCCAATTCAGTTTCTTATTCATGCCTCTATTCTTTCCAAACAATTGACGAGCGAATTATTAATTCGATTCCTAAGCAGAAAATAAACTAGTCACGAAACAAAATTCGAAGCATCATGATCCAACTTGATTTGTAAAAGTCACTTGAAATTTTATTCAAATATCAAAATATTTCGATATTGTACCATCTGCTTCATTTACAAACATTTTTGTAACTAAGTTTGAGAAAAACTCTCTAATTCCTGCTCGAAAATCCTATATCTTCTCCAGAAGTTTGCAGCTCCCTCTTCAAAATTTGGTTCACCAGACCTTGAGCTCCTCGATAGTGATTGTTTGTTAACAGGTGGTGAACAAATTGGGAGCGCTCTCACCTTTGAGCTTCTTATTTATGGGTTCTAATTAACCCTTCTTCCAATTCCCTTCCCATCAACAGCTCTGCGGATTGCGCACCACATTTATGGAACAAAAGAATGGAGATTGGTTTGTTTCAGGCTCCATTCATTCCATAAAATCTGTTTGCAACCTTTGGACTCTTCTTTGCTCTCATCCCCCCTTCTCTTCATTCTTTTTGTTTGTTTTTCTTCCTTTGCTCCCCCATCCTTTTATAGTGATTTGCGTCTCTTGGGAAGAACAATTTCATTTATTATTTCTTTCAATTTTCGATGAGAAGATTGAATGAGATTTCTAAATTTATGCTCTTCTTATTCTTCCAACTGAGATTTGTGGTTTTCGATTGAGAATTTTGATCGTTTTTCTAGAATGTATTGACTTCCCCCTGATTATTCTCCTTGAAATTGAAAGTATTCCAAAATTTGGTTAGATCTAGAGATGATTTTCTGTTTCTGCATTTATGATCATTTATTCTTTCAAAACTGAAAAATTTGGGTGACTTGTAGTTCAATGGATTTTGACTGAAACTAGGCACTGGGTTTAATGTCCTGACATTGCCTTTTGAAGTCAGTACATTAACTATTGGACCACTAAATCAAGACATTATTTGCTGGAAGTCATGACTTCAGATTTTTATGTTGTGACCTAAAAATTTTAGTCACGACAGGGAATGTTCTTTCCCTCCTATATTTCGATTGTGACAAAAATTTCATTATTTTTGCACCTTTTATTTTCATACTCCAGCACTCTTAGTTACCCCTTTTAATTATGTCCCAAAATAATCCAATTCACAGCAATATCTAATTTGTTCAATCTCACTCCAAACAACTACAACTCAATTCATCTTTATCATGCAAGAATTTGACAATTTCTATCATGCTTTATATTCAATAGTTGAGCATCAACAAAAGATAAAAAAAACTCCCAAACCTTCAATCATGCTATCTCAAGGATAAAATTCTAACAAAACATCTCAAATCAAATTCAAATAAAAATAATAAAGAAAAGAAAGAGAATAAGAAACTGCCCTTTTTGTTTTCAACCATGATATATCAGTTTTCTTGAAATGTGATTTCAGATGTTCTTCTTTTTGTGCTTTCTTCATTCTTTCCTCAAAATTGCTCCATTTTTAAGTTCTAGTTGAACTTTCTTTTATTCACCAAATGTATCAATGCATCCAGCTTGGCTTTTATAGTAATAACTGTTGAGTTCAATCGTACCCTCCCTTTAGCTCTCTTTGCTTCTCTCACGAGTTGATCTTTCATGTGCCTCTATCAAAACTCATCTCTGATGATATACCCTTCATTTTCTGTTTGTGGTAGTAATTTTCAACTCTTTGTTTAGAAAGGAGAAATGGGGAAGGAATGCGCTAAAATAAGCTTTCATTAGCTTTTCCCATGTGATAACGAGATCCATCGGTAGTGAGTCAAACCATATTTCGACTATATCTCTTAAAGGAGAATGGAACAATTATAACGACAATAACTGCTTACCTTACACCATTCAATTTAGCGTATTGGCTATCACCGAATCTCTTGTGCCAAGTGTTCATTAGGATCTTGATTGGAATAATTTTGTAATTGGTTACGTTGAACCAAGGTGATCGAAATTTGACTCGACTCAAATCATTCGCATCTATTGCTAGCTGTCTCACTGCTAAATATTTATCTTGGATGAATGATTTCCATAAGTCCTCCATAGTGTCCTGCTCTTGAGGTATTTCTGCTGTAAAATCATGGTTGACCGCACCATTTAGTTTTTCATCTGTCATTTCAGCTATCTTTGCATTCTAAACCTTGCTTTGCCCTCTTAATGATTTTTTCAATCTCAGTGTCTCTTTTGGAGATGGTCGAGTCTTGCTCTAGGTGCATTAGTTACTCTGAAGTAAAGCATACTTTCAGTTAATAGGATTGGTCAAACCCCTAGCAAATATTTTCAATGTGGCTTGTTAAAATTTAGTGGCCCAGTGTAGTCGCACTTTAGTGTTTTTGTTCTTTTCTTAAAAATGTCCAAATTAGCATTTCCATCTTTCATCTGAATATTGATTTACTGAATTCTTTCGATCCCCGGCAACGGCGCCATAAAACTTGTTGAGAGACCAAAAGACATGTACAAATTTATAACACTATTACCAAAGGACCATTAACTAATCCCCGGCAACAGCGCCATAAAACTTGTTGAGGAGGACCAAAAGACATTACAAATTTATAACACTATTACCAAAGGACCATTAACTAATCCCCGACAACGGCGCCATAAAACTTGTTGAGAGACCAAAAGACATGTACAAATTTATGACACTATTACCAAAGGACTATTGTCTAATCCCCGACAACGGCGCCATAAAACTTGTTGACTTTCTATTATATAAACCACAAATCTCCTAGAGTATATCATTTTCAATTTTGGTTTTGGCCTAATATCCTGCAGAATTACAAGTCGACAAGTAATAAAATGGATATAAGTCGGATACTCGATCAGGAGATCTCAAGAATTCTGAATCCAACTACCACTGACTACTTTCGAGCTCTATACTATTTGGACTATAACATGACATTGTGATTCGACTTAGAAATTGGAAAATATATATAGAGAGTATTAGGAAAAAATGAGCGATCAAAATAAGTGGATCTAAGATAAGAATAATGAATGGTAGGGGAAAATAAATTGAAATAGAATAGTTATCTTTTAGAGGACATAAGATGCTTGCTATTGTGAGTATCGATTCCACATGGTGCTTCTTGATAAAATTGTTTATTGTATTTCAGGTTTTAAATACACGTCGGCGTTTAACGATCTGCAATTTGGATCTCCCTTTCCACAGAGTTCATGATCTAACTTTCTTGATTCTTTCGAAGACAGGGAATTAGATGACTACTTTTAATAAGGGATTTCCTTAATGCGGGTATTTTCTTTACTGATACTTCATACCCATTTTATGGGTAAACCTTAGCTCCCGAGTTATCGGTCGAAACGAGGATATACAACTTCAGATTCTTTCTTCCTCTAAATTAGAATAGATCACCCTCTCCTTGATTAGATCTCAGCTAACATGGGATTGGCTTCACTATTCGAATTAAGGTGAACTCTCTGCTTGTTTAAGAGAATTGATAACTCACATTGACTCGTTCTTGATTTCAAGTGAGAAGAGGATTTATCTAAGTAAACTTACAAAGCTACGTTAGATCTCAATATTGAGGTTAATATACCTTCAAAAGAAATGTTCATAACTCTGGGGAATGCCTTCTCTATGTCACTTAGAGGACCTCTTGAAATCGGAGCGATGAAACAAATCTTCTGTAGCGTATAAGAGCGATATTCGAGATCAAAACATTAAACCAGCTAGCCCAGAAGTAAGTCGTGGCGGGATTCTGGCTCTGGAAAACGACTACCGGGGAAGATTGGTCGGCTAGCATTCACTTAATGGAAGAATTTGGGTTTCTCAATTCTTGAATTACACACTACGACATTCCTCTGATCCTTAAGAACAATTGCAATTTGAAGCTGGAAAAGTCGATTCGAATTTAATACGAAGACTTGAACATTAGGGTAGTAATTTGAAAGGAAATGGAATGCATTAAACACGCTCAACGGTAACATCCATATCCAGAAAATAAAATAAAATAAAGATAAAAAAAATCTAATCTATAACGACGGAAACAGAAAAAGAAAATAAAAGAAAAGAAAAGAAAAGAAAAAAAATAAAATGAAGCCTTCGGCTACCCAGTCTAGTTACTGCTTCCCTACGCCTCAGGCCTCCTTTTTCTCTGAGTGGCTGCTTATTTATAGGGTTTCCGATTGGGCCCTAATTCCAATGCATTTGTTGTGGATTTCAAGTGGTAGCCCGTGTTACTGTCGGTCGCGACCTCGAATCCTTATGGCATTTTGATGATTAGTTTGGCCTTGTTGCGGCATTTTATCACTAGTTATGACATTCCTTTGTTTTCTAGAGAAGGCATCTTATGTCGCGACAAAGGGAATCAATGTCGCGACATCATCTTAAGTCTAGCGACTTTGGGTGTTAGTTCGATGTGGCGACGCTTGTCAATCCCTTATCAGCGACATCACTTTATGCATCTGCGGGTTTCAGCCCCGGTCGTTCGATGTCACCGACATCAATTTCTTGTCAGCGACATCGGCTCATGTCTTGCAGCTTCCAGGCGATGGTTCACGATGTGGCGACATCCATCTCTTGTCGCGACATCAACTTAAGGAACTGCAACCTTCAACTGAGCACGTCTTATGTCGCGACATCAATCTCTTGTCGCAACATCAACGTATGTCTCTGGAGGCTTCAAGCGGATTTGCACGGTGTCGCGACATCAATCTTACATCAGCGACAATGAAACTAAGTCTACTTGATTTAATCTTTCAAACATCATAGCTTCAAAGGCGCTTCTCTTATCGCGACCTCCATCCCTTGTCTCGACATCAACCTGTCGCGACATCACGATGTTGTCGCGACATCATTCCTTCAGTCTCTAGTTAGTCCTCAGTTGCCTAACTTGTGATCCACAGCGACTGCGTGGAATTTCCTTGATTTTCTTTGATGTCGACCTTACTCTCTTCAGTGACCTTGTCGTGACCTCTTTTCCTTGCACTTGTTGATGTCGCATTGCTTCCTAATCCGGTGTTGATATTAAACGACGCTCCGGATGTCTTGAGCATCATGTCTTCTTCTTCATCGATTCCTGGTTGTGACTTTGTGAGGTTTCTTTAGCGCTTTCGGCTGCCTTGTCTTGATTAAGCCGTTCCGTGGAGTTTATTTCTTTGCAACTGGATATGCATTTTGATTCTTTAGCATGGAGACTTCTGTTTATGTTCTTTCATCGCTTTTCTTTTATCTTCAGCGACCGAGTTACGCCAATTATTTCATTCGCCTTCGTCCACATACGCGCTCCGCACTTACGCCAAGAATTCCTCTTTCTCTTGAATTCTTTCTTTGCATGTGATTTAGTTAGTTATTCCGCTTTACGTACATAAATCAGTCTTTTTAAATCAAAATAGATCAGAAACATGGACTAAAAATGGATGACTTTTAAGCTCATCAAGCCTGCAGTATATCTTCACTCAAAAAGAGCTTAACTTAAGGCAGCGCCGATGGTTGGAGTTGATTAAGGATTATGATTGCACGATAGAGTACCATCCGAGGAAGGCCAATGTAGTGGTCGATGCCTTAATCAGGAAGCGGGAGGTTTCTGTCTTATCTATGAGACGGTATATCTCCCATTGTTGATAGAGTTGAGATCATTTGGGGTTGATTGCAGTAGATGATCTGAGACCTTTGTTGGCATCATTTATGTTAGATCCTCTTCTAGTGGATCGGATCAAGGAAGGTCAGCGGAGTTTTCGAGATGATTAAGTTGAGGCGGAGATTGAGGGTGGTAGGAAACCAGAGTTCTAGATCAGAGATGATGGTGTAATAGTTAGGGAGTCAAATGTGTGTGCACGAAATAGGTGAACTAAGAAATCATGGAAGGGCTCACTCTTGACATACGCCATACCACAGTAACCTTAAAGATGCATCATACTGCGAGGGAGCATTATTGGTGGAAGGCGTGAAAAGAGTGCGAATTTCGTATCCGGATGCCTAACTTTGTCGCGGGTGAAGGCGAGCACGAAGCCGGGAAAGATACAACCCCTTCCGATTCCTATATGGAAGTGGGATAAGATTCTTATGGATTTTGTTCAGGGCTTAGAGAACTTCCGAAACGACATGATGCCATATGGGTGATAGTGGATGAACTAGCGAAATCCGCGCATTTTCTCCAGGTTAGCGATGACCCTAGTTGGACAAATTGGCCCGATTATATGTGGAGAATGGTTAGATTACATGGTGTTCCTATATTCGATAGTCTCGAGCCCAGAGACCCCAAATTCACATCAGTTTTTGGTCTAGTTCTGGGATGACATGGGGACTCGATTGCACTTTAGCACGGCTTTCCATGCGGTGATGGTCGGTCGAGGAGAGAACTATTCGAACCCAGCCCCAGGATATGCTCGAGCATGTGATAGAGTTTAAGGGGAAAAGTAGGATCGCATTTATCTCGATGGAGTTAAACACAACAACAATTATCAATCCGGTATAGGCATGGCTCCATTTGAAGCATTGTATGGCCGGGTATGCTTCTTTCAAAGTATCTTTGGGATGAAGTAGGAGAGAGGAGGCGATAAGCCCGGAGTTAGTCGCAGTTACTTTAAGATAAGATCGGATTGTTGAGAGCCGGACTCAAGATAGTCAAGGACCGGATAGAAAGTTATGCGAACAAGCGAGTAGGGAGTCTGATTTAAAAGATTGGCGACGGGGTCTTCCTGAAGTTTCCCCCCCTTGGAAAGGTATCCTGGTTGGAAGGCGCGGAAAGTGGGGCCCAGTCTGAGAGGGCCATGAGATTATTGCAGTGGGACCGAGTAGCATATAGATTAGACCTACCTTGAGGAGTTGTCTAAGGTTCATAATGTGTTTCATGTATCCATGCTGCATGAGGACATTTCGAGATCCTCCTTGCTCGAGAGATGTGAAGTAGAACCAAGGATAATTTGACCTATAAGGGCGACCCAGTGCGGATGGTAAATCGCGGGGAGGCGATTTTGCGGAGTCATTCCTTTAATTACCAGTTTTATGGGAGAATCATGGGATTAAGGAGGCTACATGGGAATTGAGCTCGGGATGCATGGTCGATATCTGATTGTTTTCAAAGGTATCCTCTTTATGTTAGTTTTGTTCATTTGAGGGCGAAATGTTCTAAAGGAGGGAGGATTTGTAACGCCGGGTCGATAGGGTGTACGGTATGTAGCAGTAGGGTCGCATATGTGCACCGAGAACTTCCTTAATTATTTAGTGCCATAATAGAATTTTGAAAGTTGTTTAAGGGTGAAATTATAAAGTTTTCAAGAATTGTAACACTTTTGAATTAAGGAGAAAGTGAAGGGGGTGAAAGTACAAATTATGGAATTTCAAAAGGATAATAATAATAATAAATTACCATAATGGTTCAAGAGAGCTAGAAAATTCTACAGATCTCGGATGACGAAAACGAGGGTGTCGCTGTTAAATTCGTCTCGCGAAATCCTAGTATGACCCCAAAAAATTCGTCGAATGCGAAGGGCGGTCGAGAATATTTACAATTTACGGGTGATAAGTCGTCGATGACTTAGGGGACCGAGATTTTACAAAAATCTCTCGGAAATTCAATGACTTGTCTAGAAGTTCATTTAAAAATAAAGTGTTGAAAAGAAATAAATTTTGGTAATGGATCGAATAAGGCAAATAAACATTTATCTCAAATAATATGGAATAATAATTAAAGAAAAAAAAAAAGTCAAGTAGAGAGAGCGAATACGGACCCGGGCGGGCGTGAAGAGAGGTGAGGCGATTTTTATTTTTATTTTTCTTTCTCCGCTTCTTTCAGTTTATAAAAATTGGCGTCGGAGGCGAGAAGGCAAAGTTAGACTAGTGGCCCGAGACTCTGGCGTGAGTACTGATATCTTAAGCGTTTTAATCAGCTTTGGTAGGAGATTTTCACTCTTTGTGTTATTTCGGCTGCAAAAGTATGTAATGAGCTTGAAATTTTAGCAGAGTAAAGTGAAGGTCGTAAACCGGGTTCAAAATTTTGAATTTGAGTTTAGGAAGCCCACCCAAGGAATTTTCGGGACTATTTTTGGACAATCTGGGCTGAATTTCGGGATTGTTTTCGGATAGTTCGGGTTGAAATTTCAGGATTATATTCGGACAGGTTGGACATAATTTTTAGAAATGTTTTCGGGTGTTTTTAGACTCTATGGAAAGCCCCATGAGTCTAGAATTTAACCATATGCCTGTCAATAGCATTTGGTGCCACATAATTTCTGAAAAAAATTAATTGTAGCACCATGTGTGCAAACTACTTGGTTATGCTGACGTGTGTGGTTTAATGCATCGAATAACATAGAGTCGTTTTGAAAAAGTTGCTAAAATGGATAGTTTTTATGGGGCATTTCATGTGTAGGGGTATTTTGGTCAATTTCTCCTCAATATTATCAATGTCCTTATCGAATGGGACTAGCACGTAAATTTTTGTTAGAATCGAAGTTCGTTTTGATATAGTCACTTTGAAAGCCCTTTGTATGTTTTATGGTTAAAACGTTGAACTGAGGGCATTTTAAGTGCTATATGGATTGTGTAGGCGATTGGAGCATCCGTGATAATCTACAAGTCTTGACAAAATTGAGAAAGAAATTGGTGAGAAAAAGGTGAGTACTTTTCAAAATCGTTTTGAACGAAAGTGTTTAAATTACAAGTTTGTAAAGTGCTTAAGAAAATACAATGTAATGGTAAAGCATTTTTTTACCTCCAAACTTGTTATACTCGGCGAGAAACTTTTGATTTGATTATAGAAGCAGTTTGACTGGTTTAGCAAAACCTAGATAGCCTGACTCACTTCGGTCGGATGTATCTAGGATTGTGCATGGCGGGGTTATGGGACATTATGACTAGCTATATTGTCTGGTCATGATTGGGGTTAGATATAGTATATATTTATATGGTGGTCGCCCTCTTCCACATTCGGGGGTATATAGATGGATTAGCGCATTGACATAGTACATGGCGATGAGGTGTTGTTAGAGTTCCATCCATAGGGCATTTTAGTTTATGAGGTTCCATTATGTTTATAGAGATCGCCCAGGTGTTCAGGACCCTTATTAAGACGGGAGGTAGTGTTGCAGGAGTTCACTCACCAGTGCAGGGTTAGGGTTCAGGTGGCATCACGTCTAGGGTATTTCAAAAATGGGCCATAGTGGTTGGTACTTGATTTATAGTATAGCACTTTCAGATATTAACCACCAGAAGCTTGGGATGGTTCCGGCGAAATAGTTTTGAAATTGGGCCCGCAGTGGATTGGTACTGATTCTGATATCGCGCTTTAGATATTAGCGACCACTTGAAGCAGTTTTATTAGAAGAAATAGTTTTGAGCAGTTTTAATGGTTTTCGTGGCGAGCGGACATAAGATGGTTTGCATGTGACCAGACATGCGGACGACAATAATGGGAAATTTACATACGTGACGACAACATTTAGAACTTATAGTACTCACGACGTTTGGCTCACCGATTTTAATTTTTAAATAATTTTTTAAGTGCGGGTGCTAAGCTTGAAAGACCTTTTAAGTCCTCGAGTCTTAGATAACGTGTTGTATCTATTATAAAAGATAGGTGTAAAGTAACAAGCAAAAGTTAAAATGTGACATTTTGTATATGTAAATATCTTTTGTAAAATATGCATGCATGGTTTTGAGAAAAACAGGTTGCGATGAAATTATGTTGGATTAATTCGTATCTTATATTTTGATGAGGATCAGAAGTCCTTTATGGTTGTGGTTGGATTTTTGGAAAATATTGGGAGTGCATGTTTTATACAGGTGATTTTTTATTTCGGGCTTGGCTGCCGTCACAGTAGATTATGCTCTGGGATTTTCGTTAAGTAAAAGGTGTGATTTTTAAGTACAAAATTTTATAACCGTGTTTTCCAAAAGAGCCGGTTTCAATGGTTTTAACGACAGCTTCATGGTAATTTGTCGGTCGAGCGAGGCTTGGTGGAGGTTACTATGGAGTTCTTGGCCGAATTTGTCAATAGGGAAGAGAGTGCAATCGGAGAAGTATATGAAGCTTCCTCCTGGTTACTCTCACCCTCCGGGGTTCTCCCACAGAGTATGTCAACTACGGCAGACACTTTATGGTCTTAAACAAGCTCCTCGAGCATGGTTTGCAAAGTTAAGTTCTACTATCTCTCAGCATGGTTTTTCAAGCAATCCTTTTGATCGTCTTTTACGAGGCAGTGCGATCATGGTATTACTATTCTCCTCTTGTATGTCGATGATATGATTATTACATGTGGTGATATGATTATTACAGGTGAAGATCTCGATCTTCTTAATTACTTTCTTAGTCTAGAAGTTTCTTCTTCTACAGATGGTTATTATCTTACTTAGACCAAATATACTTTCAATATGATTGCTCGAGCCAGTATCACTGATAGCAAGATAGTTGACACACCTATTGCTTGAGTATAAACATGCCCCTCGATTCTCGCTGATGGCAAACCCTTATTTGATGCTACTCTCTGAGACGGCTTGTTGGGAGTCTAATCTATCTCAACGTCACTACATACATTATTTCCTATCGCAGTTCATATAGTAAGTCGGTTTATGGTTGCCTGAATCCTCGTTATACTCTTTGTTCCGGGATTCTTGATATATATGAAAACCTGCGTATTTAATGGTCTTCATTTTTCTTCCCACGTGCATATTAACTCTTCGGGCATATTTAGATGCGGATTGGTAGGAGTGATCTGCGATAGTCGATCTACTCACGGGATATTGTTTTCTTGGTTATCTTATCTCTTGAAGCAAGAAAGCAAATAGTCGTTGCTTGTTCTAGCGCCTAAAGCAAAATATAGAGCACTAGCGGCTACTCTGGCGAACTTATTTGGTTCGTTGGTTACTGAGGATCTTGGTGTTAAGCGTTTATATGACTAAACTTCAGCGTGATAGTGAAGTGCTATTCAAATTGCTCATAATGATGTCTTCCATGAGCGTCACTAAGCGTATTGAGATTGATTGTCGTTTCATTCGTCATCATGCAGCAGGGGTACACTCTCACCACTTCGATCTGTTTTCTCTCGGGTTAGTTAGCTGATATCTTCACTAAACCCCATCCTCTATGAACTTTTTGAACTTTAACTTCCAAATTCATAATGGTTTCTCTTAAACCACCATGAGTTTGAGGGGATGTTAGATTACTATATGGCAAGTTCTATTATTGTATATGGCAATTGTATATTTTCCTTTCTTAGGTTTGTATAGCCTAGCCTATATAAGGTCTCATCTTGTACATGTAATACACAGTTTATAATATACAAAGTTCAAATCTTTCTTCAATGTTCTATTAGAAATATAAATGAAAATGGATTATTGATTCCATTCCCAATTCGATATACCCGACCCGCAAAATCTAACTCGAAGTCATAATGTCTTTGGAGGAAATTGGTTTCTTTGGTTGTGATTTTCTTCGCATGTTGCTTATATCTTAATGTGAATTTTTTGTCACGGCTCACGACAGGCTCGAACCTTTTTGTTCGGAGTCAATCTTATTCTACTTGTAGAGTTACGCTGAAATTTTTTAGCTATATAAAATTTTTTCTGTGCTTTTACCTATCCAAAAAAAAAAATTCTTTTGCTAAAATTTGAGCTTTTGCTATCAATGAAGGATTCACTATCCCACTAATTAAGATCACCCTATTTAGAAATCCTTCCCCTTTAGCTTATGTTCCTATAGTTAGATTGTGGAAACACGTAGACTAAAATCATTTGGGTTAGAAATTTATATTTACATGATTTCAACTTAATTTTCTCCCCTTATTTATGTTTCATGTATACAAATCCATTCACATACATTAGGAACACAACTTAAAAACTTGGTATGGAAAATTTTTTGTAATCAAATACATGAGTACGATACACAAAATACTACAAAACAATGACATTTGTTCTAGTCAGTGGCGGATCCAAAAAATAAGTTGAGAGGTGATTCGTGCCACGGTAGGGTGAGCGGAATCAACAAAATTTGTTTCCTATATTCCTCACCTTTGCGTGATCAAATCTTGCAGAAATAGTGAATCAGGGTAAGATGGGGACCAGGTTTTTCATCTTCATGAATGACTTTGCATGATGTTGAAATGTGAAACTTTTAGTTTGGATTTTTGGATTTGTTTGTTTACAAAACAGTTGAGATTGTTTGATTCTTAGAATAACATGACAAATGATGTAAATGATAACTTTGAGTTTAGATCACTCAGCGACCATGTGGGAGAGCAGTATATAGTTATATCTGTTATTGATAAGCGACTTCTATGATCACATATAACCGGATCTGTATATTTAACCTAACAGAGCCTAACACTGAATCATCTGACAGTCGACCTGGTCTTTTATGCATTCTGACCCTTTTTAGTTTGAAGCCCTAACACTCAACCTCATTTCGGTGGCTCGTAGAGGCCATCTAAGAATACTTGATGCATCATGATAAGTATGCAACGCCTTTGTACCACAAGCACATGGTAAGTATTGGCCAAGGTAATGACATTAAATGATATTGACCCCTAGTTAGAATATGGGAGCCATAAATACGGTGCACATGGCATTTAAAACATGAAGACAACTACTTGTTGCCTGACCCGAGCTAAGCTACCTTCCTGCTTCAAAGAAAGAGGCAGCGAAGCATCTCTTGAGTTGTCATCTCGAAGGGTTGTTTGGTAACTTGAAAATGAAAAAGAGGGAGAGAGAAGAGAAAAACAAACCACTAAATGAAGAGTACATGGGAGATATTTACATAAAATGAAAATGTGCCAAAAAGATTGCTTAGGGTTACAAAATGGAGAACTATATAGGCCACTTGATGTGTGAAATACAAGAAGAAGCCATTTTGGCTATCCTGAGGGACCAGTGTACGAAATGAAGTTGGTTGGCATTAATTACCGCAAGATGATAAGAGCGGGAGGTTTATTTATACGGAACAATTTCGGTAGGCGCGAAAATTTCGCTAGCCGGTAAAATTAGCTAGCCCGGTGAAAATTTCTCTAGGTAGCGAAATTGCCTGAGGAATAAGCGAATCGGAAATTCGTATGCACTTGATTTAAGCTAAATTGGCGGGAGTTTCGCTAGCCCTAGCGAATTTTTTAGAATAGCGAAAATGTATGAAATTTAAACTGAGCACGGAGTGATTAGCAAAATTTTGAAGCCCAGCGAAATTTCTCAATTTATTGAGATTGCGAGAATTTTCGCTATGATTGCGATTTTCCTTGATCTAGCCAGCCCTATGATCATAAGCGAAATTTCACGGAATTCTTTGTTCTTATTTGCATTGCTATTTGTCCTCACGCATCCATTTTCATCACTTTGCCTTCATTCCTTCATTGAATTTTGATATGTTTGATGGTGATAAATGGGTTCGATCTTCATAGTTAAACACGTATATCGATATTGAACTCTCAGGTAATCAACCTGAAACAACCAAAAATAACCTCTAAAAATGGCATAAGTGATATAAGTGAGCCACACTAACACTTCAATTGGCTTAATTGACAGTTAGTGCACAAAAAGCTGCTCAAAGCCTATCTCAAATAGGGCTCAAAATAGCACTTTTTAAGGTACTAATCACACCCCAGCCCAAGACGTTGCTAGTCATGTGATGCAAAAACTAAAAGGATATGCATGCCTTAGATTTTCAAAAGTTTATGATTCAAAAAGGTGTATAAACAAATAAACATTACACTAGGCCCAGAAAAATTTACACCAAGTTTGGCTTAGGCATGAAGAGCCAAAACCATACAAGAACAATTTTAGGTCAATATTGGTTCCATGATTCTCGACACGAATTTCCACGAAGTCTAATGATTCTAAATATAACGGTCGAACGATAAATTGGGAAAATTGTCCCTCTGACTATGCTTGACATGGCCTTAAGTTGTTGAACAACCTAGATAGGGATAGTTACACTCTCCTTTCTTTATTCAGCCCCATTGTAGGGTGCAATGCTTAAATCAGAGCTTCACGAAGTCGGGTGTAGCGAGGGTCCCGCAGATGACTCCCAGCGGTGGGTTTAGGGCGTCGACGAGGATCGCGACCCACGAGCTCTACGAGGCTTCACCGGACTCAGAATGACTTAGAAAATCAAGCACCTACAATTCGTTAAACTCTACCTATCCACCCGTATAGCGAACACTAAATCGATGACTCCTGACCAATGAAGGCTTAGGGCATCGGGCTTGAGGGCTTTCGCCATACACCCCTCTCGGATAGTGCTCGGGTTTCAAGGCAAGTGTCACGACTTTATTTTTCTTTTTCTTCTTTTCCTTTTCTTTTTCTTTTTACTTTCTTTTCTTTTCCTTTTTGGAAGACTACATTGGTCTTGAATGTGGTCAACTGAGAGAGCCTATGCTAGGTTGCCCGACATGCCTAAGGCCGGTATGCAAAGTGAAGGTATACAAATTCACGATCTATTGAAGCGATGCGGTGTGCGGAGTGTGTGGGAATTAGCTTAAGGAGGAAATGTTCAAGTGATGAGAGCATCTTGGAACTTCAGCGATCAAAAATTATTTCAAACATGGAATTGGTTCTAACATTAAGGTAACATGCAAGGTTTCAAATTTTCAATTAAAGGCAATTCAATTGTTCAATTAAAGCAATTCAATTGTCCAATTAAAGCAATTCAATTGTTCAATTGAAGACAAAAACAATTACACATGGTGAAGGCACAAAACATGATATGCAAAAGTTTGTATATATATACTGAATAGCTTTTGATATAGCAAAATGGCTAGTACATGAATCACAAGCTAAACATACAAAAAGTATCACGCTCTTATGGCTAACACATAAATCCTAATCAAAATTAGTATTGATTGATAAAAATTTGGTAACTATACAAAAACATAAAAGAAACCTAACCACCTCAACTATGCTTGTGGTGGTGGTGGATCTATGCTTCTTCAGCTGCTGCGATGACACATCGAAAGAACAGCTGTGGTGGGGTCCTCTCTCTGATCAGGAACATGAGGAAGACCCAGGTGAGTCATAATCACGCTGCGACGTAGGTGACAGGCCAACTCTCGATCCTGTCTTTGCTGGGTAGTGTCGATGAGGTGACATATAGCATCCATCACCTGTATCTCTCTCGGTGGCGTGAACATGCTCGGGTGAATCTTTGTGCGGAGTAAGATGGGCCAGTGTATCATTCTTGACTGCATTTGATGTAGAATGTGGAGGAGAGACGGAGGACATATCGGTGGACTCCTCTACACACCTCGGGCTCGGGGCATGCATGTCATCTACGTGGGAATCCTCGGCCACGTCCGTTACCTCCTCCACAGTCTGCTTTGTTGGAGGGGAGGAAAGATACGAGCATGACCATCGCTCGCTCAGTGACGAGGGGCTAGAGGGCATCGGGTCCTCCTCTCTACATCAGGGCTCTAGGAAAACCTAAATCTTTCGAGGACTGGCATAGTAGTCTCGGCATCGAGCGACGGAAGACTCTGCTCGAGACAGGCCATAGGTGGATCTTTTCTTCGAAATGCATCGAGGAGGTCATCACCCGGCTTCAGGAGGACTAAACCAATATCCCTGCGAGATCCGTCAAGAAACCTCTAGGATAGCCCCCTCCAACGTACATAATCTTTGCGTGGGAATAAAGATGGTCTGAATAGATGTGGTGTCCAGCGGCATACGAGGGGCGGGGCGCCTCCCGGAAGAACCTGCTTGGCTGTTGTGATGTCTCGGGCCGGTGTGCGGGCTCCATCTCCGTGAGTGGGTGGGCCCAGCTCGATAACCCTACGGGTGGCGGCGATTATGCGCGGGCCTAAAAGGCCTCTTGAGAATATGCGTCGCTCTAAATTGCTCTGGGCGATCGTCACATGGTGAGCTGGAGCTGAGGCGGGACCAGATGTCTCCCGGAGGTCATCCAGTGAAAGAGCTGAACAACGGGGATAATAAAGCGCCTCGGGGTCATGAAGAGTGACGGGAATAGTTCTCGATCTGACCTAAATCGAATCCACTGAACACAGGATCGTAGCCAATCTTAGGGACATCGTAGTAAGACTCACGATGAAAGTCCACCGGTATAGTCTTGCGACATTCCCGAATGGGGTGCCGTAACCAATGGATCTCTGATCACGGAGGCGGGCGACAAGCGGGCGATGATGATCTCGCATTTGCGAATAATGGTGGCGTCGGCGAGGCTGGATGAGGATGACTCACCGGGCACGATGTGCGGGCTCGCAGGAGGGCGGGCCCTCCCCAGCTCTCCGGCGAGGTACGGTGGCGGGCAGGGGTCCCGTCCGTCGATAACCGTCCCGAGATCCACACAGGGGCTCCTCGGGGGCTGGGATAATCTTTGGGGCCGGACCAGGGGCCCCAGAGCTGAGACTGCTCCTCTCGCTACAGTGTACTAAATCTGACCAGTGGTGAAGGCGGGACCCACCCCCAGTGCGCCTCATGGTATAATCCCGAATAAGATACAGGGCGAGGCGGGGCTGGCCCGGCCCGTGCCGACCCGGGGCACGGGGTGCGCATTACGGGGCAATAGCTGCGGTGGTTGTGCGGTGCTCGGGCCGTGTGGTAGGGGTCACGATGAACGGCCGGCGGTGGTAAAGTGGTGACTGGGGGCTCGACACGGATCACGCGCCACCGGTAAAACTGACTCGGTCGGGGCTCGGTCGTGCGGGACATAGAAATTTGTCTGTTTGTGACTGAGAGGCGGTGGCGCTCGGCTGCGACAGGGGTGACTCGGGGAAATCTTGGGGAGGGAGGAGATGGTGTGAGCAGCTTGACCCCGTTCCCATTTTTATAAGCAAAGGCGTAGAAGAGCCATTTCCACTTAATTTCGCTATTATATGAATTTGACTAAACACCTTCACCACACTTCAAAATTTTTAAGCCAAACATTAATAATAAAAAATAAAAAAAATAAAAATTATTATAATAAAATTATTATATGATACTGTACTTAAAAAATTTAATATAAAAATACTATAAAATATAAATAAAGTTACTAAATATGGAAAACTGCTAAGTTAAGAAACTTTCTAAAAATAACCGAAAGTATTAAAATTGACTAAATTAAAACAAAAAGTAAAAATTGTTGAGCTGCAATTTGGTTTGTGAGAACACCAAATCAGCTCAATTTTATAAATTAGCAGGAGGGTGAGGAGAATGATCTCCTCGACCGTGATGCTTTGGTGACTCCATGGTGTTGGACTTCCCATTGGTGGCGTGGTCCTCAGCGATGGATCTGACCCGATCAATTGCCTTCACGAGTGGGTGTTGATGGCAATGAAATTTCTGCTCTTCTTCACGCTTGGTGACTATTCCTTGCAATTCTGGACACTTGGCTTTCACGCATGTTGACCATTTGAACCAACTTCATCAGTCATTAGATTTTCATCTTCTGGCAGCTGGTGTTTGTTGTTCAAATGGAATATGTTCAGCTCCAAGGTCATATTGCCAAATGTAAGTTGCATGACTCCATTTCGGCAATTGATAATAGCGATGCTTGATGTGAAATGGTCTTCCTAGGATAGTGGCACATGATTGGGGTTCTGCAATTGGCTTAGTATCGAGCACTACAAAATCTTTTGGGTGGTAGAATTTGTCTATTTTCACTAGACAGCCTCAACTATCCCCTTAGGGATAACTTCGATCTATCGGCCCAATGATAGTGTAATGTTGAGGTGGGGTTTAAGTTCACCCAAATCTAGCTGCTTGTACCGCGAGAATACGCGAGTAGGTTCTGCAGCTCTAGATCAAGTAATGGCTTGTCATCTGAGTCCCACCCGATATTGCGCGAAATTGTGGGAGATCTGGATTGCCTTGTGTTGTGGGTTCTTGCTTTGGATTATGGCACTGACTTGTTCAGTTAGAAATGCCTTTTTCTCAATGCCCAATCCCTTCTTGATTGTACAGAGATCCTTTAAAAACTTTGCATAGGCAGGGACTTGTTTGATGATGTCCAAAAGAGGTATATTGACCTTCACCTGCCTTAGGACTTCTAAGATACACGCTTCTTGGGGTTGCCTTCTTGCCTCTAAGTGCACAGGGAAATGGAGGTGGCATCACGGTCGGTGAGTCCTCTTTTCGGAATGATAATGATTTACGGCCCCATTTCTTAACTTCTTTCTGGTTTCCCGACGGGTTTGGCATTGGTTAATCAACCTGCTTTTCCATTCCTTAGTGTAATTATAGCTTTCCTCATCCATTCAAATTGCTAGATAAACCTATCACGTGGACTCGCTTTTGGATTTGTGATGTTTGGGAAGGAACCTTCTCTCCTCTGTACCTCCGAATTTTGTTGATCTTTGTGATTAGATCACTACTTGAGTTGTCATTTTCGATTAAGATTGCTCTCGAAGCCGTCTATTCTCTTGTTCGGTGTGCTCTCCTACGATTATCAATCCTTTGTGCCAATTATTGCATTGATCCCTTTTGTTCAATAGCTTCACAAAGTTACCATGCCTTTTTCAATTTAAAATGGCTTGTTCCACGGGATGAGGATGGAGGTGGTTGTGGATGAAGGTGGAACAAAGCGTGGTTGGCACAGGGGAGTACGTAGGGATTAGGTCTCCATGAGAGGGTTGAATTCCTCCAATTGGGTGTAGGTATTACCATATGGGGCATTGGGTTGTGGAGCTTATATTGTCCTACGGTATTTGCACATTCGACCTCCAATCCTTCAGCGAAGGGGCCATGGGGATGTGTTCTTACAGGTGGACGGGGGGAAACTGGTGAATGGGTTGGCCTGCGCAGTGTTTTCAGTCACTGCATGCACTTCATGGAACCTTTTTCCTTCAAGCTCCTCCACCTTCCTAGCTAAGGTTGAAATTCTAGCTTTCATTTCTATATCCTCTGGCAGTGCATACATCCCACTCCTAGGGTTGGCTAAAGGCATTTTTCTTTCCATTTCTCTCGGGTTTGGTTCATCCCAACCTTAGAAGTTCGACCACGTAATTCAAAAAAATCCATGGCTTCCTTCGGGATGCTTACTGGAAAATCTCCCCCACACATAGTTTCAAAAATTGCTTCATGGCGGAGACATACCACCATAGAGTGGTTTACAAGCATCCATGTATGAAACCATGATGTGAATGGCTTGTAATGGTCTCCATGAATCTATCCGACAACGGTAGAACCTCTCACCATCTTGTTGCAAAGGTGTAAATTTGTCTCTTCAAATTATTGTTAGTCTTATAGAGCCTTGGAAATTTTTAAAAACTGCGCTGCGGCTCGGCTCAATTTCTTGGTTCCTAGGCCTCGATGAGTTAAACGAATCTTGTGCCTTGTCCTTTAGGGTCAATGGAAATGCTTTTAGCTTTAGCAAATCCATGTCAATCATACCTTCCTTAAAGGTTGTGCAAACCTCCTCAAAATCCCTTATGTGTGTGTATGGATTTTCATTTTCCATACCATGATATGTGGGGGTAGGGTGCTAAATAAGGCTTCAACTGCTACATCTTGACGCGAGGTATGATGCGGGAAGGGGCACTAACTCTAGGAGGTGGATGTGGTCCTCGTGATCTATAAATTTGTTGGATTCATTGGGAGTACGTGACTCTAGTGTTCCTGAGTAGGGGATCCATTTGGTGTATTAACTGCCTTGAATTCAACGCCTTGTTCAAGCGGTGTGCGATTCTCACGTAGTCTACGATGTCTCTGCTTTCAGTGGTGCGTAAACACACAATTTACACAAACGAGACACAACAAGAGCACAAACAAACTTGCAAAAAGGATTATTGTTAGCTAAAATAAAAAAGCACATTTTGTATGAAAAACAAAAGCAGTCTGGTGACTGCAAAGTGAAAACTTACGATTCTGACCGTGAAATTCAAATGGTTAAAAGGTCACCTTCACTTGTGATGTTGATCCAGCAAGTACACTTCAACTTTTCTCAGCGTAGTTTTGCACCATCCAGAACAACGGCGCCATTTGGTCGTGCCACGCGGTAGGGTGAGCGGAATCAACAAAATTTGTTCCTATATTCCTCCTACTCTTGAGTAGTCAAACTGCTGCCCGACATAGTGGTCTAGAGATTCGAACACGGGGATGGGTTTTCATCCCATGAATGACTTGCATCGGTGTTGAAAATGGTAGGAGCTTTTAGTTTGGATTTTTAGTTTTGTTTTTGTTTCAAAAACGGTGGGAGTTGTTTAGTTCTTGAATAAGCGCAAAAGCTTAAAATTAAGTGTAAAATGATAACTTTGAAGATTTAGGTCACTAACTTGATAACATAGGAGGAACAAGTGTCCTCGGATTTATATCCTCGCATTATGACAAGCAGCTTTATAAGTCCGCTACCCTCTTAGGATCTTTGTTTAACTAAGCGAGCCTAACCACAGATCACTCCTAATTGAATTGACACAGGTAACATGCATTTACAGCCCCTTTTAGTTTGAAACCTAACACTCCAACCTCATTTTCGGTGGCTCGTAGGCCATCTAAAGAGATACTTGATGCATCTAGCGATAAGTATGCAACGCGTACTTACTGCGCATGGTAAGTATTGGCCAAGGTAATGACATTAAATGATATTGACCCTAGTTAGAAAGTATGGAGCCATAAATACGGTACACATGGCATTTAAAACATAGAAGACAACTGCTGGCGCCTGACCAAGCTAGCTACCTTCCTCTTCAAAAGAAAGAAGAGCATGACATCTCTTGAGTTGTCATCCTCAAGAGGGTTGTTTGGTAGCCTAGAAAATGAAAGAAAGAGGAGAGAGAAGAGAGGAAAGCAAACCCTAAATGAAAGCTGCGGGAGATATTTACATAAAATGAAAATGTGCAGATTGCTTAGGGTTACAAAATGGAGGGGGCTTATAGGCCACCCGATGTATGAAAATACAAAGAAAGCCTAACATTTTGGTATCTGAGGGACGAGGAAGTAATACACCAAAATGAGTCGGTTGGCATTAATTACAAGATGATGGGCATGAGGTTTCGCTATGCGAGCGATTTTCTTTGAGTAGCGAAATTTCGCTAAGTGAAAATTTAAACTAGGTAGCGAGTACACCGAGATAAGCGAAATCGGAGAATTTGTTATGCACTAGCCTAAGCGGAAATTTTTTAGAGATAGCGAAAATGTATAAATTTCGCTAGGCACAGTGATTAGCGAAATTTTGAAGCCTAGCGAAATTTCTCAATTTAAGCTGAGTTGCTGAGGAAATTTCGCTATGATTACGAAATTTTTCGCAATCATTGAGAATTACGCCATGTGAAACTTTCACGAATTCTTTGTTCTTCCTTTGCATTGCCCCTCTTTGCTCCCCTTCTTGCATCCATTTTCATCACTTTGTCTTCATTCCTTCATTGAATTTTGATATGTTTGATGGCTGATAAATGGGTTCAATCTTCATAGTTTAACTTACACGTATATCGATATTGAACTCTCTCAGAGAGGTATCCAAAACGCAAAACAACCAAAAATAACCTCAAATGGCATAAGTGATACTAAGTAGACCCAACACTTCAATTGAAAACTAATTGACATGATTAGTGCCTGGCTTGCTGAAACCTATCTCAAATAGGGCTCAAAATAGCACTTTTTGGGTACTAATCAAGAGGGGGTACAAATAGTAAGGATCTATTGGAGCCCAAAAAGTACTAGGAGAAGAAAAAAACTAAGGAAAATAATTTCCTCATGGAAAATATATATAAAAAAAATGAAATATAATTAAAATTCCTCAAAATTTTAGATATTTTTAAGTTTCTTAGTCCTTAGAGAGAAACAAATCAAATGACTTTAAACTTATTTTTTATTTTCCTCCAAATTTTCTTTCCTTACACTTTTCCTCCCTATTTTCCTCTCTGTTTCCTTTCTTCGGTACTTTTTAGATTCCAAACGAAGTCTAAGGCTTCATTTGCAATCCAAAAAGTAGTAAAGAAAGAAAATAGAAAGGAAAAGTTGAAAAAAATAAAATTTTGAGAGAAATAAAAAAAAAATTTAAACATAATAAATTAATTATATCCTGACTCATTTTTTTTGTTTCTCTATTATGGTTAAAGGGTTGAAGATGATCTTCATATTGAACCTAAATCTTCTAAGCGAGGTTTTTAAGAGTCGATTCGTTGCGTGGTATCGAGGTTTGGTCGGACGTCGTATCACGTAATGCATTCCCCATTTGTTTTTGTAAGTTCGTAGATAGTTTATTTAGTTAGTTTATTTATTAAGCGTGCGATATGAAGCTTAAGAAAATATATAAAATTTTGAGAATTTTATTGTATTTAATTTTCTTTTATATTTTAACATGAAATCATTTTCTTTTGTATTTTTCCTAGTACTTTTGGTTTCCAAAAGGGGGCCTAAGGTTGTGCTTGGTTCACGAAATGTACTAAGAAATAAAAAATATCAAAAGGTATTTTCTCATGTTAAGATGTCTAATGAAAATGTCGAAAAAATCAAATATACATAAAAAATTATTTAAAAACTCATGTATTTTAAAATGATTTAACCTTTATAATGACCAGTAGAAAATAAATAAAAATGAGTTTGAAGTATTATATAAAAATAATACATTAGATTTATTTTTTCCTTTTTTTTTTCTTTCCTTCTAATTTTTTCCCTATTTTTTTGTTGCATTTTCAAAGTTTCGAGGCATTTGCTCCCTAGGCCCCACACAGATCCGTCGATGGTTCTGGTACGACAGAGAACTGTAATTAACTCCCATCAGAGTCAAGTAGTCAGAACATGTCGGTCTGGATTCCTGTTTCGCAGCTTATTTCTACTGCATTTAAACCGAGGAAAGACCCAGAGCAGGATGTACACAGACTGAGATGGGGAAGCTCTGTAGGTCTTCTTTACAAGGAAACCGCTTCCTTTTTCTGATTTTCTTCCGTTTCTCATCTTTCTTCACCTCTTCTTCGTCAAATGGATTTATCCTACTACTCCTGCAGTCACCACAAAGAAGCTACCTTCTTCCCCGCCAAGGCTCCCAATCATTGGAAATCTCCACCAACTAGGCTTGCACCCTCACCGCTCTCTCATGGCCTTGGCTCAGCGCCATGGCGGCGTTATGCTGCTCCACTTTGGCAGAGTTCCAGTGGTCGTCATCTCAGCTGTAGATGCAGCTAGAGAGGTCATGAAGATCAATGATGTCATCTTTTCAAACAGGCCTAAATCAAGCATAGCAGCCAGACTTCTCTACGATTACGAGGACGTCGCCACAGCCCCGTATGGAGAGTACTGGAGACAGATAAGAGTATATGTGTACTCCACCTCCTCAGTACCAGAAGGGTTCAGTCCTTCAGAAGTGTCAGAGAAGAAGAGACGGCTCTTTTGATGGACAAGATCTCTTCTTCTTCTTCCTCCTCCACCCCAATTGATTTGAGCCATATGTTTCTGTCCCTGATAAATGATCTCATATGCAGAGTCGCCCTAGGAAGAAAATACTGTGGAGATGAAACTGGATTTATGGGAGAGACCCACGGTTGTGGGATGAGGCGGAGGAGTTTCGGCCAGACAGGTTCTTGAATTCTTTTATAGATTTCAAAGGGCAAGACTTTGAGTTGATCCCATTCGGAGCTGGACGGAGAGGTTGCCCGGGAACTCAGTTCGCGGCAATGGCCATTGAGGTTGTGTTAGCAAATATTGCTCATCGTTTTGATTGGGAAGTGAGTGGTGGAGGTGGAGGGAAGGATTTGAACATGTGTGAATGCACTGGTCTTACCATTCATAGGAAAGTTCCACTTCTTGCAGTTGCAACTCCATGGCCACGCTGATTGTGTGGATGCCGTAATGCCATGCATCTTGTTGTATCATCATTGATAAATAAATAAACAAATGTTTTATTGTTTTTTAATGAAAATAAAAATTCCATTTGTGTCATTCATTTTATGTTCTAAAATTACATTCAAGATGCTCTAATGCCTGCATTTGGGTAGTTGGCTTTTATGTAATTAGTTATTAGGTAGTTGGCTTTTATGCTATTGGGTATTAGATGGTTATCATCCATAATGAGAGACTTTTGGATTGATTCTGATTTCTAAAATCAATTCTATTTGATTTATATTAGAGAATGTCAGAAAATTCATGTTTGAAATTACTCTAAACAAAAGTTTGAGTAGCTAGAAACAAAGTTTGGGTATTAGATCGTTTTTTAATTTATATATTTAATTAAATAAATAAATAAGAATAGAAACCCAATCGGTAAAAAAAATATATATTACATTGTAATATTATAATTATAACTTTGACAAATATTCATTAGGTCATGATTAAAATTATATTAAAATATTATAAGTATACAAACAATCAACCGGCCATTGAGTAAAATTGTATTTCAATGGTTTTGATTTCATACAAAAAAAAAAAAAAACAGGTCTTAGTACATTGGTACCACCAAGATCAAGCCAAAAGAAATATGAATGAATTGTTTTTCTACTTTGGATCAAAATGGGTACCGAAAATATATATATATTTTTTTTATTAAAAAAATTTTTGTTTCAGATAATTGAGCATGGGAATAAATCCGAAGAAACCCATAAAATACAGAAAAATAAAATTGACAGCTTTAATACCAATTAAAGTGACTCTAATACCAATTGTTAAATTATTTTATCAGATCAAGAGTATTTATTGATCCTAAAAATAATTAATCAATAATCAAATGACCTAATAAATACATTACAAAATAATAACTTTATTGAACAAAGAAGCATATCAATTTAAAGTGTGTAGAAAATATACCTGATATGAATTTAGAATTATTGGCTGTCATTAGTCTCTCAAATATTCTAGAGACGAAATCAAATAAAGGTTAGGGTTGAAGATGAATATTTCTTTTTCCCCAAAGTGTGTTCCTACCAAACCCTTGTTTTTTTTAGGGCTCTATTTACTCATATATCTGAAGCGGGAACGGTGGGATTTGGTGCAATGTGAGACACATCGAAGCGAGGAAAAAATAGAATCATTGGTACATAGCTAGTAAAAATTAAATCATCCCATAAATGACCCATAATTAACATGCATAATATTACAATTAAAATTATAATATGATTATACTTAGTCTCTATAAATTAATAAATTAATCTAACATAGCTAAGTTGGAACAGTTAAAATTTTAAGGAATTATATAGGCAAAGATTTACATATATATATATATATATATATATAATTTCTTTTTGTAGTCCAGTCTCTACTTTTTGTTTTTCTTTAAATGATTGAATATCTTAAAAGAAGAAGAATTTTAATATTGTATATGCTTGTCTAGAAGTATTAAAAAATAAAAAATAAAATTGTTAAAAATAAAAATTTCATATTTGATTTAATTAAAAATACAAAATAAAGTTATATATTTAATATTTATTAAAATATCTAATCTCTGAAATAAGTTCATTTGCAATAAGATATTAAATAATTCACTGATTCTAGATTAATCTTTTTATTTTTTTCTTTGTTTAATTTTTTCATTTCATTTTCATAATACCAAATAATGCCTAGCTCGAGTGGGGTTCAGGGTTAAAAAAAGTTTATTAGGATATTCATTCCTTATATATATATATATATATATATATATATATATATATATATATATATATATATATATATATATAATTGTTATGTTCACACGAACATACAAAATACAAATATACGGGTGTGCAAAAAATTAAAGTGTTTCAAAACTGAAATAACTTGTAAGATCAAACTTCTATTCAGATTATATAAGCTCTCTAGTTCTCTTGGTAGTTCACTAGAATCAAAGTAGAAAATTTTGTAGTAATGGAAATATTGTAAGAATAAAACGCTGAAGAAAAATATTAGCTTTCTTTAGAAAGGAATGAAATAACACGATGCTAGAAAATTGACACACTTGAATAAAACTTGGAAATATAACATTAAAATTGTGAAAGAAAACATCGGATTTCACTATGAATGAATGAAATAATATGGTGTTGGAAAATTGACAGAAATTTGGTTGAAACTAGGAAATAAAGTGCTGAAATTGATAAAAGTTGATTGAAAAGCTAGGAATTCATAAAGTAGATTGACATTACTGAGTCAATTGATTGATTGGTTTTTCATTCTCTCCTACTCCTTTTATGAATGTCTTGACTTGCTACTCAAGTCTCCCTTTTCTCTCCACTTTCTCCACTTCCCGAAACTATTGTCCACGTCTTCCATCAGGGAAGTTTGTTCCTTAAGGATTTCATCCACGTCTCCAGTAGAAATACTTGTTCCTCAAGGAAATTCCACATCTGGACTTAACCGTTCTACCTTTCGCCACTTCTGATATTTGAGAAAAAACTTTGTTTGACTTCAAAAAAAATTAAATTTTTTTGAGAAATACCCTTGAGCTTTTCTTTGGGCTTAGTCCAACCCTTGGGCTTTTCTTTGGGTTTATTCAAATGGATTTGGGTCCCTTTTTATCTTGAAATTTACTCATGAGTTTGGGCTCTGACCTAACCAAATACTAGATTCATATCACTAAGTTTATACCATTTTAATATTGTATTTGATGATGCTTTTCAACCGGGCCCCAGAATTTAGAGCATCTTCATGGATTCTTTGAGGCGGTCTGCGCTCACAGGCGTTGGACTCCTTTGCAAAAGCAAAGAAATAAAGGATCGGCGGGGCTCGCCATTGCCGCTCGATGCGTAAAGTCAGTTCTTTCTGTGGAAGAATATCAAGCACCTTAGGAATGAAGTTTTGTGCATATGTCTGCGTACCTTTCACTTATGGGGTGGCTTGGTATTTATAATGGATAATCATGACAACTTTCCTAATTGGATTATGATACTGAATAGTATGTTTCCTAGTTGGATGATGACATTGAATAGTATGTTTCTTTGTTGGATGATGACACTAAATAGTATGTTTCCTTGTTGGAGGATGATACAATATTTCTCCCACTAGGTAGGATATTTTCTTTCCTTATTGTAAACCGATTAATAAGGGATAATTGATGGGCAATAATTGAGAAATATCTTACTTTCCCGATTGGTGGAGATTGGGTGTTTTTCCCACGATATGGATGTAGGTGCCCGGCCTTTTAAAAGGGTAGATGGGCCCTTGTTTTGGGCTATATTTGGGGATGTCATCGAGGGCCTATTTTCTATCTCTTGGGCTCATTTTTAATCAGTTTGGGGCTTGCGTCTTGGGCTGCCCACTATTTAAACCCCATCAGTACCCCCCCGACCTTTGACTAAGCAAGCGTAGAGCGGGGGCTATATCGCTCTCGGATCGGCGTGAGTATCAGCGTGGTACACTTAGGAAGGGTTTGATTAGTTTTATCACTCTTTTTTATAGTCTTGCCAAGTCGTAGCGGTTTTACGGGGTACATTTGCGCCTTTTAGTGAGCTACTTGGCCGGGCTATTCTACCTTTTAGGCGGTTTATTTTAGATTAATTTGTCGCTTCCTTGAAGCGAGGCTGAGGCTCTTTTAAAGCGTACATGACTCTGGCTTCACATGGCTCCTTAGTACACTTGCATACGGCCCGAGCTACATGGCTCCTTAGGCCCGAGTACAAGGCTCCTCTGAAAGCCCAGCTGCAGGGCTCTCTCGAACCTAAGCTCGTGGTCCCTTGAGCGAAGTTACATGGCTCCTTGAGCGAGGCGCAAGGCTCTCCTGAGCTGGCTGGAAGGCTCTCTCGAACCCTAAGCTCACATGTGGCACCTTAGGCCCAGGCTACATGGCTCCTTGGCTACTTGGCCTCTTGTTCCCGGTTGTGCTCTGTGTCCGGGCCCCTCTTGGGCTCCTGGCTACATGGCTCAGGTGGCTACTTGGCCTTCTTGGCTGTTATGCTGCGTAAGGCCCGAATACGTTTTTGAGCTACATGGCTCCGTGGCTACTTGGCCTTTGTTGAGCTGTTAAGCTCTGCAAACTAAGCTACATGGCTCCGTGGCTACTTTGCCTTTTTGAGCTAGCTCCTGAGCTACATGGCTCCATGGCTACTTGGCCTTTTGATGTTAAGCTGCAAGCGAACCTCTTGGGCTCTTCGCTACATGACTCTATGTCTGCCAGCCTTTTGGCCCCATTACACTCTCTGAGCGAGTTCTTGGGCTCTGAGGTACATGGCTGTGGCTACTGGCCTTTTGAGCTATTATGCTGCGACCCGAGCCCCTCTTTGGGCTCACGAGCTACATGGCTGCAATGGCTACTTTGCCTTTGTTGACACAATTAGCTACACAAACTAGGCACATGGCTCTCAGTGGCTACTTGGCCTTTGAGCTAGCTCTGAGGCTACATGGCTCAGTGGGTACTTGACCTTTTGGTACATTAAGCTACACAAAGCTGACTCTTGGGCTCTGAGTACATGGCTCCTTGACTATGGCCTTTTGGTACATTACGCTCTGCGACCCGAGCTCTTGGGCTCCCCCAGGCTACATGGCTCGAGTGGTACACTTGGCCTTTGTTTGTTTAAGCTCTGTGACTGTTTACATGGCTCATGGCAACAGCCTTACAGGCTAGCTCCTGAGCTACATGGATCGTGGCTACTTGGCTTTTGAACATTGCGCTCTGGCCATTTACTAAGGCTACATGGCTACTGGCCTTTTGAGCTAACCGGTACATGGCTCGTGGCTACTTGGATTTTTGAGCTAGCTCCTGAGTTACATGGCTCCGTGGCTACATGGCACATTCGACGGTACGGTGGGCTCTGAGCTGCAGCTCCCATGGCTACATGCTTTGTTTGAGCGATTCTGCGCTCTGCGACGAGTACCCAACGGTGGCTGCATGGCTGTTCGGCGAGCTCACGGGCTTTGAGCTGCTTGGGCTCCATGTTTACATGGCTGTTTGACGATTACGCTCGTGAGCGAGCTACTTGGCTCGAGTGGCTACATGACTTGTTTGGCCCGGTTATGCTTTCTGCGGCCCAGGCTACTTGACTCCCATGGCTACATGGCTGTTTAACGATTACGCTCTGCGAACTAAGCTGCCCAACCCCATTGGCTGTTGTGGCCTTAGATCCGGGGGTCGTTGACCATCCCGACGCCGCGGAATACAAGTGGATGTCGAGTTGCGTCGCCACTTGCCCGGAAAATCGGGCGGGGAAGTCTCCTTTGTACGGGGGCTACGCCCAGAATAAAACACACACATGAAGAACTGTCCCCGACGAGTCCAGTATAATCCTGTGATCTGAATATGGATAAAAAGCGGCCTCTTGGGCCCATACTTCTGATATCCATAAAACATACCAACTATGAATCCACTATATCCAATAGTTTAAGAGTTCAAATATTTTACTCTTATCTGATACATACATTAAACTTAAAAAGTTCTAATAATGTATACTTGAAAGCCCATGGCTTGGCTTTCTTCTAATCCCTCGAGTCTCAGGACGTAGTCCCTCGCACTCTCCATGTACCTATAAAATATATCCCTCGACAGAGTGAGCTAATGCTCAGTAGTGGAATCGCCACTAAGTGGGCTACTCTCCTAAGTGCGGTGCAATGTTTCAAAATAAACATCATTCGAAAATGCATGATCTACTTGAATGTCTACATTACCTGTTCAGATCCAGGAGTCTCAGGAAACTCTCTCACGCTCGCCTAAGCCTCGTGTAGAAATTATTGTTTTGTTAGTTTGTGGAATGACCCTCAGTGTGTATATATCAATTGGGTCGCTCCGACAATTGATATATTATTTGTTTGTGGACTACCCTCCGATGAATATTAATTGGGCCGCTCCGACGATTGATATTTTATTTTGGACTACCCTTCGATAATTAATATTTTTAGACAACCCTCCGAAAAATTTTCTCTAGACTCATCTCATGCACTCACTCCTATAGTCCTAGGATGTTTCGATTGCATATGGATAAATGTATCTTGGTCGTCTGATCCCCAATCGCATGCAAATATGTGAACATGCCGCATATCCACATAATATCCAATCACCAATCATGTATGTAATAATCCAATTCATACATCAAAAATTAACCACTTGGGCTAATGATCATACGAGCAATTCAGCGAATCACTCGACCAAACACATATTCACCGCAATATATTTTCGGTGTCACTATTCCTAGGAACAAAAAATAGGTTTTACGGTTCGACCACGTATCCATTCATCGGTTCACTTTGTGAACGCATTTCACGGCCATTTAGGCCTACGTCAAATCAATCCATGATTTATCACAAAAATGCAACATTCGACCACCCCGAATGTCGACCAGCCATGAGTCCACGGTACACTACATTTGGATTTCAAAAATTCATAGTAATTCGGTCCCAAGGTTTGGGACCGATCAAGCTTTAGTTAGGAGCCTCGATCAACAAAACATTTACATGGTACTTAGCAGAAGAATAAAACCCAAGTAGGGAGAAATCCCTACCTCTCGGAGTTTGTTGAAACTTCATCCAGGTACCGCAGAAGCCCTCTCAGCGTAAACGGCCTCCCTTCTTATCCGGCTAGACGGTTGGATCGTTGAAGCACAGAGAAGGAAGACACTCTCCCAAAAAATGAGATCAGTTTCTGTGCAAGACTCCCCTCCCCTCGTTTTCTCCCTTTTTACTTTTTGAAAGGATGACACTATTCCGCTTTTGTCCTTTTACGGCTTAAAAACGATTCAAAGAAATGACATTTATGTCATGCTTTTCAGTTTTGACGGTCGGCACTATCTCATTGTCAGCATTTTCATCATTTCTCTCTCTCATACCACTTATGGCACATGAGTACTTGTTATATGTGACTTTCGTCGCATCGAAGTGGATTTTCTGACAGCGACCGTGATGCCTCAGCGATGTAAATTAGGCTTGTCTCGAATTCGCGAAGAGCCACATGCTAGCTAGATTTTGAGGGCGATTCGGCTTGATGAAATCGGGTTTGTCGTCAGATGTCCCCAGAGGAAAGAGTACGATTTTTAGCGAAATTAAAATTTCGTAGCAGAAATTACGATTTTGCCATTTTTCGAAAATTTGGAATTTCTGGGTCTTGCAATACATGTCATGTTCGATGAAATTTGCTGGGGTCTGAACTGCCCAGCTCTGTGTGGCTACGTAGCTGTTTGGCGATTACGCTCACACTTGACCGAACTCTTGGCTCAGTGGCTACGTAAGACTGTTAGCGAATTTGTTGGGCTCTAGCTACTTATTTCAGTGGCTACATGGCCTGTTTAGACGATTACGATCTATGACGAGTTACTTAGCCCCGTGGCTTCATGGCCTGTCGCCAGTGCTAGGCTCTGAGCTGCAGCTCAGTGGCTACATGGCACATTTGAGGCGGATTGCAGCTGCGAAGCTGGTATTGAATGTGACATCAGTGCGGTTCATCAGCTTTTGTACATATTGAGGTGGTCTATGGGTCTTTTGTTAGGTGAGCGTCTCGATCTGCGACGTCCCCGAACTTTGTCGGAAGGGGAAGTGCAACACCGGCGGTGAATGGGACTCGGTTTGTTGCACGGGCGTCCATGGGGCCGGGCTCGGCTTCTGCGTACCTTCATGTGGCTGATTTCTTGCTGGATGTCCTTGAACCTTTGCTCCCACGACCTCTCCTCGTTGCGATCCTCTCCGAGGGGTTGGTAAGGATCATGCTCCCTGGTGTGGCTAGTTTCCCCTTCTCTATCCACTTCTCGACGAGGGTCTAGGTGTTGCTCTTCTCGGGTAACAGGGTTTTGTTCGGGCTTGTCGTGTCTCCTAGGGACGTCGTATTTGCCTGGTGAGTTGTTCCAACTCTTTCAGCAAGTGTTGGTTGTGGCTGTGAACACCTCCACCTCGATTCGTGTTGGCTTTATCTTGTCTCTGCGCGCCTCGGGAGGTCGGTTGTCCACCGTCGGGCGAGATCTTGCATCCTTGGAGGATTGGCATTACTCTGCTTATTGTTAGGGTTGATACCATCGGTCATTTGAGAGGTCGACTTTATTTGTAAAGGGGCTGTCGTTCCACAGACCGGCGCCAAAATGATGGCGGCTTTTCAGCAGGAGCTGGGCTGGGCGTGCTGGATTTTCTGGGCGATCCAACGGCTCGGGCGTTGGACTCCTCTGTGAGAGCACAAAGAAGCAAAGGATCGGCGGGGCTCGCGGGTTCTTGGGTCCAGATGCCTAAGTTAGTTTTCTGTGGAAGAAGATATCATTTATGGGGACGATTTTGTCGTATATACGTACCTTTCACTTATCAGAATTGGCACAGTAACATAATGGATGATGCATGAGGCAACTTTCCTAATTAGATTACTGTCTGTTGAATAGTATGTTCACAGTTGGATGATGTGGCCTGGAACAGTTTTTCCCACTTGTTGGATGAGTAATGGCTGAATAATGTGTTTCCTTGTTGGAGTATGATACATGCTTTCTCCCCCTTTGGGTAGGAGATTTTCTTTTCCTTGCTAAATCAGCCAGGTTAATAGGGGATAATTGAGAAATATCTTCTTTTCGGTTAGGAGATTGTGTTTCCCATAATATCAATTCCTTGGGCTGGCCTTTTAAAGTGAATTAGTATTATTTTAGACCCATGTTGGGGATGTCGTGAAACATTCTTAATCTTTGGGCCGTTTTTAAATCCGTTTTGGGCTTGCGTCTTCACAGGCTTTATTTCAATCTAACCAGTGTTAAAGAAATCCATCGTATCTTGGCTCCATATCATTACATATATAAAAGTATCTAAACTATCCATTAAAATTATATGCATCCAAACAGAAAAGACAAACATATATTGGAAGATTTGTAGCGTAGCACTGATTGTCTCCTCTCCACTTGTGCACGTGATTGACTCCTAAGCAAACAAATTCATGTTACCCTTGTCACGTGGGAACAAACCATTGAGAGTAGTCTGTTTCATACCTCTGGTAGTATTATAAATGCTACAGACCTAAGAATAACAGTTTTTGAGAACGAGAATACGATTTTAAAATATTTTCCACTTTTGAAATGAGAACATAACAGGTTTTTTCAAAATGTGATTAGAGGGATAATTTTGTATAAAAAACATGGTTTTGGAATCATATCTCGTAGTTCATTTTAATTAAGAACCTAATCCCCAACCTATCATAAAAAAAAAAAAGGAAATTATGTTTCAATCTGTGATTTGAGTATAATAAACAGTGATACATGAACACAATGGGTTTCATAAAAATAATTATGTTTAGTATAATAGTATGCAAGGCTATTTTAATAAAAATAGGTGATACCTTAGTACTTTCGACATGATAAATCTTGGGATATTTAATACAATCATAATTTGGCTAAGATGAATATTTAGATGTTATACCCAGAACATAATTATTTATATCAACGTATTAGATCATATATTTTATATTATTTATATATATTTTATAATTATTTCCAAATTAAAAGGTTCAAAACACAAGTTCCCCAAGAAAATGACTTGGACAAATTCAAATCTCACGGGAGACTACTAATTTTAGTTAGAAAAATATTAAGTTAAGACAAGGCCAAGTTAGAGAAAGATGTCCGTTTGAACCGGTCATTATAAAAGCTGCATTCATAATAAGTTCACTATAAACATATTATGAATTTTAATATATCAGTTTGGATCCATCTTAGATCTTATATGATGACACTTTATAAATAATAATGCTATGTATTTATTTTAGAATTATATTATATATTTTAGCTGGAGCAGACAGAAAAGAGACGATTTAATATCAACTTTTCCGACTATGATTTTATTTTTATAAAAAGACGTCTAGTCATCAGAGACACGTCTCTGAGGATATCAAATGAAATACAAAGGAGTCACGATGGGTTTGAAGAAGAATAATGGGTGTGATTTGACCGTAAACCAAACGGGATTCAAAAGCGGATGAATTACTGCGATAGGCACCGGTGACATCACTTCGATGTCAGCGAAACTTAAAGACTGAGTTCACGCCAGTAAATTATTGGGATCAATATTAGGACAAAACCTTCCCAAATCTCATGATGGAAATAAAGATATTTTCAGTTATTCATATCAAATTATCCATCGTGTCGGTTTTACAATATAGGAAAGAAAGTCCTCTGATGGAGAAATATTAATCTCTAATGAGAAACACCACAATTCTGATCAATAATCCGACCAGTGAGCTCACATGATCTGTAAATCTCATGTGGAAGCATCTTAATTATAAGCGATCAGTTGGGAGAAAGTTGTCGTGATCAAGTGGTTATAAATCAAGGGCGTACATGTGAAGGCTGAGACTATCTTCCAGACGTTCCACTAATGGTTGATGTTCCTCTTCATGCTCATTCCCACCAGGAAAAAGTGACTTCAGGCACATCTGGCAGCGTGGCGAGGCCATAGATCTTTTGGCTTTCTTGGCACACCGGAGGTCAGCCTTGAGCCAGTGGGATGGCTGGCAGTCAACTGCACTCTCCGCCTGTTCAAGTTTGAAAAACATCATGGTTTGGCAGTCTGTGAGCTGGCGGTTCTTCTAAAATCGACCCTCTAATGTTGTCAGCAGAGCTTCAGAGCCTGTGGCCTTGGAGACGGCGCGTCGTCTACTCAGGATCTTCAGATGACCATTAGTGAAAGATGGACGATTCATTACCTCAGGAAGGCATATTAGATGATCTAGGTGTGAAACCCGGAAGGGTGGGCGCTCAATATCGTATTAAACATCTTGAAAGATTGGAACAGCTCTGAAGCTAGAATACGACGCCGGGGCCGCGGTCAGAAAATGCAAAACTAAATTTTGAGAAGACTGACACCTTTCATTACTGTCGAAGCGGATAGAGAGGAAACTAACGCCACCTTGGGAGCATGATGTTGCAGGCCCTCGGAGGGTCGCGGCGAGGAAGTGCGTGAGACGAGGATTGGGGGCAATCTGATGAGAAGTGAGCCACGCAGAGGAGTCTTTGGAAGCTAAAGGCAGAGGCTCTAGTGCCATGGGCGCCACTAGATCTGATATAATAAGGTCTCCATTCTGTAAAGTCTTCCCTCTTAAAATGAAATTGATATCGAAGTCGAGGCGTTGGCGGAACAAGAAGATGCGCGAACCGCTCGTCGATACAAAACTCAGAGGAAGAAGGCTGCGCCGGATGTCGGGGCGCAACCATTCCGGTCGCGAGGAGGCGTAGCCGGCTCGAATGGCCGTAACCAGCCCGCGAAGACCCGTGGCTGGGTCGCGAGCGTAACCCTTTCGAAGCGGGCCGTGTAGCCGCGGGCCGATAGCGGCATCTCGGTTTGAGCGGGCCGTATGGCCATCAGACTAGCTGAGCTCGAAGGCGATCAGCTCGATTCGCGGCAATAAACCCGAACGGTATGGCGTGAGCGAAGTAACGGGCCTAATAGCTGATTCGTAGAAGTAGCGGCTTCGAAACGAGCCGCTGTAGCCATGGGCCAGCGGCTCAGAACCCGATGGCTTTCGGTTCGGCGAGGGCGATAAGCTCGAGCATGCCGCGCGCCCACCGGAGCCGATGGCACCGGTTCGCGCGAGTATAAAAAAGCAATCGGCGGGCCGCTGCTTAGCCGCGAACGGCGAGTGGCTCGGGGGCTCGACCGCTCCGTTCGTAGGCGTAACAACTCCGACCGACTGTAGCCACCGGAACCAAGTAGCAAAGGCCGGTGGCTCACCCCGGTCGCAGCGAGTGCTTGACTTAAGCGAGCCGTAACGCGGGACAGTGGCGGGAGCGATGGCGCGCCGATTCGCGAGCGCGCGGCTCAGCAGGCCATATAGCCGGAGCCAGTAGCTGAGAGGCCGGTGCTCCGGTTCGCGATAGTAGCTCAGAAAAAACCCGTGTACGAAGCGGAGCCAGATTCGAGCCGGGTAGCTCGAGTTTTGCGGGCGTAGCGATAAAAAGGCTGAAGCCGCCCGCGGAGCCATGGCGCCGGGGCTGAAAGGCTCAGGTTAGCAGGCTTTGCCGACTCGGCCGCAGACGCTCGCCAACTTCGGGAGCCCGGAAGCTCGATTCAAAGAGCATAAGCGCGGTAGAATAGCGAGGCAATAACCCAGATTCGGAAGGCGCAGCGACCGACCAGCGACTCAAATTGGCGAACTAATAAAAGCGTCAAAAACTAAATCAAACCCTTCCCTAAATTGTATGTGGATATCACTTTGATCAAAATGACGTCTGACTCTTACATGCTTGCTTAGTGAAGGCAGGAGACGTGATGGGGTTTCGAAATAATGAATCACGTGGGCTAATTTTAAACCCAGAAAGCATGATTAAGCAGACCCGTACTAGCGATAGGCCGCATTGACATCTGACCTGACTAACGAGGGCCCGATTCATACTTTAAAAATTTGTGACCCGAGGAATCAATATTGGAAAGCACGCAGTCTCCACGATCGGGAGAGTAGATATTTTGATTAACAATCAAATTATCCCTTGACAATCGGTTTCTGATAAGGAAAGAAAATCTCCTACCCGATTGGGAAAAAAATATTATATCGTACCACTGAGTAGGGAACTATATTGTCGATTCATCGATCGACGAGGCTTGTACTGACCGATTCATCATCATCCATTCAGAAACATCTGTGATATCATGCAATCCAATTGCGGAAGGAGTTGTCGATCATCCATTATAAATGCTGACCACCTCAAATGAAATGCAACGGGACATATGCCACGAAACTTCGGTGACTACTTTGAAGTTGATCATTCTCTTCCCGCAGCGAAGCAGGCATCAGATGACGCGAATGAGCGGCTGATCCTTTGTTTCTTGTTTTGCGAGAGGTCAACGCCCTTTGAAGCCGGAGTGGGGCCGTAAATCAATCTGCTGCCTTTGTGATTCGGTTGAAAAAGCGTCGTCAGTCAAAATCAATTAGGTTGAATATTCTGGAAGAAGAACAATGCTCTGTATAAAAAATTTTATATGAACTTAAGGGGGTTTTGCGAAAGGCTCGCTGATCATGGCTTATTGGAGAGAGTGTTATACTAGTGATTTATCTTATTTGAGCTAAATGGTAAGATATATTATTTTTAGATTATATTGATAGGTTAAATGATTTTAAGTTACTATTGTTATAGATTGTATTAAAAATTACAAATATAATTAAATTTATATATCAAAATTATTTTAAAAGTATAAAAGAAGTGATAATATGGAATTGGAGTTTAAGAAAAACATTCAAATTCATTTCTATTATTTATACAAAATAATTGGTTAAATGTAATATATCTAACTTTTTGCTGTTTTTATTTATATTTTTGAAATATTCAAAATTAATATAAATAATTTTAAAAAGATTTTCATTTAATATTTTATTTTAATGGTTTGGCATTAGAGATTTACACCATTGTTTTTAATTTAATTTTTAATCTAAACTTTAATATTAATTATTAAAATTAATAATATTTAATTAATAAGAAAGTACATTCATTTTCTCTCTCTTTAAACATCTTCCTCCGTTTTATAAACGATTAATAATAATAATTGTGAGGAGAAAGGCTAAAAATTGCAGTAACATAATTCTTCAGGAGGATGGCAGTGAGTTTATTTATCTCTTTAGTCTTTTCTCATTTTCTATAGAAAAATAATGATAATAATTATTAAGGAAAACATACAATTAACAATTAATGATATTAATTACTCCCTCCATTCACAATTAACTGGTGTTTTAGATGTTCGCACAGGAATTAAAGAATCATTACAGTTATGTGTGTTAGTTGTGAGAAAAACTAAAATACTAGTTAATATTATTCTACTTTGTTAATGGGTCCCTTATTCGATGAGTAGTAATTAAGGTGATATGGATTAATGAGCCTATTTAATGTTCTCTTAATTTAATTTTAGTAATTGCTCTCTTTTTCAGAAAACAAAATTTTGTGCCTTGCCTCTTTGTTTTACGTGAAAATTTGGCAAAACAAAAATTTCAATTTAGAGGGAATATTAACATTTTTAAATTTTAATTTCCCACTAAATTTCTTTTATAGTTAGTATAAAAAAAAAAAAATTCATGAAACCCAAATTACCACTACATGATATGGATACAGGCACATGGTGTGTAATGATTAAATATGTAAATATCTTTCTGATTTATTTAGTGATCATACCATGTACAAGCGAAGAGGGAAGGCGATTTTAATTTGTGAGGATCTTAATGCTTGATGCTAGTAGTTTTTGTTTCTAGACTTAAATGTAGACCATGTGTAAAAGAGATGATATTGGACATCTAGAGGAAGAGTTGCATGTGGCTGAAACCCCAGATCTGAGTCACATTTCATTCTTCTTACACTCAATGTTACTTTTAATATTTCCTCCATGTGCTACCGGACTTATCATTTGATTCTTTGTCTTAAATTTTCTAGGATTGTAGTACTCCCAATACTTCCTATATTAAATTTACTACAACTGGTGAAGATTCCTATAGTATTACATTCTATTCCTATATTAGAATTATCTGCCATTATGTTTCATCATTATGTTGAAATCTTATAACTTCTAGCTTACATGTTCATTCTAAATAATTAAAGTCAAATGCTTAATAATTTAAATTATTCTTGACATTAATTGTCTTAATCTCCGATTTTTTAAGCCAATACTCCACCATGATCTGACCAGACAGGGTTGGTATACAATCTCTCTTGTGATGTAAAAAGAAGAAAGAATAAAAGAAGAGTTTTACTAGAGACTGACCCTGTGAAAGCCAGGATTACAATACAATCTGTAATAATCCGGTTAAACTGATCTCTTATGAACTTATTCAATGTATTGTCTTGTCATTCTTGTGAGTCATTATTACTAAGTTTTAATACAAAAAAATACCTATCAGTTTATAACATGTTTAGGAGCATAAAAATAAATTAAATTGTATTTTTCGAGGTTTAAATTGCTAAAAGAAAGCGAAAAAAAAGTGATAAAACCAGGAAATTATACAAGGGACAAGATTAATTTTATTAAAAATGTCAAAAATAAGGACGAGGGTCATAAATGAAAAATATATACCCCGAGAAATGAGAATTTGATGAAATGAAGTGGAAATGAAGCTACTAAAATGCAAATAGGAAAAAAAATAGGTGTGTAACCTTAAATAAGCCACTTCTGGCCTTATGAAGGTTAGAGTGTGAAGACCAAGTGGTCTTTAGAATGAAGAGTCTCTTATTTACCCAGGCATTTTATGTTTTGAAGAGCTAGGGACCAGTTGGGAGAAAGGAGATGAGTGGGTGATTTTGTCACCACCCCCTGGCACTTTAAGGCGGATGAAGAAGCGCAAGGGTATACTTGGACTCTTTACCTACTTTTAGGACATTGGTGGTCCCAAAGTCTTATAATTGAATCAAATATCATACAAAGATCTGAAAATAAAACTACCCAGCTAGTGGTGTTTCTGATGTCCAATACATGGAGTCAGGAATCCCGTTGACGCCAGCACATATACAAAGCTTGCCATTTACATTTTACATAATTAGGTGCAAAACCTCGGGTGATGGACCCTTACAAGTGTCTTTGGCTCAAAGCGGAATGCAGGAAGATCATGGACATCCTCCTGTACCTACCCAGGATTCACCCAGTACTAGCTTATGGCTTAGTGGAAAACTATGACTTATGCGCATACACATCGTTTGATACTCACTTACAATAGATGAAAGCATATAAGCCAGTAATAGATATCATTCTTGGATATAAAATTTTTCATGATTCATACAACAAGGTTATCGCGTATGCTTGTACTTATAGCAAACTTATACTTGTTAGGATCTCAGTGAATTCTGAGGGCTTATACTTGTATGGGCACGTGTAATTTACATTGAGCTGAACTATGCCTGCATTGCTTTACTCTTATTCGTTATTCAAACTCTTACCATATAATCATTTGAATACCTAGACCAGCCAATAAAATGAGTGAGACACATCTAGCCAGGAGTGCAGGGAAAGTGCGGTCTGATCTTTGAAAGTCTTTGTGAGTGAGCAGTCTGAAACTGGCAGCAGGAGGAATGGTCGCACTAATCGAGGAGAATCTGCAAAGGCTTTGATTGATGATGTCGCATGAATCGAGAAGTACCAAGAATTACTATCGTGCCTTCCCACATAACAAAGGTGCCGTGTCATTCAATATAGGTCTTAAATGATCCTGATTATAATTCAGCAGAGACATGTATATTATCATAAGGGCATTAAGTTTGCCATCACTTCGCCTCGGCGGCGAGGTACGGTGCGTTTTTCACTTAGTTTCATTCTGCCCCAGACACTCAGATTGTAGTAATTTATTAGGGGTTTCTTATACTATAGGTGTCTGAATTTGGGGCTTAACTGTCTGAGATCATAATCACGGGGCTATTTGGAGACATCTGATCTGAAATTACCACTTTGATCGTCTTGTCATAGCTTCCCTTTTCTAGTGAATGGGTACTGGTACCACTTTGCCTCTGTCTAATGGAGTCTGAGTACCACCCACTGGTATACATCTGGGATTGCGGGGATCTGCGATACGCGATTTTGGCCATCTCATCACTTTCTTCAATAAACCCCTCCTCAATTCCATCATACATCAGACCCCATGGAGTCCATGAAACTTGACTCAAAAATGGTTCATAACTTGAGCATAAGCTTTAAGAGGAAATTAAGGATTCCACTGGCTCCGACAAAATTCATACACCCAGAATCAAAATAACACATGATTCTTCACAAATCAATGAAATCCTCACTTCTAAACTTATTTATCATGTTCCTACAGTTCAGCCAACAACTTCCACAAACACTTGTAATGGTAGGTTTAGAACTTCCTCATAGCAAAACCTAGACAAAGAACTGGTCAGAATCCAAGAGTCCATACCACTTTAAATCCATACAAATGTTCACAAATCCGCCTGAAACCACTTAATCCATACACGAAATTCTCTTCTCCTCCCTCCTCCTCCTCCTCAGCACTAACTATTCTTAACCTCATATTCTTATTTCCTGTGCTATGTTCTGTCTTCTCATAGAAGCCTCCCGATCCCAGAATGGGGACCAGCGGTCTTGTCCCATTTGATTTTAATTTTCCTTTTATTACACTTTGGTCCTCAAACTCCTTATTTGCACCCTGACCCTATGCCATTTCTATAATAGCATCTCATCTTTTATCTTATGACTTTACATCCTATTTTGACAAATTCTACTTTTACCCTTGTACTTGGCACCAAATTAGTTTAAAGTGCTCTTATAGCAAAATAATAATTGTGAAAAATTTCAAAGAATGAACTTATAATATACCACAATTGTGTTTAAAAACAACTAGGGTGTATTTAGGGGTATTCTGGTTTGTTCCATGAAATCGAGTTTAAGTGATCGAGAAAGAAGAAATAAGAAAGAAGAAAGAAGAGATTTAAGTGAAGTAACCATGACTTTTCCTTAATGTTATTCATTTGGGTTCAGAAAGAGCCACTAAGTTGGTATAAAAATGATGTTGATTGGTTTATTTAAGTTTTGGGGTTGCTCACTGGATGAAATATATGGATTGTTTGGATTGGTGTTGAAATTTTTGTATAAAGTATTGGGTTTTGGGGAGATGTTGTCAAAATTTTCCCAGAAACCCATTGTTTTGTTTTCACCATAACGGCCATCATCCATCCAAAATTTAGTAGTTAGGGGAATTTTGAGTAAACTAGACTTCTAGGAGGGCAAACTCCCTGAAATAAGTGTATCAAATTTGGACCCAAGTGGGCGCCAAAATTCGTCAAAGTGAGACTCATTTTTTGAATGGAATTTTTAGTTCTGATTCGATACAGGTTTTGTGGTGTTTTGGAATAGTTTGGTATTTGAGCCATAGGTTGAGTTCACTCCATTTAATTGGAGTGATTCAAATTTATAGGTAAACTAGACTTCTAGGAGGAACAAATTTTAATGAAACAAGTGTAGCCAAATTTGGACTCCGTTGGGCAGAAATTCATCTAAACAACTTTAACTACGAGGAACCTAAATGACCAGTGATATTTGTTCTCTAATTGTAATGGATTAGGGGTTGTGACGAAAGCTTCGAAGATTGAAGTGAGGTCGGGGATATGAATCGAAAGTCATGGCAAACCCTTTTGGTTTTCATTCCTCTATTATTTCTCTTCTTATTTTCAAGTATCAAAAATTTTTACGCAATTCATGAAATGATTTTCAATAAAATGGCATAATGATTTATTTTAAGCATTTACCAGAGAAAATTATTAGTGAAATGATTGCCATGAAAAATTACATAGTATTAGAGTAGCCACTATTTGAGTATAAATGTATAAGACTAATAGTAAATTTCTATGATGATTTTTTAATGCATAATAGAATGTTATCCATCATATGAAGGTTAAGGGGATAAAATGATATAAATAAAGATTGACCCTTAATCACATGAGCAATGTAGTATCACTCCCAGTTAAGTAACCTAAGCGGGACGAGTATACGTAGTGTTCACAAAATGATTTTTTAACCCAGGTTAAGCTGACCTAAGTGGGGAACATGGGTGATTCTCTGCTTATCCTACGCACCGAAAACGATAGCTAAATTCGTTTAAAGGGAAGAAATATGATAAGAATATTTGTATATAGAAAATTATTTGAGTTTTGAATGAGTTATTGCATATGAAATTGCATATTTGGAATGATCAGTGAACTGTAAATGAATGCTTATATGAAATAAGATATATATATATATATATATATATATAAAAAACATATATATATATATATATATGTATACTTATATATATATATATGTATTTAAAAAGCATTGTTTTAGAGAAAAAGAAAGTGTCACGCGGTTGTGTTAAAATAGGCGAAAGAAGAAGCATATAGAACCACAAACATGAAAATGCTTACCAGCTTTCATTATTTTTATCCTCCCCTTGATGGTAAAACGAGTTAAAACTTAAAGGCAATGCAACCAGTCATAAATCGACGCACGGAGTAAAGTAAAACTCGAACCATGGATACATGAAACCCAGTAAACTTTGATACTTTTGTAGTAAAACATATTTATTGAAAAATTGAACTCTAATAAATGTTTATAAATATTTTGATATTTACTGTAGCTTATAATAAGTAATATAAAGGTGGGAGAAATGGAGCAAATGGGCATATAATGCCATATTAAATGAATGTATGATGAGAACAAGGTAGTCTTGCCCCCTTTAAGTTAACGTGTTTATGTTTCATAAAATTAATTATCCTTTACAAATGGAAGTATTTTGAAATGTGTTTTATTGAGAGAAGGAATTGTATCATGTGATTATTAAAGAGGACCATGTCAGGATCTGGTTTATCTTTGGATTTGAATTAAGTCTTTTGGGGCTCGAGCTCCTCACATTTAGTGGTATTGGAGGCAGGTTTAGGCCTTTATAAATTGATTTTGAAATTGTGTATGACATGCATTGCATTGGCATATAAAAGGATGAGTGACTCGTCACCGGATCTTCAGGTCTAATAAGGTTAGCATGGAAAGAGTTCGGGACCCAAATAAAGGTCATTCCGTTCCTGTGTTTTATTACTTCAAAATTCAGAGTTTGGGTAGTTCAGAAGGAGTGAAGTAAGTATGATATCTTGGTGACAAAATCTGTAGGGCATAGTGTTATTGTGAATAGAGTCTCTGATTGTCGACGGAATACAAGGTATGGGTTTCCGGAGACTTAATCGAGTTATCATTCAAAGGTTTGATGTGATGTATTAGGGATGGATTAGTTTGTCCGTCACCAGAAGTGGTGATTGATTGTAGAATGAAGTAGGTATTTAACTTTGAGAACACAGTGGCGAAGATGGCACCATCGGTGAGGAAGACGGACGCCTCTACAATGTGATATCGCGCCTTACAGGCGATCAGTTGAAAGGGTGTCTGAAGCCTATTTGGCATATGTGAGTTGATATGAAAAGCGAACCTAACAGCCGATACCTCTACGGTTTTGGCAGATTATTCGTGTGTTTTTGGAGGAGTTTAAGTTAGCTCCATAGAGAGATTAAGTTTATGTGGCGTTGTTACGGTGCCACTTGACATCTATTACAACAAGTATAGAATACAGTGAGTTAAATGAGTTGAAGCTCGATTTTAAATTATTAGAGAGAAGAGATTTGACATTAAGTCGAAGTGCATCCTGCTTAGGGAGCTCCAGTGCTCTTTGTTAAGAGAAAGATGGTACCCTTCCGTTATGTGTTGATTGCCAGGCAATTGAACAAGATGACAATGAAGAACAAGTGCCAGTTACCTAAATTGATGACATTCCAACCAATTGAAGGTCTGATGTCTTTTAGAGAAGATCGACTGCGATGCAGGTATCATCGATTAAAAGTTAAGGATGAGGATGTGCATAAAGGCGGCGTTTAGGAAGCGTCAATTTATGAACATTTATGAGTTCGCGTAATGCCATTTGGGTTGACAAATGCAGCGACTTTCATGGACTTAATGATCATGTTTCACGGCGTATGTATATTGGTGCATCATTGGTGTTTATTCAGTGACATCCTTGTTTATTCAAGAGTTGAGAGAGATCATGACCACACGCACCTTGCGGGTAGTGTGAAACCTTGAGGAAAAGGAATAGTTATATACAAAAGCGAGTAAATGCGAATTTTGGTTGAGAGAAGTATCCTTTCTTGGATACATTAATATCGGAAGGAAGGAATTAGGTGGATCCCCAAGAGATAGGGTGATTATTAGATGGGCGTGGAGGAAATCATGAAGTGCGTAGTGTTGAATACACAAAGAGCAATGATTATATCAGATTTAGTACCTTAAGGTCATACTTTGCTCACATTTTTGTATAAGAATGAATTACCTTTACCACAGTTGTTCTCGTGTTTACGGATTTGTGGAGAAGGTTTTAGGGTTTTTCATACGCAATTATTCTGAGTGTTCGGGTCCAGAGGCGAAATATGGATCACGTGAGGATGTTGGCCCAGTTGCGCCAGGTGAAGTTTTGGGAAGTCTACCGCGATGTTGGGAACAGTCTGGGGATGGTCTCATAGATATCGGTTTAAAATTGCAGGATAAATCGAATCTGGTACCCCAGCGAAATTCAACGGTGGCGAGTGAATGCGGAATGCACTCTCATCAGATGCAATTGCCCTAAGCGAGCTTGCAAAGCAGAAGTGAATGCAGGTACCTGCCGTCACCGATGCGGAGTATCATAACATATTTGGGGGTGATCGGGGATTGATTCAATGCGAGGTACGGTAGTCGCTGACCGCGATTAGATCACCTGATGAAAAAGTGTAAAAGCCAAAGAAGGGGAGAAGGCGGAGTTTTTGGATTTCTAGGGTTTTATTTTTCATGAAGTGTTTCTCGCTAGTTTTGCTTTCTGGGGTTTCATATTGGGTTAGAAGACTTCACTTTTAAATGATTCACAATTTCCAAATTGGTATAATCTTTCGAGTTAGATGCCTGACTTCGAGCTTTCTCTCTTTGGTGTGTGGCATTTTTATTCTTTGATTTTGCAAATTGAAGCGTAAATTTTCTCGGGTTTCTTTTATGAATAGTTTCTCATATCAAATATAATTCGCTTTATAATTTCAATGATTCTAAACTCTTATGATGGGGTTCTAATGAGGAATTTGGAAACTCACCTTGATGGGAGTAATAACCTCGATTCCTCTTTTATACCTCAGCCCAGGATTGTAACATGATGTTAGCACTTGTTCAGAAAAATCTTATAAAACCTTAGTTAGGCATCTTCTTGAAGCAGCGATGTGACGAGATCTGGAAGAATTTTCTGATTGTGGCAGACCACAAATGCAAGCTAAAGTACGATAGAATTGTTTGAACAAGTCAATGTTTAACATCTACTCCCGATCGTTTCATTCTAAAAGGAAAACTTGATAAAATCCATGAGGAACTTCATTCATCAATGGTTTCCTAGATGAGATAAAGTGAAGAAGAGTGGAATTACTAAGTCGATAGTGAGAGTGGAAACTTACAGGGCCCATTAATCATCTTCTTGTTTTAAAGCTAGTCGATTTTAATCAATTTTTCGATCAACAGCGAGCCACGACCCCGAATTACTTTTAAAGCATCTCTGAATTTTGAGAACAACTTATGGGATCACCACAGAATACCACTCCCTTTATGGACTTAGCGTGTGAAATAGCGTGTAAGTGGATTTCCTAAACAGGAATAATTTAAGCATAAGAAATAGATGAAGCATTTTTGGCGCCAGTTTTCAGGGGTGGCGAACGTCTAACTTGATCTGAGAAGAAGCTAAGAGTAATTTTACAGTTGCATTGAAAATCTAGATATGTTCTCTACTTTTCTTTTTAATTGTTTTGTGAGGAATCTGAAGTAGGTGGCATCTGCTTGGAAGGAGTAAGGATTAGTGCATGTCGGTTCCAGGCTGCGACAATGCCAGGCTTGTAAATTAACTACACTCCGAAGTGAAGAATCTAATATTAAGTCAATTGTTTCAAAGAGAATCCCTGCCTCGAATGGACCGTCAGGGTCAGCAGCCTCTTTTTAATCAAAAAACGCTCAGGGGTTTGTTAACCCATAAGGACTCATGAACCTCCACAACAGTGGAGCAGATCATTGCTTCCATTGACACCGATGTGGGAGGGAAATGTTAACTTTCAACGTGTCAATATCAGGCTCACACTGCTCATACCTAATGTGGAGAAAGAACTCTCAGGGGGTGCAACTATCAAGAGACAAAAATAATGTATTCGCTTTTGCCTAAAGGTAATCAGTTGTCTCATGAAGTCGGAAATAAATCCCACACACACACCACTACACTACACCCACCTCCGTCTTCACATTGTATCAAGGGGTCTGATTAAAGAACCCTACTCACATTTATAAGAGACTTTGAGGATCATCTGTGGGTTGCATTCCTCTATGGGATCACTCTCCACATAATGTATAGTTCTATTCCTTTTTGTCTCTAAGGAAAGGGCCAATCTAGTTTGTCATTTTTTGATTCAATCTTTGCTTGGGAGGACATGTGATGAATTCTATCAACAAATTCTTCCCTCATGCATTTTGATGCTCTCTAATAGGAGCAATCCAGTTGCACTAAGAAAAGCAGTGAACCTTTTTAACTGTAGTGGAAGAATCTGAGGACCTCCTCCATGCTATCCCTCATCATGAGGTTTTGGATGTTTGGACAAATCATGTATTTTCATCAAGGAGCTATCCTTGAATAATAAACAATAGTCCAAATGATGTCTGGGGAGAGTTTTATGAGAAAGTCACGGGGAGGCGATTCAATTCTTGACTCATAGAAAATGCTCCAGACTTATGGGAGACTAATACCTCAGTGAATCTTTTGCTAAAGTACATAAGGTATCTCTGGGAAGATCATCATTTAAAATGATGATTTACTTTGTCATCTTCAATTTAACAGAGGAAGTTGGAGCTATCAGAGTTGAAAAGAAAGATGAATGAAATTAACTTCTAGTGTGCCTCGTGCCTATCTGTACCTACGGGACCTGAAGTCTGGAGGAATACCATGCATCTGTGTTATTACATTATAAGTACAATCTTCTTGAAACCTCCTCAAAGTTAAAGGAACAATCTAAATCACGACAAGCCAATGTCTTAACTACCAAGGAAACCCTTTCAATTCTCCATACTCAGAAAGTATAATCGAGATGGGAGGTGGCATGAATTTTAGTGGAGGAAATGGGAGAGCCCACACAGAACTTTTGAGCAAATCAGGCCAAATTATGAAACTGAGGTTTTCAAAATCCAGTCCTTCCATTTCGAGAATCAAGGTCACCAGGGTTTTCACTGTGGACAATCAAGGTTTCCATTCGATCGAATCAAGGGAATCCAAATCCACGACCTGTCAACCTCCACATAAGAAGTTTGGAGGATGTTCTTGACCCACACGATTCGTCACCGGACAAACAATCACACAAACAGAATTTAGGCGCAGCGAATGATGTAGGATCGAGATGCTAAGCTAACCTTTTCCTGCATACGGAGAGTGCTTTCAGCAAAGAAAGAGCTCCGCTACCAGGTAATCGAAATCCTTAGTTGAATAGTGTTTGGGTTTCGAGTCCAGTGAGCACCCTTGAGATTACAAAAATTTGTCACCGCTCACTTGAAGTGGTAAGGTAATTGACAAAACCATTCAACCCAAAGGAACCAATACAAGGTTGTGATAGACCGATTGGAGATGATGAGGTGTCAGACCAGGCCTCTCATGTTCACTGGGGAATGGATGTATTGATGGTGAGACGGGAGCAAGACAAGGCTACCCATATCCCTCCGAGGCTCAACACCCTCATGGGTTGAGAGCCCCGAAGAAAGTGAACAGCATATGAAATTTGCTAACTGGGTTGTTCAAGCAGGGTGAAGTGAACATTCCTTTACTAGATGCCGTTAAGAAAGTTAAGTCATATACTTGCGAGTTTCTAAAAGATTTATTCTGCTTATAAAGAAAATTAGTGTGATAGAATTTATGGTGTTAAAATCCACCTCATTGATTAAAACAATTTTCCCTAATCATGAGACCCAGGAAGGCATACTATTTTTCCGCAAAGTGATAGAGATTCCAGAGTTGGGGACTCTTAAAGTGGATTTAGACTTAGTGTTAACTGACATTGCCTTACTTTCGTGTATGTCGACTGAGGTTAGGAGAATTAGAGGCAGCCCGATATCACCCTCCGATTAGTGTAGTAGTGTGAGAGATTCACAGAGGGATGTGAGGATGTATTGATGCAGAGTGGATAGGATTTTATTTTTCAGAGTGGATTTTGTCGTCTTAAACACTCAGCTTGTAGTGAACCGGAACTCGGTTCTGATGATTCTTAGTAGACATTCATTGGCTCTTGCCCAAATACCCATCCCTTACCCTTTATTAGGGGACTAATGACTTCCCTTTCTCGTTTAAGTAACATAGCCCATTAATTTGAGAATATCTTTTAAATGTTATGAGGAATGGGAATTCAGGGAGGATGTTTTGTGAGGTAAACATGGTTGATTCTTGTGAGTGTGAAATAGCAAGATAATATCTCATCGGTGATCTCTCTCATCTTATCAGTAAGCCCAGGGAGTTAGGATGGGGAGGCGACCCACATCCCGAGTCAGATTTCTACACTCAATAATTGGAACATAATACAGAATTATTGGAGCTAGATAGGTGGCCTTAAATTTGAACTTCATTGCCACCTGATCGAGAATGAGGCATTACCTTGAGGAGAGGGACCACAAGCGGGTTCAGAACTAACACCGATCCCACCTCAAATAACTGCATTCTTAGGAGTGAAGAAACTTTTTAGTAATCATATCTTCCCTCCTTAGGGTTGGACCAGAAAATAAACTTTTGGAGATATTGAGAACCCACTGAGCGCTACAGGATGACGGTGCAGATAATCAATAAGGGAATTAGCCCCTTGATCACACTTTTTGAAATTCACTTGGAAGGATGTTAAACGCTGAACAACCAGAGGCGAGGCCCAGGCCAATAATAAGAAGTAGTAAAGAGAAAGAAGTTAAAACTCTTGGGCTAGTAGGTGTTATTTGTTACGAGATGGCTAAGTGGGTCGACCGACAGAGTAGTCGAGAAATACACGGAGTCCAGCTGCGGTAGCAAATGAAAATAATACAGGCTAATTCCCGCTCAAGTGTCACCTCAGGATTGGAGGGTTTGTAAAACTATAGGAAGCAATACGGTTACTAGGAGGATCTTCCCTTTACTTTTATCGATCAAATGTTAGAGAGAATTAAAGGCATGAATTTTATTGTTTTGATGGAATTTTCGAGTCACGATCAAATTGAGATAACTTTGCAGAAGTCTAGAAGAAAGAACTACATTCTACATCCTTTTGCACTGCGGAAAATGCCTTTTGGATATAACAATGCAGGGACCTTCCAGGTGCATGATGGGGATTCACATAAGTGATACTGATAGAAATCATTTTGGAAATTTTCTTGGATGGTTCTACCGAGTTTTACAGTGACTCCTCCCGAGGGATGTTTGGAGATCGTGGGTTTTGGAGATGTCAGAGAAAGAACCTGCGTGTTAGAATTGGGAAGTGTCTTTAACTGGTGACCACGAGGATTAATCTTGAGTCACATAGTATCGAAAAAAATGGAGATAGGAGTGGACAAAAGGCTGAAGTCAGGAGTTGATCTCGACTTTACCTACTCACTGAAATTATTATTTAGAGATGTAAGGTCATTCTTGGGACATACTGGGTTCTATGGGAGGATTCATAAAGATTTGGTGCTATCTTGTCATATCACGATTGCTTGCCAAGGATGTTCCTTCCCGCATGGTGCGACACATGAGGCCTTTGATAAAACTCAAAAACCCCATGTTAGTGTCTCACATCCATCATCAGTCTCTAATTGGAACCTTGGTTTGGATCATGTATGTGCTGATGATTATGCTATGAAATTTGTTTAGAATGAGGGGAAGATAAAAGGCTTTGTGATCTTGCTGTGGCTGAGGCCTCTGGGTCAAGGCTCAAAACAAGAACTCTGACTCAGGAAAGGTTTTGGCGTCGTCTTTTGCAAGTTCAGATAATACATTGTAGGATCTCTATAACCATTTTCTATGAATCCACATGCATTGTTGGAGAGTACTGCTCTCTAAGTAGGATACTAAGCCTTCAGGTTGATTAAGTGGATCCCTTTGGCTTGAATTTGACTATTAAAGATATAAAGGGAGTTGAGGAATGTGGTAGGCGAAGCCATATCTGGGATTGATTCAGGAATCCACGCGTCTCTCATTTACCGTGACGATGGTTTTCTGATGAAGCTGAGTTTTGCCTTATCTGCATACTGTGGTATCTGGACATTGTAGAATTATCACAGTGGTCAAGTTCCACCGATGGATCTCTGACAAAAGAGGAAATTTTGGTGGATCATTAAGTATTGACTGACCATATTTGTTTAATCATCCAGACTAAACTTTAGTGGAAAGTTACCTGATGAAGGATCAAATTGGGGATTTTCATACTTGCCAAAAATTCGAAGCTTATTGGAGGGCGGCATTTCTTGGGGAAAACAACGGATGAATTTCTGGCTGGTTCTGTTGTTATTTGCAACTTTAAGATTGCACTGGATTTTGCCAAAGGCTGGCATTAAGTTAACATGATTGGAGGATCACTGAGGAGGAACAGCTGAGTGCCTCTTGGAATTTTCCAATCATTGAGATCTTTGTTTGATGATTAACATATGACTTCTGTGGGGCCACTTTCCCACATCTTGTGGGTACTAGCCTGCATTTGTTTATCAGTGACTTTAATAATAATATCAGGGAGTGGTTGAGCCGTTTCAGCGAGGAACTAATGACCTGAGTTGTTTTCAGTTTATAAAGACTCTGATTTTTCTAAGCTTTTTGGGTGCCTCGTAAATCGTTGATGATGGTGGGCTCATTTTGTAATCAGATCTTTTTGAAATTTTGTTGAAAAGTGTGGGTCATAAGAGTTTCGACGACACTTCACCTGAAACCAATGGTCAAATTTTAGGATTAGCTAACAATAAGGATAAGCGTTTGGAACATAGTTTGTACAAAATCATGAAGATTGAGTGAAGCTGGGACTTCATGCAGTGCTCTTTTGTGTTTGCAAGTCACTAGTTCAAAACTATTCTTGGTATGTCTCTGTAATTGTTTATGGAAGGCTTGTCGTCTTGGGTGGGGAAATGGACATAGGCGTATTAGGGGATCTTAAAGCCAGCACAATTTTAATTTGGATCGAGGCGGAGTAAACGACCAGAAGCTGAGATAGACCAGGCTTGATGAATTGAGGCGTGAGTCGTATGAGGAGCTCCGGTTCTGAAAGGGGCTCAAGGCCCGAACCCGCGCTAAGACCATTGCGGAAAACTTTTTAGACCTCTTGAAGATCGCTGGCATACGGCTCTAGGTTGCACATGTTTCTGGAGAAACTACGCTCTCGTGCAATTGGCCGTTTATTTGTCAGATGGTTTACCCGTATGAATTCATGATGGATTGAAAATCGGAAAATGGGAAATCCTTTAAAGTCGATGGCCAGCGCACAGAGCCATTTCTGAGCACTTTGACCATCAGAAGTAGGTATGGAATGGTGATCCACTACCGGGGATAACCTTCAAAGTAATTCCTACTCCTAACTTGTTGTAGCTATAGTTTTTGTTTTCTTTCTTTCATTTCTATTTTCTGCTTTCTTTGTTAGATACATTTTTGTTTTTCAATTCCATTTAAAAAATAAATTATCACCTAATAATTTTCCGCGCCCTGCGCTTGCCGTGACCTCAGTTAACAGTGGGGCATATGTCTGTGAGACCCGATGATTGCTCTCCTATAGTGGGGTGGGCTGCCCCGGTTGGAACCGACTATGCGCATGTTGCATGTTCGGTGTATGGCGAAACTTCCGATTTCTGGCTCTTGGGTTTGACACCTTGATGTACATGGCCACATTCATAATCTTAATCAAACTGATATCGAGCATGCCTGAAAATATTTATGTTCATATTGTGGACTGCTTATCGCCAGATTCTATTTACAATTCCCTACAAACCGCGACTTCTGTTTTAGGCCCATGTGACTTACTCTTTATTGCTTCCTTTGTGCATTGACTTTTGGCATTCCATATTAACTTCATATCATATTCTCAGGGGAACAACATGCATAAATGGAAGGAAATGATTTTGAGATACATTATTTAAGTATTACATTTAGGTGAAATCATTTTGACTTACCCCTTGCACCCATCTTACAGGCCTCGAGGTTGCTAATTCAATCGAATCCTAGGAACCATGATCTGAAATGGTGGACCCCATGGTAAGCATGAAGGTGTCAGGGAGGGACGTCTGATTATTAGCTCCGTGAACACCGACGGTTTTAGAGCGAGAATATGAGGCGGGGAAGCGGGGAATGTAGACAGGGAGAGGGATGAGCGTTGGTGGAATCAGGGATGGAGGGTATTCGAAGGGTATATCACATATATCGGCCTTCACATTTAGATTTACAGAATATAAAATTTTTAAAAAATAAGATAGGACAATTGCAAGTGCAAATCTCATGATGCAGAATATAGAGAGAGAGAAATTCTGTGTAAAGGGCGTGGAGCGTCTGAGTGCCGTACCACTGTCAGTCAAGTCTGCTTAGAGGCGAGTTAGAGGCCAATTGTGCTTTTTGCACCTCTTTTCCATTCCTTTATAACCACGGCTCTTATTTAAGCGAACCCTACCCGCTTCTACCATTCTACACCGGCGAACCCACGATATCACGTGTTTGCGGGTGTTTTTCATCGTTTTGATTGGATTCACTCCAGTTCCACCGTGAGCGTGGTGAGGCCCTCCATTCTTTGGAAGCATATTTCTTTTTATTGCGGTGTTTCATTGTGTCATGGATTAGGTTGGTGGTTTGGATTGGTGGTTTCATTCTTTGTGGATTAGGGCTTGAAGGTGTTGACCAGACATAGGAGGAAAGTTTTGTCCCGGTCGCGGGGCCGGCCGGTACTTATGGAGATAAGCTACTGGGATGTTGCTTTATGTGTTTGGGCTGTCTTCGCCATATTTTCTATTCTTGCCATATCTATGGTAAGATAGAAGAACACTAGAAGAGTGGCTTATAGATCCTCTGGAGAACATGTGAAGAAAGAATCACATGGAGACACCTCATGAAACCATAAAGAAGGAAGCGAGGAAAGAGAAGGGTCGTCTTACCGAGGTGAGGGAGGCATCGGAGAGAGCGAGATGAGGGAGATCGAGAAGCTCATGTTTGCAGAACCACGATTCAGGAATAGGAAAAGTGGGCCCGAATCGATTACAAAGCGGGGTGGTGGATACATTCTTGTTCACCCATCCCAATGAAATTTATGACCGGGACAAAATTTGCGTTTGTTTGTCTTTGAAATCTGAGAATTTATCACAAACCTTGGATTTGGAGAAATTTTACACAAATTTGAGAGAAAATCAGCATATAGATACCCTGTTAGAGACCACTGTGATGGGTAAACAGTTAAAGATCACTCCTGATTCGATAGCTCACTCATTGCAGTATGTCCGCCCTGCCGCCCATGATGAGCTACCCCCTTTAGGGCCATTCACGATTTGATGCCGATTGTTTCTTGTTCTGGCTGCCCCATCAGAGTTGCCATGAGAGGTTTATCATGAGGGTTTGTTAGGGAAGCTAAAGCTTGAATATCGTTGATGAACAAAATTATTCATGATATGATCGGATAAAGGAGTGTAAAGAAATTTAAACAAGGAAGAAAATCGAGTTTTTATATGAAGGTGATGGCTAAGAAGCTCGTGACAATACGCTAGTCGCCAGTGCGTTATAAGGGATTTTGATCCCAGTGAAAATAGGCATATCCCATTTCCATCTCTAGTTACAAATCTTGTGGAAGCTACGGGGAAGAGGGGAGTGGTTAGAGGAAAGAAAGGGTATAGGGGATTGGGGCCCGTTACAAACAAACAAGAAATTTGAAGCGAAACATCACGGACCTCAGTCTTCATCCTATATGCTATTCCGAGGCCTCTTAGTCACCGACTTGGGGTCGATGAGCACATCCCCTCTTTGAAAGAATGGGCGGGTGGTCAAGGGGTGGTTTAAATACATATTGTAGGGGCGAAGCAATTTGGATCACATGCTCTCTGGGCTAAAGAAGTCACATTTATCAGGAGAACGCAAGCGAAGATGCTCCTATGACTTGGAAGAGAGTGAGGAGCTTGATGACTGTGTCGATGAGGACACATTCTCTTCGACAGATGATGGGGAGGACATCGAATAGTAGCATAGTAGGCTAGTTAGGGTGGTGTTGGCAATTGGGTAGAACTCGATGATAATGCCAAACCTTACCATTTTAATCATATGGCTGTTTGGGTGCTGTGGTGATTATAAGCTTAGGAACCTTTTTGATTTTCAGTTGTTGGTTGTTTTCACTGGAATTTTTATGCGTAGTAGTTGCGTGGTAATGTTAAGCTGACTGCCTCACATATTGTTCATTCGGAGTTTGGTTTTTGTAGCGACTCTTCTTTTCTCAATTCCATAGTCCCTCCCATATGAATGTCTTGGTTTTTGTAATAGTTTGTTTATTATGTTCATTGCTTGAGGCTTGTGTTTTAATTGAGTCGGGAGACAGTTTGCATACTTTATGGAGTTGAAGTATTTTGTACTTTTTGCCTTGTTGAGAAACTTATGAGGCTAAGCACTAGCATATTTATTTGGAAATCATATTTAGTAGGTGTCACTAGTTCGAATCTTGCTGGGACTAACCAAGATGCTGGAGTTAAGTGTGTTAGATACCACAAAAGGCTGACAATTACTCACTCAGTACCAGTACCTTAAAGGTCATACTTTGCTCCACAGTTTATAAGAATAGGTACCTTTACAGTTGTTCTTGTGTTTTTGGTTTATTCTGCGAGTTTTCGGGTTTCATTATAATTGTGCTGAGTATTCCCAGTTCTGAGAAGCGAATATGGGATCATTGAGGATGATGGAAAGTAAGCTATGGTGAAGTTTTGGGAGTGTGCTGTGATGTTGGGAACAAAGTCAGGTGCGTTAGTGGTACCGATCAAATCAGATGCAGTACTGGCGAGGAATTCAACGGTGGCTTGGTGGTGGTAATTACCCTCTATGAATCTAAAAGTACCCCCAAACGAGAGAAAAGCTTACCCGATAAAGTAAATACAGGTACCCACGCTTTATGATACCGATCTGATATATAATATTTTGGAATTGAGGCGAATTCGGTTTAATGCAGTGCAGTGCATCGCTGACCACGTTGAATCACAATGAAAATTATAAAAGCAAGAGAAGAGGGAGCGAGTTTTGGATTTAAGTTTTCATTTTCATCGAAGGAAGTGTAGCACTCTCATAGTTTTGATGGGTTCATGATGGGGTTGAAGGCTTGCTTCTAAATCCCGGATTTCGGTTTCCATGTAATCTTTTCGGGTTAGATAGCACAAACTCAGCTTTCTCTTCGATGTGTGTGTTTTATTATTTTGATTTTGCACCAGTTAGGCGAGTTTCTCAAGTTTTACTTTTTGAATAGTTTCTCATCAAATACTGACTAAGCTTTATATATGTTCAAGCTGAGTTCTAAACTCTTATGATGGGGTTCTAATGAGCAAACTCCACGTGATCGAAATTGCCTTCATATTCTCTTATACCTCATGGATTATGTGAGTCTTAAGCGCGAGAAAAAATCTTACCAGAGCCGTAGTTGGGCATATTTGCCCGACCAACGTGTGAATGGAGATCCTGTTTTGTTATTTCGCCGATTCTATTCTGGCTGAGTGCAGGTAAATTGTTTGAACAAGTGTTTTAACATCGCTCCCGATCGTTTTCATTTTCTAAAGAAGAGCTTTTAATTTTAAATTCTCCATAGAAGACCGACTAAAACCAGTGATTTTCACTAGATGAGATCTCGTGAAGAGATTTGGAATTTTCAGATCTATAGTAGGCAGGAGCAGAGCCATATCGATCGTCTTCTTGTTTTAAAATGATCCAGTTAGTAGTTGCTGCTCGATCAGCAGGCCAGGCCAAATTCACTTTTAAACATACAGTGCGGAAGCAACCCTTAGGATCACCTAGAATACCACTCCTTGTGGAGTATTTGTGGGCTTAAGCGATGTGCAATGCCCATGACCTTAGTTCCTACGCTTGGGAATAATTTCGGCATACGAAATAGACGAAGCACGTAGTTTCCTAGGATTTAGAGGATTGGCGGATTCTTATAGAGGTTAGTTAAGGGGTTTCATTGTTCTGGGAGCACTATGTGACGAGTTAATAAGAATGTGAGATTTAGTGGAGTAGAAAAGTGTCGACCCCTAGTTTTGAAAAGTTGAAAGCATTCTTAATGAGACCTTGGAATTCTTACTCAGTAGACCTACCGATAAAATCGTGATTTTCTAGTGATGCTTTATTAAATGAACTTGGATATGTCCTTATGCAAGAGGAGTAAAGTGGTAGCTTAATATTCAAGGCGATTGAAGTTGCATGAAAGAATTACCTCGCATGATTTTGGAATTGTTTGTATTGTGTTGCATTGAAAATATGGAACCTTACCTTCTTGGAGAAAAAGTGTTTCACATTTAGATCACAAAGTCGCAAGTATTTTCTCACCGCAGCGAGAAGCAGCAGGACAAGCGTAGATGGATGAAATTGATTGGAGTTTATAGTACGTAATGTGAGTTGTACCACTAGGAGAAGCTAATGTAGTGGACACCTGCAGTGAAGTCGGCCCTGAACCACTACGGCGTTGAATGCTCATTTGAAATCATTGTTAGGCAATGGTCTGATAGTAGAGGGTGATAACAAAAATTGGATTTGTTAGATGAGTGCTAGAGCCTTGAGTGATCAAAAAAAAGTTTCTACTATTGTAAAGTCGAGAATAGAAGGAAAGAAGCGAATTTTCGATGAATGAGGATGAATCTTTGAGCCATAGAGATCGAGTTTGGCACCTAGCCAGTGATGAATTTAGAAAATCCATTCAACGAAAAGGCACATAGTGGATCCTTTATATGCATCCAGGTAAGCCTGACAAATGTATCGAGTTAAAGACTTCACATCTTGGTGGTTCGGAATGAAGAGATGTTTCCGGAATTGTGACTAAGTGTATGGTGTGTAGTGAGCGAGCATGAGTTCTTTAAAGATTGTTCATGACCTATTAAAACTTTAGAGTGGAAATGGGACGAATCACAATGGATTTTGTAGTTGGGTTCACCGAAATAACAAGGAAGAAACTTAAACTCGGTTTGAATTAAGTGAGTAGGCCGTTAGACTAAATTCCGACTCACTTCCTACCCGGTGAGCAGAATTCACTTGATAAGTTGGCATATCTTTACATAAAGGAATAGTTCAGTTACATGGGATTCTAGTGTCTATCATTTCAGATAGAGATATGAGGTTTACCTCGAGATTTTAGGGAAAATTGCAAGAGACTTTAGGTACTCGACTGAATTTCAGCACAGCTTTCCACCCACAGATGGATGGACAATCAGAGAGAGTGATTCATGTTTTAGAAGATATGTTCAGAAGTTTTGTGATAGACTATGAGAATAGTTGGGATAGTCACATTCCTCTAGTTGAATTTGTGTATAATAATAGCTTCCGGTCGAGTATTGGAATGGCGCCTTATGAGGCTCTCTACGGAAGAAAGTGTAGAACACCACTATGATGGACAAAGTTAGGTGAGAAGAAAATAATTGGCCTCGATTTGATTCAAGAGACCGAAGAAAAGGTGAAAATGATTAGAGAAAGATTGAAAGTAATACGTATAGACAAAGTCTTAGTAGGCTCCAAGAGAAAGGACATTCGATATGAGATTGGCAGCAAAAGTGTTTTTGAAAGTATTGCCTTGGAAGAGAAAGTCATGAGATTCGGAAAAGGGCAAGTTGAGCTAGGTTCATTGGGTCATTATAAGTGATAGAAAGTGGGTCCAGTGGCATATCGATTAGCCTTAGCTCAAGAGTTGGAAAATATCCATAATGTCTTCCATGTGTCAATGCTAAGGAGGTATAGTATAGACCCATCGCATGTAGTCTCTTTAGAGACAGGGAAGCAGGCTGAGATTTGACGTACGAAGAAAGAGCTTGTAGAGATCTTGGCTGAGTAGAAAAATTGCGAGTTTCAGCCTTGATTCCATTGGTCGGTCTTGTGGAGAAACCACAAGGCACGAGAGAGTACGTGGGAAAGTGAAGAAGTTATACGGCAACAATACCCGCAAATTTGTTGATGAAGGTAATTTCAGGGCGAAATTCTTTTAAAGAGGAAGTTATAGTCAAATACCTTGCAGGTTTATAACATGTTTAGGGTATAAAATAAATTAAATTGTATTTTTTCACCATGAAAATACCCTAACAACTTTATAACATGTTTAGGGTATAAAATAAATTAAATTGTATTTTTTCAGAGTTTAAATTGCTAAAAACGAAAAAAATGATAAAACCTGGAAATTATACAAGGGACAAGGTTAGTTTGGTAAAAATGTCAAAATAAGGACCTAAGGGTCATAAGTGAAGAAGTGTATATACCAAAATGAAAATTTGATGAAATGAAGCCCTAAAATGTAAAAAAGGGGAAAAATAGGAATGAATGTGTAAGCCAAACATGGCCTTATGAAAGTTAGAGTATTAAGATCAAGTAGTATTTAGAATGAAATTCTCTCATTTAGGCATTTAGGTTTTGGAAAAGCTAGGGAAAATCCGGTTGAGAGAAAAGGGAGATGAGTGAGTGATTTTGCTCCATGAAATCAGGAGTTTTAAGTGATCAAGAAGAAGAAGGAAGAAGAAAGAAGAGCTTTAAGGTAAGAGACTAACCCTAACTTTTTTTAATGTTGTGTTTGGGTTTAGAAAGAACCCTAAATTGGTATAAAAATGATGTTGATTGGTTTATTTCAGTTTTGGGGCTTGCTTTAAGTTGTTATATGGTTGTTTGGATTAGTGTTGAGAAATTTTTGTATAAAGGAAATGTTGGGTTTTTAGGGAGATCTTGTCGAAATTTCCCCAAAAACCAGTATTTTGTTTACCATAACTTGGCTATAACTCATCCAAATTGAGTGATTCAATTTCTAGGTAAACTAGACTTCTAGGAGAACAAATCTACCTGAAATGAGTATATCCAAAATTTGACCCCATTAGATCTAGAAATTCGTTAAAGTGAGGCTCTGTTTTCAGGTCAATTCTGGTTGATTCGATCTCGTTTTGGTGTTTCGGAACAGTTTTGGTATTTAGGCCATAAGTTAAGTTTCACTCATCCAAATTGAGTGATTCAAAATTGTTTGAGCAATTATGAAAATGATTTTCAATAAAACTGCATATTGATTTATTTAAGCGAGTTTGAAAATTGATGATTGTGAAATGATTGCCATGAAAAATTGCATGGTATTGAAATGTGCTATTTGGTATATAAATGTACTTATACCCTATTGTAAATTTCTATGACTGATTTTTAATACCCTTAATAGAATGTTATCTGTCATATTCGAGTTAAGGATAGATTGTTATACAAATAAGGGTTAAACTAGCAGTATTGTGAATGAACGTAATGTAGTGTCACTCCGATCCGTAGCCCAACGGGACAGTATCGATAGTGTTCATAAAATGATTTTTTTTAACCAGTCAGCAGCTTAGCAAGATCGTAATGTGTTATAAAACCTTTTTATACCAGCCTACAGCCCAGCAGAAACGTTGATAGGCCGAAAGCGTGATGTGTAAAAACTAGATGTAGCGCCTACGTGCGCAAGTGCACGCGTCGTATCAAGTAATATAGTGTACCTAAGTACGAATATCGATCCACGGGGAGAAGTGCATTGACTATTGAAATTATCCTATTAATATTATCTGGACGAAACTCTGAATGGCTATCTAACTATTGTATGAGATTAAAATGAAAGCTAAGTTAACTTGGGGAATTACTCTCACCCAGGAGACTAAAGGATTTGTCTCCTGGAACTTTGATAGTTATTACCTATAAAATTGCTACTTTCAATCTATTAATGACTTCTGATGACGGGGTGATCGTGCCTACAGAGAATACCTTCTCTCGAGGTATATCCCGCCTAATATCTAGCCAGTGGGGTTGGGTGCATCTCTGCCCCGACCCAATGCTAGAAACGGCAAATGTTCAAACCTAATCGCCACTCGGAATTGGGATATCTCTATTTCTGGAGTTGCTAGGGGGTAAACTCTAATCAATCCACAGGAGTCCTTATCTCGATCTCGAATACCCAGAAGGATCATGCCAATGTTGGCCAGACATTACCATGTATTTAAATCACAGATATGAAGCGAATCAATGCAAATCAAATAAAGCCCGAATATGCTATGTTTAAACCTTAATTCATTCAATTGTGACAGGGTTCAACAAAAACCCCAGATAGAAATCTAGAACATGTTGGATCGAAATATACATATCAATCTATAAATCATCAATAGTTTATAAGAAAAGAAGAAATACAAAAACATTGTCTTTTTCAATGATTGGTAGCTATTTCTACCGCTTTCACGCTCGATCCGCGTTCTTGAAGCCTCAGTGGGTTTCCATTGCTTTTTATGATTCAGAGGCAGAAATCGCGATGACATTGTGACGTTGCAATGTTACGACTTGAGACATCGCAACGTTGAGACTTTGCGACGTTGAGGCGTCGCGACGTTGGGTCACTTGTTCACTTTTCTCTATTGACTAGGCGTCGTGACTTTGCGACGTCACGGCGTTAGGCGTCAGCGATGTTAACTGCGTCGTGAAGTTGTACATACTTTCTCCTGCTTCTTAACTTCGGCTCCAAATTTTAAAACCACCATTTTCACCTGCAATTCACAAAAACTCTAGAAATCAGATCTTGGGTTATAATGCGCTTATTTAAATGTAAAATCAACTAAAAACATAAAGCGGATGCGGGTATAATATGATTGTTTTTGGCACTCGTCACCTCGACTTAGCCTCCTGCATGGCTTAGCGAACTCAAACTCAATACACAAGAACCTAACATACTAAACTCGACGCCATAATTGTGATGCCCATGTTGCTAGAAGAAGGATTAAAATGGACCGACTTACATATCTTGCCTTTTCACTCGAATTTCAAAGGATCCATAAGTGATTAGTGCCCAAAAAGTTCTATTTTGAACCCTATTTTTAATAGATTTTGAGCGCTTTTTGTGTACTAATTGTTATAATTAACCCAATTGACATGTTCGGGTCCCTATTGTACTACTGATCATATTTTGTATGGCTAATTTTGCTTAGTTTTTGCAAGCTTTAATGCCAAAGTTTGTCGAAAGTCATTCCAAGCATGAAGAATTACAGTGAACTCTCAACATTCTGGATCAAATCGAGGAAAGAAAGAATATCGGAAAAGGAAAAGGAAGCAAAAATAGCATAGATAGGTTGAATAGCAGCGAGGAGCAATGGAGCAGGTGATGAACGGGAGATGAGCTTGGTCTTGTGAATATAAATTTTACACAAGCTTGCAATTTCGCTATATAGAGAAATTTCGCTATATAGCGAAATTTTCGCTATATAGCGAAATTCACCACCATAGCGAAATGCCTGCTTCGTGTTTTTTTTGTGTTTAAATGACTCCGTTTTGGTTTTTCTCCTTTCTACCCTCATTTTAATAGTTTTAGTTAGGTTGGTTTGGTAGTTCACTTTGATTGTAAGGCTATATAAGCCATTATAATGCTAGTGATACAGTTTTGATTTTTGGAAGAAAACAATCAGACTGTTTTTTGGCCCTCATATTTTCTCTTCTCTCTCCTCTTTCTCTTCCTTTCTCGGTTGCCAAACACTCCTTTGAGGATGACAACTTAAAGGATGTTTGGCTAAAGCCTCATATCCTTAAAGAAGAGGGTTGCTAGGCTTGGGAAGTAAGGTTTGCATTTTGTTCCCCTATTTTTCACGTAGCAGGTTTTGTCATTTTGGTTCCCAAATTTGTAACTTTAGGTTTAAAGCTCTTTGATGTACTTTCTTTGGCCAATACTTGGCAAGCTTTTTGCAGGAGTTCAGGTGTATTCTTGGCTTTAGATACGCGATATCCGTCAGTTGCTGTTCACGAGCCGGAGGTAGGTTAAGGGTTATATTTTCACTTTGTAGATGCATCTCATTCCATCAATATGGTAATCTTCTTTTAGAGTTGAGTGGATACTTGTGAATCCACTTTGAGATTCATTAGTTACCCTTCCCGAATCATTGTAGGATGGGTCAAGGTGATAAATTTTCACTATAGGAACCATAAATGCTAAATAAATGCTTTCTATCAAAAGGAAAATTATTAGGGTTTAGTTTTTAAAGCTAAATGAAGATTCGGTTCGGGAATTGACTATAGGTCATTCTCCCCAACGAAAGGAAATGAACCCGAGGACCTCTTTGTAACCCTATCAACCCAACCTAACAGCCCAACACTTCAAGGATTTCTTTTTACACTTTATTTTATTTTAACTTGTTTTTTTATTTTCAGTTTTCATCATCAGACCCTCACTGTTTTTACAAAAACCCTAAATCCAAATTGAATTCACCAATTTTGGCCTTCACTGTTAGTCATTTGTACAAAGAAAACTCATCCCAGGTTGACCCTAGACCACTATCACTGGTGGCACCTTTCAATTGGTAAGTTGGGATATAAATATTGTTGATCCGGAACCCTACTATGGCACGTATCAAATGGCGCCGTTGGATGTGGTGCCTAAGTGCGAATGATGACACATTGAACATGTGATCCTCATCACAGAGTTACGGTGAACCTCTTGTATATTTATCTTTTAGTGTTTTGATTGTGTTTAATTTTGTTCATTTTATTTGCTTTTAGCTAACTTTACCTTTTTGGTAGAGTTGTTTTTTCCTTGTTTAGTATTTCCCATTGTGGTGTAGGAGTACATTTTCAGTGGATAAAAATTAGTAATTTACTCAGCGTATTGCATATATGTCAATGAGGATTACAGAAACCAGCCATGGCAAGTCGACAACTTGTGGAGAGGAATCCAAATGAATATATAAGAGTCCAGGAGGGACTATAGAAACCAATGGATGAGTTCTACCACGCAGTGATTCTTACAACTATAGTTAGGGGAATCCACCAACAAAATTTACTCATAGAGACGAACCTCCACAGTATACCTCCTGAACCTCCATATTATGCTTCAATTCCTCGGTCACCTCAGCCACCCACGAGTCAATCCCTCCATTTAGACAATCCATTTTGGACCTTGGATAGTGGATTGACTTTGTAGCGGAAGCGAGAAAGGGATTAATGCCCATTCGAATCGGAAGGGTATCACTATGGAAGGCAAATTTGAACAAAGAGGTGGATGGGCTGAAAAATGACTTTGAGCAAAAATGGGACAACCTGCAAGACTCCATTGAAAACCTCGTGTCGGCCTTGATAATCACGGAAGGGTGCCAAAGTAACACCATGGTAGAGGAAGCGTGTCCATGACCTTTCACATGGGGGCCTAGGATTTTATTGGAAATGTCTAAAGTTTGTGGATCCTCGGATAAGTGTCTTTGTTGTTTTCAAGGAAGAAAGAAGAATCCTTCCCTTTATAAAACTGAGGCCAGTGGAAAAAGAAGCGATGGAAGCCCCGAAGCATGTCCTTGACGATTCCATGAATTGAACCTTTATGATGATGCCCGAGCCACCTACAGCCTTTGATAGCCCCCTCCATGGACCAAGTGTACATTTTGCTTACACCTAGAGCATACCCAACTTGAAACACCTCACCTGAAAAAAAAAAAAAAAATTTAAAAAATAAAAAATAATATATATACTTGTTTGTGTATTTTCCTTCATTTGTATTTATTTTGTTATTAATTTTTTTATTTTTATTTTTTATACAAAATAAAATAAAATAAAATAAAAAATTTTTGTCTCTAAAAAAAAAAGTTTTTACTTTTATTTTTATTATTTTTATTATTATTATTATTTTATTAACTATTTTATTTTATTTTTTTAAAAAAAATTCTCTATAAATATAGCGAAAATTTCACAAAAATAGCGAAAATTTCTGCTACTGTGCAGACCCACCGCTACATAGCGGGAATTTAAGCTATGCTAAGTAATTTTATTATGTGAGAACCCCATCTCCACGATTTGCTCGATTTTAATTTTTATGCTCTCTAACTTGGGAACTCGGTTTTAGCAGTTCTTGGTACAGTTAAGCTTAGAGTGTAGAATCAAAAATGTCAGAAATAACACTTTTGAAATTTTTATGAAAGTGAAATTTTCAAAATGCTCCAATTGGTCACTTTTTTTCTCTCTTTTCTTCTTGTTCATTTGAAGCCCAAACGGAGTGAATAAGGTGTCGATGGAAAGCTTGCGAAGTCTCCTATCAAACAACGATCACATCTCATCAAGGAGGTAACACTTCCTTCCCTAACTTTCCAATCCGAGGCCACAGAGCCTAAGGACAATGGGCTTGATTGGTTGGAGAGTTAGCGAAAAGAGTGGCACTGCATTTATGTTTTTGTTACTATTTTGAGCAAGCCCATTTTGTTATGTTCAGTGGCTTGCTGGTTTTTTTTTTGTTGTGAAGCTGTTATACTAATACAACTTATTTTGTTCAAAAACTGCACCCATTTTTTTTGTGTTTTGCCTAACCTGTGGTTTGAAAAATTGAAACTTTGTCCAATTCTATTGATGTTAGATTGGTTCCATGCCTAGTTAGTGGATGATCGGTTGAACTCTTGTTGCTTTGACCCTTTTTTCTTCCACCTTTAACTAACTACACCTTTGTGCACATCGGGTTTCTTGATAACATGAAAAAGCGCCTAGCCTTCTAAACCTTGCAATAACCTACCTAACGTTCATTGACCACCTTTAATGGGTTAAGTACCCATGAATAGAAGGCCAATGTGTCTTTAAAAAAAAAAAAAAAAAAGAAAAAGAAGAAAAATTGCAACGCTTTGGCTTGAAACCAGAACGCATTCAGGGGTATATGGCAGCCTTCAAAGTCCGTTATACTAAGCCAACTGGTTGGGAGCCACCGACTTAGTGTTCGCTACACTGGTGGATGGGTAGAGTTTAGCGAGTTGTAGGTGCTGGAGTTTCAAAATCATTCAGAGTCCGGGGTGAAACCTGAAGAGTTTGTGGTCGAAAGATCCTTATGACTTGGTGCCCTAAACCTTAATTGGTTGGGAGTCATCGGTAGATCCAGTTACATGTGGACTTTGGTGAGGTCGATTCCTCAATGCACTAACACAAAGAGTTGTGGAATAAGAGTGGGTCTTGATCTGTTGGGTTGTTTAGCATGCTGAAAGTTTGTGGCGATAACTAGGTTGGGGGGAGAGTGCAGTTTGGCAGTTTATTGTTGAGAGCTGATCAAACAAACACTTAGATTTTAGTGGAAGTTTCTGGTTGACTCATCGAGATGGAGGCTCTTTTGATACTCAATTTTTTATGGCATTCATTCTCTCAGGATAGTTACTGGGCAAGGCTTTGATGATTCTTACTTAGAGTTAGGCATTACCAATTCACAACCTTTTTGAAATACCATTTTGTTATCATTTTGTATGCTCTCTCTCTTTCTTTCTTTCTCTCATTGCTAAGGGACTAGCAATGTGTAGGTTGGGGGTGTGATTGGTGCCCAAAGTGCTATTTTAATTCCCTATTTTGGCTATGGGTTTGGCGCTTTTGTGTACTATTGTTATAATTAACCGATTGACATGTTCGGGTCCCTGTTGTACTCGCAGTCATATTTTGGCTAATTTTGTAGTTTTGCAAGCTTTTTAATGCCAAGTTTGTGAGTCATTCCAAGCATGAAAGTGCAGTCGAACTCATCATTCGGATAAAATCAAAGAAAAGAATATCAGAAAAAGGAAAAGGAAGCAAAAATAGCATGAATAAGTTGAATATGATGAGAACAATGGAGCGGTGATGAGCAGGGAGATGAGCAGTCTTTTGTGAATATCAAAATTCAGCCTGAGCTTGCAGATTTCATATAGCGACATTCACCACCATAGCGAAATGCCTACGTCGTGTTTTTTTTTTGTGTTTAAACGACTCCGTTTTTTTTCTCCTTTCTACCCTCATTGTAATAGTTTTAGTTAGGTTAGTTTGGTAGTTCACTTTGATTGTAAAGGGGCTATATAAGCCATTGCCTGTGTTGACCTAAGTTTTGATTTTGGAAGAAAGCAAATCACAGGCCCCCTATTTTTAGCCCTCATATTCTCTTCTCTCTCCTCTTTCTCTTGACTTTCTCGGCTGCAGGCCTTTCGGCTGAGGATGACAACTCAGAGGATGTTTGGCTAGAGCATCATATCCTTGAAGAAGAGGGTTGCTAGGCTTAGGAAGTAAGGTTTGCATTTTGTTCCCCTGATTTTCACGCAGCAGGTTTTGTCATTTTGGTTCCCAAATTTGCAACTTTAGGTTTAAAGCTCTTTGATGTACTTTCTTTGGCCAATACTTGCAAGCTTTTAGGGTTCAGTGTATTCTTAGCTTTAGATACACTGATATCCATTAGTTTCTATTTACGAGCCACTGGAGGTACGTTAAGGGGTTATATTTTCATTGTAGATGCATCCTCATTCATTAATACTTGGTAATCTTTTAGGGTTCAGTGGATGCTAATTATTAGATCCACTGAGATTCATTAGTTGCCCTTTACAAATCATTGTAGGATGGGTCAAGGTGATAAATTTTCACTATAGGAACCATAAATGATAAATAAATGCTTTCTATCAAAAGGAAAATTATTAGGGTTTAGTTTTTAAAGCTTAATGAAGATCGGGTTTGGGAATTGACTATAGGTCATCCTCCCTAAATCGAGGAAATGAACCCGAGGACCTCTTTGTAACCCTATCAACCCAACCTAGCAGCCCAACACTTCAAGGATTTCTTTTTACACTTTATTTTATTTTAACTTGTTTTTTTATTTTCAGTTTTCATCTTCAAACCCTCACTGTTTTTACAAAAACCCTAAATCCAAATTGAATTCACCAATTTGCTCCACTTCAGTAGTCATTTGTACAAGAAAACTCATCTACGGGTCGACTGAACCACTATCTTTACTTGATAGCTTTGCTTTCTGACAGGTAAGATTTAGGATATAAATATTGTTGATCCGGAACCCTACTGTGGCACGAATCAATAAGGATGTTCTAATTTCGAAGGAACTAGGCTGAACATGATTCAGTTGACAAGTGACTCAACCTCCTAAATCTTCAATAGCCATTCCCAAGGAGCCTATGTGCATTTGATACATGATCCCTAGCGTACAACTCGGTTCCGATACCCCCAAACTTGAATTCAACCCACCTATTTGGAAGCGTCTAACTACAGAAGGATAAGAACACACCAATTGTATTCACTTAACATACCTACTCTTGAAAGAAAAACTAGTGCCCGTAAGTTTATGTTGAGTGTTCTTATAGTGAGGATTTGTTGGTGGCTCCCCACCAGTTGGTTAAGGGCACCGGGCATTTAGTTCCCCTCTAACTCACCCCGAACACTCAACTAAACCTAAGGTCCCTAAGCTATGGGAAACTTCCATTCTTTGTCCATGTAGCAGGCGGTAAAGTGACTCTAGGCCAGTTGGCTCGAGCATTAGCTTTGAAAGGCCCCTTGGTGTGCCGGGATTCGATTAGAAGATCCCTTGTCTGTTCATATATATATATATATATATATTTTAAAGTTTTTTTAGTATATTTGGGGCTCGAAGGCAATCCATTTTTTCTATGGTGTCTCATCACTTTAGTGTTTAGAAGCCCCCACGGTTTGTTGGACCTTAGTAAGTCGGGTTCGGAGCCTAGGTATACCCTAGGTATCATCTGTGTGTGGGTGCGATAGGCTAGTTGAGAATTGGTTTCTTGAATAGCATCACGCGCATAACTACCAAAACAATCCTACAACCTAAACAAACCAGCTAGGAACTTGATGAGCAAATAAATGTCCTACAAATAGACGGATAACGAGATGACACTACGATAATCATCACCTGAGCCCTAAACAAGACACATGTGTAACTAAGCACACGACTCAACATACTAAAGTACCAACACAAAACAAAACACAAATATAACACAAAAGCGAACCAAACCAACTTTCAAAACAACCCCGACATCACTAAGCTTCTGATCACACTTTTTAAACAAGTGTGGACATTATCTGATGTCTATGAAAGAGCGAGAGAGGGTGTAGGAAGCTTCCACACAGTGATCGGCCCCGGGATCACTACGGTGGCGGTAGGCGGAGGGTGAGAAAATGCAGGTAGCTGGTCTGTAGGGAATACTGATGGCGGAGGATGATCACCTGGTTGGCTAGGACTGTGCGCATGTTAGCTTGAAGGGCCTCCACATCTTGGCTGATGAGGACTCGGTGCTCCTGAGTCTCATCCCAGTAGGCCTCGAAACGAGCAGTGAGGTCTAGCACCGAGTCCTCGAGAATAGTGGAAGGACTGATTGGATCCTCCTCCTGGGACGGCTGTGGTGGTGGTGGATGGGAGGATGTCTGTGGCGGTGGTGGATGGGAGGATGTTTGTGGCGGTGGTGGATGGGAGGAGGTCTATGGCGGAGGGGGATGGGAGGAGGTCTGTGGTGGAGGGGGATGGGAGGAGGCCTGTCCAACGTCACCCTAGGGGTCGACCGGGAGGCCAAACCAGGCCTGATACTCTTGAAGCTCATCCTCATCCGAGGGTTCATTGCCTGAGTCATACATCGTTTCGGGGCATGGTACACCCGGCTTGTTGCGCTTGACCATAATGGCCTTAATCGGGTGTATCCACGCCTCATTGTCTTCTAAGGGCACCCCGGCGTGCTTGCATAGGCCGTAAATGAGAAAAGGGTGCCCTAGGTTCATCTTCGCATCCCGGTTATGGAGGATGGCATCCTCTATAACCTGCCCTACATTAAAAGGGATGTTATGGAGGATGACATAATTAAGTAGGGCACGTTTGGCCGTCACTTCACACTCATTCGTTGTCGGAATGAGACGCGATATGATGAAGTGATGCTAGACCTTGGGGATGTAGGCCAAATGTTTGGCCTAGAAGTGCACTGCATGCTCTTCAATATTAAGCTTCCATTGACCCTGCCCATTGGTCAATACCTTAATGATTTCAGAGTAATCGAGCTGCGCATGGAGCCTATCAAAGGGCTCAGAGGGAACTGGGTCAAGGTTGTAATATTGGTTAATAGAGTTCGCGCTGAAGTCTACCAACACCTCGCACACCCGAACCTTTTTCAAAACATGGGAGGCAAGATTGGCATAAAATTCTCGTACCACACTCGTTGAAACGGGGTGAGGAGGTTGACATAGTGCCCGCCATTCCTTATCCGCAATTGTTTTGCGAAAGAAGTCCTTGGGGTGGTGAAGCCCCTTTTCCTTATTGAAGGACTGGTTTTTGGAAATGAGGCCGAACTTCTAGGCTGCACTTTCATTGACAAATTTGTCATGGTCATAGGTACGAGCAAGCTCTTCACTAGCCCGCCCTCGCTTGGTGGTCATCTTTTGGCGCTTACTCGACATTGGTGCGTATGGGTGGGCTAAGATGGAGCGAGTTATTTGAACTAGATGTGGTCTTTGGGCCTAACCACTAGGGAGACGATTGGGACCGAGCCGGCTCATGTAGAAGCCCACTCAATCTCAATGAAGGCAATGGATTGAACACCTGGTGCACGAGTAGAGGCGGGGAGGGCTTCATGAGTGCCAGTGATTTGCGCCTTGATGACCACTAAGCATGCCTAAGGGCCTGCTGGCTCCTAGTAACAAGAACCAAAGCCTGGGACAAATCGAGCTCAACGGATGAGGAATTTGAACGTGGACCCGTGAATGACCTGGATTAGGGCACCAAACCAGGTTATTGATTGGGAGACGGAGGCTTTAGAGAAGGGCGCAGGGCCGTGGGAGGGTCCTAGGGCTGGTTGGGACAAATGGAGATGGGTGTGCTGGGAATTGTAGGGGCGAAGGGATGTGGGAGCTCAAACTTAGGTTTTTGCGTGAAGAAGAAGGCTGAAGATTGCTGTGCATAAAACATACACAATGTTGTGATGTTCAGGCTCAACGTCACGACGTTCCAGAGGGTTTATGAGCCAACGTCGGCGTTGGGACAACGTCACGGCGGTTGGGACTAACGTCGTGACGTTTAGAGGTGAGGTACAATGTTTGCAACGTTGGGATCAGCATCGCGGCGATGCCTTAGAGTCTATAAATCCAACGTCGCGATGTTCAAATCCAACGTCACGATGTTCCAGAAGGTTGTCAAAATAAGGATAGCCAACGTCGCGACGTGACAGAGGCTTGATTTTTCTAAATTCGGTCAACGTCATGACGTTGAGACCTAACGTCGCGACATGACAAAGAAGGTCAAATTGAAAAATTTTCAAAAATATACTAAGGCTGAGAAAACCCCCTGAATGATGTTCTGACCCCATCACACTCTTGAAATGGGGTTCTGGAGCTATCTCCCTACTTCCATTGCTCTCTCAAGACCTGACAATTGATCAAAGGCAAACTCCGGATACGAAAGAGATGGATGGCTTAATAACAAAACTAAAGCAAAGTTAGACTACGGAAAGAAAGATTTTTTTAAAAGCATGGTTTGCCTCCTTTCCAAAGCTTTATTTAATGTCGTTAGCTCTACTTCCCTGGATCTCAATGTTCCCGAAGTTACAGGATTTACTTGGGGACTCCTGTGATGTACAGTTAAGCAGGAATGGTTGCTTGTCGCATGGATCGCCCTTGAGTATGGCTTCAACCGTTTGTGTGTTAACTGAATGTTCCTTTCTCAGGGTGCATAATCTCCGCTCCTCTATGTGGAAAGACTTGGGTCACCGTAAATGGTCTCGACCACCGTGACTTTAATTTCCTAGGAAAAAGTTTGAGTCGGGAATTGAATAAGAGGACCCTCTGACCCTCCTTGAACTCTTGTCGCATGATATGTTTGTCATGCCAGGCTTTCGTCTTTTCCTTATATATTTGAGCATTCTCGTACGCTGATTCATTTGATAGGTATGAATTAACAAAATTTATATCCTAAAGCTCTACATAGTAGCAAACTCTTTGAGTATAGTGATCTAGAATTAGAACTCGGGGATCTGAACATTCAAATGACTCACAGTTGATTGAAACTAGTGAATTTCAGTTTGGATTTGGGGTGTTGTTAAAAACAGTGAGAGTTGATTGTTTGCAGGCTGAAAATAAAATAAGTAAAAAATGTAAAATAGAAGGCTCCTTAAAGCGTTGGGTCACTAAGAGTTTAAGTCTAGGGTAAATGAGGATTTCCCGGGTCCATTCCTCACGTTGGGGAGGAGGGTGACCTATAGTCATCTCCCGAACCAGATCTTCATGTAGCTATAAAAAACCTTATTAAATCTCTACGAAAATGGCCTTACGACATTAATGCTCTCAGTCAGTTCAAGCAGGTCTCCTTGACTCATATTACAATGGGTAATAATGGCTAACTAATGAACATCACAAGATATAGTAATAAGCATCAAGTGAGCACTAAAAAGATTACAAGAAGTCTTGACCAATCAACACTTATGAATCGAAGGGATCTAAACCTAGAGTAAAATGAGAACACGGATGACAGTGAGTACCTGTGTGAAAAATGGGGAACTTCTCATTTCTCTAGATCTGTGCTGATGACCCTCTACTTCAGGAAGCGAAGGTTCCTAGTAGCTCATCCCAAAGTTGTCATCCTTGGAGGGTGTTTGGCTAGTGAGAAAGTGGAAAGAAAATGAGAGAAAATGGGAGAGAAGAAGAGAATCCAAAAACAGAGCACCATCTTTTTTTCTATCCCCTGGCCCCCCTTTTGACAGTACATAAAATGGCTATATATAGCCTTACAAAGAAGTGAAAAACCAAAATACCCATGTCAAAAGTGATTACATCAAGGGTAAAATTGGAAAATATACAAAACGGGGTTGTTCTTGAAAATGGGAAAGCGGGGCAACCAGCATAAGTAGAAAAATTCGCGGCTCTTGTAATTTATAATGTGCGAATTTTGCGCATCTGTGAGAATGCCTCAGTCGCCTTGAAATACTCTGCATACCTAACTTCTGCATTGGTTTTCTGCATTTCTATCTTTCCAATTTTGAAGGAGATCAACTCAAATCGTTTATGCATGGATTGACTTGACAAAATTGGTATCAAATGCTTGTTAAAACTACAAAAATAGCCACATAATGCGATCAGTAGTATAATAGGGACCTTAACATGCCAATTGGGTTAATTATAATGATTAGTACACAAAAAGCACTCAAAACCTATAATAAATAGTGTTCAAAATAGCACTTTTTGAGCACCATCCACTTTTTATGACTTCACATTGCTGAATATAGCAATGCAAGAAAAGAAACGAGCAAATAACAAAAAAATATGGTAGTTCCAAAAGGTTGTGAAAATGTAAAGCAACATGACTAGAAATCATCGAAACTTAATGATAACTATCTCGAGAGAATAGGCATGTCTGAGTTGAATATTAAAAGAGTTTCCTTCTCGATACTCAACCAGGGAGCTTCACCAAAATCTACAAGTGTTGTTTGATCAGCTCTTAACAATAAACTGCAAGCGCATTCTCCCCCAACTGACTAACACAACCTAGCCGCTAACCAACCTAAATAGATCAGGACCCACCTCTTATTCCACAATTCTTTTTGTGTTATAGGGTCTGATGCCGAGAGGAATCGGCTTCACAAAGTTCTTGTAGCGAGAGTTCGCGATGACTCCCAGCCGGGTTAAGGTTTGGGCTTTAAAGCCCGCAAGGGATCTTCGACCCTGAGCTCATGAGGTTTCACCCCCCGGGACTCACAGATGATTTCGAGACTCAAGCACCTACAACTTTCTAAACTCCACCCATCCACTAGGGTAGCGAACACTAAGTCGGTGGCTCCCAACCAGTTGGCTTAGGGCACCAGGCTTTAAAGGCTTTCACCATAAACCCCTCGGACTGTGCTCGGGTTTCAAGGCAAAGCTTTGTGATTGTTTTTCTTTTTCTTTTCTTTTTCTTTTCTTTTCTTTTTCATTTGGAAGACACATTAGCCTTCTTTTCAGGGGGTCCTTAACCTATTAAAGCAGTCAACAAAACTAGGATAGGTTTTACAAAGTTAAGGAGGTTCTTGTTTTTTGACCTATCATTGAAACCTATTAGTGCTCATGGTGTGAGGAGGTTAGCTAGAGGTGGAAGAAAGGTCAGAAAACAGCAAAATTCCAACTAATCCAGCTCAAACTCAGACATGGAATCAATCTAACATCAAAATAATTGGACAGTGTTTCAATTTTTCACACGCGGGCTAGGCAAAACACAAAAAAAATGGGTGCAATTTTTTTTAAAATCGAAAAAGTGAGCTGTATAGTATGTATTATATAAAAAAAAATGACTATATTTTAAGCTTTTCAAAAGAAAACTAACAACTTCACAAACAAAACAAACAACTATGTAAGAAACTAAATAGTAAGTCATTAAACTTAACAAAATAGACTTGCTCAAAAACATAAAACAACACTTCATTCCTTAACTCTCCCCCCCAACCGAATTCAACATTGTCCTCAATGTGATTATGGGATGGAAATTTAGGGAGGGAAGTGATGCCCCATGATGAAATGTGCTCGTTGTTAGATGGAGACTTAGCAGAATTTCCATCGACACTAAGTACTCCGTTTGGACTTCAAATGAACAAGTTAGGAGAAGAAAAGAGAGGAAAAAAGTGACCAGTTGGAGCATTTTGAAAATTACACCTTCATCATAATTTCAAAAGTGTTCTTTCTGGATATATTTGGATTCTACACTCTCTAAGGTTTCCAACGATACCAAAATTACCCAGCTGAGTTCGGATAGAGAAAGTTATAGGCGAAACAAAATGGGGAGTTTTGTAGTTTAGTGGGATAATTTCCCTGGGTTCGTACCCTCTGCGAAAATTTGTGAATTTACCAAAGTTCGACTTTTAAACTTGCTGAAAAACCAAAAGTATGAGAATGTGCAATTGAAAATGAAAAATTACACAGAAGAAAACAAAATCTAAAATTAAGAAAATTATGTAAAACTAGAATTAAACTTAAAGTAAAGCAAATAAAAACTCTAACAAAAATTGGTGGCTTCTAATTCTTTGTAGAAACCACTCCTCGGAGTAACCCTTCAGGTTCATGGAGGTCAAGGAGGAAGAGTCCCTCCATGTATCTTGCCATGATTGAGTTTTGCCCTTTGTTTAAGCACTCTACCTTCCCGGGTGGTGCTAGGGAATCGGTGGTCTTTAGGTGGCGGTGCGGTTAATTCTTCATTAAGCTGCTTATGCAAGTCTTCATCAATTCTTGCTCCTACTCCTCTGCTGATTTGTGCTTGCTGCCTAGGTGGAAGATATTAAGCTCCAAAGTCATATTGCCAAAGGTACGCTACATGACTCCATTCCGGCAATTGATTATGGCATTAGATGTGGTAAAAAATGGCCTCCTAAGTATGATGGGCTTGGTTGGTGCTTGCCACCACCAGCTCGTATCGAAAACTCTGAGTCCATGGGATAATAAAATTTGTCCACCTTCACCAAACATCATACTTCTTCCCCCTTAGGAATTTTTGCAGTCGATCATTGGATGAAGTGATGTTGGTGAGCAAGCTCCCCGAACCCTAGCGCTTGTATACGAGTAAGACGACCGAGGTCAACCAGCTCGCCAATGATTACTTTATATACATGTTCCCAAATGTCGCGAAATGGTGGGGATCACGGATCCTTATGTTTGACCGGGAGTCTTACTTTAGACGAAGTAGCCTTGACTTTTCTATTGAGGCTTTCTTGTCGATATTGACCCTCTCTGCTTGTAAGGTCCTTTAAAAATTTGGCATACGTTGGAACCTATTTAATCATGTCTAGTAGTGGGATATTGACCTTTACTTGCCTTAGCACCTCTAAGATTTCAGTCTGATTGGAGGCCTTTTTCTTACCTTTTAATGCTTGAGGAAATGGAGGAGGCATGCTCTTCTTCATTGAATCTTCTTTTATAACTATATGTTCGCTCCCTTCCTTTTCTTCCTTGGTCTCCTCGGGTTTAGATGCTTGGTGTCTGACTGCCTTCCACTTCTCAAAGTGGTAGTAGCCTTTACTTGTCATTCTTGGGGCGGGGTTCTTGGCGGAACCTATCTCATGAACTCCCCCTCGGTTGGGTTGAGTTTGGGCGGGAGTACTCTGTTTCTCTTGGCACCTCAATGATTGGTAATCCCCAGTGATGGAATGCGTAGATATCTATTTTTATTAAGATCACTTTGGAGCCCATCTATTCTTTTGTTCAGGGTGCTTTCCACAGTATCAATTCTCTGAGCCAATTGTACATTGATTCCCTTTTGCTCTTCCACAAAATCACCTACCACCTTGCTCAAATTTAAAATAGCTTGTTCAACAGGGGATGAGGATGGTAGTTGATTAGTGCCCAAAAAGTGCTATTTTGAGCCCTATTCAAGATAGGTTTTGAGTGCTTTTTGCGCACTAATCATATCAATTAAGCCAATTGATGTGTGCAGGTCCACTTAGTTTCGCTAATTCCATTTAGAGTTTGTTTTTGGGCATTCACGGGTTTTTTGCGTGCCTCGTGAATTAGTTCAAGTTTGATGTCAGATATTTGTAGAATGCGAGGATTCACGGTGTTTTCCAACCATCAAAGATGAAGAAATGAAGTGGATGTGAAGAAAGAGGTTACGGGAGGATGCGAGTAGCAAAGCGGCGAGCGAAATTTTTCGCGAAGCATGGCGAGTCACCTTTGCACGTTTCTGCATCCTCTGCTGACTCTTCTTCACATCCACTGCATTCTTGCATCTTGATGATTGCTTCTTGTGGTCCGGCATTCGGCAAGCCCAGGCATCAAGCAGCTAATTGGGCGAGCAAGCTATAGAAATACAAAACAAACTCAAAATGGGAGTAGCGAAAACTAAGTGGACACACACATCAACAACACAGTGATATGATTGAATGCGCAAAAAGCCTCAGCTATCTTGAATATGGCTGAAATGCAGCACAGGCATATCACCTGACCGACACGTTGCTAGTCCCTTACTTGATACTAAAAATAATAATGTGATGCATCTTTTGTGCTTTTACAAAAGTGTATGTGGTTCAAAAAGCGTAATATGCGAGTAAGCTTACCTTTATAAATAATTTACACCACAATATGGCTTAGGTCATGAAAACAAAAACCATATAAGAACAAGTTTTAGGACAACATCGGTCCCAAAGGAAGTCAGCACAATTTCAGCAAAATCTAATTGTTTCTAAGGTAGCAGTTTGAGCCAATAAAATGCAAAGCTATTCTACTAACCACAGCTCACGCCATGGCCTTAAGCTGTTGACCAACCTAAATACAGGGCTAACTACGCTCTTATTTCTTCCTTGATTGCTATGTAAAGGTTGTGCTAAAAACTCGATTTCACAGTCAGTGTAGGGTCCGCAGATGACTCCCAACCAATTAAGGTTTAGGGCATCAAGCCAAAGGATCACTTGACCCTGAGCTGAGGCTTCACCCCGGACTTGAATGACTTCGAGAATTAAGCACACAAAGTGTACGCTAAGCTTCACCGTCCCAGGTGTAGCGAACCTGGTCGATGACTCCTGACAATTAAGGTTTAGGGCGCCAGGGCTTAAAGGCTTCGCCATATACCCCTCGGACCGTGTTCGGGTTTCAAGGCAAAGCGTCACGTCTTTTATTTTTCTTTTTCTTTTTGCTTTTTCTTTTCCTTTTTGGAAGACTTCATTGGTCTTCAAACATGGGTAACACAAACCTATTATGGGTCGTCAACAAATTTAAGGTCGGCTTTGCAAAGTGGAAAGAGGTATAAAGTTTCGCAACCTATTGGTACAACTGGTGTCGGTGGTCTTCAAAGGGAATGTTCAAGGTTGACTATGCAGAAATTTCAATTGACGAAACTAAAATGTATAAAATGTTCTAACATTAAGGTAACATTCAGGCTTCAATTTTCCAACTAAAAGCGAAGTAGAAACACAAATGCGATTTAAAAATTAAGAAAACAATTTGGCATCTGTGGACATGAAGAACTTGATAAAGCGGAATTCAAAAATATGAAAATTACCTCGAAGTGGCTTGGCATGGGAATGCAAAACAAAAGATGAGCCCATGCCTCCTCAAATGTGAGTGGTTGGAAGTCTAATTTCCATTTGTTAGTGTTACTGCAGGTATCAACAAAAAGTGAAATCAAGCAAAAATTTTAAGCAAAAAGAAATTTAATCAAAATTAAACAATAAGATTAGTGGCTTTTGGGACTGTGAGGAGCCACCCTTTGCTTGTCATGGTATTGGGACTCGAGGAGGGTCAGGGAGGAGAATTTCCTCCACGATGTGAGTCTGTGCCTTTGCTTATAGGGGCTTCACCCTCTTGTCCATTGACTTTGTCTTGTCATCATTTGAATTACGTAGGTCCACTTGAACCATTGGGGTATACTGTGAGACAATGAATGGACGATCCATCGTGACTTGAGCCAGGAAATAGATGGAATTTGGAGTCATCTGAGAGGACTTGGTCCCCCTCGTTGGTGCTTCCAGTTATCCGTTTGATCATACCATTTTTTATCTTTCCTTTGCAATCTTGATTCAATTAGGCATCATTTTCATATTTCTTCCAACTCATTTGAGGATCAAGGAATCTCTTGACTCGGCTCTACTCCGGATCCATGTTCAGCTTTTGATTGCCCACCATGCCTTGTGATCACTGAGGTGGTATGCCTTACCATAGACCAGCAGATAAAGGGGACATTCAAGGATTGTCTTGAAAGCGGGTCTGTAGGCCCTGGTAGATAAGCGATTTGATGGACCAGTCTCCTGTTCTTTGTTTACCCATGCCATTAAAATGGTCTTGATCTCTCTGTTGGCAAGTTCTGTGACACATAATTTGAGGTGGTAAGGGTGGCCCTCTATGTTTCTATAGTATTTAGCCATGAGATTTTCAAAAGGTTTGTTACAGAAATGTGACCCTCCATCACTAATAATAGCTTTTGGGACCCCGAACCTAGAAAAGATGTTTGCTTTCAAGAATTTAAGCACCACCCTGTGGTCATTGGTTTTGCAGGGGATTGCTTCAACCCATTTGGACACATAGTCCACTCAACAATATGTATGTGTGACCATGGGATGTGGGAAAGGTCCATGAAATCGATGCCCCAGGCATCGAATAGCTCGACCCTTTAAAATTGGGTTTAGAGGCGTGCTGTATAAACGAAGACAATTTCAAGTCTTTATCTATCACATACAACGCCCGTTGTGCTTCTTTAAACAAGGAAGACATTAAAAACCAGGAGGCTGCAGCCTTTTCATTCTTTGTCTTCTTAGGCCTTAGTGACCACCATGACACTCTCATGGGCGTGACTTCGGGAGCCTAATGGTGCCCATCGGGCACACTTCTGATTATCGTCACGCACAATATTTAAGCAGAGACTCTTCCCAATAATATGAATGGATCTTCGCAAAGAAATACTTCCTATCTGTTCTTTCCAATCAGATGGGATTTCTCCACATTGCAAGAAATTGGCAATGTGAGCATACCGGGAGGCTGTTTCAGTACATTAGAGACTCTTAAGGAAATTCATGTTGATGGGTGGACTATGGTGTCATGGGCTATCGTTAACTAGAGAGATGATCACCACACAATTCTCTTTGCCCTTGTCTTTGATTTGCGGAGTTAGTCCCAGGCGAGAAGAACCCATCGGGGATAGCCTTGCTTTGGCATTTTGCTTGGTCGGAGATATTTCAAGGCGGAATAGTGCAGCCAAAATAACTATGTGGATTTAGACCAAGTATCTCAGAAACTTGTCTAAGGCGTAGACTACATTGACAATTCCTTCTGTACATGTATTTTAATTTCGCTATTCATTCGAGTTTTGCTTGCATGGCGTGAGTGCATGAGGTTTCAGTCTCCTCTTTGGCGACCTTCAATGTGGTCCACTTGCATCATCACTTCAAGGTAGCGCCGGTTAGGTGCTCGTACTATTAGGCGATAGTCAAATAGGACTTGAGTTCTTCAAAGCTCTCGACATTCTCTCTAAGCAATTTGGAATCTTTCTCTAGGAGCTTATGCAGGGTTTAGCAATCTTCGAAGTCTTTAATGAATCTTCTATGAAGCACATGATCAAAGAGTACTATTTGTTTTTACATATGTTGGGGATGGCGGTTTGAGAGATAAGTTCTTTGCTTTTTATCCTTCTATTCCCCCTGTGGAAATAATGTGCCCAGTACAATTCCTTGGTTAACAATAAGAGGCGTGGCAATTCTCGATTGAGCTTCAGGTTTCTTCTCCATGTACACCTGCGCGAGGATGGCCTCAGTTAGACGGACATTCTTTAAATTGCCTCCATATACAGTGATATCAGCCATACCTACTGCTTCCATTATGCGCTCTACCATATCGCTGGCTCATACTATTACATCACGAAAAATTAGGTGGGTGTTGCAAAGACCGAAAGGCATTCTCCTATAAGCATATCGTCTAGTTGACGCAAAGGTAGTCTTTCCCATCCTCCGTGCACCCTATCTCAAAGTACCCCGAATAACCATCCAAAAGCAATGAATGGGTGCCCGTAGAACTCTCTCAAGGAGCTGATCGATGAATGGCAACGGAAGTGATCTTTCGCTACCTCATCGGTTCCTATAATCTATGCACACTCCACCCGCAGAGTAAGTCGGGTAGACAATTTCTTCACCCTTTCATTTTACGCTTGTCACTCTCGATTGGCACCACTCGGTTACTTACCCAAGTAAGCATCGTAAATGGGGTAAATGATACCGGCTTCGAGCAATTTTAGGATCGCGAACTACTTCCGCAAGGGGGTTCAACTCCGCCGTGGCTGCCTAACACTTTAGATTCCTTCTAGGTAAATGTGATGGGCGATTGATGGGTTTATGTTTTCAAATCAGAAATTTTCCACCCCAATGCTCGCTTGTCTTTGAGAAGGCGTATAAGAGTTATGCCTGTGAAGGGTCAACAGTGATGAAATCAACATCGACATCGCCCATCTCTCTTCCAGAATGCATACTTTAACCAATCGAGAGGTTTGAGCTCTAACTGTTGAGGTTCCTTTGGTTCATCACCAGTCAATAGAGGTAGAACTTCTATTTTTTCCTCCAGTACCCCTGCCCTAAGCTCATGCATTGAGGTTCTTCTTGCTCTCCGAGGCATTCACATAACTCGGGGGTTAATACATCTTGCACCCGTCACTCATTGGGTCCTGCTTTTCAGGATTGCATCTTATTATACAGACTTTCTGCCGCCATCTTCCTCTCTCAATGCAGATATGCCTTTACTCAAATGAAAGATATTGTTTCTAAGGTCATATTTCCAAAATGAGCTGTGCTGAACCCCATTCCAGCAGTTTATTATGGCATTCGAAGTGGCGAAGAATGGCCTCCCCAATATGATGGGCATATGATTGGCTCCTACTGCAACTGGCTCTGTGTCAATTACGATAAAATCTACCGGATAGTAAAATTTGTCCACTTGTATTAAAACATCCTCAATGGTCCCCTTCGGTATTTTAATAGACCTACCTGGCTAGTGACAAAGGTGATGGACTGGCTTCAAGCTTCACCCAAACCAAGTTGCTTACATGGAGTATGACAAAAGGTTCACACTAGCTCCCAAGTCTAATAAGGCTTTCTCCATACTAATGCTCCAATGTTAACCGAGATTGTATGACATCTGGGTCTATATTTCACCGAGTCTCAGACTCAACGATAGCACTCACTACTACCAAAAGGCCTGACATTGAGACCTCTTTTACTCTGCAAAAGTCCCTTCAAAAAATTTTGCATAGGTGGGGACTTGTTTGATCATGTCAAGGGAGAACGTTAACTTTCACTTGCCGTAATAATTTTTAGCATTTTTGTTCGTTAACGGAATTTTTCTTTTTCTGAGCCCGTGGAATGGAGGGCACACCGGTCTTCACCTCTCTTCCCCTATTTGTTGATCTCTTCTTGTGGCGGGCCGCCTACTCAGGGGGCTGACTTGTCTAGAGCCGGACCCGCCGGGTCTCGCCACCACTTCTTAATGTCACCACGCCTTGACTTCATCAATTTACATTTTGGATCATTGGTCGAGCCTATTTCATGCATTCCCTCTCATGTTGCCGTGACTGAAGGAAAATTTCTTTCTAACCTTGCCAGCCGGGTTAAAATAACCTTGAAATCTCAGAGTACACTCAGCCCAATTTCCTCGCTGAGTGAGCTGAACGCTTCAATTTTCCGATTAGTCCGTACATTCAACACCTTCTGCTCTTCTACAAAAAAGTGCCTACCACTTTACTTGTACCCAGGATTGCTTGCTCAACAGAGGAAGAAGGTGGAGGTGGTCATTGCTAGGTTGAAGTGGAGCCAAACCGTCGCCGTGTTCTAGAAAATATATGCAGGGGGCTTTGGCTTCCATGACAGGTTCAGATGATTTCTCCAATTGGTGGTTATGTGTTGCCATACCTGAGCGCTTGTGGGTGGTTTATTTTGATCCGTATACGGGCATGTTTCACAAGGTTCCCAAAGATGACTATTTGTCCGATACTAAAACAAAATGGATGAGGATGCAACTCGGTTATCGCTTGCATTTCTGCGGTCGCTTCTCATTTCCAAATTCTCCAACCTTCGAGTCAAAGTGGTCAGTTTTGCTTTCATCTCGTGTCTTCGCAAGTGCATAAATGCTCTCCGGGTGGTTCAAGGCCTCGATCTTTCACTTCCTCGATTTGTCTATCCCATGCTTTTGAGGTTTCCTACTTACATACCAAAAAAGTCCATGGCCTCATCCGGTTTTTGCTCAAAGTTACCTCCACACATGGTTTCCAATAGTTGCTTCATAGACAGAGACATACCATCATAAAAATGATTCACCAAGATCCATGCATCAAAACCACGCGCTGGCATGCATTGATGGTTTCACGGAATCTTTCCCAACACTGATAAACTTCTTACCGGTCGTAGGGCCGAGTAAGTGTAGATCCGTTTTTCAAGTCGCTGGTCTCATAATCGAAAAATTTCTTCAAAATTCACCAAGATCTACCAATTTCTAATCGTTTCTACCGTTGAATTTGAGCCATATTTGGCTTTGTCCTTTGAGGGTCAAAGGGAATGCCTTCAACTTCACCGCTCCATATCTAAGATACCCTCCTTAAAAGTTATGCATACTTCCTCAAAACTCGTATGTGTGAATATGGATTTTCATTCTCCATACCATGAAACGCGGGAAGTAGGGGCACCAGTGTGGTCCTCACCGCTACATCCTCAGCAAAGGAGGTAAGGATACGCGGTGAAGGAGCACTCACTCTAGAGGGTGTATGTGTTCCCCTCATCGAATTTATGTCAGGCTTGATTCATGTGGGGTGCTTTGTTGACTTTGTCGTTCCTCGTGTAGATCCATTCGGGTCACCCGCGGCACACCGATTTCACAAATTTTGTTCAATCGGTGCACCTACTCTGCAATCTACTCCGATATCCCTCCGTCCCAAGAGCCGCATAAACAATTCCGTTACACAAAATGAGACACAACAAAGAACACAAACAAAGCTGGCTAAAGAAGTCACAGCATAAAACAAAACTCCACCGCAAGAAAACAAAAACAAGGCAGAATCGCTGCTTTAGTAAACTCAAGTAGCCTCGATACTAAATTCAAAAAGGACCGAAGTATCACCAACACTTTTGTAATGGATTAAGTACACATCAACTCATCATATCGTAGTTAGGCACTATCTCCCCAAGAACGACGCCATTTGATCTCTGCAGGCTTACCTGGCAGGTGATGCGAATCAACAAAATTTATATTCCTAAGTTCCTCCTATTACCGTAAATGCTTACCGCAGATACGGTTTGTGGTCGAACACTCGGGATGGGCTTTCATCCCACGAATGATTTGGTATTAGTGTTTCGAGAACTGCGGAGGCGTTAGTTTGGATTTTCGGATTTCGTTAAAAAACAGGAGGTCAAGGTTCACTGCTAATTGTACTGCCAATGAAATGTGAAATGGTAAACTCAAGGTCATCACTGGGCTTAATAACATGGGGTATTGGCGTTGTCCCCAGTTATTTCTCGCATTGGGCAATTGACATATAGTCAAAGTCAAAACGATCTTGTTTAATATAAACTTAACCCTAAAAACCACTCCTATTTGAGTCAACCTGTACTACATTCAAAGTCCCATTCGCTTGAAAACCCTAGTATTTAACCTCATTCCCATGGCTCAGAATGACATTTAAAGAATGTCGTGCATCTACCATTAAGAATGCATCAACCCTAAAGCATGGCAAGTATCAATTAAAGGAAAGACATTAAATGGCATTAAACCCTAGTTTGGAAAGCTGGAACCATAAATGCAAAGACCAGAATATCCAAAGCATGAGGACAACCTCGCAGCCAGCCTAAAAACCAAGCTAGCAACCCTCCTCTTCAAGGCTATGAGGTTTAGCCAAGCATCCCTTGAGTTGTCATCCTCAAGGGGTGCTTAAGTACCAGAAAAATGAGAGAAAGAGGAGAGAGAAGAGAGCACAATAAACCCTAAAATAAAAAGCTGCGGGAGACTGTATTAAATGAAAAAGTTGCTTAGGGTTACAAAGTTGTGGGAGCTTATATAGTCAACCCCAAAGTGTGAAAATACAAAAATGCCTAAAATATGAAATTACATAAGGGACAAAATGGTAATATATCAAAACGGGTCGTTGGCATCAAGAATTCAAAACACAAAATGAGGATTTTGCTATGTGAAATTTCATGAAGATAGGCTTAAAATTTCACTATGCTAAGGAATTTCATAGCCTAGCGAATTCCCTGCTAGCCTAGCCAAATTATTAGAGAGATACGAAATCTGAGAAATTTCATGAATAGTGAATTTCACACGCAAATGTAAATTCCCGTCTAGCCCAGCCGAAATTTTCAAGTGAGATAGCTTAAATCATATTTCGTTAGGAACGTTGAATTTCATTTAGCCTAGCGAATTCTCACATAGGCTTAAATTTCATTAGATTTGCGAATTTTAGCTATGATTGCAATTTTCGCATCCCAATAACTATGAAGATAGCTTAAAATCCCTACTTTGCCTGCTTTAAGTCAGATCCCTCCTACAACCTTCTTTCTTCACATCCACTTCACATTTCTTCTCATCTGATGGTTGAACACCGAATCCTCTCAAAGATTCTAAGAAATATCTCGACATCAAACTTGAACTAATTGGCTGAGGCACGTAAAAACCTGCGAAATTACCAAAAACAAACTCGAAATGGAATTAGTTAAAACTATGGACCCGCACACATCAATCGTTTAATCGATATGATTAGCGTGGGCAAAAAGTAATCTCAAAACCTATCTTTGAATAGCTCAAAATAGCACTTTGGGCACCAATCGCAGTGGTCGTGGGTTGAGATGAGAACCAAACCGTTGTTTGGCACCGTAGGGCATATAAAGGTGGGATTTGGCTTCCAAGAGATTAGGGTGGTTCCCTCCAATTGGGATTATATGTATTTCTATATAAGTATCGGTGGAGGCTTGTTTGACCAACAAAATTGGCCTGATCAGGGAACATCTCTCTTACAGTTGGAATGGTAGGACACTGCTCTCCCACATGCTCAGTTGACTAACAAATGAAGAATAGTTTGCCGTAGGGACTTCGGGGCCACCGTCCCTGGCCTCATGTAGTCTTTTTCCTTCCAGTTCTTCCACCCTCCTAGGCAAGGTGGATAGGTTTGCCTTTATCTCCATATCCTCTGGGAGTGAGTACATGCCTCCCCTCTGATTTGATGAAGGCCTCATCCTGTCTATCTCCCTGGGGTTAGGCTTGATGGAAATAAAATCAAAACGCAGCGGAATTAGGTTTTAAATTTTTTTTAGAAAATCTTATTTTCACAGGAACCCATGCAAACACATATTAATATCAAAAGGTGAAGATTAGATCTATACCATATTGTTATGAGATTTGTTGGCTAGTACTGCTGGAAACAACTCCCCGCACCAAGGTCTCTACCCCGCCTCCTTCCTTAAGGTGTGTGGGCACCAACGATTCAGATCTGGAACAATACACTCTAGCTTTTCTCGCCTGTATCTACTCGCTGCATTTTCAACACATGAGACAAGGGACTTAAGGAAGAGACTCCTCTAGGAGACTAGTGGCATGGAAACCCCTTTTCTCTTATCTCCTTTCACACAAAGGGCGTGGTTTCCTATTTATAATCAACCCTAAATGCATAAATATCCAACCAATTTTGATATTTTCAAATTCATTCCATACGACTGACATTATGAAACAAATAAGATCGATTGCTACTCATAATCAGAGTCGTCAAAGATAATTTGTAATGGGCCCCTACTTGTTACTTTTAATCTATAACTGTCCAATATTAATTTGTAAATAGTCCTAATTAATACTCTTAATTATAACTCGTCCAATATTAATTTGTAACAAATTCCAATTAATATTGTACAAGCCTTGGAACATGTAGTGTAATTTATTCTAAATCATGAATCGCTCATTGTAGTAAAATAAAGTGTGGAATTGGGGACCCATGGACCAGACTTCAAGCTCCAATAAATTCAATAATTAATTAAACTCTTTAATCAATCATTTTAATTTATTAATTTCAGAGTTATTCCACTAAAAACTAAATTCGAACTCATTCCACAAGACGATTTTACTCTGGAATTAAAGTGTCCATTGATTTAATCATTGGCATGCGCCTTTCTATCCTCCAAGAAGTGTTCATAACTAGAGTTCCGTGAAATTACCGTTTGCCCTTAATTATATCTTGATCCTTAAGTTCATTAATCCATTAGGCAATGCTAATTTATAAAGTCAGTTATAAATTAGAGCTCAAACCTGCTCGGCCTCAGAACCAATAATTTCTAAGGGAACCAACCTGGTCTAGCTTCCATGTGGAAGGGCTGGATTCCATGTCCATAGTTCACATTCCCACCGCATACACCAACGGGCCTCCAAGACACAAGTATCGGGCCCATTCCATAACTGCTTTAACCCCATGACTCCAAAAGGCCCAATGACATAAACAGGAGTCTATGATCATCGATTGAGGACTGACTTATATGATCATTCACGCTATTTGAATTCCTGAGACAAACTCAGATTAAAGAATTCAAACTCGGCATTGTCCCGTCCTATATAATCTTATTATATATGGAGTCCCACTTTAATGTCACCACATTAGTGACCCTGATTAAGGTCACTTCATTCTCAATGATAATGGATCGCCTGCACATTTAATTCAAGATCCCTAAACTTCAATTAATTTATTACTGACAATTTGATTTATAATCCATAACTCGATCCTCTGTATAATCAAGAGTACACGAGGTTAAGGTTACATTAATAAATCGGGATTTTCTCGACGTTTCTCATTCATATACATTATGCAATAAAAATAAATTTAAATGTAATAAATACGACATCTTTATTAATTTCTATAAAACATAAATACAAATTCATGCTTTATTGTGGCACTATCCCTAACAATCTCCCACTTCGCTTCAAAGTAATGTGCGAGACATGTCTTTAAACCCATCCCGCATAAGTGACCCTTAAAATCCATTTTGCGGTGTAACGTCTGTGAACGAACCAAGGCTGTTCCTATGGCTGCCATCTTCAATGTGCCCATCGCCACCCCCACGATCTCTAATCGATGATACCCTCTATATGTTTCCTCATGGACTCCTTGGTTCTTCGAGTTCGCACATCCCCACTGGCCACAAGAAGTACTACGGGTTTATCCATATTGGAATAACTTCCAGATCAGAAGAACTTCTCGAGCGCATCGCTTTACCTTCAACAAGCCGCTTATATATATTCAAATTATGAATCTACGATGTCGATTGTTTGACACTCTCCATACCACAGCCCACCACCAAGAGTGAATATCGACCCGCACGCGACTTCGATCATCCTGGTCGACATGAAGTCGAATCGCGATATCCTATGGGATTCAGCTCAAGACCGAGTAAATCAACATATAGTTTCTCGCTCTCCTAAGGTACTTGAGAACGGTTTTTACCAAGAATCCGCGCCAACCCGTGGTCGGATTGGTAACTAAATGACAATTCCCATCGTGATACAGATGTCCTGGTCTTCAGACACAAAGACGCATACATGAGGTCGCCCACCATCGAGGCGCAGGAACCCGTCTCATGTCCTCTTCTTCCGAGGTGTCGAGGACACCGGCCTCTAGAGAGGACACCTGCCCGCCGTAGTCGAATCCTCTCGGAATTCCCCGCATCGGGGAAACCGAGCCGCACCTTATCAATATAAGATGCTCGAGACAAGGCGAGTCCTGCTTCGATCCCTTATGATTTGATCCTAAGTACATAACTCGCTTGTCCCAAATCTTCATTTGAAACTTTTCGATTAGCTACTTTCTTTACGTCGCACAATAACTTATATCATTCCCAATGAGTAGGATATCATCTACGCACAAAGACCAAAAGCACTACTTTGCTCTCGATGTACTCAGACACAAGGTTCATCAACATTTTGCTCGAAACCAAAGGTTTTGATCGTCTCATCAAACCTTAGGTTCCAAGACCTTAAAGCTCGCTTAAGCCCATAAATGGACCTAAGCAGCCTTCTGCGCACTTTCTCGCTCTGCCTTCAACCATGAAACCCTCTGCTGCATCATATAAATGCTTTTAACAAGATAACCATTCAAAAGTCGTTTGACGGCCCATTTGCCATATCTCACAATCGAGAGCAAATGCAGAATGGAAAGAAGGATGCGAATGGACTTAAGCATAGCTAACAAAGAAAAGCCCTTCATAATCGACTCTCCTTTTGTATAGCCTGATACTAGCCGTGCTTTGAAAGCTCCACTTTCCCATCCACACTCTCTTTTTCTTATAGATCCATTTTGCACCTAATGTGCCTAACTCACTCAGAAGATCTATTAAGTTCCTGCATGTAATTGAACACATAGATTCCATTTTCTGCTCCATTGGTCGCTAGCCATTTGTCATTATCGTGGATCATCCATCGCATGTCAGATGACAACGGGATCGCCATCACTAAGATCACTACAACAACATTTCTGCTACTTCACCGCCCCTGCGGTAGCTGTAATTGGTTATTTAGAAACCCTCCCACTATGTCGTAGGTGCAATGACATCCGTATAGGATTTGTAGTCTCTTGTTACGCCTCAAGAACGGTTATCGGCTCGTGGTCCGATATGATCAGATCAGGACCCTCTAAGATAACCCTACTTCGAGGTTTGAAGCTCGCTATGTAAGCCATTTTCAAGAAAGGTAGCATTCGTCGACACAAATACTCTTCTATCTTGAGGATCAGAGAACAAACCTCCCTCGAACCTCCCTCGTGCCTTTGGGTAACCAACAAACTGTAGACATACTGCTCATGGCTCTAGCTTCCGCCTTTCCTTTCGACATAAAAGCCGTACACCCTATATACTGATATGACGAAATGGTTATTTACATCACCCATAACTCTAAGGGGTGTGTGTTGGATAGATTCTATGGGAACTATATTCCAAATGGATCGCAGCCAGGCCAAGATATCCCTTAATGATAGTGCAATGAGAGTGAGTTTCATCATAGACCCAACCATGTCAAGCATTGTCTCGATTTCTCTTTCTCGCCACGCGTCGCTAGGCGCCCAGCCGTGAGCGGGATACAATGCCATGCTCAATTGGGGGGGTGGATCCTTGAACTCTATACAGAAGGTATTCACCTCCTCGATCCGATCGAAGGCACAATAATGATTTACCTAGCTGTCTTTCAGCTTCCGCTAGGAATTCTTTAAACTTTCCAAAAGTTTCGATTTCTGCATAAGGTAAACATACTGGTATTCCAGAATAGTCGCCAATGAAAGTGACGGCATTCAGAATCGCCTTTATTTGGACATTCAGAGGTCCGCGCACATCCGAATGCATGTAAGTTCAAGTGGTTCTTTGGCCAAAAGCCCTACGAGAAAGACTTCTAGTTTGGTTCCTCCGCATGGTGATCTCTACGCATCGAAGATTGCCAACTTTTAGCTTTTAAAGGACCACTCTTACCAAATCATAATCCCATCTAGGCTTCTTATATGTCCCAACTCAGGTGCCATGTACGTGTCATCATTATCAAGAATCTTTGGGTTTCAGCTAGATGTTCTGTACTCTTAAACAAGCCTGTTAAGGAGGCCATGCTCGCTTGTTTGGCCTTAAATAAAGCCCATTTTCATTATTTGTAAGACAAATGTTTAAACCATTTCTCGAAATAACAATCGATTATTATAAAATGAAATAGTAAATAATTGTTCACAACTTAAAACCGAATCAAATTTCTCCTAATCCGGGATCGCAATAAACATCGTTTCAAAACAAGAAATTTATTCCCTAATTCCTAAACGAACAAATTTCCCATCAGAACTCCGATTAATGCTGGCCCTATTTCCGACTACCATCAGCACTCCCATCGCCAAGCTCCCCAAGAACTAAGCATCTACAAAGAACAAATATGGTTAGGTGGACCCTCGAATCAATTATCCAGGATCGAATTATCAACTTCCACTAAATTACTTCAAACCGCAAGAGAAATCAAATTTACCTTCTCGCTTTCTCCTTCCGCCTTGGAGATACTTGTTACGCTTTTCTTCCAATGCCCATCGACCCAGCGCTGGAAACATTTTCCTTCGCTCTTTTTCAGCTCTTCTTCATTTCGCCATTGTTGTACTCCCGCTTCTTCTTTCGGGTCTTCCTGTAGGCACCCCTTATTGTTCTTCCTCTTCTTCTTATTGTTAGAAGAGGATGAGGCCTTTGGTTTCAGTTAACATTTCCGCTTCACTGAGTCCTTGTCTTCGAGATGGCCTCGGCGTTTGCATTCATTCAAGAATGGGCGCATTCAGTAGTCTGGGCCTTTGTTCATAACATAGTTCGCTGTGAATTGGAAGGAAATCAAGAGCGAGTGAATCCAAAGATATAATTCACTCTTGGGTGCACTCATCTATTATGGCCCCGCCAAATTTCTCATTTCATTTATATAATTAGCCATGTTCAGAATTACGGTCACGCACTCAGGAGTATCTTTACTCATCTTCGCGTTCATGTACTTTCTAGTAGCTTCATGACACGACTGTTCGGATTGTTTCCCGAACATGTTTTGGAGGGAATCCATAATCTCAATGGTAGTTTCCATCCTCTCATGTTTTAGCCTAAGCACGTCTGACATGCCGTTGTATATAAGCCCTAAGCTTTGTTATCGGGCTTGAATCCAACGCTCATATGGTTCTCAGACATAACGAGCAGATTCGCCGCAGTCTCCGCAGACATTCCTCGCCGAGAACAAATCTATTGTTCTCGCACTAGCACGATATTAACATTACTTTTCCACTTTACAAAATTATCGCTCTGCTAAGGGATTCATTCGCTTAGTAAAGCAATTACGGGTTCGATACATTATCAGCCGAAAATTAAATAAAACGTATTTATTACATGCAGCTAAGAAACATCAAATATAGGTTTTGAATAGTAAACGGATGATGAATTTAATAAAATTAAAACACATAAAACAAAAATACTAATCCAAGTAAGTTAACCTACAATTAATATTCCGTCGTAATATACAAATTATAAATTAAATTTGAGACTATGTTCAAATTAATAACGAGACTTTAAAATATCTCATATTTTCCCTCATTTATTAACTACCTGCTCTTCGGTCAAGATACAATTAACCGTTTAATTATCTTCTTGGAGAATGTGACCCATCGTTGAGTTAACAACTTAACCCAAGATTGCCGCCGTAGGGTAGGTCAATCTTGGAATACATCATCCAAACCCTATCGCATAGGAAGTGCAACGATGATATTAGCCCAGGTGGACACCCTCCGTAGGGAGGACGTAATCAAGGCGTCACTAGGCGCCACCTAAAACATATCTCACGGTGTTGGGTATGATGGAGGCAAGTAGGGCGCATTTGTCACGTACCCTTCCTCACGCTTCAATATTTTAAACTTGTGTTTTCTAGTTATAAAACATCATATGTTTTATAATCCTAACAAATTATTATATCTATATAATTATTACAGGTGACAGAATCTAATTCTATTAAAATTAAATAGGCGTATAGAGTTCGATCTAGTGGGCCTAGGTTTATTAGTTAAAACTAATCCAATCTAATTGGGCCTAACCAGTTTAGGTAAACCTAGCTCTATAGTGAAAAGTGCCTAATTAACTAACTTTAAGTCCAAACATATTTGGGCCTATTGTTTATTTACCATCTTTTTAACAAAATCAATCATTTTATTAAAATTGAATAATCTAGGTTAAGCGGACTAACTATTAACATGACCCCAATTAAATTAAATTGGAAATTACCAAGTTTAACCCCTATTAAACTATATCCGTTATTTAATTTATTATTCAGCGGCAAATAAACAAAACATTCCTAGTGAACATGTTTCTAAAGGATGGTATGCATGATCTGATAAGGTGGGCATTCATGACATGTTATATGCATGGGCATGTTATTCGTGCATCTCATACATTTGATAACATAAAGTAAATAAATAAATAAAAGCGGGCCGGGTGTTTTGGGTATTTCTAATAATTACAACCTTTGAAAAATAATGGAAAAAATATTTAAATTACATAATTGGCTTCTTCTTGATTACATAATTTAAGCTGCTCCATCGCTGTGTCGACCCGTTGTGTAATTTCCGGTCCACCAATAATACAAAAAAAAAATTACAAGATCCCTATGCCATTAATAGCACACACAAGATCTAGGGAAAATAAACCTAACTAAAAACACCATATAATTCATGACCCTCATCCATCCATTACGAACCACGAAATAATCACATTAAAATATGCGGAATGCCCGCTCCATGCATGAATCAAGAAAACAATTTTCTTAAACACATTAAAAAAAAATATTAATATGCATTTACATGAACCGCTCTGATACCAAGTGATGGAAATAAAATCAAAACGCAGCGGAATTAGGTTTTAAAATTTTTAGAAAATCTTATTTCCACGGGAACCGTACGAAACACATATTAATATCAAAGGTGAAGAATCGAGATCTATACACAGTATTGCTATAGGAGATTTGTTGGCTAGTAGGGTTGGAAACAACTCCACACCAAGGTCTTAATTTCGCCCTCCTTCAGCAGGGTGTGTGGGCACCAACGGTGATTTGGAGCAAATGCACTCTAGTTTTACTTTAGATCTACCTTGCGTACTCGACACATGAACTGAGGATCTACAAGGGAAGAGACTCTCCTAGGAGACTGAGGTATGGAAAAAAACCTCCTTTTTTTCTTATCTCCTTTTTCATTGGGGCAAGGGGTTTCTTATTTATAATCAACCCTAAATGCATAAATAATAACCCAATTTGGATATTTTCAAATTTAACATGCGTTCTTGATTAATATGAAACGATCATCTTGATTACTCATAATCTATGCTTGTCTAGTATTAATTTATATGATCCTACTTATTACTTTTAATCTATAAGCATCCAATATTAATTTACTTGATCCTAATTAATACTCTTAATCTATAAGCGCTCCAATATTAATTTGTAACAATCCTAATTAACACTCTTAATCTATAAGCTGTCGATATTAATTTGTAACAATCCTAATTAATATACAGTATGATCATAGAGTGAATTTATTCTAAATCATGAATCGTTCATTGTAGTAAAATAGGAGGTGGAATTGGGACCCATGGACATAATTTCAAAGCTTGATAAATTCAATAATTAATTAAACTCTTTAATCAATCATTTTAATTTATTAATTTGAGTTATTCCACTTAAAACTTGAAATTGAACTCTTGTCCCTTACGATTCGATTTTACTCGGAAATTAGTGTCCATGATTTAATCATTACATGCGGTTCTATCCTCGAAGTGGTTCATAACTAGAGTCGGGTTGAAATTACCATTTGCCTCTATTATATCTTGATCATGGTTCCATTAATCCATTAGTGAGCGATTAATTTATAAGCACATTATAAATTAGGCGCTCAATACATTTAGTTCGGAGAACAACACTTAAGGAACCAGCGCTCCGACTTCCATAGGAAGGGTTGGATTCCATGTCCATAGTTCACATTCCCGAGTTGCATACATCCATTTGGGCCTCGAGACACAAGTATTGGGCCCGTTCCATAACAGGCTTTAACCCGCTGACTCAAAGGCCCAGTTGACGCAGCAAGGTGTCTATGACTACTCTGGGGATGGAGCTGATGCATATGATCATCTAGTATTTGTTCCAGATTCTTGAGACAAGCGGTATTTAAAAGAATTGGCTGCGCCTTGGTCCTGTCCTATATAATCTTATTATATATGGAGCCTCCACTTTAATGTCACCACATTAGTACCGGATTAAGGTCACTTCATTCTCAATGATAGCGGACCGCCCCAGTAATATTTAATTTGAAGATCCCCAAACTTCAATTAATTTATTACGGACAATTTGATTTATAATCCATAACCTCGATCCTCGTGTATAGCGCTGCGCGAGGTTATAGTTGATAATAAATCTGGGATTTTACGGCGTTTCATTCCTTACATTATTCACAAAAATAGCTAAATGTAACCAAATACGACACTTTTATTAATTTCATAAAACATAAATACAAATTTCATGCTTTACAGGGGCACTATCACACAACAAGGCTCGTCCCGTACTTTGGAAGTTTATTACATAAGCGGAAAATCCATGGCAAATGCAGTTCTTGCTTAGGAAGTCCTCACACATGGTCTCCAATAATTGCTATAGTGGGGGACATTCCATCATAAAAATGGTTTACCACATCCAAGTATCGAAACCATGGTGAGGACAGCCATTGATGGCCTCGAATGCCTTCAAACTTGGTAAAACTTCTCATTGTCATGAAATTTTACCAGGTATAGATACGCTTTTTCAAGCTGTTGGTCCTATGCATGGAAAAAAATTTCTTAGGATTCAGCACACCTCTGTCAATTTACATCTTGTCCTTGGCCTTAGGGAGTTGAGCCAAATCTTGGCCTTGTCCTTAAGGGTTAAAGGAAAGGCTTTCAACTTCAGCAGCTCCATATCGGTTGCACCCTCCTTGAAAGTTGTGCAAACTTCCTCAAAATCTCTGATGTGTGTGTATGGATTTTCATTTTCCATACCATGGAAGAGGATTGAGATAAGAGGCACCAGATAAGAGCGGCAAATGCATCCTCGGCGGGAGGTACCAATACATGAGGGTGAACTCACCGCTGGTGGGTGTATATGGTCCCTCGCTGGCTGTAGGCCTTAGGATTTCTTTGGACCTGTTGGCTCTGCTATTCTTCAGTGGGGGCTCCATGCGACCTAGTGTTGGAAACACTTCCACAGCCCACCTCCCTATGGGACCTTTGGTTCTCTAATCTGCCTGTGTGTTCCCATCGGATTGCATAAAGTCTATTAAACTTGACACAAAGATACAGTGCAAAGCAAAAACGAGGGCTACACAGAAATGTTGCTTGTTAGATAAAAAAATAAACAAGAATTTGAGTATGGTGAGTATAAAAATTAAATCAACCTAGCGGTGAGCGCTAGGAAATAAAAGTAAAGCAAAAGTGTTTGGGATTCACCAATACTTGTGATGAGGATCCTGAGTTCCTTGATTCATCACTTGGACTAGGCATGTCCGTATGACGGCGCCATTTGATTCGTGCCACAGTAGGTATGCGGAATAAAAAAAAATTATATCCTAAAGCTCCTATCGCCGTAGCAAAGCTACTGCAGTATAGTGGTTTAGGGTCAAACTCATGGATAGGTTTTCTTCGTACAAATGACTCACAGTTGATTGAAACTGGTGAATTTCAGTTTGGATTTGGGGTGTTGTTAAAAACAGTGAGAGTTGATTGTTTACAGGCTGAAAATAAAATAAGTAAAAAATGTCATAAAATAGAAGGCTCCTTAAAGCGTTGGAGTCATTAGGGTTAAGTCTAGGAGTAAATGAGGATTTCGGGGTCCTTTCCCTCCGGCGTTGGGAAGGGTGACTGTAGTCATCTCGAACAGATCTTCATGTAGCTATAAAAACTAACCCTTATTAAATCTCTCTGAAAATGGCATTCACTGGCCATTAATGTTCTCAGTCAGTGCAAACGAGTCTTCTTAACTCACATTACAATGGGTAATAAATGGTAACTAATGAACATCACGAGATCTAGTAATAAGCATCAAGTGAGCACTAAAGTGCCAATCTGCGACCATTCAACATGAATCGAAGGGATCTAAACCTAGGTAAAAGGAGAACACGGATGTGATGAGTACTGCGTGGCAGAACTCCTCATTTTGCTATAGATTTTGTGCTGGATGACCCTCTGCGAGGAAGCGAGAGGTTACAGCCGCTCGTCCTCCCACAGAGTTGTCATCCTCGGAGGGTGTTTGGCTAGTGAGAAAGTGGAAAGAAAATGAGAGAAAATGGCAGAGAAGAAGAGAATCCAAAAATAGAGCACCATCTTTTTGTCTATCCCCTGGCCCCCCTTTTGACAGTACATAAAATGGCTATATATAGCCTTACAAAGAAGTGAAAAACTAAAATACCCATGTCAAAAGTGATTACATCAAGGGTAAAATTGGAAAATATACAAAACGGGGTCGTTCTGGGCCAAAAATGGGAAGCAGGGCAACTTCGCGCAAGTAGAAAAATTCGCGCATGCATGGTGTACCCGATCGTCTTGGTACTGCTTATGTGCAAAATTCGCACAGTGCGTGAAATTGCTCTGCAGCACGGCTTCTGCCTTTGGTTTTACGCGTTTCCTATCTTTCCAATTTGAAGAGATCAACCCGGATCCTTTATGCATGGATTGACTCGACAAAATTGGTATCAAATGTCTATTAAAACTACAAAAATAGCCACAGAATGCGATCAATAGTATAATAGGGACCTTAACATGCCAATTGGGTTAATTAGAATGATTAGTACACAAAAGCACCAAAACCTATAATAAATAGGGTTCAAAATAGCACTTTTTGGGCACCTTCATCATTACCGCCTCGACGAATTCATCCAATTCACTAAGGCTGTGGCATCCGCTTCTCTGGCCACTTCTGTCCATGGTATTGTCAAGGTTGCCCGATGGCTCTGTGCTCAATTCCGCTAGCGGGTGGCATGCTTTCCATAACTATTAAATGGAGACATACCCAATGGTGTTTTAAATGTTGTCTGTATGCCTGAAAGTTAAAATCCTCAATTTTCTTAAATAATCCTTCCTTGGCTGACAGCATTTTCTCTAGAATGGACTTGATCTCTCGATTCGACACCTCTGCTTGCCCCATTTGCTTGTGGATAATTTATCTGGTGATGTGCGATCTTAGCCTCCATACTTTGAAGACCTTGTCCAACCATGTTGTCCTTCAGAAATGCAGTACCTCCATCTATGATCGGTGCTGGAAGTGGAGTCTTAGAGCCGAATTAATAAATATGTGGCTATGAAGGAACTTGGCTACCACACTAGCGTCATTAATGCTTGTCGGTATTGCTTCTACCCATTTAGAGACATAATCTACTGCAAGCAAGATGTACAAGTTACTAAATGAGGGAGGAAATGGGCCTATGAAATCCATCCCCCACAAAACTTCCAGAAGTGTGCTCATGGGTGGTTCATCTTTTCTAGAAATGCTCCCCATTCTTTGGCATTTAATCATGAGTGGATGCAGATTGGTGGCGTCCTTGAATAAGCTAGGCCAGTAGAAACCTGATTGAAGTACCTTTGCTACTATTCTATGGCCTCCGAAATGCCCCCCACATGGTAAAGTGTGGCAGTGGTTCAGAATACTGACCATTTCATCTTTTGGTACACATTGCCTTATCACTTGAGTCGACCAGTGCACCATGAATAGGGTTCCTCCCAGTAGTAGTGTTTCAAATGTGCAAAGAACCTCTTCTTCTGTTGGTAGCTAAACTCTGGAGGGATCACCTTGGCCACTAAATAATTCACATAGTTAAGAGAAAACAAAGCTGGAGCTAGGCTTTTGTCTTGATTGCTAGAACATATCTGGAAAATCATCATTCACATGGACCTCATCTCTTGTCCCTTCTAACCATGACAGATGGTCTACGACTAGGTTCTCTGTTCCCTTCTTGTCTTTAATCTCTAAGTCAAATTCTTGCAACAAGAATTGCCCACCATAGTCTTGGTTTCAAGTCATTTTTAGTCATTAGGTACTTTATGGCTGAGTGGTTAGTGTGCACTATTACCTTATTTCCAATCAAATAGGGCCTAAATTTGTCAAAGGCAAAGACAATGGCCAATAGTTTCTTTTCAGTGGTGGCATAGTTCAATTGGGCATCATTCAAGGTCCGGCTAGCATAGTAGATGAAATATTCTTTTCTTTTACGCACAGCAGCGCTCGTCACGCCAGTCACTTGCGTCACACATTAGCTCGATGGGAGGTCCCGATGCGGTGCTACTACATTAGGGCCGATGCAATTTATCTTTCAAGGTAAATGCTCGCACACTCTTTGCTCATCAAACTCAAATGGTGTCCCTTGGACGTTGAATTAGACAACGACTTTATAATCCGAGAAAAGTCTTTTATGAAACGTTTATAGAACCCTGCGTGGCCCAAAAGCTTTTATGTCTTTTACTGATGAGGGTGGAGGTAGTTCCTCTATTACTTCAATTTTTTCTTTGTCTACCTCTATTCCTCTTACGAGGAAATCCAGAGTTGCCCAGTACTATGCCTTTGCTTGTACCATAAAATGACACTTCTCCCAATTAAGTACAAGATTCGTTTCCTCGCATCTAATCAACACCGATCTCAAGTTTTCTAGGCAATTGTCAAAGGAGTCCCCCAATACAGAAAAATCATCCATGAACACCTCAATTGTCTTTTCAACCATATTTGAGAATATGGCCATCATACAGCGCTGGAATGTGCCTACTGCATTTCACAGGCCGAAGGGCATTCGTCTGAATGCGAATGTACCATAAGGGCATGTGAATGTCGTCTTCTCCTGATCTTCAAGGGCTATAGCAATCTGATTGTAGTCGGAATACCCATCTAAAAAGCAATAGTATTCGTGTCTTGCTAGTCTATCCAACATTTGATCCAGAAACGACAATGGAAAATGGTCTTTTCGAGTAGCTTTATTCAGTTTCCGATAGTCAATACAAATCCTCCAGCCTGTGATTGTTCTATAAGGCAGTAATGTATTATTCTCTATTCTTATCACTATTGTTCCTTCCTTTTTAGGCACAACTTGTACCGGACTTACCCATGCACTGTCAGAAATAGGAGAAATAACCTCGTCTAGCCCTTGTGCACTCCTTGCGAGATTTACCTCTTTAAATGAATTAGATTCGATCTCTACGTACTTCCACGAAGGCTTATAGTATCTAGCAAAATTTGATGCATGCACATAGAAGGGAGAATCCCTTTTAAATCAGCCAGAGACTAGCTAAGTGCATCCTTGTGATCTCTGAGTACCTCGATAAACATCTTCCTCACATCATTTGTCGGGGACGCTGAAATAATCACTGGTAAGGTGGATGCATTCCCGAGATAAACATACCTCAAGCTGGCTAGGTAGTGGCTTTTCTCCATCTTGGGTAGCTGTTCAGCGAGATGGCAGCGTTTAGTATTTTTCGCCTAGAGGTTCATATCTTTCAGCCATTAGGACAAATGAATCCATGTTTACATGTCTCCTCGACCTCTTCTCCCAATTTTTCTGAATCACTCTATACCAGGCTAGCCTCCAAAGGATCAGTGAGACTACTTTGGCTAGACACTATAGCCTCCACGGTCTCTACTATGAAGCACGTATCACTCTCTGCAGGGTGTCTCATAGCTTTGAACACATTAAACTTAACTTCATATTCATGCACTCTCAATTTCAACTCTCCCCTCTATATGTCAATCATTGCCCTTCTAGTTGCGACAAATGGTCTACCCAATATTATGGGTATTTCTTTATCTTCTTCCATATCTAATACAATGAAATCCGCTATGAAGATGAATTTGTCGACCTTTACTAGAATGTCTTCTATCACCCCTCTTGGATGCTTTAAGGACCTATCAGCTAACCGGAGTGTGACTGTGGTTGGGCGAGCTTCACCTAATCTCAGGCGTCTAAATATGGATAAGGGCATGAGATTAATACCAGCTCCCAAGTCACACAAAGCTCTCTCAAAGATGGCTTTCCCGATGGTGCATGGGATAGTGAAACTGCTTGGGTCTTTTAGCTTCTATTGCAGCTTCCTCTAAAGGATGGCACTACATTCTTTAGTGAGATTAACTGTCTCGAAATCCGACAGTCTTATCTTCTTTGACAAGATGTCCTTCATAAATTTGACATAACTAGGCATTTGTTCCAAAGCAAACGGAATGTTGTTGTGCAGTTTCTTGAACACTTCCATAAACTTGGTGAACTGCTTGTCCAGTTTATTCTTCTTTAGGTGTTGGGGGTACGGAATTGGGGCTATGGGTTCAATCGTGACTGGATGATCCTTTGCCTTAGTTTTTTCTTCCCCAAACTTTTTCTCTTGGGCTGCTCCCTTTTGGTCTTATCATTTTGACTGGTCTGGATGACTTCCTCAGTTTCTACCTCCCCTATCACTAAAGGTTACCCCTGTATTGCTAATTTTCTACCACTTCTCAACGTGACTGCTTTTACATGTTCATTCCCTTCTCGTCTCGGGTTCACTTCTGAGTTGCTTGGTAAGGAACTCTGTTGTCTTTGTTAATAGATTGGCCATTTGGCCCGTTGCATATCTAAATTCCTCGGTGTATTTAGCAGTTGTTGATTAGGTGGCGGTGTTGCATATTCGCCTTTGTCTCATTCATAAAGGCGGTATCTGCGAAACATTGTATAAGGGCTTATTCAAGTCCACCTTTTCTTAGGAGATGGTTTGCTCACTTGGGGGTGAGTGGCATGTTGTTACGATTGTTTCCTCATTCTAGCCACTGATTGTTTTGACTCTACTACGTCACCGCCAGCCTTGATTTTGGTTTTACGATAGTTGTTTGCTATATACTAACCTTGCTCTTTGTGGCCGGTCTGATTAAACCGACACATCACTGGGCATGGTCTCTTTGTTTTGTTGTCATTGACATTCTATCTTCTTGTGCTGTCCTCCACATAATTCATGAAATTCCCATGAAATTTGGTCACGAATGGCGTCGCGGTACCTTCTTTGCCCTAGTAAAGGCTGTTTAGTAAGCTACGCGACATGAGTTACCAAATTGTTGAGAACCTCATTATCTGTGCCGCCCATAGCCTTCACTGGTGTAATCTTATCTCTAGGCCACTGATTGGTATTAGTAGCAGAATCCTCCAGGATTTCATATGCTTGGTCGAAGTAGTCTTTCATTGCGCGCACCTCCTGGCGAGGCGCTCGATCCTTTGTTCTAGTCCCATTCCTCGGACCCGATATAAAAGTATGGACTTGCTTCCATGGTCGGCTGTGGTGTGGGCACTTCGCCAACAATTCATGAAATCTATCCCGTACCTCTGCGAGCTCCTACAGTTATTCAAGATGTGTTGATCTCTTGCACCCGGCGAGCAGATTTTCCCAGGCGGGAAGAACTTTGTCAGAAACTTCTGCACTAGGTTGTTCCATGAAGTAATAGAATCCGGTGGCTGACTTGTCAACCAGTGCTTAGCTCTATCACCTAGTGAGAGAGGGAACAATCTCAGTCTGAGTGCCTCTTCAATTACACCATTATACTTGACCGTGTCACATACTTCGATGAAGTTAGTCAAGTGCATATTCAGATTCTCATTTGGCAATCCGTGGAACAGGATGTTCTGAAGCATCTGCAAGGTCACTAAGCAAACTCGAAGTTGTTTTGCGAATAGGTGGTCTTGGTTCTTGATGAACAAGCATGGGTGGTAGGAAAACTCTTAGCAACGTAAGATGGATCGTTGGTTGTATAAGCGGCTGGGCGCTGATTCCTACCATTATTCCCATTGCTTGACCCCACTTGTGGCTCGTTTTGCTACGGCGTGATCTTACTCCATTGTTCTTCATGATTTAACTAGATTTCTATGTTGTGGCCTTCTCTTTGTTCTCTGCGTAAATGGTGTAAGGTTCTTTCCGATAGAGGATCAAACAGATGTAGTTCAACTGACCTGACCGCATACACTCACAGTAACCTTAATCTGCAATCACACACAAAATGCAAAGACCAAATTACAAGCACTTGTATAAGCAAAATAAATAGAAAGGAAAAATTCCAGAGTAATATATAATTGCACTTTTTTCAATATCAACACTAAAACTTACTCCCCGGCAACGACGCTAAAAACTTGATAGGTCGAAAGCGTGATGTGTAAAAACTAGATGTAGCGCCTATGTGCGCAAGTGCACGTGTTGTATCAAGTAATATAGTGTACCTAAGTACGGATATCGATCCACGGGGAGAAGTGTGTCGACTACTGAAATTAGCCTATTAATATTATCTGGACGAAACTCTGAATGGCTATCTAACTATTGTTTGAGATTAAAATGAAAGCTAAGTTAACTTGGGGAATTACTCTTTTGGGGAGACTAGGGATTTGTCTCTCCCTGGAACTTTTGATGGATTATTACCTATAGGAATTACTACTCAGTCTATTAATGACTTCTCGATGACGAGGTGATCGTGCCTACGAGATACCCTCTCTCAAGGTATATTCGCCTATCTCACCAGTAGGGTTGGGTACATCTTTGCCCCGACCTAATACTCCGAAACGCTTAAATGTTCAAACCCTAATCACCACACTCGGAATCAGGATATTTCTATTTACCGATTTAACCGAGGGTTGCTCTATTCAGAATCCCTGGGAGTCTTTATCTCTCGATCTCGAATACCTAGCAGGATCATGCCAATGTTGGCCAGACATTACCATGTATTTAAATCATAGATATAGAGCATATCAATGAAAATCATAAATAAACTGAATAATATATGTTTAAACCTTAATCCATTCAATTGTGACAGGGTTCAACAAAAAACCTAGATAGAAATCTAGAACATGTTGGATCGGAATATACACATCAATCTATAAATCATCAGTAGTTTATCAGAAAAGAAGAAATACAAAAATAATGTCTTTTCCAATGATTCCAGTCACTATTGCTTTGCTTTCCGTGCTCCAGTCCGCACGTTCTTCAATGCCTCGAAATTAGGTTTCCATTGCTTTTTATGATTATGACGCAGAAATCGCGATGACATCGCGACGTTGCAACGTCGCAAAGTTGAGACATCGCGACGTTGAGGCGTCACGACGTTGAGACGTTGCAACATTGAGGCATCGCGATGTTGGGTCACTTGTTGACTTTTCTTTGTTGACCAGGCGTTGCGACGTCACTACATTGGAACGTTGAGACATTGGCACAGCAACGAACGTTGCAATGTTGCTGCCACTTTTTCTCCTGCTTCTTCTTTTCAGCTCCAAATTTCCAAAAACCACCCTCTTCACATGCAATTCACAAAAATTCTAGAAATCAGATCTTGGGCTACAATGCGCTTATATTTAAATGTAAAATCAACTAAAAACATAAGTTAGGTTTTTGTTTTGGCTATAACTTGGCTATAACTCATCCAAATTGAGTGATTAAATTTTTAAGGTAAACTAGACTTCTAGGAGAACAAATCTCCTTGAAATAAGTATATCCAAATTTAGACCACATTAGACTTAGAAATTTGTTTAAGTTAGGCTCACATTTGGTCAGTGCAGTTGGAGTTCGATCCCGGTTTGGTGTTTAAAACTGATTTTAGTATTTAGGCCATAAGTTAAGTTTCACTCATCCAAATTGAGTGATTCAAAATTGTTTGCACAATTATTTAAATGATTTTCAATAAAACTGCATATTGATTTATTTTAACTAATTTGAGAAAATTGATTGTGAAATGATTGCCATGAAAAATTGAATGAGTATTGAAATGTGCTATTTGAGTATAAATGTATATACCCTATTGTAAATTTCTATGATTGATTTTTAATGCCCTTAATAGAATGTTATCCATCATATTCAAGTTAAGGATAGATTGTTATACCAATAAAGGTCAAACTAGCAGTATTGTGAACGAACGTAATGTAGTGTCACTTCGATCCGTAGCCCAATAGGACAGTATCAATAGTGTTCAGAAAATGATTTTTTTTAACCAGTCGGCAGCTCAGCAAGATCGTATTGTGTTATAAAACCTTTTTATACGAGCCTACAAACCAGCAGAACCGTGTCGGTGATTCGTTATCCTACGCACCGAAAACATTGGCTAAATTCGTTTAAGAGACGAAATGATAGATATTTGTGAAAACAGATTTGAGTTTTTGAATGAGTTATTGCCTTATGAAAGTGCATATTTGGAATGATTAATGAATTGTAAATGGATGTATATGAAATGAATATATATACATATTGTATTGCATTGATCATTCAATAAGGTTCAAAAGCATTGCTTTAGAAAAGTCGCATGATTTGCGTTAAAATAAAATGAAGAGAAAACTGTATAGAACCACTAAGCATGAGAATGCTTAGTACGTTGTTTTTATCATCACTTGATGCGTAGCGCTAACAGCTGCGGTTCAGAAAACAGAGGTGTGTTTTTTTTTTTTCTTCTTGTTTATTATAAATTTATTAACTTTAAGCTTGTTCATTCATATAAAGTTAAACATTTAACCTGTATCATATTCTGTAGCAGCGGATTACAAAATATATACAAGCTCCATATATGGAAGTGTTCAACATTTACAATATTTACATTGTTTACAAAATAAACAAAATTACATATACAAAATAGACCAAAAGGTCTTCCAATGGGCACCTAAGTGATGCGTGGCCTTTGGTGCGATAATAGTTGTCTGTCCTCTGGTTCCTCTTTTGTACCTACGAGATGAAAACACACGTCTTGAGCTTTCTGACTTTAGTGGGAATAAATACATATGGACGACCCATAGCATGGATCATCACACTTCATCTACATGCATATACTTATGGAAAATATAACATTTGCATATATTTATCATTTCTCATATCTACTTTTCATAACATGTTTCATTCTTATCATATTTCATATACTTTTCATGTCATCTTTCACTTTAATTCTTGTTCTTGTAACTGTATACTATCATCGCATAGCAGTGCTATGCTTCTCATATCATATCATACGCTTTACATATACTAATCATTTTCTTTTATTTTCATGCGAAGCAGCAGAGTGGATACGAGAAATAGCGCTATGTAGAGAGTCTTGTCGCTATGCAGAGGCAGTGATCTCTACTCTGTATGACCCAAACAGGCCGCTATAATGATCAAGCGAGATCTATGTCATCGTAGCAGAGGCCTCGATATCACGTAAACATTATCTTCGCGGCCCAACTATATCCCTATAGGCATGCCTATCTATCCAACTACCGGTCTTAATAGACGATCATTTTATTATGTTTCCTTAACAATCTTTCATGTATTAGAAAAGATATCTCATATGCAGCAGATACCTATTGATATCATGTATACTTATAAGATATTCATTTTCAAATAATCTCTTATAAACATTTAACTGTATTTTTTCATAAAACACAATTATATATGTATTATCTTTAACTTTCATAACACATGCTATCATAATCATATTACTATGATGCATGATTTAATATAACAACACATTTATATAATCGTTATACAATTTTAATTTCTATAACCAATTCTAGTTGAACAGTTCTAGGCAGCTCCTAAGTTTATTTTCGGACCCTACTTTCTTCATGAAAGTTATTCTCCCCGATGTCTAATTTGTACAGAAATTCGAATCACCTCATTTGAACCAGTATAACTCAAGTTATGATTTAAACAACCGGAATTACTTGATTCATTGGGTATTTTGGTGTGAATTCGGGATAAAATTGTTCCCTTACTTTGACGAATTTTCTAGGTCCAATGGGGTCCAAATTTGGATATACTTATTTCAGGAAGATTTGTTCTCCTAAAAGTCTAGTTTACCTAGAAATTTGAATTACTAAATTTGGATGAGTGAAACTCAACTTATGGCCTAAATATCAAAGCGCTCGAAATCAAAATTGTATGAATTATACAATAGAATTGACCGCAGCTTGAGCTTCACTTTGTGAATTTTAAGGTATCCTGGGGTCCAAATTGGCATACACCTATTTCAGGGAGATTTGTTCCTCTAGAAGTCTAGTTTATCCAGAAATTTGAATCACTCAATTTGGATGAGTGATGGCCATGTTATGGCAAAAAAAAAAAAAAAAACATGGGTTGAAAAAAAACGAATGACATCTCGCCAAAACCCTGACATTTTCTCTATATAAATCTTTCCCTATATTGAGGACCACAACCAAATCAAACAAGGATTCTACACAAACAAGAAGGTATTCCAAAACCTCAGCCTGTATCCATAAAAAAAAATCCATCTGAGCAAGTCCCATACAAATCTCATACAAGTTCACTACATTCATAAGAAAACCATACAAATCCATACCATTCCATACATATCTTTTATCATTTGGTTTTTAACCTTGACTCTCATCAAATCTAGGGTTGGGACGAAATTCCTAACAAAACCCTAGAAGATCAAATGCCAAACAAGAAATCACTTACATCCAGGTAGTTCCATACAACCCCGAAAACATGTATCCATCTGAAGTTGCTTACCTTTTTTGAGAGCATTTCTTCTTTCTTCTTTTCTTTTTCTTTTCTCCTCTCTTTCTCTCTCACAGGTTTGCTCTCGATTGGAAGAAATATGTTTCAACAGATAAATGAGTGTATACAGTTGGATATGATATTTATTGCTCAATATTCTTACCTTTAACTCTCTTATTTACCTTTAATCTCATGGCTCCTATTTGCATTTCATTTTTTCCAGCTTTTTATACCTTGGCCTCCTAGACATCCTCATTAATGACCCTTGGGTCTTAATTAGTAATTTACCAATTACCCTTGGTTCTTATCACGATCAGGTTTTGCTTTTTTTTTAGTATGTTTTATTGGGAAAAATATACATTTACTTTTATTATACCCAAAACATGTTATAAAACTGTCAGGGTATAATTTGGGGTATTATAGGTACCAAGTGAACAGGTTCAAAAGCAAAGATCGTGCAAGCGCAGAGTCATCATTAAAAGCTACATGGAGTAAAAGTAAAGCTCCGACCATGCATACATGAAACCCCATGATCGCTTTTTGATACATTTTGTATTAAAACAATGTTGTGAAACTTGAATTATGATAAATGTTTGTAAATGTTTTTTATATTTATAACGGCTTATAATGCCGGTAATGTATAAAGGTGGGAAATGGAGCAAATGGGCATATAATGCCATATTGAATGAAAATGTGTATTGAGAAAAAAATGATGGGCCCCCTTTAAGTTAACGTGGTATATGCGTATATATTTTCATAAGGATAATTATCATTTACAAATTAGTCTTTGATGTGTTTTATTGAAAGGTGTATCGAGGATTCGTAAAAAGAGAATTGCTGATCTCGGATCACAGTTCGTCCTGCGGGTCGGGTTAGGTATTGGGGCGCGAGGCCCTCTAAGAACAACAGCGTGATGCGGGTTTTGGTTTTGTGCACCTGATGTACCCTTCTCTGCCTTGCTTTGAATGCTTCTTCATAGTATTATCCTTAATAGAAACGAAAAAGTGAATTATCTTTTTCTTGTTTTCTGTCTCAACCTCAAATGTAATAATATATTTTTCATTTTTTAAATGAAGAACTATCAAAAGCGAAAACCAAACTAGGAAGAATTTGAAAGGTTTTGAGCAATAGTGAACGTAGAGCTATATATGATGTGCTCTTATTGAAAAGTATTGATGGAAAATTGAAAGGGGAGGGTAACAAATATGGTGGCATCACTATTTTATGTTTCCATTCGTACTGTTCAACGCATTTGGAAATAAGCAACAAGCAGTGCATATGGTGACATCTCTCATAAAAGGACAGGAAATTGTGGTTGTAAAAAAATTCAAATTGACTTGGATAGATTTCGTGAGATCCCTTTGCATCAACGGACAACTCTTGAATCTTTAGCTTGTTCTTTGAAGATGAGCAAAACCACATTATTTAATCGTGTGAATGTAGGAGCTATAAGGCGGCATTCAAATGCTATAAAGCCTTTTCTGAAAGAAGAAAATAAAAGATCTCGACTCCAATTCTACTTATCTATGCTTGAAAAAAGTAGCATTCCACATGATCCAATTTTAGCAGAGGATGTATAACATCATCCATATTGATGAGAAATAGTTCTATATATGACCGAAAATCAAGAAAATTACTACTTGCTGAATGAAGGAATCTGTGCCTTTGGAAAAGAAAAAATTTCATTGGAAAAGTCATGTTCTTAGTTGCTATAGCTTGTCTAAGATTTGACACACAAGGAAATGAAGTTTTATTAGGAAAAATTGATGTATTTCCTTTTGTTACTCATGAGCCTGCTAAAAGGACTAGTGTAAATAAATCTGCAGGTATAGTAGAAACAAAACCAATAACTTCAGTAAAAAGAGAACTTATAAGATCATACTTGATAAAAAAAGTCTTACCAGCCATCAAGGAAAAATGGCCAAGAGAGGACATACGAAATCCAATTTTTATTCAACAGGACAATGCAAGGACACACATTGATCATAATGATGATGATTTTTGCGAAGCAACTAGACAAGAAGGATTCAATAGTCATTTGATGTGCCAACCTGTAAACTCTCCAGATTTGAATGTTTTAGATCATGGGTTTTTCAGTGCTATTCAATCCTTGAAACATAAGGAGTCACCTAAAATAGGGGACGAGCTTGTTAATGCTGTTGTGAAGGCATTCGAATATTTTCCTAGTGCAAAGTCCAACCATATATTTTTAACATTGCAATTGTGCATGATAGAAATCATGAAAGTAAAAGGTTCCCATAGGTACAAAATTTCACATGTTAACAAAGTAAGGTTAGAAAGTTTGGATAAGCTTCCTACTCAATTCAAGTGTGATCCTGCATTGGTGTAAGAAGTTCAAGAATATTTAACTTGAGTTTGGTTTTAGTAAGAGTTTTTTATTGAAATATTTGGTGATTCATACTTTAAATAAACTATGTTGTTTTATTCAAACCAAATCTCTCTTCAAACCATGTTTATTTGCTTTAAAAGGTATTAAAGTGCATTAATATATGTATTCCAGTTTGTAATAGGGTATGAGTATAAAGTCGAATATATAAATTGCAACAAGGCATAAATAGAGAACTAGTTACAATTACTTGCATGATTCCAATTTTCAGAGATATTAAAATTCAAGTAGGACTAAAGGATGACATTTAAATCACCTCACTTTTGGGAGTAGGACTAAAGGATAAAAAGCATCAAAATCAATAACTCAAAAAGGCTAGTGGGCATGTGCACTAATCTGGACAAATATATTATGCTTCCCACCTGAAAAATGTTTCAACTTTTAAAATTTTTTTCCATTTTACACTTTGATAACAGATGTGTTCAACACACTTGTCACTCATTTACCACTAAATTTCATCTTATTAATGAATTACATAGTGCTATTTGATCATTTTCAGTTTGCATTAAGTCATAGCAAAAATTGAATTCCATAGTGCTATTTGATCCATCAAATATAATAGGAGAATATTTTTTTATGCTCTAGTTTTGAGAGTAGGATGAAAGCTCAAAATCAATTTTCCACTAAACCACAAAATTTTAAAATAAGCAACAAAAATTTAAGTGATAATGCAATGTAAATTTTAATAAGATGAAATTGAACAAGAAATTAGTCCTTGCATGATGCTAGAAACTGCAAATTATTATTGCTTATTCGTGTAAAAATTACTCAGGTTGAGTGGTACGAAAGCAGGGTAAATTCCAATTGCTACAACGAATACATGTATGTAAAATCACGTGTTTATTTTTGAAAAAAAAAAAGAAAAAAAGAAAAAATGTTGCTCCATTCATGTAATCGGATAAAAAAAACCACAATATTTTGTGAGTATATTAGTATGCTAAGTGCTGGAAGATTACATAATCATGCTTATCTTATTTTAATTGGTGGAGGAGTGACAATAGACATCTAGTACAGAATGAACAAAATAAATAAATACTCCATGTACTAGCGTAAATAAATTTGCTGAAACTCCTTTTCCTTAAAAACTTCTCCTTGATTGTAGAAATAAAATTTACATAAACAAAACACAAAATACTCTTAATAGAGTTTGCTCCAGAGATAAATTTTAACATCTTCCTAACAACATTTGGATATAGTGAATAGAGAGTGGCAGCATTCCTTTGAATAATTCATTGTTCAGAATTCTAAGAATTTCAGTTATATGGAATGATTGACATTCAATGAAGAAATTAATGATATTCAATGAATGAAATTAATGACATTCATTGAACAATTAATTTCGGAATTCTAAGGGTTTGGGAAGCCAAGAGGTTTGGCATTAAAGGTCGATCTCCTTTATATAAAAGGTTGTCAAAGGTATTTGGATAGTAGAGGTGTCTCAAAGGTCATCGAGTCTCGAGTTTTCCTTCATTTCGTCCTTTTGTCGGTGATAGAGCAAACACATCACCAGTTCGAGATGGCGGCAAAAGGGTGTTTTAAAGTCGGCCATTCGGCACCGTTTTATCTGGTGTGAGCCTTAGGAATCTCAAAGCACCAGCGGAGAAGACAAATTTGTCTTAAGGAAATTTTGAATTTCACAAGAGTCGGTTGTTTCTCCAACTTGGTTATATTCTCCTCCGTTCTTATTGATTTAATTTATTTTGGTTTTTCTTGAATAACTATTATTTTGCAGCATTATGTGTATGTTGCTAGGAATGTCCAAACAATTGGTTTATGCGTTCCTAGGTTTCTACAACAAGGAGACAATTTCTTCTAACAATCTTAAGACAAATTTTGACTCCACAAGAAGTTGTTGATTGGTTTGGTTGTGGACATGGAAAAAAAAAAGATTGGATATAAAGGAAAAGTGATTGATAGGAAAAAGGAAGGAACCAATTAGAGGAAGTTTATTTGAAAGGAAAAATGTCTGGAAAACCATAACTTTTTTCCAAAAATATTGTAGGGAACAAGGATTTAGAAAAGAGTTGTATGAGGTTTTTTTTAAGGGGGGAAAAACTCATTTGATTGAAAACTAAATATTTCTACAACCAAACAAACTAGTGGTTTGTTGGTTTAGAAAATCCTTGTTGGTACATACAAGGAGTCAACTGATTTGGAAAATCTTTGTTGAAAGTACAAGGAGTTAGCTGATTTGGAAAATCCTTTATGATACAAGGACAGAAATGTCGAACTTGAGACCTTGTGTAAAAGATCCTAATTGCCTATCAGGAACCTAAACCTTTAGGCTATAATTAGGGATTGTGTTGAATTATTGGAATTAACATTTTCTTGAATATTTAAAAAAAAAAATGATCTTTGAATCTAATCACGGTATTGTGACTGATTTTACCCAAGTAGTTATGTCTTTACATTGGTTGGTGCAATAGAATCATGGAAATCCTTAAAAGAGACGGTTATTGCCAAATCTACAATGGAATATGAGTTTATAGCATTAGAAAAATGTGGGAAGAGGCTGAATGGTTATGCCATTTCTTAGAGGATACACCAATATGGCCAAGGCTTGTGCCTCCAATATGCATACACTGTGATAGTCAATTTGCTATTGGTAGAGCACAGAGCAGTATGTACAATGGTATGTCTAGACACATTCGTCGTAGACACAATACCATTAGACAACTACTTTCAACTGGAGTTATCTCTATAGATTTTGTAAAATCTAAGGATAACATTGTGGATCTGCTAACCAAAGGGTTAAATGGAGAGTTAGTTGAAAAGTCATCGAAGGGAATGAGACTAAAGCCCACAAAATAATAAGTCGATATGGTGGATACCTAACCTAGTTGACTGAAGATCTCAAGATCTAGGTTCAAAAGGGACAACTAAACTGTAAAGACTTGGTTATATCACTGTGGGGATCTTCCCTTGTCCATTCCTATGATGAAACAGTGATGCTCATACGAAGTAGGTTAAGCTATGCTTTTAATGATCTCTATGCATTGGAAAGAGTAACACGAGCTACTCTTAATTTAAGAGATCACCTATGTAAGAGTGAAGTGCGGTTGCTTCAAAGGAATTCAATAGGGCATAATTCCTATTAAACTCTTATAGAACCAGGCACATGTCCATGGTCAAACTGGACATAAAAGTGAGAACTGAAATGTGTTTGGAAGATTCCTGTGTGAGATATGTCATCGTCTACACAAATGGCGGGGAGCAGTTCAAAGGACATCGTGTCTCTTTGTTTGAGCTAGTAGGTGTTTATATTTTCACAAGGAAGGTTCAAAGGGTAACACCTACCTCTCTATGCAAGTTTCAAGCTGTTTAGCCACATCACCAAGTCTGTCTCGCCTTTAGTCATCAATTTCATTCATGTGGGGAATTTTGGATATAGTGAATGAAATGAATGACATTCACTGAATAATTCATTGTTCAAAATTCTAAGAATTTCAGTTATATGGAATGATTGACATTCAATGAAGAAATTAATGATATTCAATGGATGAAATTAATGACATTAATTGAACAATTAATTTCGGAATTCTAAGGAGTTTTGGGAAGCCCGAAGGTTTGGCATTCCAAAGGTCGATATCTCAGCATATAAGGTTGTCGGAGTATTCGGATAGTGAGGGTGTCTCAAAAGGTCATTGAGTCTCAAGAGTTTTCATTTCGTCGCTTTTGTCGAAATTGATAGAGCAAACACATCACGAGTTCACGGTGCTTCGGCAAAGTGCTTTTTGTCGACCATTCGACACCGTTTTATCTGAGAAGGCAGATGCTGAGATATAAAAGCACCGATGGAAGAAAAGCGATTGTCTTAAGAAATTAGATTTCATAAGACTCGGTTGTTTTCTCTCCAACCAGTTATATTATCCTCCGTTCTTATTGATTTAATTTATTTTGGTTTTTCTTGAATAACCATTGTTTTGTAGCATTATGTGTATGTTGCTTGGAATGTCTAAACAATTGGTTTATGTGTTTCCAAGTTTCTACAACATGGAGACAATTTCTTCTAACACTTGTTGAAACTCCTTTACCTCAAAAGCTTCTCCTCCTTCCTTGTTCAAATCAAATCCATGATCTATGGGTACATTCAAGTCGAAATCTAATGTAACTTTTTGTTTCCTACTTTAAGCATGTGAGTAGAATTATTCAAGCATTTAGAATCCAAAATCAATGACTCTTCATCTCCTTCTATTTTTTTTTTTTTTTTGGCTTTATTCATGCCTCCCTCCATTTTTGTGTTGGAGATTATGTAGCCCCTTCTTGTTTAAAACAAATTGACATTTCTTTATTGTCATTAATAAAACTATTGAAATTGTTGAATAAACTTGAAAAAAGCGTAAAACATGAAAAATTAAATGTTTATTTAATGTGAAGTATAAGGGTAAAAATAGAAGAAATTAATAAATAATGTCTTGATTTTTTAAAACGTCAGATAATTGTAAACAAAACAAAAACCTTAAAATGTTAGTTAATTGTGAATGGAGGGAGTATTAAGGAAGACTTTTTATTTTCACTCCCACATCTCAAGAGCCACAACATGTTGGTTTCATTTTTTTTTTTTTTGGAAAATTTTAAAATAAATCGACAAAAATTTGGAAATTGTTGGCGATATATCACTAGTGTCATCCGGCGATCCCCTAAGCGTCGTCGGCGATATATAAGCGCGATATATCGCCCATAACTGATAAATCAACGATATATCCGATTTTTGCCTGATTTTCCTGTCAATCAATTATCGATGTTGTATATCGTATTGATCGACACCGATCCATGATATATCGACGATATATCGTGATATTTTAAACCATGTTTGAGCTAGCTCTTATCGGTAAAGAAATTAGAATACTGGATGGAGAAAAGAAAATGAATTAATTCAACTTCTTTATTTTGAATGAGATACTCCTAAAAAATAATAAAGAAAATTTTAAAAATTAAGATAAATCCACCCTATGAAAGGCTCAAGAAGGAAAATTATCCCCCATTCCCACAACACCCCTAAGAGGAAAAAAAAAGAAATCAAAAGTATAGAAAATTCAATAAAAAAGTAAAATAAAATAATGATTTATAATTGTTAAACTAATAAATATATATATATATATATATATATATATATATATATATATATATATATATATATATATATATATATATATATATATATATATATATATATATATATATATATATAGTATCATAACAAAGTTGTGAAAAAAACCAAAGTTTCAAAAGTCACATTCTATATATTTCATTTATGAAAATGAGGATGGAAACAATTTATACAAGACTCAAACATGAACACGTGACACAAGTAAAACTAGGCACATTGACAGACTGTAGAATCAAAACAGAGCAAAACAAAGCAATGTGTTTACATATTTCTTCATCCCCATTAAGTTGGAAGGCGAGGTTGAGGAGATCGCGACCCGACTTGGAAGGAAACAAAGAAGGGAGAGTTGTGATGCCGAAAGAGACTTCGTGAATAGGTCAATAAGATGAGAATGAGGAGTATGGCACGAAAAGAGCATACTAAACTGGGATTTTTCGCAAACCACATGACAGTCAATCTCAAGATGCTTTGTGCATTCATGGAACACAAGGTTTTCAACAATACAAATAGTAGCCTGATTATCATACCATAACGAGACAAGAAGTTGGATGGGAATGAGGAAATCTTGAAGTAGATAAATGTACCATTGGAGTTCAAAGGCAGCAGCAACCAAACTACGATACTGAACCTCAATAGAAGACCTAGAAACTATAGGTTGCTTCTTAGTTTTCTAGGAAACAAGATAGGGGCGAGCAAAGGCATGGCCTAACTGAGGAGCAAAGTATCGAAGACCTGAGGCCTGGTTCGCATTGGAAAACACCTGAACATTAAAGTCCCCACCAGCGGGATAGAATAAACATTGAGAAGTAGTCCTTTTGAGGTAACGAAGGAGTTGTAAAGCAGCATGCCCATGAGAAAGACAAGGAGCTACAACATACAGACTAAGCTGTTGAATACAGTGAGTAATATCAGGGCGTGTGAAACTAAGATATAAAAGGCGACCAACAAGGCAATGGTAGCGGCTAGGATCCTCTAGTAGAGGGCAAGACTCGGCGGCCAACTTGGAACATGTGGGCAAAGGAGTAGAGGTGGCTTGAGCATGAAGAAGGCCAACATCCTAAAGGAGATCGAGATATATGTCGGCGTGAGTGAGATAGAGACCCTGAGAATTGAGATTGAACTTCACACCAAGAAAATAAGTGGTTGGGTTGAGGTCTTTAAAAGAGAAAATCGAGTCTAAAAACTCCTTCATTGTATTACTAAGATGAGCATCAATGCCAATGAGTAGGAGATCATCAACATACATGAGGAGTACCAAAAAATCTCTATCTGAGTGCCAAAGAAAAAGGTAGGGATTATGAGTAGACTGCGTAAAATCGAAGGAGAGAAGTTTAGAGCAAAGATTAGAATGCCATTATTGAGAGGCCTGCTGGAGTCCATAAAGGGAGCAATGAAGGCAGCACACTTGACTGTGTTAAGTGATGGAGTGCAAAACTCATCTATGTTTTAAGTTCATGTCACATGCTATTTTGTGCATTTTATATCCATGTTCATGTAAAACTCATAACATTTCCTCTAAACTTGGTTTTGTAGGATTAATGATGAAAAGCAAATGATTTGGCAAGAAATGAGCAATATGTTCCAAAGAAGAATCCAATAGGAGAGATCATAGCACGCCCTTTGGGAAGATAAATTTTCTGTACCATATGGAAGATCAAATGGTTCAAATTCTATAATGGTTGCGTTCTACATTCAAAAGAGCTTTCAACGACACCTCCTGCCCCGTCAAATTCAGCTTGAAGAAGTTATGGCTCCGACAAGTTGGAGAAGAAAAACAAGCACTGTCCCGATAATGTTACATTGAAGCAAGGCGTGTCGTGACGAAAGCGTGTCATGACCAAGCAGGTTGTGTCATGACGAGAAGCTGTAAAAAAAAAAAAAAAAGGCGGAAATTGATATTTTGCTATTTTCAAACCATTCACCCTAGGACCATGTGCTTCGTTTTTAGGTAAAGAGGGTGACGGGAAGATTGGAGAACCTCTATCATGGGGTTTCTCTCTCTAAACTGCCAATTTTTTAGTTTTTCTGCAGATGTTGATTTTTTAGTAGATCTTAGAATAATTTTTGAGCTGATTTTCTTTGTATCGAAGAGATTTTGGTGTTGTATATCAGAGATTCAAATTTATTCTTTATTCGAGACAAAAGATTGAAGCTAGAATCTGGATTTTTTCTCTATCCTTATTCTCTTGATTTCTTTCTTCATTTCTTACTTTTTGTTTGATTGCTGATGATTGGAATCCAGTAATGGAACATTAAACAGCCTCTAGGGATGAGGATTAATTGTTGAACATTCAGATTTGCAGATTCTTGGTTATTTTATGGGTTTGAAAGGCGAATTTAATAATTAGTCTTATTGAATATTAGTAGCTTATACCCATAAAAGAGTTGTATCTTTACTCTGATTTTCAGGAGGCCCTCTGAATGACACAAAGATGGAGATTCCTGAGAATAAAGAACAATAACTCAGGGGTATGTTAGACTAATATTATGGAACTAATGAACTCTAAAAGATTACTTTGATAGATCACTAATTTACTCATGGTGTGAGGATTAATTAGATGATATATCAGTTTAATGTTTAAAGGTCTCACCTCAAATTGATAGAAGGATCTTGATCTCGTGTTAGAAAAGATATAATCAAGGAGATAGAAAATTTTATTAGATTTGAAGGACGAGATACCAATTAGATTGAAGAAGGCTTGCATAGTCTTATCATGGGAAATGAAAGAGTGTGAGTCCTAAAAATAGTTTGTGAAGTATTGAAAAAGAAAAACAATCATATCTAGACCCATTTGTCCTGAAAAGGAATGTGGTGTGTTAGATAGTGAAATGTATAGTGCTAGGAGAAATCCAAGCTATACTACATTGCTCTTGGACAAATCTAGCATTCAACTCCTGATTATTTGCGCTTCGAAAAATGGCGTTTGTGAATAATTATCCCCATCCTAGTGCTCTCTTCATACATTTAGAAGGCCTTCAATCCTCATAGGTGCGATATCCAGGACTTTTAAGTCCACTTTATTACTTGTATGTTGTGCACTTGCGGAAAGGGTGAGTGTTGTTAATACTTTTCATTTCAGTTTTTGAATATACTTACTTTTGTTTCAATTCAGTTTTTTTTTAGTATTTACCACATTCACTCCCTTGGCCATATTTTCATATATATCATTCGGTCTTTACAAGTTTTTGGCGCCGTTAAGTTGGCCAGCGATTCACTTTCTCTTATTGGAAATTTGGCATTTTGAAGAAGCGGGTGGATTTTTAATTAAGGAAATTTTTATTTTATTTTGGTTGTAAGGTTGTTTCTTAGGTAATTTTTTTTAATTTTTATTTTTACTATTAGTATTTTGTACTTTATTTTCTTTTGTTTTTCTTCTTATGTGTAGAGTACTCATGGAGGAATATTCAGAGTGAAGATGGAATTGCCTCCATAGAAGCCAAGCAACTATATTCATCATTTGAATAAAAGAATTCGAATAAACTCTCATGGAACAAGGAGTATTGCCTTATCAGAAATTCCAACCCCACATTTCAAAAGAAGAAGAGTTGTTTCTTTGCTAAGGAGCTTGAGAATTTACGACATGGATGAGAGCAGAAGATGGAAGTAGTGCCCATGAGCGAGAAATTCCCAGTTTAGATACCTTCCAAGTTAACACTAATGCTATATTGAAAAAATAGAAACTCAGGTGGACACTTAGTCGAAGCATTCAAGGATCAATTTTCTAGGACCTCTCCTAGTAATACTTCGAAAAATCCCATTGAATGCATGGATGCTCCTTTGAACAAAGTGCAGAAATTTCCTATCTTGAAATTTGTTGAAGAAGGTGAAAATAAGATGGAAATTGAGAAAAAGGCACTCCTAAACAACTTAGAGAATGAAAAGTCATTAGTGTATAAATTGAAATTTGTAGAAGAAAGTCAAGTGGTGGCTATTGAAAACGTCTTGGTGAAGATTGGCACATTTACCTTTCCCATGGATTTTTGTGGCAGGGCATTAAAGGATCTAAAAATTTGAAGATATTAAAGAAGACCACTTGTTTCTCGAAGCTGACATAGATTGGCGCAATCCAACAAAGAGGAACCACGCCATGTGGGTGAAAGTAAGTTAATCTTATAACCATTACCTTGTGAACAAGAGAACCATGTGCGAGAAAGTCTGCGACTTGCTTTGCATCAAAAGGACACATGTTTAAACGTCTGACGAAGCAGAAGTGTCTTTTGATCCATTTTCGATCTATTTTTATCTAAGCAAGGCGATTTATGCTTTTGAAATTATGGAATAACTAACTTAAGCGGTAAATGGCGGGGAATTCAAGAAAAAGAAGAATATTTGCGAAAAAGCGAAGGTGGATGAGCGTTAATAGAGATATTGGCTGAAGCAAGTTACGTGAGAAAAGGCACAAAGATAAAGGGATGTCGTGGCTTTGGCGGCAATCAAAATGCATATCAGTTGCGCGGTGAGCTCAGGTCGGAAGTAAACACTTGAAGAACAAGGCGGTAGGGTTAGAAACTCAGGTGAAACAGCGAGAAATGAAGAAGAAGAGGGCTTCGTATGGCGACATCACGGATCGTCGCGACATCGACAATGTCTGAGCGGTCATAACGATGTTGTCGCGACCGCGATGGCGTGAAGAGGGTCGCGACATCAGCGAATGATCAAGCTTGTGCGACCTTCGAAACATGGTAGAAATTTGATAGAGTGCGCGGCGGGAGAATGCGCGGAAATTTATGGCGGGCACGGTGAGATGATGATCGTAACTCAAGTTGTTGTGCGGCGGGTTTGAAATCGCGACAGCCGATGCGACCACGTGAAACCTGCAAGATCATGAATTGATGTCGCGACGAGTTGATGTCGGCGACAAGAACCATCAAGTAATTTATATCCATAAAGTGATGTCTGACGAGATTGTTGTCGCGACACGAAGCGTCGATGGAGCTTGTAAGTTCCTTAAGGCGATGTGCGACAAAGAATGGCGTCAGCGACACCAAAACAACCCGATTGAAGCCTCCGAGGACTAAGGAAGTCGATGTCGCGACAAGAGATTGATGTCGACTTAGGAACCATCGGATAAGCTTTGCAAAGAAATGAAGCTGGCATAAAGCAAGAGATTGAAATCGCGACATCATGAGCGTTTAGTTAAAAGCTCTGGAAGAAATGAGGCGATGTCGCGACAAGACATCGATCGCGACATCGGGAGAACCTATTGAAACTGCAAGGTATAAAGTGATGTCGCGACAAAGGGACGGTGCGACATCGAAGGCACATCGGAGTTGGAAGTTATTAGTCCATGTAGTTGATGTGGCGGGTTAAGTCAGCGACATCGGAAGACTATCGATTGAAGGAGCTGCCGAGAAGACTTAGTGATGTCGCGAGCGTGAATCGATGTGAGACATGGATGATGTCGCGACAAAGGTTGAAGTGTCAGCGACCTGGGCATTGTATGGGCCAGTCCACTTGGGAAATCCCTGGCGCATTGGGATTAGGGCCCCAGCGAAACCACATAAATCTGCGGCTACCCGACCATATGATGGCAGGCGGCGACACAGACGAGAGATGCGGGTGAAGTGACTCATTTTCTTTATTTTTCTTATTTTCTTCTTTTCTTTTCTTCAATGTTGATAGTTAGAGATTAGATTAGATTTATCTATTTAGTTTCATTTATTTTATAGGCTGGATGTATCGTTTTGACGAGGAAAATGAATGCGAAATTAAATTCTTTTCAAATTACTACGGAATGTTTGAAGTTCGGACAAATTTCTGGAGGTCGGCTCCTCAGTTTAAATAATGTAATTATCTTATGATTAAGAGGAATCTTTGTAGTGTGTAATTCAGTAATTGAGAACCCGGCTTCCATTAAGTGAATGCTATTGTCATAAATTATCTTTCTGCGTTGTTTCCGGCCAAATTCTGCGAATTTCGGTTATGAATTTACTTTCGGTTATGGGTTTAATGTTTTTGATCACAGATCTTCAGTTTCTTATACCCTTATTAAGAATTGCTTCATTGCTCGTTCAAGGAGTCCTCACGAGTGTGAGATGACAATCTGGGGTTATGAACATTTCTTTGAAGGTATATTAACTTTGCTATTAGAATCTAATGAGCTTTAATGAGTTTATTTGATAAATCCTACCTACTCACTTGAAATCAGAATGAGTTGAATGAGTTATCAATTTAAACAAGCGAGAGAGTTCACCTCAATTAGAATAGTGAAGTCAATCGTGTTAGTTAAGTCTAATCAAGGAGGAGGGTGATCTATTCTAATTTTGAGAAAAGTATTTGGAAGTTGTATATCCTTGCTTGACCGATAACTTGGGAGCTAAGGTTTCTGAGTCCATAAAATGGTGTGAAGTATTGCAAGAAAATACCCAGAATTAAATCCCTGATAAAAGTAGTTATCATTCCTGTATTCGAGAGGATCGGTCAAAATTAGAATAATGAAATGTGGAGTAATGGAGATCAATTTGTACTACTAAACGCCTTGGACAGATTTTAGAAACACAAATACACAAGCAAAATTAACGGTGTTAACAACGAGGAATTGATACTTCACAATAGCATTGATCTTAATGTACTCTAAGCGATAATTACTCGATTTCATTTTATTTTCTTAACAATTTAGTATTTCATTATTCTTTAGATTCGATTTATTCGATTGTTCATTCTTTTTATTATATACTTGTATAATTCTGACTTCTTAGGTACGGAACACAATGTCATTTCATAGTCAAATAGTATGGAGCTTGAGTAGTCGAGGTAGTTGATCTAGAGATTCTTGAGATCTACGTAGGATCGATATACGAACTTAAATCCAGATTTATTGCTTATTAAACTGTGCACTTGCGTTATATTGGAAGCCAAAACCAATATTGAAAATGATTTACTCTAGGAGATGTTTGGTCTAGTCAACCCAAGTTTTATGAGCGCCGTTGCGAGATTAGACAATAGTCCTTTGGTAATAGTGTCATAAGAGATTTGTATATGTCTTTGGTCACTTTACAAGTTTTATGGCAGTTCTTGGGTCGAAGAATTTAGATAGATTAATATTAGGATGAAAGAAGGAATTACTAATTTGGACATTTGAAGAAAAGAACAAATAGCTTTTCAGCGGTGGTTATTTTAGCCACTAACCTTTAACAAACCATATTGAAAATATTTGTTGACGAACTAATCTGATAATGTAAGTGTGTTTTGATTTCGGGGCCAATTTAATGCACAGGAAGCGAATTAGCGATCGATTCGGTGACCTGAATTAGAGGACACTTTCGGAAGCTTGAGAAAGATAAAGAGGCGGAAAACTCAACCATGGCGGATGAGCGGGGATCGGGATGAAGTCACGTATAGAAGAAGCTGAAGACCTCGATCGTCTGATGGAGCTCTGAATTGTTATAAGATAATACTGGCGTCGGGTGATTCACTAGTTGATATTATCATTGACCACCAGTTTGAAACTGACGTGATTACAGTAATTCGACAACATTGATTCTTGGTCGTCAGCTTTGAGGAATGACAGAGCACTTGGGAAGATTTCTCGGGATGGCTAATATAGTGAAGCTGAACGGGGTGAGACCGAAGTCATCAAGCGCATCTATTCCCATTCTCTCTAAGAATGACGGCTACATGGTATGAATCCTTACCATATGGTTACGGTGATACTTGGGAGGAGTTAGTAGAGGCTTACCTAGGTAGATTCTTTCCCCGAAGCCTGCTTACACAGAGGAAAGAAGGGAGGAAATCATTGTGTTCAACGGGGAAGATGAAAGCACATGTAGCTTGGGAAAGATTCAAGCGGTTTCTGAAAAGATGTCCAATGCATGGGATAGATGCGAAGACTAGGATGGACATTGTATATCATGCCTTGAATGATATATCGAGGGATCATTGATGCTTCATCTTTGTGGAGCATTTAAACGAAAAATCTTGAAGAGGCAAAGTGATTGAGACACGGCTAAATGTAACATGAAACTCATACGAGCTTTCAAAAGGAAACAGCGAGAGGAAGGGGATCTGGGTGAACAAGATAGCGACCATGGGAGGCGAGTTGGATGCCATTATGCACGAGGTTGGACAAGCGAAAGAGAAAAGACACACCTTGCTCATGAAACCAAGGCAATTGAAGAGGATTATTGAAGGAAGTCTTGAGAGGAGTGGCGAAGAACAATTCTATGATCTTTGAAGGGTTGAGTTATACGGGTGAGCTAAAAACTACCATTTTAAAGCGATACTAACCTGAAGCCACATTATCACTAACAACGAGGAACCATGAGAATTTCTCTTATGGTGGAGGGCTCCATGAGGCCCAAGGCATGGGCCAGGCCTCCGCGGGGTTATCACTTGACCACTAAGGTTCGGCGGCAAGGAAATGAGCACGAAATGGTCTCCGAGTGGAAGGAGGCCCCGATCTTTTGAAACGAGAATCTGTGATTCATGGGGATAATAAAGCATTGTTTAATCTCCATGAACAAAAATTTGCGAGTTGGAAACAGCGCTGCAATTCTCAAATTTTGAACACCTAATGCATCTGAAGACACGGAGACACAAGTAGAGTGGTGGCCCCAACCTGAAAGCAGGAGGAAGATGCCTTCCCAGTGACACGAGGAAGAACTAGAAAGGCTTTGCATGGCTATGCGGCTTAGGAGTGGGAAGGAGTTAGAAGAGATGAAAGAAAAATGGCAATGACAAGAAGAAGAAAGCCCGAGAAAGGGAAGAAGTCTTTGGAGGAGATGAAAAAGAAGAAGTAGAAGGAAGAACATCCAAGGATCAAAGCCTGTGATCCCATTTCCACAAAGGCTACTTGAAGTCAAGGATGAAGGAGCGGGTTCTTGAGGTTCTTGAAAACTTTCAGTACGGAGATCAGTATGCCTTTTCTTGAAGTGGTAACTCAAATGCCACTCTTGTGAATTCCCGAAGGACATCTTGAGCAAGAAAAGAAAAATATGAGGAAGAATAGTGAATCTCACTTGCACGGTACGTGTCGAAAGAACTACCGAGTAAAGATAGAAAGACCGGGGAGCTTCGATTCCTTGTATTGTTGGAGGAATTGAATTCGAAGCTCTGTGACTCGGGAGCTAGTATCAATTTAATGCCTCTTCTGTTGCGAAAACTAAGTTTGGGGAGCTTACTCCATGTTGTTACTCTTCAAATGGCGACGGATAGATGGTAAAACACCGAAGAATCATTGAAAGATATCTTTGATCCTTTGTTGGAAGTTTGTTTTCCCGATTAGACTTCATCATTACGGACCATGGAAGAAGATTCACAAGTACCCCTGCTATTGGGAAGACCATTCTAGCTCTTGGGCGCACGATTGACATGCAAAGGAGTTCTTACCTTGAGGGTTGGAGAAAGAAGCCAATTGCTTAACTGATAAAAAGTATGAAAAATATAGACAGAGAGACAAGGAAGTTGCAGTAGCTGATTTTATGCATACTTCGATCGATGTGCCAATGGTGTAACACTCAAGTTTTTTATCAATGAAAAGATGAATTCGATATCACGAGATGTCTAATGCAATTTCCATCTGGCGATTTCATTCTATAAAGCGTGTTGAGCGAAGCAAAACGAGGAGCGATAATGGGAAAATATTGAAAAGAAATTCATCTGAAAGAAATCGGTGCGAAGGGCTAGTTTTGAAAGAGTTGCATGTCATTTAAAGTATGTACTTAAAATTGCAAAGAAAAGCATTGATCATTTTCGACGGACTCGGTGATGAGGAACAAAGATTCTTGAAAATATTAAGGAAAGCATAAGGAATCGTGCTTGGTCCATTGAAGAAATTGAAGGGTATCGGTCAGTGATTTGCATGCATAGATTACGCTAGAGACACAAAACCATCATGGAACACAGAAATGAATCCCGGTGATGAAGTAGTCGAAGGTACTGGAAATTGCTGAATCTTTGGTTTTATACATGCTATTTCGAGATAGTCCTTGGGTGAGCCCGATCCATGGTTCAAAGAAGGGGTTTCTTTGTGATCCCGCGATAGAAAAATGAATTGGATTCCAACAAGAACGGTGACGGGACGGATGGAGGTGTCACGGTGATTACGAAGTTGAACCGCAGCCACCAGAAAAGATAATTTCCCTTTGCCCTTCATTGATCGGATGTTGGGCCGAGGTTAGCGAGACACCCTCACTTTTGTTTTTTGGATGGGTACTCGAGGATACAATCAGTTGCTATTGCACGAGGATCAGAAGACCCTGTTCACATGCCCTTATGGAACCTTTGCCTTTAGAAGGATGCCATTTGGGCTATGTAAATATCGACTACATTCCGGAAGGTGTATGATGTCTATATTCTCGGTTAGTAGAAGAAGTGATGTTTTCATGGATGATTTTACGGTGTATGGATCCATTTGATCAATGTTTAAAGCAATCGGAAAGCGATGCTTCAAGATGCCAGACAAGCGACTAGCTGAATTGGGAAAAATGCCATTTATGGTATTGAAGAGTATTGTTCTTGGGCATAAAATATGCGCTCTTTGGACTAGAAGTTGACGATCCAAGGTATCCATTATCAAGACTCTTTCTACCTACCCACCAGTAAAGGAGTAGAAGCTTCTTGGGGCATCTTTGGATTTCAGGAGATTCATCAAGGACTTTTCAAAAGAAATAGCCAAACCTTATGCGATTCACGGAAAAGATCTGAGTTCGATTTTGATGACTCCTGCAAGGATGCTTTGAAGAATAAAGATCGATTAGTACAAGCACCTATAATGTTTGCACGAGAATGGAATCGAGGGGATTTGAAGTAATGTGTGATGCTAGTGATTTTGCCATGGGAGCTGTGTTAGGGCAAAGAAAAGAGAAAGTATTCAGGGCCATATACTATCTTTAGTAAGACCTTGATGAAACCTGAAGACTACTCAACAGGCGAAAGGAGATGCTAGCCATAGTATTTGCTTGTGAAAAATTCAAACAGTACATTTTAGGATCTCATGTGGTAATTCACGCGATCAATACTTGGCAATCAAATGTGATGTCAAAAGGAAGCTAAGTGAGATTGATAAGGTGGGTGCTACTTTATTGGGAGTTTGATTTGGAAATCAAGGATAAAAGGGATGTGACAATGTGATGGCGATCCTTGTCAGAGTAGAAAAGCGATGATGAAGAGGAAAATGTGATGTTAACAAAGAACTTCCCGGATGAGCAAATTGTTTAAGGTTTCCTTCGAACTACTGGTATGCGATATTGTGGTGCTCGGCTTGTGGAGTAATGCCTTCGAGAATTCAGCTGTGAAGAAGCTTCAGGCGACCGACGGGGTATTATATTTGGGATGACCCATTATTATTCAGAGAGGTGCTGACATGATAATAAGAAAGATGTGTGGCGAAAGTGAGCAAGGCAACATTATAAATGAATGCAATGCATCGTATATGGGGACATTTTTACGGAGAAAGAGCGACGCAAGATACTCCAATCGAGTTTTATTGGCCCACTATCTTGGGTGCAATGTTTGAGTGGGTTAAATTGTGTGATAGATGCCAAAGATTGGAAATATCGCGAGATAAATGCCCTCAAAAAGTATTATGGTGATACAAGTACGATGTATGGGAATAGATTTTATGGGACCCTTCCCTATCATTTGAAACCTATACATGCGCTGCTTGATGAATTACTTTCAAATGGGTGGAAACAACTTGTCAAGGAATGATGCTAATACAGGTTGTGAGTTTCTTACCAAAGAATATTTTGAAAGCGATTTGGAACACCCGAGAACTATCATTAGTGATGGGGGAACCCCTTTGCAAACAAAATATTTGCAAAACTCATAATGGTATAGGATCAAACATGTAATGAGTTTAGCTTATCATCCCGGACAATGGACAACGAGAAATTTCCAACGGGAGATCAAAAGAATGCTTGAAAAGGCGTGAGCTCAGCGGAAGGATTGAGGTCTTCAAACTTGATGATGCACTTTGGGCTTACAGAACTGCATCCAAAACCCCCATTGGAATGTCCCCATACAGAGTTGTTTTTGGTAAACCATGTCATCTACCTCTTGAATTAGAATACAAGGCAATGTGGGCCATCAAGAAGTTAAACTTCGATTTTAAAAATTTATGAGGAAGAAAGATTGCTCAGTATGCGGTGGAAGCGAAATGAGGCCTATGATAATGCTAGAATATCTGAAAACGAGACAGAAATGGCATGATCAGAAATTTTGAAAGAGTTCAGAGAAGGGAACGAGGGTTACAGCATTTAATTCTAGTGAAATTGTTTCCATTCAAATCGATTAGGTAAACCGTACACCGGTGGTGTCAAGTACTACATTTGGAGCGGTGACAGGACTGTCTTGGCGAAGAATTCAAGGTCAATGGACGGTTAAAGCATTATCTAAACAGGGAAGAGGAAAATAGAAGAACTCCAACTGGTTCTTGAGGAAAAGAAGAAGTACCACAACGGCAAGTCCGACTAAGGACTCAGGCGAAGCGACTAATGGGAGGCAGCAAAGGATTTAATTTAAGTTTTAAGTTTTGAAATATTTTCCTTTTAGTTACTTAAATTAGGTCAGATTTGTTTTTATAAGGATAGATTTAATTTTTAGAAATCAATTGTAGTTTAATTAGATTTTCTTGAATATTGCGTGAAAACTACGCAGGATTGAAGACATGAATGGCAAAGCGATCCACAGAACAATTCAGTGACTTGTGAAGTCACAACATGAGAATAAGGGGAGTAACTTTATCCCTAACCCAATTCTATAGATATACTTGAATTGTTTGTTAATTCTTTGCTTGGAGATGCCAGAAGTAATGTCTAAAAGGGTTAAGACAATAAGAAAAAGGTTCTTGAGATCATTGAGTTGAGGCTTGGGTGTGACGGAAAGGTATGTCGCGACATAAGTGATGTCGCGACAAAACATTGATGTCGTGACCTGTGTTGAAAGGGCAACTGGTGAGTATTGAAGGAAGAAGGTACATGTCGCGACACCACTGTGAAGTCGCGACAGAGAATTAAGTTTCAAAATATAAAAAAAATAGATGTCGCAACATGAAAATCAAACAATTCCTAGAAACCTGGTATGTCGCGACAAACGGTATGTCGCGACAGGACAGGTGCCACTCACTCACTTTAAAGCCCTAAATTCAATGATCTCAAATAAAATGGCGAATTGAAGTCATGACGTGTTCTTAATGAAGCAATAATTAGCCATGAGCATTGATTGAATTGCAAGCTATTTGGAAACTTTCTCTCATTCACTCCAAACCACATAGCTATTCACCTTCTTCCTCCTTCTGAATCTCAACCCTGAAAACCCTAGCTTTCAAACCTTAAAGCAGAAGAGTGGAACCTAGCGAGGAATTCGAGGAGAGGCATTTATGAAAAAGAATTGAGAAAAGAAGAGACCTTCGCGGTGGGAGAAGAGGCTAAACGGGAAGGAAAAGGAGCATGAGATTGAGCTACAAAGAAGAACGTGGTGGGGAGAAGAAATTTGAGCAGAAGGGAGGCGGATGAAAAATTTTAGGCGGCAAGGGAAGAATTTAAGAAAGAAATGAAGGAAAGAGATCCTGTCTGCTACGAAACTCAAACTAAGTATGAAGCTTTTTATAACAATCGGTTGGCGTGATTCTCAACTCCTAACATTGATAAAGAAAGAGATCTGAGCAAGAAGCTAAATTTGGGAAGCGAATCAAGGGCTTCAAGTTCCTATACAAAGTCTCTGGAAAAGTTTTGAAAATAAAGCTGGATGATAGAGACAAGAAGCAAAAGGATGTTGAATCCTACAGGCAGAAAGAATGGCTAGAAAATTTGGATCTGATTAACAATAATCTCTCCAAATTTTTAGAAGTCATGACTGAAATGGAGAATACAATGATAGTTTGGGGAGAAGGCAGGATAGTTGAACAAAGGTTAGTCTCTCTAATGAGATTTTTCATTGAAGAACAAATGGAGAGAAACCAAAAGAAAGGAAAGAATTAGCAAATGCTGTTTGACTCATTTGTTACCTGGACTCGATCCCAACATCACTATATTATTCAGAATAGTTACCTCCGCCTGCCTCCGGAGCCATGTGAAGATCGCGGATCGACATGAAGCGGGCGCGACGCGCGCGCGCTCGATCGTGATGCGATGAGTGCATGACGGTTGAGATCTAACTTCTGCCTCCTTAACAGTGCGATGAGACGAACTTAGATCGAAATTATGAGAATAAGGGCAAAATGAATCTGATTTAATTGAAACACAAGGTGCAAAAGTTACTTAAGTCTAGCGATAAGTCGAATAGAGGAAAGTATCTGATAGAAGGAACAAAACATATTTTGAGTTTGTGGTATGAAACGATAAGTCAAGGAACTGTTGAATATCAATTAAGTTAACTACTCATCATCAAAAAATGAGTCAAAATTACTCCTTATAGTCAGTCTATTATTTCAATCCAAATTCTAGAATTTGTTAGATTATTGATTGAGGCAGAAATCCTAGGTGTCCCTGGTGTGAGATGATGCGAGGCCATTCTTGGATAGTTTGAGCCATTCTAGCCATTCCTATTCATATCTTTGATCATATACTTTAGTTCAGTGAGCCAACAAACATTTTCAAAAAAAAAAAAAATATAAACCAATGGAAACCCCAACTCATCCCAAGAAATCAATCCTTCAGTAAAGAACCTATGATTACCCAGGAATTCAAGGAGGAAGAAAGAAATGAAGTTTGGGGGAGTATATGTTTTTGAGGAACTCAAAAAGGGAATGAAAAGAAAAAAAAAAAAAAAAGCAAAGAGCAGAAAATGCAATAGAAAAGAAAGATTATAGGGATAAGTTTTATCTTGTGGCTTCTCTCTTGAACAATTAAGTTCTTAGGGGTGTTTGACACCTAGTACCCTAATGCCATCTGGTATGCAAGACTACTAACTTAAAAGTTAGCTAAGAGTGTTAGAAAGCCTAAAAGTTAAGCCCATTGCACTATCCTGAGATAGTGACAAACAAAGAAATTTCACAGGTGGAGATTACAAGTGAAATAGAACCTCTGATTAAAATTGAAGAAATCAAAGAGATGGCTGAACATGAAAGTTTGAGGAGTTTATTAGGAAGACTACAAGAAAGAAAGATGAGAAAGAGGAGAAAAGGTTCGGGGTAATCTTAACCTAGAAATTCCCTTCCATCATACCCATTACCCAAGCCTAACAATATAAGCCCAAAGACTGATTGATCTTGAAGTACAGTAATCTACTCTATTAAATGAGATCAATAATAACTATAGATACAAATATAGATATCAAACTATAGAGGATACTAGGATTAAAATGTATTTCAGTATAAGATGAAATATTGTACTATGATCTATAATTATATTATTTGAAACAATCAACAAATGGGTGTTTTCAACTACCTTCTCGAGTAAAACTAACCTTGAAGCTGGACTTAAATCGGATGTCTGAAAATAATGCATACATTGTATTTCAATTAAATTGAAGTGCCAACTATGAGAACCGTCGAGAAAAATGTCCTTAAAATTTTCTTTTATTTTGTTTGAGGACAAACAAATCTTTCTTTTTTCTTTGAGGACAAGCAAAATTTTAAGTTTGGGGAGTTTGATGAGCTTGAAGTCATCTATTTTTAGTGAAATTTTACGATCTATTTTTATCTAAACAAGGCCGGTTATGTGCGAATTATGGAATAACTAACCAAAAGCCCATTAAATGGCGGGGAATTCAAGAAAGAAGAATATTTGCGAGAAAAAGAAAGCGAAGGTGGATGAGCGTTAATGAGATAATTAGGTGAAGCAAGTTACGTGAGAAAGGGGCACAAAGATAAAGGAACGATGTCGTGAAGCTTTGTGACAATCAAAATGCATATCCGAGGTTACGCGATGAAAACTCGTCGGAAGCGAAGCTTACTTGAAGAACAAAGGGGGTGAGAGTTAAGAAACTCAGGTGAAGCAGCCGGAAATGAAGAAGAAGGAGCTTCATGTCGCGACATCTTGATGCTGTCGTGACATCGACAATGTCTGAGCGATCATAAAAGCGATGGTACAGCCGCGACCGCGGTAGTGAAGAAGAAGGGTGCGACATCTCATTGAATGATCAAGCGACCATGACATCGAGGAAACATGGAAGGAAATTTGATAGAGTCACGGCGGAGAATGCGCCTTGAAGCTATAGGGCTGGTGAGATGAAGTGATCATAACTCAAGTTGTTGTCGCGACGAGGGTTGAAGTGGCGACATCGTGCGACCGCGTGAAACACGCGAGATCATGAATTGATGTCGCGACGAAGTTGATGTCGCGACGGGGGTTCATCAAGTGAAGGCGCATATCCATAAGGCGATGTCGCGACAAAGGGTGTTATGCGTGACACAGAGCTGTCGGTGTTCTGGAGACTTGTAAGTTCGCCAAAAAATTTTGATATCCCGCGACAGGGAATGGCGTGCGACACCAAAAGCAACCAGTTGAAGCCTCCAGGGGACTAAGTCGATGTCGCGACAGAGATTGATCATCGCGACTTCGGGAACCATCAGATGAAAATTTGCAAAGAAATGAGGCTAGTATCCGCGACAAGAGAGATTGAGGTCGCGACATCGTGAAACGATTCGGTTAAAGCCTTCTGAAGAAATGGTGATGTCGCGACAAGACATCGGTCTCAGCATTATCGAGAAGACCTATTGAAGCACGAGAGTATAAAGTGATGTTGCGACGAGGGTGGTCGCGACGTAGAAGACCTATCCGATTAGGCTGCCGGTCCATGTAGTTGATGTGCGACAAGAGAGATTGAGGTCGCGATATCGAAGACATCGATTGAAGGCTGCGAAGACTTAAGGCGATCATGCGACATGAATCGATGTCATGACATGGATGATGTCATGACGAGGGTTTGAAATCGCGACACGAACATTAACATCGGCGATCCACTTGAAATCCACCAAGGCTGCATTGGGATTAGGGCCAAGCGAAACCTATAAATCTGCGACTACCATCATAACGATGGCTTGGCGACACAGGCCGAGGAAGATGCGGGTAGTGAAGACTCATTCTTTATTTTCTTTTCTTTTCTTTTCTTCAATGTTGATAGTTAGAGATTAGATTAGATTTATCTATTTAGTTTTCATTTTATTTTAAAGGCTGAGATCTTATCGTTTTGGCGAGAAAGGCCGAATGCGAAATTAATTCTTTTCATTACTAGAATGTTGAAGTTCGAGGAATAATTGCAGGTCGGCTCCTCCGAGTTTCATAATCAGTTTAACACTTATGATGGAGGAATGCGTAGTGTGTAATTCGTAGTGAGGAACCCGGCTTCCATTAAATGAATACTGTGTCGAAATTATCTTTCACATGATTGTTTCCAGCAAATTCACCAATTTAGTTTATATGAATTTACTTTAGGTTATGGTTTAATGTTTTTTGGTCTGAATGTCGGAGTTTCTATGCAAGTATTAAAATTGCTTCATTGCTCTGATTTCAAGGAGTCCTACAGGTGACACGAGATTAACAATCACAGGAGTTATGAACATTTCTTTTGAGGTATATTAACTTTGCTATTAGAATCTAAGAGCTTTGTGGAAGTTTGTTGATAAATCCTCTTCTCACTTGAAATCGAGAATGGGTGAATAGGTTATCAATTTAAACAAGTAGAAGTTCACCTCGGTCGAATAGTGAAGCCAATCCAGTGTTAGTTGAGATCTAATAATCAAGGAGAGAGTGATCTATTCTAATTTAAGGAAAAATGGCTGAAGTTATATCCTTGTGACCGATAACTTGGGAGCTAAAGGTTTACAGTCCATAAAGTGAGTGTAGTATTGCAAAGAAAAATACCCAGTGTAGGAAGTCCATTAAAGTAGTTATCTCGTTCACACGTATTCGAGAGGATCGGGAGTAAAAATTAGATAATGAAATGCATGATGTGGAGAGATCATTGTACTACTGCTTGGGCGATTTTAAAACCTGAAATACACAAGCAAAGAGTGCCAGTGTTAACAACGAATTGATACTTCACAATAGCATTGATCTTAATGTGTACTCCTAAGCGATAATTACTACGATTTCCATTTATTTTAACAATTTAGTATTTCATGATTCTTTAGATTCCAGTTTTATTCGATTATTTCATTCTTTTTATTATATACTTGTATAATTTACAGCTTCTTAGTGGAACACAATGTCATTTCATAGTCCAAATAGTATGGAGCTTGAGTAGTCAGGGTAGTTGATCTAGAATTCTTGAGATCTCTGTGGGATCGATATCTGGACTTAAATCCAATTTATTACTTGTCGACCTGTGCACTTGCAGTATATTAGGCCTAAACCAATATTGAAAATGATTTAATCTAGGAGATGTTTGGTCTAGTCAGTCCCCCTTAAGCGTAAATGTGTTGCATACGCATCACATAAAGGGAGCTATTTGAAGAAAGTAATGGTTGAACCACCAGCCTGATTATAGAGATATAGGTTTCTTTCCCTATTGAAGTTTGGAAGAAATCATCCTTGAGCTGAATGGTTGTGAAAAGAAAGTGATGTCAAAGATGGATGATTGGTCAAATGGAAGCACTATTACTTTTCCAATGAGTCTAGATGGACTCTAAACGGAAGCGACTCTTGCAGGAGCGGCAGGGCTGAAATGAGTTCCTATCCACTTTTTTCTCTTTTTCTTTGTCTATTTTCAATTACTTTGTTGTTTTTTTTACTGGGATGAAAATTCCGGTAGTGTTACTCTTTGTTTGTTAATGTTTCGAATAAGTAGGTTTGGAGCTCAACATGTTGTCATGGCAAGTTTACGAGAGAAAAGGCAAAGAGTTGGAAAGTGGTTGATATACTTATAATTAGCAGAAGTGTGAAGAAAATAGTGAGTCAAGATGTTGAGCAAATTTGATGTTTTAGAGATGAAATAGACAAATTGACCTAAAATATAAATTTGGAAGGTTCATGATCATGTGACAAATTGAAGACAAAGTGAGTTTAAGCATGAATAGAAAAGCATTAAGGGTTGCTACTGGAGGATTTTTGAGAGAATATATAAGCATGAAGGACTTATGAAGATAGCAAGTGATATGGGCAAGAGAAAAAGCAAGGAGAACCTAATGAGTCAAGAAATCATCACACTGGACAGCATTGGAATTCTGATTTTTCTGTATTGCTTAAGGCTCCAAATGGTTCACCTCAGCCCATGAGCACATTCTACATTGAACAAGCTTTCCAATGAGTCCTTACACATCCAATTCCGAGCTAAAATGAAGGAGATATGAGTATAACAAGTTGGAGGAAAGGCAGTCTTGAGCAAATTGACGTGACCCGGCACCACAGTCACGAAAACAGAGGCTCCAAAACTCTTTAAAACCCAATTTTCTTCTTCCTACTTTATACTCTATCGAGCCATAATCTTTCCCTTCAACCATTGCAACTTCTAACCACTTTCAGTATCTCATCTATTCAATCCTGAATCACATCCCTCCTAGTCATTTCCATCATCTCAGCTTCAAAACCCATCCCACAAACCCACAAACTTATTTGTTGAACCTCGATTTTCCATCCATCATTCAAGCATCAAAGAGTTACAATGAAATTTTTGTGCTTTGTTGTTTTGTTTTGGTTTGTGGATCATTGTTGATTGTGGAGTGATTTGCATGTATTGAAGGAGGTTTTGAAGAATCAAAAACTCACTCATTTGAGTGAAGGGTTGAATTGCACACCAAGTGTTTGAAAATGCAAAAAGCCCTTTCATGGTTCCAAAGAAGCAAGAAGTGAAAGGAATTAATACACCAATGTCAAGGTCTGAAATCCTCAAGTTTCCTATTCAAAGTGGCACAGACTATAAAGGGAGTTCACTTTCCCGACTCTCTCTGTGCGCCTAACATTACTTCCTTTTGCTCATTTCTAGACATTTAGGACAATGTTCATCCTAAAGTTTGGGGTGTTTATTTTGGTTGGTTTATCACCACCCACATGTTACGCAGTAACTTTGAGGATGAGGGTTTAAGCTTTATGGAAAATGACTTTGTTTGATGCTTTCTAACTTACATCTTAATTTTGGTTTATTTTGTTACTTAAAGTTTTTTTTGAGTTAATTGAGTTTTGTTTGGAGTAGTTGTGATGTCAATAAAGATCATAATTAAACCCTTGAGATGTGAACAATATTCACGATAATAGGACTTGATGCTTAATGAGGTATCTCTCTAATAGGCTATTTAGTCATTGGTTTCTCAAAATCCATACACTTGGTCACTAAGTACCCTTGAAAAATAGTTTTTGCTTGAGTTAGAGAAGTTTATGAGAATCATCAATTTTGATCTCAGTAAAGTTCTAGAACTTGTTCTATTATCGCTTGAGGCGAAATCCTAGGCAACACAACAATTGAGAAATGATATAGGCCATCTTTGGAAAGATTGTGCCTTTCAAGCTAACCCTATTAATATGCATATGCATATTCCTCGGTGCAGTTGACACCTTCAATCTGGTTATAGCCGTTGGCCACAAGTCGAACTTTATAGCGATTAACACTACCATCGGGGTAATACTTAATTTTAAAGACTCAATGGCAGTCAATGGGACGCTTACAAGGAGGGAGAGAGGTAACATCCCATGTGTGATTAGCATTTAATGCAGTTAGCTTCTTTACATGGCTTGGACCCAAATAGAGGAAAGGAAGACTTGGAGATAAGAATGGGGTTTAGAAAAAATAGAAGGAGAAGATTGGGTAGAGCATTGAGAACTTAAGTCTTTCAGCCATGTGGTTAGAGCACGTGGGCGAGTGCTCTGAAGGGGAGTACCAATGGTAGATGGACGAAGGGACAAGGAAAAAGAAGGTGAGGAGGGTGGAGTAAGAGGGGAAATGTGGTCAGCAGCTAAACAGGAAGTAGGCTTGACAAACAAAGAAGGAGGGGAGAAAGCATCAAGAGAAGGTAGAGAAAGGGGAGATAAGGGATCAAGACATGGACGGGACTAAAGGGAAACACATTTTCATGGAAAATGACATCCCATGGGAAGAATATGGACTGAGAGTCTAAATGAATAAGTTTAAAGCTTTCATGCTAGGTTCAAAACCTAAGAAAAGGCATGGAGAAGCTTGTGGTGCAAATTTGTCCTTCCAAGGAATGGTGTTCATAGCAAAGCAGGCAGCCGAAGCACCTCAAAGATATATAGTTGGGAGAACATTGGTACAAAATCTCAAAGGTGCATTTCCAAACCAAAACAAAGTTTGGAAGTTTGCTAATAGTATAGGTAGCCATGAGCAATGTATGGTCCCAAAAGAAGCGACGAAGACGAGCATGGAAGAGGAGAGATTGAGCAATTTGGAGAAAATGTTTATGTTTACACTCCACAATACCATTTTGTGGGGAGAATGGACACAATTGCGCTGATGTAGGAGCCCATGTTGAGATAGAAAAGTCTGAAAGGAGAAGTTGTTAAACTCATATCCATTGTCAGAATGAAAAGCTTGGATAATGGTATGAAATTAAGTAGAAACCATCTGAAAAAATCTAGTGAGAGTAAAAAAAGTGTGGGACTTGGTGGGAAGTAAAAAATTCCAAGTAGCTCCGCTTTAATCATCCACAATAGTGAGCATGTAATGAGCACCACTAAGAGATTGGTGGCAATGAGGGCCCTAAAGATCAAGATGGATAAGAGAAAATGATGTGGAAGACCTAATAACCATTCAAAAAAGGACATCTTCAAGCACTTAACGTTGAAGAATTAAATTTCTTTTTGTGATGAAAACTCATACTTAACCAACTTTGTGCGTTTTTAGCCCTCAAAACTCGTTACTAATGGTTTTATTGAGTATGTGTATGCTTATAGGCCTTTTAAAGCACTTTTACGGCTCTTAGAACCATGAGGTCGAGCAATGAGGACGTCTTGGGATCTCTTATGCAACTTGAAAACCCTTAGAAGCTATTTAGATGAGTTGGGACCATGAAGAATGATTGTGCAAGAAGATGGAGGTTTTGAAGACATATTTGGAGCATTGCACTATATTGAGGTCAATTTCATTGCTCGCAAACGTATGAAATTTTCACCCCTCCTGTTTAATCTGCTTGCGTTCACTTTTCATCCACTAGGCAGTGCAAAATTTCGCTCTGCTTCCCAATTATAGTGCAAAATTTGTGGGAGATAGAAAATTGAAAGTCTTGTGTCAAGTTCAAAGATTTGATTTGTATAAAGAAATAAAATCTTCTTGGGCATGAAGTAAACCCTAGAGATGTATTCTTCACCTATAAATAGGGATTAGATGGTCAAAGAAAAGAGGATTCACTCAATTAGTTAATTTTTGTATTTTTGAGAGAACTTTCGTTTTCTTTAATAAAAGCTTTCATCACAACTTCTTTCTATTTTTCTGATTTCTTTTATAATTAATGGCGCAGTCAAGACTCACCATGAGTGAGTAGTCATCTTTCTTGAGGTGAGCTGGATTTGATCCACTCCACCATGGTGACCAAAGGGGGTAGCCGCACTTCAACCCAAAGGTAAAGTTTTTCCATTGTTTTGGAGGCTTGAAAGTTGTGTGTATATTAGTTGGGGATACCCTGTATGGGGTGGCAATAGTCCTGGTTCCCCCAATTATCTGTATAGGAGTCTCTCTCCTCTTTCACTAGTTTTCTTGATACTTAGCAAGTCTGAATGGTATGTTGGGTGCTTGGCCAACACACCTTTGATTGAGCATGTGTAATAGATTGTTTCTTGTCCAAAGCTACCATAGAGTTGAGTTGAGAACTTATCAGACACCTCTAAAAATCAATAGAATTACTTAACCATACACTTAGAATATATGCTTCATCTATATCTTATAAGAGGAACCTAGGCGATGTTTAGGAGATCAGCTATAGGCTGGTTTTTCTGTCAAATGACTAAGACAAAAAAAAACCCCATTTGAATCACCATGGTGAGGTCAAAACTTTATATCTCTCCTAATATTGTTTACAAAATCAGCAATCACACTCTTCTTCAAAGCAATCAAATAAACTCACTTTTAGATTATGTTTTTATTTTTTGTTTAATAAAGAAATTAAAATCAAAGTACTTGACAGAGGATTTCATCTAAAAGGGGAAAATCCATCCCATTGGATGACCCTAGAGCCACTATACCTATAATAGAATGTGAGCTACACGGGGTTGGTTTTCGGTTTACAAATTTTTGTGATTCCTTGACCCTCCTAATCTAACCACTCGACATAGGTTGAATCACATGGTATTGTTGCCGGGGATGGTGCCTACCTTTAAAGTAATTTGAATTTATTTGCTTTATTTTTAATAGCATTTTTTACTTAATTTTTATTTTATTTTTGGAACTAACCCTATTAATAGTTTTTCTATTCTTTTTTTTCCTTTTAGTTTTGTTTTTCTTGTAGGATTAACATCTTGGTGATCATGACTTATCTCAACTACATGGGCGAATATAAAAGAGGGTGGGAAAAACCATATTTTAAGATATGAACAGAACTAGACCCCACTCTAATGCTTGGGAAGATATGCATTACATGCAAGATGACTATGAGATGGCACACTTCATGAGTAGATTCAAATAGCTTGAGAGTAGGAAACCTATTGGTATATACTAATAATGAAGACAAATGGTAGCCCACCTCATGTTCTAATTGCTATTCCATTACCCATCTTGTTGAAGACTGCACTTCATTACCAAGCATGATGCAGCCAACTCCTTGCTATATTTTCCAATCATATAAGCATCGGGTTGCTGGTTGTCCTTCACTACAAGTCATGAGAGAGGAATTCATGAGCCAAGCAAATCAACATAAGCCTTAGAGCAACACCACGTATGGAAAACACTCGACTTCTACTTGAAGTGATCACTCTAAACCCTCTTGGATGCAAAGTCAAGAGCAATACTAAGGGTTGGACTATGGGGAAGAGATAAATGAAGACCTAAGGCAAGAAGTGGATGATATCCAACACTCTCACTCTCTACTCTCTAGTGCCTACACTACGCATGAGGAAGATATGTTTCCATTTCAACCTCAAAATAATCTGGAATTCATATATGAAGAAGAAGTACAAAATGGAAACTCATCTATAAGTAACAAGAGGAGGATTTCACATCCACTCCCTTGTATTTTGCACTGCCTCTCCCTTGACAATGTGAAAATTTCACACCTTGAGCCAAATAGAATCCTCACTACCCCGATTTTTCACTATAGTCGAGTAAGAGTGCAAAAATCACCAAAGAGAAAGAAAATAATTAAACTTTTGAGATGATTAAAGAGGGCATAGCTTGTGTAGATGAGGCAATGGTGGGAATTTCCATGGAATTGGAAAAGGAGTCAATTACACTTGAAGAAAGGGAATCTATGGAAGTGAGCCTATTTAAGATACAAGAAGAGAAGTATTATGATAAGGATGAACATGATGCACTCATAAACCAAGTGACCTATGGAGATCCACCTTTAAAGAAACCGAGTGAGCCTCTTAAGCCAATTTTGAAGCCCTTGCCTAGTAGGTTACAATATACAATCCTTAAAGACATTGAGGCTATCACACTGATGAATATTAAATATACTTATTGTATCCTTATGTTTTTATGTTATTTTTGTAGTTTTTAGTTATAAGTGTTCTAATGTTCTAACTGCTTATCTTTTTGTGTAGGTCATCCCTTGGGAGAAATGGAAGAAAACTAGACAAGAATCAAGCAATTTGGGCAAGAATTGAAGGAGTTATGCAACATGGAAGTCATGGTCGCGACCACAACTGTTCATGGTTGCGACCATAACTCAAAACATGAAGAAGACTGTGCATTTAATGTTCGGAGTGGTTGCGACCACAACACTTCATGGTCATGACCATAGAGTATCCATGGTCGTGAGCATAGAGTATCCATGGTCGCTACCACGCGATGTTATGTTCGGCCCAACACCTATTTTTAGCCCATTTTCGGCCTATTTTCGAGAAGCCTATAAAAGAGAACACAATCTAGGGATAAAGGGGGGCCTTTTAGGTGGAAACAGCCGAGGAAACATGCCTTAGGGCGATTTGGGAGTTCCTTAGGGTTCCTAACCCTAAGGCAAAGCTCTTGAAAGGGGAGAAACTTGAAAAAGAAGAAGATGGAAGGTTGAGATGGGGCTTTCACTCCAAACCGTTTATTCTCTCCCTTTATCTTTGTTTTTCTCTCTTTTCATGGTTGTGATTCCTTTTCCAATTATGTTTTAGTTAGTTTTCTTTGGGCTTAGATGTAATCAAGACTCGTTTGTATGAATCTCTCTTAATTTCAGTTGATCTATGTTTTATTTTCATATATGTGTTGAGTATTTCTTTTTGATCTTAATACTTGTGGGTGATTGGCCACTACTTGCATGATGTGTGGTTTAGTTCGAGACATGAGAAGTGAGAATTGAATTAAACCAAGAATGAATTATCATTTAATTATCATGAGATAGATATTTAAATGAAATTAGGTGTGGTATTGGGGTTTCTTGAGTGTATTGCATTCCTAGGGTTTGAGGTTAGTGAGATGCAATGCCTAAATCACTGGGAGTAGGTTTGGAGTTCTTCAGAGATTCACACAATTACTTTAGTGAAATCGCCATCAACATAATGAAATGAACATTAATTGATTGGGTTAAGAGGTTCATATAGGCTAGGATTGGTGAAATCTATGCCCTAAGGTTTTTAGTCTTGAATCTTTGTTAAATTAGGATTCTTGCATGCTAGTTAGTGTAATTTTGAGTCTTTCACATATTTTTATTCATCCAAATAGAGCCTAATCTATATTAGAACTGGTACTTAATAGCCAATCCTCGTGGGACGATACTATTACTTTCACGTTATTACTTGAACACGATGCATGCACTTACGCACTTATGCATTCGTATTTTCACATATAGGTTTTGTGCCTATCACACACCATATGAGGAGATCAACCCCTTGATTCGTAAACCAAAAATATATTATGAGGATGATCCGGGAGATGTTCACATACTTGATGTCTTAGTAAATGAGGACCATATGAGGTGCAAGGATGAAGTCAAAGAGAGTTGTCCACTAAAATTCGACTATGAGGGAATCACTAACTTTGACCCCGGTTGAGCATTAGTAGCTCAACTATCCATGGGCTTAGTCTCTCTTAAGCTTTGTAGGTTTTCTCCAAAAATTAAGCATCAAACATATACCTTAAGCTTGGGAATCACATAGTACCAAGAAAAGCACATTGCACTTTAATTCACATGGTGTTTCACAATGTGAATGTGGAATTCTATGAACCACACCTGAAGAATCAAATGACGCTTACAAACTTCAAAGGATGTGCATCGGAATAAGTCATAGCTAGAGCACTCTTTTTCAATTGAAGTATCCCTTATCCTACCTTTTTTATGATTGAACGCAATGAAAGGGTAATTTACACCTTGGTTGGGGGATTTGTTTTGAGAAAACAACCTTTTTCAACCAAAAATTTTGAGTTAAAAATTATTTTAGTTTTTATTTTTTTGCTTGATTGTGTGTCCTATGACATAGAAGGTGTAAAATAATATTTTAAGTAGTATTGACATTAGTCTTGATAATTTTTAATTGAGTTGGGACATCATAGTGTTTATGAAATCTTGGATTTGAGGAATCTAATGGTTGTGGGGCACATGGCTTAATCAGCCCCATTGTTTTTCAAAAAATCATTTCTTTTTTGGAACTTAAAAATCACACACACACACACACACACACAAGATCTCTTATATACACCTTGAGTTTGTGCCCATACTTCTCGAATACCACTTACTTTGAGATGCTAAATTGACTTTATTAGTGATAAGACACCTTCAAAAGAGGGCTATTGAGCCCCACCTATAGAAGAACAAAAGAGGAGAAAAAGAAAAGAGAGAAAAATAGGAGAAAAAGGAAAAGAGAAAAAAAATAGTGAGTTGATTCAATTGGAATCTCTAGCATAGTCCGAGGGGAATTTAATGTCTATTGCCCTAAGCCAACTGGTTGGGATGGCCGAGGAGAACTTAATGTCTGATACTCTAAGCTAACTGGTTGGGAGCCATCGATAAATCTTAGCTACATGGGCTACCACTTAGACATCTTTGGTATTGCACACCTAAATGAAAAAAGAGAGATATGAAATAAAAAGGTAACTTGTCAACCTACTCTTATATTTTATGTGTCAAAAGGGTGAGTTGAATTTGGTTGGGGGGAGCTTTGGAAACTTAGTTTATATTTGAGATCTTAAACCACACTTGCATTGAGTTACTTTAGGAAAAGTTAATTGAGAGCTTGGGGTAAGATTTCTTAGATCACTATTCCTTATGGAACCTTACTTTGAAATTGTGAATACTATGTGATCCCGACAAAAAACTACTTATTTGTTAGACTCTTATCAATGCCCTTTTAATAATACTAGCACCTCCTAACTCACATCCACCTTATTTGCTTGCTTGCATGTTTATTTCTATATTTTTAGTTTTCATAGTGGTTTTGATCAACCTATCTCTATTTTTATGCTTATCCATTGCTAAGGGACTAGCAACAAGCTGCGGGGGAGGGGGGGAGGAGAGGATATGATACCTAATAAAAAAGTACATTTTTGAGCACTTAACTTTCAATAATTAAAACTATTTTTTTGATAGAAACTCATACTTAAACAACTTTGTGCTTTGTTAGCTCCAAAACCCATTACTACTGGTTTTATTGAGTACATGTATGCTTATATGCCTTTTTAGGCACTTTTATGGCTCTTGGAACCATGAGGTCGAGCACTGAGGATGTCTCATGATCTTTTTTGCAAGCTTGGAAACCCTTGGAAGAAATTTAAACGAGGTTGGCCATGAAGGAATGATTGCACATGAAGATGGAGGTTTTGAAGACACATTTGGACTATTTTGCATAACAGCAGGTCGATTTTTCACTTCTCTTGTAGGTAGTATGAGGTTTCACACTCCTCTACTATTTTGATCACATGCTACTCGATTTCATACTACATCCACAAGGAAGTGCAATTTATGAGAGACAGAAAATAGAAAGTCTTGTGTTCCAAGTTCAAGGATTTGATTTTGATGAGGAAAGAAACTCTTCTTGGGCATGAAGTAAACCCCATAGATGTATTCTTCACCTTAGATTAGATGGTAAAATCAATTTTCTTGTAATTTTTGGGAGAACTTTCTTATTTTCTTTAATAGAAGCTTTTAACATCACTTCTTTCTATTTTTATGCTTTCTTCATCATTAATGGCATAGTAAAAAATGACCATGAGTGAGTAGTCATCTTTATCGGGGTGAGGTGGATCCGATCCACTCCACCTTGGTGACAAAAGGGGACAGTTGCGCTTCAACCCAAAGGTAAAGTCTTTATTTTGTTTTAGAGGCCTAAAGGTCATATGTAAATCAGTTGGAGACACCCTGTATGGTTGTAGCAGTCCTAGTTCCCCTAACTATCCGTATAGGAGTCTCTCATCTCTTACACTAGTCTTCTTAATACTTAGAAACTTTGAATTGTATGTTGGGTGCTTCGGCAACTCACTTTTGACCCAACATGCATAACAAATTGTTTCTTGTTTGGAACCACCACAAATTTGAGTTGAGAACCTGTCTGACACCTCTAAAAATCACTAGAATTACCTAACCATACACTTAGAATACATGCTTCATATATATCTTATAAGAGGAACCTAGGCGTAGTTCAGGGGATCAAATATAGGCTAGTTTTTTGTGCAGACAACCGGGATAAAAAAACCCCATTTGAATCACTATGGTGAGGTCGAATTTGGTGAAACCAAAACCTGAGATCTCTCCTAATATTGTTTACAAAATCAACAATCATACTCTTCTTTAAAGCAATAAACAAACTCACTTTTAGATTATGTTTCATTTTCTTTATAATAAAGAAATTAAAATAAAAATACTTAACCTAGGATTACACCTAAAAGGGGAAAACCCATCCCAATGGATGACCCTAGAGCCATTATACATACAATAGCCCATGAGCTACTCGAGGTTGGTTTTATTGTAGCACATTTTGAGCTGTCCTCTCTCCACTAAAATGTCCTCCATAAGGTGAAGAGTGACATTTTGTTAGGATCTCATCATATTCTTCTATTGGCACACATATTCTTATCACTTGATCCGCACACCTCTTAAATAATAGAGGATCATCCCATTGGTAAGATTTAACATCACGAAGAAATTTCTTTCTTTGTTGCAACTTGAGCTCGAGATGAGGTAGATTGCAAGACAAATAATTCACAAAATTAGCATACAAAGGTATTGAAGTATTCATGGACATGAGTTGCTCATTTGGAAAAGTCTCAATAATCTCCTTGGCATTATCTTCAACAATTTCATTTTCAAGACAGGATAAGTAGTCAACTACCACATTTTCCTTTCACTTCTTATCTCTTATCTCTAAATCAAATTCTTGGAGAAGTAAGACCCATCTTATCAATCTTGGTTTTGCATCATTTTGCATCATTAATACCGAATAACTTCATGATCTGTGTAAATGAAGACTTTGGAGCATATATTGTAAGGTTGGAACTTGTCACATGAGAAAACCACAACTAACATTTCTTTCTCTATAGTTGTATAGTTCTCTTGAGCTTCATTGTGACGCCCCATTCCCGGGGTGTCTCGTTGACAACCCGTCAACCTGCGGAATACCTGTGTCTCATATAATGAGACCTATACATGAGTAAAAATGGCCACTTGGGCCCATACATCAATACTCATAAAAAATACATAAACTATATTACAATGGTTAAAGTATTACATTACTGCGGGCAAAACATATATCTAAATTTAAAGTTTTAATACATATGTTATGTAAGCGAATACCAAAGCCCGCAATCTGGCTTTCTTCTAGCAGCGGCCTACAGTGGCGTCGTCCTCTATTACACTCCTGCTGCACGCAAATAATGATCCTCGGCGAGGTGAGCAATGCCTAATGGTGATAATTTCCTACATGGGTTACTCCCACCCTAAGTGCACATGTCATAGCGATAAACACACTCCAAGCAAATCGATCCTACTTGAATGGCCAGCATGCCCAATCCCATGTCTCGAGTCCTCACCGACTCCATCACACATGCCTAAGCCAAATACGAGCAAAAATATAGTTTTCAAAACAAAAGGTTTTTGTTCTCGAAAACTAACTATCGAGTTTCGGTAAATATATTGGACAACCCTCCGAGGTGAATTGCTGGGTAATTCTCCGAAACAGTCATGGGTCAGCCTTCGAGATGAACTATTGGACAACTCTCCAAGGCAATTCTTCGGAAAATCTTCCTTGAAATTCCTGTCACAACCGTTTTCATTTTTCTTTCATTTTCTTTCATGTCATGCACTCACACCTACCATCTAGGGTGCCTCGGTGCATATGGAATGCATTATGCCATTTCAAACATTGTATAATATATTTACATGTATATATTAACGAAATTAATTATAATTATATTAAATTCAATTCACAATCAATAACACAAAAATTAGCTCATATAGGCTAATAACAATCTAAGCAATTCATTTCGAATCACCTAACAACACAAAAATCACACATCCAATCACGTGAACAGTACATCACATGTCTCTCACAAGCAGATCATCTGACACCCAGACACCGGTGCCTTAGCGTGAAGTCGGCATCTCATAATTTGATGAAGTCGACGTGGTAGCTAGATTTTGCGAGGCGATTCACTTGATGAAGTCCGTTTAGATCATCAGAGATCTGAAAATTTGGTTTGACCAAATGACCATTTTACCCTTTTTCATAAAATTCGAATTTTCCCGGGTTTTACATTCATACAATGTTTAGCTAGCATAATAGATAGCCTTGAAAACTTTGTTTTGTCTTTAACCTAAAGTTTGCTCGATAGCAAGTCGGTTGCATCACATGATCTCAAGCTGTTCATCGATCGGCCCAGCTATCATAGTGGTTCTGAAACCAATCTAGATTTGAATTCTTCAAATGCCTTCATACATGCTTTATCAAACTAAAAAATGGCATCCTTTTTTAACACTTTACACATGGGTCTAGAAATTTTTGAAAAATCCTTTATTAATCTTCTGTAAAATCCGGCATGTCCAAGGAAGCTTCTCACTCCCTTTATAGTACTCGGTGGCATAAGAGTCTGAATTGTAGAAGTCTTCCAAGTGATCCAACTCAAGTCCCTTCCAAGAAATACGGTGACCCAATACTATGCCTTCTTGAACCATGAAATGACATTTCTCCCAATTCAACACAAGATTCTTCTCTTGTCATCTTTGCAAGACTAGCTCCAAAATTTTAAGGCAATGGTAAAAAGAACCTCCAAAGACTGAAAATTCATCCATAAAGATCTCCATAATTTCTTCCACCAAACCGCAAAAAAATATCCATCATACAACGTTGGAATGTGGCAGGTGCATTGCATAAGCCAAACAACATTCTTCGGAAAGCAAATGTCCCATATGGGCATGTGAAAGTAGTCTTCTCATGATTTTTCGAAGCAATGATAATCTGATTATATCCAGAGTATCCATCCAAAAAGCAATAGAAATCATGTCATGCTAGTTTATCCTGTAGGGTTTTGAAGGTGACAATAATTGCCAAAACAGCGACAACAACAAAAAAATTCTCTAAAATCCCTCTCAAGGACCCCTTGAGGCATCAAATTTGGTTCAAGCCAAAGAGGAGGTGAGAGATTACCTTGTGTCAGTTTCAAAACCGATCCAATGGTCGGGGCAACAAAGACTGAAGTGAATCAAGTCATAGGTTCTCCTCTAATAGTATCCCACCGCGAAGAGTGGACGGAATGACCTCGAGCGACGGTCTCGAAAGTAGTCTATCTTGTGAGTTTCGATTTGAAGAGGGAAGCCAAAACTCAATCTCACCAAGAGGATTTTTTCTTGAAGAACACTCTCTCTATCTCTCTTCAACACCCTTCATGAGAGGTGTGAGAAAAATGGCTTAGTCGTTTAGGGTTTTCCATAAAGGTCCTTTTATAGGAAACCTTAGCTCTTGCAATGTCTAAAGTGCCTATCTCTTTAAGAGGTGATAGGCTACATGCATCCCTATGCATCATGGTGTGTTCCCTTATGGGCCTTAAGCCCATGAACAAGTCTTAGCCCGCATTCTCTCTTAGTGAGGGCCTTTGAACCCGGGATTTCGATAATCTTGTGACATTCCATTCTCGAGATTGATCTCCTTCATATTTGGATTATATCCAAATCTATTTTATATCAGCCCCACACTCTTTTGAGTGTGTGACCCATTAGGTTCTTGGTTATGTTAACCACTTGATTCACCTATTGAATCAAGCAAGTCATGAGCGGCGTCCAGTAACACATCATGACCCCTAATTGATTGAAGAGTTAGTGGTCTGATTGCTAACCCTTCCATAGACAAATACCGTGCAATTCATCATTTCACTTTTCTATACCTTACTCGGTTCAGAGCATGGACAAAGTGTAGCTCCCACTAGACTGGCTACGCCACATCTAGCCCAAGTGATATTAGATCTTGTCCCCGGATTCATTACTCATTAGTTATTTCAAGACACTCTTCATGGCATTTTCACTATGGCCAGAGATTCATGAGTAATGATCCCAACAAGAGGCCATAGGTATACTCTCCCTCTATTGGGAGTGGCGAATCCTTTGTTGGCTACCCAATTACATTCGAATACCTCAAGCTATACTCGACTATCACCCAAAGAGCGACTTCCAAGATACAACATGTATCGAGGTCAAAGTATAGAATCAACATCTAAGATATCCTTGAGCACCTCAAGTCTAAGGATATGCACCATTGCTATGATGAGACAATCATCTACATTTAAATAGATAATCCATATGATTATCTCATGGAAGACTCGATGTATAGCTACTTGTAACAGCATCATATGTCGAAAAGCTCTAATCAACTCATGATCACAGTTTATATGATCCACAACTTGATCCAATCAAGGAGTATGACTTGTGTTAGGATTTTTGGATTAACAATGTCTAGTCTCGTTAATCCTATGACTAAGGATAAGATAGATCCTAACATAATTGTACATGATAGGAATCTTATTATCATGATCTCATCATGATTTCCATCATGCTATGTTATGTATCATGGACTCCATTAATTCGATTAAAGATCTATATCAATTCAATGTATGAATATCAAATTAATGAAGATGCCTTTAATAGAAACATAAGACGTACAATAAGTGCTAAGTTTATTCCCTTGAGAGTAATTCTCTAACAAACTCCCACTTGCACTAAAGCCAATTGCCTTTGTATCACATACCTTTGGCAAGTAGATGTGAATCATACTTCTTCAGGGAAAATGGCTTAGCTTAGAGATTAAGCACATTTTGATCAGTGGCCATTTCTCTATCTTTGCATCATGATCACCAAAGATTTCTCAAATCAAATGGTAACACCTTGAGTACTAATTTGGACCTTTGATGAGATCGTGGTTCCTTTTGCTTTTGCAATGGCTCCATTTTCATCCCAATACAATAGTATCAGATCAACAATTCTAGGGACCTCTCCTAGTTCATAAATAACTAACTTGTCTAAATCACTTTCATAAACTGCCATCAAAAGCAACAATGTACTATGATTCAGTTATAGAATCAACACTCATATCCTATTTGTAACTCTTCCAACTGACCGTGCCACCATTCAATGTGAACATTTAGCTTGATTCACATTTGGAGTCATCTCTATCAGATTATTAGCTGGCATCTTACAATAAGATCGTCATCTCCATCACTCAAGAATACATCCTTAGTGTTTCTCAAGTACTTTAGGATATTCTCGACAACCACCCAATGATCCTCACCTGGGTCCAACTAGTATCTGCTCATGATTCTTAAAGCATATGATACGTCGAGTCTAATACATAACATAGCATACATGATTGATCCTATAACTAAAGCATATAGGATCATACTCATGCGCGTCCTCTTATCTTGTGTCTTTTGGACACATGGACTTCGAGAGGGTTATTCCATGTGACATGGAAATGTTTCCTCTCTTAGACTGCTTCACGCTAAACCTCTTCATCAACTAAGCTATGAACGTAGACTGTGAAAGACTAAGCAACCTTCCTGATCTATCTCTATAGATCTAGATCCCTAATATGTAGGTTGCCTCTCCAAGGTCTTTCATGGAGAATATATATTGACATATTGTAACATTAAGATGTCGCTTCCAATAAGTAATATGTCATCAACACATAATACTAGGAAAATGATTGTACTCCCACTATCCTTCTTGTACACATTTTAGGCATGTTTTTTAACACTGCAACTAGAGACTTGTTAAGTCCCTAGCAGCTGCACCAAAAACTTGTTTTAATCCAAGTTGTTACTCTTCTTATTTTAAACTATTTAACTACAACTTGGTCTGCTTATTGCAATTGCACAGGTCAACAAGTAATAAAGTGAATTTTAAGTCAAGATATCGTACCCCCAGGGATCAATAGGAAATTTCAAAGATTAAGTACTCAAACTACTCAAGGATATCACTATTTGAACTCATATTTCTATTTTGTAAACTAAATAGTAAATAGAGTAACTGTATTTAAATGCTAAAATATGATTAACTAGATTTTAACAACTAGTAGTTTCTCTTATTTGAGTAAACACTTGAAAGGAATTAATAATGTGACTATTAGCTTGAACTTTGTTCATAAACACAAATTTGTTATGGGTTGAATTCTGAACTTGTCCAAGGGTATGTTAGTATAGTCTTGACTAAAACCTTCAAACACCATACATTTCACAATTTAGACTATCATGTTCCAAAACCAAGACAACATGTGTCTAAAAGGGTACTTTTAGGATCTGATTCCCTTTAATATTTGGATGACTTCCAAAACCAGGACAATTCAACTAATTCTTAGGACTGAAGTTAGCTTGCTCCTAAAACCAGGGTAATACAAGCTCTCTTCAACATAATTAAATCATCACTTCACATATTAACAAATACACTCATTTTTATTGACAAAAATGACATATACTGATTAAAAATAAGACAAGCTCTTAAAATATTAGTTTCATGTACCAAGGGATCACTATTCCTAGCCTCAGGAACACTCCTCAGTTGTCACTAGAGGGTATCCTGGATATCAGGTGTTGGAACAGATCCCATGGTTTGGTTCCTGGAATTAATATATCAAGCACAAGAAAATAAACATCTGAACTAATTATATCAATTTAGATTTCAACACCACAACCCACATTAAAGCTCTGCAAACATAACAATCACATCATCAATCCCTTCCCATAAGGGATTTATCCTACAATCACTGGATTACCCATAACAATGACAAGTTGATTAAACAAGTCCATTATGATCATAATAAAAAAACTAGGGAAGAAGATTTTAAACAATGTTTTCTACTTCACTGTAAGTTTAGATAGTGAATGAAGCTTGATTTTCAATAATCTCTAATCCAAAGCTCAATTCAGATAAACTATTCTAATGCAAAATGAAAAAGAAAGAAAAGAAATAAGAAAGCTATTTACCAGACACTATACTCTACTTTATGCTTCTAACTTGCTCTCTACTCTCACTCTAATTTTGCATTCTATTCTTCCTTCTATACATCCTTTTCTACACCCTATCTCTTTCTATTTATAGTCCAATCATTGTTGGGCCGTAATTCGAGGTAGACTTTATGGACTTCAATGCAAGCCCATAGGATGATTTGTAGCGACAAAAGTTAAAATGCCATGACAATATTGCACCTCATATGTGTCTTCATTATTATCGTGAGGTTGTCACGACACTCCACTAATGCTTTGCCTTTGAAACTAAATTTAAATTATCGCGACATTATATTGATTGTCTCAACATTGTCTTTTGAACTTATGTCTTCAATGTTTGTCATGACAATGTCATCTTGATGTGCAACTGTTGACCCTAGGATAATCGTCGCAACATAAATAAAGTTGTTGTGACACTATGAATCACTGGCTGATCTTCAAAGATGTCTTGACTTTGTCATGACATTCTCTTTAGATAGATGTCGTGATAATGTTTTGTTGCTTTTTCAAGGACTATTCTCTTTTGTTGTCGCGACATAAATTGAATTGTCATGACATATCCTCTGTCATCTGCCTTCATTTGTGTCACGACATGTGTTGAGATGTATCAACATTATTTGCTTCCCGCTTCAATCTTTTCAACATCTTTTGTTGCTCCTTTTTCTTATTTTGACAGAAATTCTTGCAAAATAATAATTTGGTGAAGATTCCATAAATTAAGCATTAAAGCCTCAAATATGCATGGAAAAATGGACTTAAAACTGTATGAGTTTCACACTCATCAAACTCCCCCAAACTTAAAGTTTTGCTTCTCCCTAAGCAAAGAAAAGAATCATTGCTTGTCCTCAAGCAATTTAGCTAGACTTTAAACCCATTTTTCTTTCAATCATCATTTTCAATTAAATCAGCACTTGAATTGAATGAAATGTTAGTTGTGATATAAATTCTAACAAACCTTAATACTAGAATAAAGAAGATTTTCAATTAAGTTCACTTATCAAACAGATAATTCATGAAGTGTAAACAACTGAATTCTTAACCCCTGATTTGTGAGTGTGTGTTGGCCTCCCTTCTTAGACAGATTTGCTAGTGAGGTAATCTTATTAGATATATGTAAAAGAATGAAAATCTCCTTAATTTGACTTAGGTCCCATAGCCCTTTTGGTCATATTATTCTCTACTAATGTAGGCATAACACCAAAGTGCACATACAACTCAACATTTAGTACTCACATTTCTCATCCTCCATTTTCTACTGACATCAACTTTCAAGCACCCTCAAACTTGTTTTGGTGCATCAATTTTCATACTCTCCTCCATTGTGGCATTTATTTTAACCACTTTCAGACTTTGAATTCAGTTCCTGACACTAGCTCTTCTCTTTTCATTTATGTACAAGGTTTTGGGAATGGTGCAATGTTTTGCCTTCTTAAGCTTTCTACCACCCTTACCAAGCTTTGGGTTAGTAACTCCCATACCAGTTGGCATTAAGGTATTAGGTGTTGAAACACCCCTAAGAACTTAATGGCTCAAGGGAGGAAGGCTACAAGACAAAACACACTCCCCTCTTGATACTTTTGTAATTTTACAGACTTCCAATTTTTCTATTGTGCACATCTATTGGTGTAATCTTTACTTCACTTCTTCATCTCAATTGGTCATTCTTTCACACCCCCTAATCTCATCCTTCTTCACATTACAATTTTTACTCCCTTAACCTTGTCCTATTGTTTATTTCATATGCACTCATAATGCAGTTTGGGCAAACTAAGAGTTCTTTACTTAAAGATTACATTTAAGGGAGGTTTAAGGTTTTTCACTTGGCTTTTGATGATAGAATTGGCATGTAGCTCAAACAAGGAACTATGGCATATGCATATACATATCACTAAGGTAGGCTTGAAAGGCACAAACTTTCCAAGGATGACCTGAATCATCTTCTGTTGGTTGTGCTGCTTATAATTTCATCTTGAATAATAATCTAACAAGTTCTAGGATCCTTGGAGACTAAAACTATGATGGATCTCATAAGATGTTCCTAACCCAAGCACAATTAGTTGCAAAGGTACTAGTGACCATGTGTATGTTTTCAAGGCTCATTAGAACTGAAATGTTAAAAAAAATAGAATTATCAGCCTTATCAACATTATTATTTGTTTAAATCTTCCCGAGTCTAGAATTTCAACATAAGTAGTATTGACATCACAACCTTCCAATTATGTTGAGGTCAATTTGCCCACTTCATCTACCAATAATTTTATTTTGTGTTATTAAGATTGTTTGGTCTTTTTTTTTTTACAAGATACTGTGCCATATGGTCAATCAAAAGTTCAATTTGATCAAACTATTCATTTTTAGTTCAACAATGTTAGCATAAGTAATCTTAGCAACATTCAATCCAACCAAACAATTCAACATCACAATTATAGGCATGTTTACTAAAATGTAGGAATATGCAGTACACAATCAACACAATTTCAACAAAGGTATTTCATTTATATTAAAGGAAGATTTTACATAAGATTTTTCATAAGAGAATTTTCAAACAAGAGAGACTCATTTGCTCTGTTTTTCTTTTTTATCTTTCTTTTGTTCTGCTTGAGGTACTGTTGACTAATTTTTACACAGACCAAAATTTACTGATTCTTAGCATTGCCACCAGAGATTATTCAATTCCTAGCAGTTATTCCAAAAACTTGTCGAGACTCAATATATATAATATGTTTTATGCTTGTGTAATTAACAATTTTCAATTAAAATTATTTTTGGTTAAATCACTACAAGTGCACATGTCATACAAATAATAAAGTGGATTGTTAAGTCAAGATATAATTCCCACGAGGATTGATTTTGAAAATCTAAAGATTAACTATTCTCACTACTCAAGATCATCACTATTTTAACCTCAAATTTTATGTAGATGATTATCTTTCTAAAATAAATTGAATAAAATGTTAGAGAAATTCTAAAAATATATGAATTAGAGAGTTTACTGGACTAAAATAACACTGGGAATGTGATAGGCCAATAGCGTGATGTGGGATTTGTATAATTAGGTAAAACGCTTTTGTGCACAAGTGCACGCGTTGTATCAAGTAATATAGTGTACCTAAGTACGAATATCGATCCATGGGGAGAAGTGCGTTGACTACTGTAATTGGCCCTATGATATTATCTGGACTTAAACTTTTAATGAATGTCTAACTAATGTATGCAATTAAAACTAAATCAAATTAACTTGTAAAATTACCCTTTTTTGTGAAAACTAAGGTTTTGCCTCCCCCTGCCACATTTGATGGATTATTACCTAGAGGAATTATTATTTAGTCTATTGATGAATTCTCGATGATGGGGTGATCATGCCTACGAGATACCCTATCTCGAGGTATATCCACCTATATTGCTAGTAGGGTTGGGTGCATTGATTCGTGCCACGGTAGGGTGAGCGGAATCAACAAAATTTGTTTCCTATGTTCCTCTTGCCGTGGTCAAGCTCACTGCGATATAAGCGGTCTAGGGTCGAACACGGGGATGGGTTTTCATCCTATGAATGATTTGCATCAGTGTTTGGAAAATGGTGAGGCTTTTGTTTGGATTTTCGGATTTTTGTTAAAAACAGTGGGGGTTGTATGTTCACTGAATAACTGTAATGGCTTAAATGAAAGTGTGAAATGGTAACCTTGAAGGCTTAGGTCACTAGCTTGATAACATGGGGGTATTAAGGTGTCCTCGGGTTATTTCCTCGCATTAGGGCAAATGACCTATAGTCAAAGCCAAAACCGGATCTTTGTTTAACTATAAAACCTAACCCTAGAACCACTCCTATTTGAGTCAACACCAGTATTATGCATCAAAAGTCCCATTCAGTTTAAAACTCTAGCATTCAACCTCCTCACAGTGGCTCGTAAATGACATCTAAAGGATGTCGGTGCATCCCAGCATTAAAAAAGTCACACTGAACCCTAAAACATGACAAGTATTGACCAAGGGTAGGACATTAAATGGCATTAAACCCTAGTTTGGAAAGTTGGGAACCATAAATCGATACACAGAACATTCCTGACATGAGGACAACTGCAGTAGCCCCTAAATCCAAGCTAGCCACCCTCATAGCTAAGCCTGAGGCTTAGCCAAGCATCCCTTGAGTTGTCATCCTCGAGGGGTGTTTGGCAGCCTAGAAAATGAAAGAAAGAGGAGAGAGAAGAGAGCAAATGAAACCCTAAAATGAAAGCTGCGGGAATTTTATAAAATGAAAAGCTGTTGCCAAAAATTGCCTAGGGTTACAAAATTATGGGGGTTTATATAGTCCACCCAAAAGTGTGAAAATACACAAATACCTAACATATTGGCTTACAAAAGGGACAAGGTGGTAATACACCAAAACGCAGTCGTTTGGCATTAATTACACAAAAATCACAGGGCAACCATTTTCGCTATGGAGGAGAATTTCGCTAGCATAGCGAAATTTACATGCCTAGCGAATTTCAGCTAACTGGCGAGAATTCTGAATAAATTGGAGAGAATTTGGCTATCAATAGTGAATTTCGTTAGCTAGCGAAATTAAACCTTTGCGAAAATATGTGAGATAGCGAAATTGATTAATTTGGCTAGGCACGATAATTTATTTAGATAGCGAATTTCGCTAGCCCTAAGCGAAATTTCCCGATTAAGCTAGGATTCTGAATTTTCGCTATGATTTCAAAATTTTCGCAATCCTAGCGAAATTTTAGCAGCCATAGCGAAAATTCACGCGCTCACGATCAACTCTGCATCCACTTGCATCCTCTTTACTTCTTCTTCATAGAGTTTGCCTTGATTCCACCGCCCGAATTTTGATATTTTGATGGCTGAAAATACCGTTCCCTCGGCATTCGGGTACATATCTTTCACGTCGAGACTTGAACTAAATGGCTAGGAGTACTCAAAAACACCAAAATAACCAAACAACCTCGAAATGGTATTAGTGGAACTAAAATGAACACGCACACATCAATTGGCTTAATTGATATAGTTAGTCGCGCAAAAAGCACCCAAAACCTATCTTGAATAGGGTTCAAAATTACTTAACTTTTGGGCACTAATCCACACCCCTGACCGACATTGCTAGTCCCTTAGCAATGCTAAAATAATGACATGCATGCAGTGATTTTACAAAAAGTGTATACGGTTCAAAAAGGTGTACATACAGATAAGCATTACCTTTAAAATTAACAATTGAGACCTAGTTTGAAAACCGACAGAGAGCAAAAACCATATGAAACGATTTTAGATCAACATCGGATCAAAGGAATTGACTGAATTTCCACTAAAATCCTAATGGTTCCTAATGCTTAGGATTGAGCGATAAAGTCTGAAATTATTTCCTCCCCACAACCTAGCTACGGCATGGCCTTAAGGCTGTTGAACAACTAAATAGGAAATGCTACACTCTTTGCTCTTTATTTGACTACATTGTAGGGTGCGATACTTAAAACTCGACTTCATCCAAAGTCAGGTGTAGCGGGGGTCCACCGATGACTCCCGACCCGATTAAGGTTTAGGGCATCAAGCCAAAAGGATCCCTTGACCACAGAGCTCACTGAACCGCCCCGGACTCAGAATGACTTCCTAGAGATTGAGCACACAACCACGGCTGAGACTCTGTTCCTGGGTGTAACGAACACTAAGTTGACTCCCAACCAATTAAAGGCTTAGGGCATCGGGTTTGAGCTTATACGCCTACCCCTTGGGCCCAGGTGTTCGGGTTTCAAGGCAAAGCGTCACGACTTTTATTTTTCTTTTTCTTCTTTTCTTTTTCTTTTTTCTATGGGTAACACTAACCTATTATAGGTCGTCAACATGTCTAAGGTCGGCTTTGCAAGGAGAAAAGAGGTGAATAATTTCACAACTTATCAGCATAATATGGGTGTGCAGTGTGTGAATTAGCTCAAAGGGGAAATGTTCAAGTTGAATACATGGAATTGTTCTAGCATTAAGGTAGCATACAGGGTTTCAATTTTCCAATTAAAGGCAATTCAATTGTTCAATTAAAAGCAATTCAATTGTCCAATTGAAAGAAAAAAAAGTAGATACACTAAGTGGAGACACAAAAGTACTTTGCACAAGTATAGTAAACTGTAAATAGTGTTGTAAAGCTTTTTGATATAACCAAAATGGCTAGTACATGTATCTGGTGAACATACAAAGTATCGCACTCTTGTATTAATACATGATTCTAAAATTGGTAGGCGGTTGATGAATGCTGAAAACTATACAAAAACATAAAAGAAAACACTCCTAACTCTAACTTTTCCTCCCAGTCAAAATGTAGACATGTCATAGGCTAGGAAAGTTTAGAAACAGGAGTGTGACCACCTCAATCTCATGGTGGTGGTGGATCACATGGATCTTCAGCTGCTTCTTTGTAACATGTCTAAGGAGGCTCTTTGTGGCTGTGGAGAGAGAAACTCATCTCTCTGGGCAAGATCATGTAGGAGACCCAGGTGACTCATGATGCGCGGGCTATGGGTAATGATGACCTAAAGTGGCCCCTCGGCTCGAGCGACCTCTGGTCTGTCTTTGCTGGGTGTGACTGATGAACATATAGCATCCATGACGCAGGCTCACGGTACTAACATGGGCGTGGTCGGAGGTGTTGTGTTGTATATGATGGGCGGGAGTGTCGGTAGGGCGTGGGTGGGCGGGGAGAGGAGGGAGATGGAGGAGATATATCGGCAGCTGGACTCCTCTCCCGTCTCGACCTCGGGGCATGCACGTCTCTCCTCTACCTTAAAGTCCTCTACCTCCGCGTCCAGAGTGCCTCCTCGCAGTCCTTCTTTGGAGGAGAAAAGAAATAGGCATAACCATAGCTCGCTCCATAGACAGGACCTGAGGGCATCTGATCCTCCTCTCAATCCGGGGCTCCTCTGGAAAGCCCAAGTGCTCCAGGACCTGGCACAGCAGTCGTGGCATCAACAGGGGTAAACTCTCTGCTCGAGCCAGGCCCTTGCGGTGGACCTTATCCTCGAAGTGCAGCAAAGCGGTCATCACCAACTTAGAGGGATGAACGAGGCCCCTCAGAGAATCCGGTCTGAGCCTCTAGGATGGCACCCCTCACATTTGTACGTAGTCTTTGACGGGAAGAGAGGTGGTCGCGTGGTGATCCCATGAGGCATCGAGGGCGGGGCGCCTCCCTCGAGATAATATGGGTCAACTGAGTGGTGTCTCGAGAAAGGCTACGGACCATCTCCACATATTGTGGTGAGGCCCGATCAGGTAACCTCGAGTGCTTTGCCCTAGTAGGGCCAATGCGACAAAATATCGGCGCTCTGCGAGAACTCCCTTGACGATCATGATGCGGAATAGGAGCTCGACGGACTTCGGCTCCCGGAGGTCATAGAGATGATAGAACTATAGAACCACCGGGGTAATAGAGGCGCCTCGGCGTCATGAGCGGCGGCTGATGAGTAATGCTCGATCGACCTCCATAGAATCCACGAATCTGGGGTCGGTTGTCGTGGCAGACGTCGTGTCTGACTCCCGTAGAAAATCCCTAGCGTGTAGTCAGGCATTCCGAGGATAGGATGCGGCGAATGGGGGCCTCGATCGCCGAGGCGAGCGATAGCGGGGCGATGGGGTAGCCTCGAAGCTGCGACCCCCCGAGGGGGTGTGTTAGCTAAGGCACAGACGATGATGACTCCGGTCCGGAAGTCTGGGCAGCAGGCTGGGACCTCCCTGGATCTCTGTGCCAGCGGTGAAGGGGCAGGGGTCCCGTCAGTCTGATCTCTCCCCGAATCACTGAGGCTCCTCAAGAATTTGCCTCGGGGGGCCCCAGAGAGTGCAGGGCTGAATCCGGGATTTGGGGCGGGAACTGCGCCAGCTCGGGGAGTCACGAACTGACTTCGAGGTCTCGGGGCGGGACCCACCTCAGTGCCGGACCACCGTACATGTCGAGAAAAGGACAGGCAGGGCGGTGGTGTGTGGGGCTCGGCGTGATGGGATCTTGTCGAGCCGGAGACTCCCGATTGTAGGGGTACGGGGCTCGGCTAACCAAGGTGGACCAAGGCCTGGCTGCATTTCTATTGAATAAATTTGTGGGGCTACTTGGCGGCTCATTGGACCGGGACCTTGTCTACTCGCTGGAGGCAGGAGCGGTGGGCGAATTAGCGGCTTATTTCTTGTAGTCATGTGTGATAAGCGGCTGAGCGCAACGAAGTGCCAGTCTGAGGCTCACAGCGATCTTGGTCAAGCGAGAGACTCGTGTAGTATGGTGGTAGTGGCTCGGGAGGCGGGGGCCTTTGGTGTGTGCATGCGGTTGGGGCGATTGGGGCTCGGGGCAAAACCCGGGGCTCACCCAGACACGCGGCTACGGGTGGTGATGATATGAAGTAGAAAAGCCTCTTCCTCCTTCGCCTTAAATAAAAGCGCTGGGAAGCCGAAGGGTCATCGGGGTTGATTTCGCTATTATAGCGAAAATCAGCCCAAATATCTGGTTCTTCTGCAATAAAATAAATATTTATTTAGACCAAATAAAAATAACATAAAAAGATAAAAAAATAAATAAACCTAATAACAAATATATATAAAAAAATAATAATAATTTAAATTTATGCTACTTAAAAAGGAAAGCTGCTAAATTGGGAAACTTACTAAAAATAGCCAAAAATGAAAATTGACCAATTTAAAATAAAAACCAAAAATTTTTGAGCTGCAATTTGGTTTTTGAGAACACCAAACCAGCCCAAAGTCACAGATTTACTCATGGAGGGTCAAGGAGGAGGATCTCCTCAACCCCGGCAGTGGCCTGAGCTGATGCCTTAATGTTTGATTTCCCATTGTTGACTTGCTTCTCACTGATTAAATTTGGGCTGACCAAATTCTCTGCAGTGGCTACTGATGGTAACTTCCTATCAGCTGTTTCACCTTGGTTAGCTATTCCTGGCAATTCTTGGTCATTTGGCTTCCCTGAACTCTGACCCACTGAACAAACTTCATCAATCACTTGATTTTCAGCTTCCCTCAGCTTGTGCTTGTTATTCAGGTAAGTATGTTGATTCAATGTCATGTTGCCAAATGTAAGTTGCATGACTTCATTCCGGCAATTAATGATTGCACTGGCAGTGGCCAGAAATGGTCTTCCCAAGATGATTGGCACATGATTGGGCCCATTTGCTATTGGCTCGGTATCAAGCACTACAAAGTCTACTGGGTAGTAGAATTTGTCTACCTTGACCAACACATCCTCAACTATTCCCTTAGGAATCTTTACCGATCGATCGGCCAATGATAGAGTGATGTTGGTAGGTTTAAGCTCTCCCAAACCTAACTGCTTATACACAGAGTATGGCAGTAGGTTTACAGCTCACCAAATCTAGCGTGCTTTGTGCATGCAAGTCCTGATGTTAGCGAAATTGTGGGAGATCCCGGATCCTTGTACTTAACTAGGTTCTTGCTTTGGATTATGGCACTGACTTGCTCGGTTAAAAATGCCTTTTTCTCAATGCTTAATCCTTTCTTGATTGTACAGAGATCCTTCAAAAACTTTGCATAGGCAGGGACTTGTTTGATGATGTCCAAAAGGGGTATGTTGACCTTCACCTGCCTTAGGACTTCTAGGATGCACTTTCTTCGGGATCGCCTTTTCTTGCTTCTTAGTGCACAGGGAAATGGAGGTGGCATGCGGTGCTTCATTGAGTCCTCATGAGGAAAATGTGTTCTGGCTCAAATTCTTCTCTTTTTTGGTTTCTCAGTTTGGCAGGCATTGGCTGATCAACCTCTTTTCCATCCTAAGGGTGATTATAGCCTTGACCTCATCCATTCTAATTCTTGGATGAACCTACCTCGTACTTTTGGTTGTGTGATGTTTGGGAAGGGAACCTTCACTCTCTCCTATCTCTCAGGAATATTGTTGATCTTTGTGATTGAATCACCCAAGTTGTCTATTTTCTGATTAAGATTGCTCTCAAGCCCATCTATTCTCTTGTTCAGTGTGCTCTCTACAGTATCAATCCTTTGTGCCAATTGTGCATTGATCCCTTTTTGTTCTTCCACAAAGTTGCCCACCACCTTGCTCAAATTCAGTATCGCTTGTTCAACTGGAGAAGTGGATGATGGTGGCTGTGGTTGAGATGAGGAACCAAACTGTGGTTTGGCACCTGATGGCACATAGGCAGGGGGGTTGGGTTTCCAGGAGAGGTTAGGGTGATTCCTCCAATTGGAATTGTAGGTATTACCATATGGGGCATTGGGTTGTGGAGGCTTATATTGTCCTACGACATTTGCATATTCTGACATCAAATCCTTCACTGAAGGGGCCATAGGATACTGTTCTTCTGGGTGGGCAGTGGATTGGAAATTGGTGCAGGGATTGGCTTGTGCAGTGTTTTCAGTCACTGCCTGCACTTCATGGAGCCTCTTTCCTTCTAACTCCTCCACCTTCCTAGCTAAGGTTGAAATTCTAGCTTTCATTTCCATATCCTCTGACAGTGCATAAATTCCCCCCTTAGGGTTGGCTGAGGGCCTCATTTTCTCCACCTCTCTCGGGTTTGGCTCATCCCAACCCTTGGAAGTTTCAGCCACATAACTCAAAGAAATCCATGGCCTCATCAGGGTTTTTGCTCGAGAAAGTCACCTCCGCACATGGTTTCTAGCGGTTGTTTTCATGGCGAGAGACATACCATTATAGAAATGATTCACTAACATCCAGGTGTCGAAACCATGATGTGGACAAGCACCGATGGTATCCATGAATCTCTCCCAGCATTGGTAGAATTTCTCATTGTCATAGGCCGAGTAAGTGTAGATCTGCCTCTTCAAACTGTTGGTCTTTGTGGCACTGAAGAATTTCTTCAAAAATTCAGCTTGAAGATCTGCCCAACTTCTAATCGTTCTCGGCCTCAGTGAATTGAGCCAAATCTTGGCTTTGTCCTTGAGTGTCAGTGGAAATGCTTTCAGCTTGAGCAAATTCATGTCAGTTATACCTTCCTTGAAGGTAGTGCATACCTCCTCAAAATCCCGTATGTGTGAATATGGATTTTCATTCTCCATACCATGAAAAGTGGGAAGCAGGGGTACTAGGTAGGGTCTCACTGCCACATCTTCAGCAGGAGGTATGATGCAGGAAGGAGCACTAACCCTAGGAGGGTGTATATGATCCCTCATTGATCTGTATGCTGTTGGATTCACTGGGGTGCCTGCTTGACTTTCTTTGTTCTTTAGGTAGAGGTCCATGTTTTTCCCTTTGTGTGTGCGATTTCACAACCTTGTTCAATTGGTGTATAGATTCTTTGCAATCTACCTGATATCCTTCTATCCCAGTGTTGCATAAACACCTGTTACACAAAATGAAACACAACAAAGAGCACAAACAAGCTTGCAAAAAGGGGTTAATGTTAGCCCAAATAAAAAAGCGGCTGTGAAAAAAAACAAAAACAATCACGTCTTGCCAAGTAGTGAAAACTTGCGATTCTGATGGCTGAAATTCAAAAAGGGTCTAAAAGGTCACCTACACTTGTAATGAGGATTACAAGTACACTTCAACTCATCAAACGTAGTTTGGCACCATCCCCGGCAACGGCGCCATTTGATTCGTGCCACGGTAGGGTGAGCGGAATCAACAAAATTTGTTTCCTATGTTCTTCCTACTGTCATAGTCAAGCTACTGCAATATAGCGGTCTAGGGTCGAACACGGGGATGGGTTTTCATCCTATGAATGATTTGCATCAGTGTTTGGAAAATGGTGAGGCTTTTGTTTGGATTTTCGGATTTTTGTTAAAAACAGTGGGGGTTGTATGTTCAACATTTGTTGTAATGGCTTAAATGAGAAGTGTGAAATGGTAACCTTGAAGGCTTAGGTCGGCTAGCTTGATAACATGGGGGTATTAAAGGTGTCCTCGGGTTATTTCCTCGCATTAGGGCAAATGACCTATAGTCAAAGCCAAAAGCAGGATCTTTGTTTAACTATAAAACCCTAACCACTAGGAACCACTCCTATTTGATCGACACCGATATTATGCATCAAAAGTCCCATTAGGTTCAAAACTCTAGCATTGACCTGCCACTCCACCGGTGGCTGTCGTGACATCTAAAGGATATCAATGCATCTAGCATTAGAATACACTGAACCCTAAAGCATGACAAGTATTGACCAGGGTAGGACATTATTAAATGGTAAACCCTAGTTTGGAAAGTTAGAACCATAAATACGATTACTGGAACATTCTGACATGAGGACAACACACGTAGCCTAAACCAGGAAGCTAGCCACCCTCACTCTTCCAAAGCTATGAGGCTTAGCCAAGCATCCCTTGAGTTGTCATCCTCAAGGGTGTTTGGCAGACGAGAAAATGAAAGAAAATGAAACCCTAAAATGAAAGCTGCGGGAATTTTATAAAATGAAAAGCTGCTGCCAAAAATTGCCTAGGGTTACAAAATTATGGGGGTTTATATTGTCCACCCAAAAGTGTGAAAATACACAAATACCTAACATATTGGCTTACAAAAAGGACAAGGTGGTAATACACCAAAACGCAGTCGTTTGGCATTAATTACACAAAAATCACAAGGCAGCCATTTTCGCTATGGAGGAGAATTTCTCTAGCATAGCGAAAATTTTATAACCTAGCCAATTAACTAACCTAATGAAATTGCTTCAACCTAATGAAATTCGATCAGCGGTGAAGAATTTGGCTATGCGATGAATTTCGCTAGCGAGAATTTGGCTAACCTAGCGAAAAATATGTAGAGATGTGAAATTGATTAATTTACGCTAAACACAGTGAATTTATTAGATAAGCGAAAACCCAGCTAACGCCTAACAACTAATTCGCTAAGTTTAAATTTTCTGATTACTTGAGAATTTTAGCAATCTAACAGAATTTTGTGATAGCCGTAAAATTGCGCTACGATCCGACTCTTTGCATCCCACTTGCATCCTCTTTACACTTCTTCTTCATCGGTTGCCTTTAGTTCACTGAATTTTGATATTTTGATGGCGAAAATACCATGATTCCTCAGCATTCGGTACATATCTTTACGTCAGACTTGAACTAAATGACCGAGGTACTCAAAAACCTGCAAAATAACCAAAAACAACCTCGAAATGGTATTAGTGGAACTAAATGGACCTGCACACATCAATTGGCTTAATTGATATGATTAGTGCGCAAAAAGCACCCAAAACCTATTCTGAATAGGGTTCAAAATTGCACTTTTTGGGCACTAATCATGCATCTCTGCCCCAACCCTATACTTTGAAACGCTTAAATGTTTAAACCCTAATCTCCACCACTTGGAATCAGTATATATCTATTCGCCGATTGACCAAGGGTCACTCTACCCATATCCCTGGGAGTCCTTATCTCTCGATCTTGGATAACAGCAAGATCATGTCAATGTTGGCTAGACATCACCATGAAAATAAACTGCAGACGTAGAGAAAATCGATATAAATCATAAATAAACTGAATAGTATTAGATTTAAACCAAATCCATGGCGGAAGCGGGGGTTAATGAAACCACAGAAATAGTTCTAGAACATATTGGAATTTAATGCAAGCATGGTTCTATAAATAATTAACGGTTTTGAGAAGAGAAATACAAAAATATGAGTCTTTTCAATCTCCCAGGTTGCTCCTGGCAGTTTTGCTCTCGTTCGATGTTCTTTGATAATCTGAAAGTGGGGTCTCGTGCGTTTTTTTATATAATTCTGAAGCAGGAATCGCGGGAACGTCGCGACGTTGGGCCTCTCTTTGACTTTTGTTGCTGTTGATCAGACGTCGCGACGTCTCAACGTCACGATGTCGAAACGTCACGACGTCGAAACGTCACGACGTTGAAACGTTACAACGTGGGTTGTTGTTGGGTTTTCAATTCTTCTTCTTTGCATTTCCAAAAAGCTCTTGAAAACCACCCTATGCAACTGCAATGCGCACAAGATCCAAGAATTAGATATCGGGCAATAATGCACTTATTAATAAATAAAATAAAAATAAAACGTAGTAAGAACACGAATATGACATGAGCATTTTAGATGCTCATCACACCCCCAAACTTAGCTTATTGCTTGTCCCCGAAGCGAAACATACTATGGTTCTGAAAACTAACATATGAAAACTCAACGACATGATTGTGATGCACATGTTGCCAAACGGAAGGATCAAAATGGACTAACTCACAAATCTTTCCCTTTTATAAAAATTTAAGAGGATCCATAAGGTTGTTCGACTTTCGACAGAATTCAGTTGAACACGGTTTGGTTGACAAGTGACTTAACCTCCTAAGTTTTCAATAGCCTTTCCCAAGGAGTCTATGTGCATTTGATGCATGATCTCTAACATATAACTCGATTCCGATACCCCTAAACTTGAATTCAACTTACCTATTCGGGAGAGTCTAACTGTAGAAGGATAAGAACACACCCTTTTTATTCAACTAACCTACCTACTCATGAAAGAAATACCAGTGCTCGTAAGTTTTATGTTGGAGTGTTCTGTAGTGAGTTAGTTGGTGACTCCCCACCAGTTGGTTAAGGGCACCAGGCATTCAATTCCTCTCGAACTTCACCCCGAACACTCAACTAAACCTAAGGGCCCTAAGCTATGGGAAACTTCCATCATCTGTCCCATGTAACGGGCAGTGAAGTCAATGGCTCCCGACCAGTTGGCTTAGGGCATTAGGCTTTGAAAGGCCCCTCGGACTATGCTCGAGATTCCGACTAGAAGCTCCCACTTATTCTATTTATACTTTCTTTTCTTTTCTTTTTTAATTTTATTTGAGGCTCGTTGGCAATCCTCTTTTTCTAAGGTGTCCCATCACTTTGGTGTTTAGAAGCCCCCAAGGTTTGTTGAACCTTAATAAGCCGGGTTCGGAGCCTAGGCATACCTTAGAGATCATATGTGTGTGGGTGCGGTAGACTCCTTGAGAATTGGTTTCTTGGGCTTCCCAGGAGGTGACTCGCTTCATATCCCCCCTACCTATCAACAATTCAGGAGCATCTAACAACCTCTGGATCTTTCTTGATTTATCTTGTGTTTTCCAAAAGATTTGAATGGGTCAAGGGATCCTTGATTGGAAATCATGAATCACTCGCGCAACTACATAAAACAACCACAAACCAAGGAAAAAGGAAACTGAAATAGGGAACCACTAGTAAATAGAAACATAAGAAATAAACACAAACGGAACCTTGCCTGTAGAAGGCAGGCACTTAAACACCGAAGAAACCCTAAACATGACACACATAAATAACCATAGAAATAGACACACTAAAGTAGAAAACATAGAAATAAACACAAAAACAAACTAAACACAAACACAAACTGATCACCCACACTCCAGCCCTCGAAAAGTGTGGATAGTGTCCTCAATGTCTATGAAAGTATAAGAGAGGGTGTAGTGAACTTCCCTGGTGAGCGGTCGGATCATTGCGGTGGTGGTGGAGGTGGCATGTGAAGAAGCGAGGAAGCGAGGCAAGCTGATCCACAGGAATTTCTGATTGTGGAGTTTAATTAAACGGTTGTGCATGGCCCAGTGCGCATGTCGCCTCGGAGGGCATCCATATCCTAGCTGATGAGTACTCGGTGCTCCTGGGTCTCATCCCAATATGCATCAAATCGAGTGAGTGAGTCACGCGCCGGTCCTCTAGGGTGGTGGAAGGGTGACGGGTCCTCTCCTCCACAAGTGGGCGTGGTAGTGGGGGTTGGGTGGAGGACTGCTCGGCTTCTCCCTAAGTGCCTACAAGGATCCTAAACCTAGACTGATACGCTTTAAGCTCATCCTCGTCTGAGGGTTCATTGCCCAAGTTGTAAACCTCTTTGGGGCGTGGCACACCCGGCTTGTCCTTCTTGATAGATATAGCCTTTATGGGGTGTATCCACGCCTCGTTGTCCTCTAGGGGTACCCCGACCTTTTTGCATAGTCCAAAAATGAGGAATGGGTGCCTTAGATTCATCTTGGCATCTTTGTTATAGAGGATCGCGTCCTCTATAACTTGACCTACGTTGAAAGGAATGTCCTGAAGGATGATGAAATTGAGCAAGGCTGGCTTGGTCGTCACCTCACAGATTTTGGTAGTCGGTATGAGCCGTGAGGTGATGAAATGGTGCCATACCTTTAGGAAGTAGGCTAGGTGTTTTGCCTTGAAATGTATAGCGTGCCCCTCACTATTCAGTTTCCACTCCCCCTGCCCATTTTTCAATACCCTAAGGATCTTGGGGTAGTTCGGGCCACATATGGCTATCGAACGCCCTAGAGTCCACGGGCTTCAAAGTGTAGAGTTCGTTTATGGACTTCACATAGAAGTCGACCCAAACCCCATGCACCCTAACCTTTTTATTTATGTTGGAGGCTAGATTGGCATAGAATTCTCGAACTACCATAGTGGCAGCCGGTGTAGGGGGTTGGCACAGTGCCCTCCACCCCTTGTTCGCGATGGTTTTGCGGAAAAAAATCCTCAGGGTGGTGAAAGCCTTTCTCTTTGATGAATGACCTATTCTTGGAGATGAGGCCGAACTTCTCGGCCGTGCTTTCATTGACAAATTTTTCATGATCGTAGCTATGCGCAGGCTCCTCACTTGCCCGACCTCTCTTTGCAGTCATCTTTTGCTTCTTACTCGACATTGGGCACTTATAAGGTCGGGTTGAGTTGGTGGCCAAAGTTTTTTTCTCACATCTCCTTGGCCTCTAGACCTACTAACACCCGTGTGATGCAGTTGGACCAATCTGTCCAAATGAGGCCGCCTAACAACTCTCTTAGGCAAATTGTCGAACACCTAGTGTGCACTTTGGAGATGGGCGTTGTGACTCTAACCTAGGATTTCCATTATCCCTAACCACTCCTAAGGTGCCTTCATAAGCCCTAAAAGAGACACCAAGAATGAAAACTATTCACTATAAAGTGAATCTGAGCCTTCACTTACCCGTAACCAAACCTGGAGTAGGGCTCCAAACAAAGGTGGGCACTAGTGACTGGTGGCTCTAAGGGCGTTCGTAGGGCTTGTGGGGGCTCCTAGGACCAGTTGGGACAAGCCTAGCTATGTGTTCTAGGTATATGCAAAACGGATGTGCGTTAGGGCTTTTCCAGGTTTTAAGAAAGAGGGAGAATGAACACTTATGTTCATAAAAACAAGGGAAAAGTCACGACGTTCGAGTCCAACGTTGCGAAGTTCCAGAAGGTGGAAGTGCTAATGTCGTGACGTTGAAATCCAACGTCGCGACGTTACAAAGAGTCCTTTAATCCAATGTCGCGACGTTCCCAAGCATGTTGAAATGCGGCGTCCGCGGCGTTGGCTTCAGCGATACGGCGTTATAAGAAATTAAAGATAAGGTATGCGGCGTCGCGGCGTTGAGATCAAAATATCGTGAGCGTTAGATCAACGTTGCGGCGTTGAGATCTTGTCGCTGACGTTAAGGTCAGTAAAAATTTTGCAAAACTTTCTAAGTCTAAGAAAACCCCCTAAATGAAATTCCAACCCCGTCGTACTCCTGGAATGAGTTTCTCGAACTAGTTCTCAGCGCCCACTTTACTATCACCGGGTTACGAAAATAAACAAACAAAGAAAATTAGATTACGAAAGAACGAAAAAAACTTTTGCCAAAACTAAAAACACTCTAAACTACCCTCCGGAAAAAAAAAAATATCAAAAAGCTTGGGTTGCCTCCTAAGTAGTGCTTTGTTTAATGTCGTTAGCTCGACTTCCCTAAATCTCAATGTTCTTGAGATTACGGGATGACACGACTCCCTACGGCACTATTTCTAGTGTGCTCAGACGGATGGCTTGCTTGCTCACATGAAACTCGCCCCCAAAGTATGGCTTCAATAGTTGTGTGTTAACTTTAAAGGTTCCTTTCTCTAGGTGCATAATTTCCGCTCCTCCATACGGGAAAACTTGAGTCACAGTAAATGTTCCCGACCACCGTGACTTTAATTTCCCTTGGAAAACTTTGAGTCGGGAGTTCAATAAAAGGACCCATTGACCCGCCTCAAACTCTTTCCTTGCGATATGTTTGTCGTGCCAAGCTTTCGTATTTTCCTTATATATCTTCACATTCTCGTATGCCTCATTATGGAACTCCTCTAATTCACTGAGCTGCAACATGCGTTTCTAGCCGACCATCTTACTATCCATATTTAACTGCCTAGTTGCCTAGTATATTTTATGCTCCAATTCCACCAGCAAGTGCCATGCTTTCCCGAACACTAGCCTGAATGGTGACATTTCCAATGGTGTCTTGAATGTTATTCTATACGCCCAATAGTGCATCATCTATCTTTTTCGCCCAATCTTTCTTCGAGCTATTGACTGTTTTCTCTAAGATAGACTTGATTTCTCTGTTCGAAACTTCTACTTGGCCATTAGTTTGTGGGTGGTATGCAAGTTCAGTCAGATCAGGACACCATAATATTTCATAACCGTTGTCAGTAAGGTTTGTTCACGAAGTGTGTTCCCCTATCTGTTATCAATGCCCTTGTAGTTTCGAACCGAGTGCATATATGACTACGGAGAAAGTTTGCTACCATTTTGGCATCAATAGTTCGGGTTGGTATGGCCTGCAATTGGCGTAATCTTGAAGATGTATAGGTTGCTAAAGGTAAGAGGAAAGGACCCACAACATCCATCCCCGGATGTAAACAACTCTACCTCTAAAATAGGTTGCAAAGGCGGCTCATCCCGTTTTGATATGCTTCCCATTCTTTGGCATTTGTCACAGGTAAACATAAAGTGGTGTGCGTCCTTGAATAAGGTAGGCCAATAGAATCCCGATTGAAGCACCTTTGTAGCTGTCCAATGTTCCCCAAAGTGCCCCCCACATGCTAGCGCGTGACAATGAGCTAGAATAATTTCTATTTCCTCTTTTGGGACACATCTTCTTATCATCGAATTAAACCACAGTGCTTATCTGAGGATAGGTTCCTCTCATTAAATAGTGCTTAATTTGTCTGAAAAATCTTTTGTTGATAGATAAATTTTGGGGGGAGCACTTTTGCTACCAAGTAATTCACCAAATCCGTAAACCACAATACTGGCTTTTTGTCTTCAATTGCCAAGAGCTGTTCGTCAAGGAAATCATCATCGATATGAATTTATTTACTCGGCCCTTCCAATCGTGAAAGGTGGTCGACTACTAGATTTTCAGTTCCTTCCTTATCTTTAATTTCCAGGTCGAACGCCTGGAGTAGTAACACCCACCTTATCAGTCTCGGTTTAGCGTCCTTCTTGGTCATTAGGTACTTTATGGGTGCTTGAATGATGCGTGTGCTATATTTTATTACCAATTAAAATGCGGCCAGAACTTGTCAAACGCAAACACAATAGCTAGAAGTTCTATTTCAGTTGTTTCATAGTTGATTTGCGCATCATTCAACGTCCGTCTCACATAATAGATAACACGAAAAGTTGTGTCATTTTGGACTATGCGCCCGATTAACGTGATTCATCACACGATGATTCAAAGGAAGATTCGGTCGGCACTACTCTGATAGGTATTGACATAATTTTGTTAAACAAGATACAGCTTGTAGGCAGCGATCATGTCAATCAAAGGCGCTCCTTAAACAAACAAATTCGACAGAGGCTTAGCTATTTTGGAGAAATCCTTTATGAATCTCCTATAGAATCCTACGTGACCTATGATTCGTGCACCCACGGTAGGGTAATCGGAATCAACAAAAATTTGTTTCTATGTTTCCTCCCTCTTCTTAGTAGTCAATCTTGTAGTATACGGTCTAAGGTCGAACGGGAGATAAGGTTTCATCCACGAATGATTCGCATCAATGTTTGAAAATGGTGAGACTTTTTGTTTGGATTTTCGGATTTGTTTAAACGAGGAAGTTGTTTGTTCAGTTATGATGGCCAAGCAAATGTAGTGAAGTGGTAACCTTGAAGGCTTGGAGTCACTAGCTTGATAACATGGGAGCTGTGGAAGTGTCCTCGGGTTATTCCTCGCATTAGGGCAAAATGACATATAGTCAAAAGCCAAACTTGGATCATTAATTTAGCTTTAAAACCTTAAAACCACTCTATTTGAGTCAACCCAAGTACTAAGCATTCAAAGTCCCATTCAGTTTTAAATAGCATTTAACCTCATTCATGGCTGCGTAATGACATCTAAGAATGTGGAGTGCATCTACCATTAAAATGCTGCTTGAACCCTAAAGCATGGCAAGTATTGTCCAAAAAGAAGGAGCATTAAATGGCCAAACCCTGAGTTTGGAAAGTATGGAACCATAAATGCGATGCACAGTAACATTTAAAGCATGAGGACAGCTTTGCGAGGAAGCCCCGAGCAAACTAACCTCTCTTCCAAGGTATGAGCTTAGCGAAACATCCCTTGAGTTGTCATCCTAAGGGTGTTTGTGGTAGAAAATGAGGGAAGGGAGAAAGAGCAAGTGAAACCTAAATGAAAAGCTGCTTGAAAGCTTGTATTAATGGAAAAATTGCTTAGGGTTACAAAGTTGTGGGGGCTTATATGGCCAAACCCCGAAGTGTGAAAATACAAAAATGCCTAAAATATGAAATTACATGAGGACAAAATGTTAATTTACCAAAAACGTCAATTAGTTTGAATCAAAATACCAAAAACCAGGCTAGCGATTTCTCTATGCAGCAAATTTAAGCTACCTAGCGAAATTCACGAATAAGCGAAATTGAAATTTTAATGAGAACGATGATTCGGTAACCTAGTGAAATTTTCTGTAACAATTTAAGCTGAGATTGTGAAATTTTAGCTATGAAATGCGACTATTTCGCAATCCTGTGAAATTTTCCGCAATCATGTGAAAATTCTGACTTCTCCTTCTTGCTCTTTAGCATCGCTTCTGCACTTTTTATTCATCAGCACAGCCCGATCTTTTTCTAACCATCTTGACATTTCATCGCTCGGCAGGTGAAATTACAGGGGATTCTGCATTCGGCGCAATAAGAAGCCAAGCTTGCTGACTGAAGTTCTCAAGACCTACAAAACTATCCCAAAAACAATCTCGAAAACAAATCGAAGCCTTTAAGTGGACATGCACATGACAATTGGCTTAATTCATATGATTAGTGTAACACTCAAAAATCTATCTTGAATAAGGGCTCAAAATAGCACTTTTTTGACACTAATCACACCCCCCAACCGACACGTTGCTGGTCCCTTAGCAATGCTAAAAACAATAAAATTTATACTGTTGTGCTTTTACAAAAAAAGTGTATAAGGTTCAAAAAAGTGTATGTATGCAATGAGCTTTCCATTTAAAATGAACAATTTACATGTTTGAATCACGAACATGAAAAGAACGAAACCATATAAGAACTAGTTTAGGTCAACATTGGATCCAAGAAATCAGCACAGACTTCACCAAATCTAATTGTTCCTAAGGTAGCTTGACTTGAGCGATAAGTGCAACTATTCATACCCTACTGAAATTCTTGCCGTAGCCTTAAGCGGTGACCAACCTAAATAGGACTAGCTATACTCTTATTTCTTCATGGTGCAATGTGAGGTGCAATGCTAAAAACTTCGACTTCACCAAGTCACAGTGCTTGAGGGTCCACCCGATGACTCTGACGGTGAGTTTGACGTCAAGCGGATCGATTGACATGAGCTTCTGCAAGCTTCACCGGACTACCGAATGGCCGAATTAAAAGCACCTACAACACATCGCTCTACCCATCCACCCGTGTAGCGAACACCGTCGATGACTCTGTAATTAAGGTTTAGGGCATCAGCTAAAACTTTCGCCGTATACCACCTCGGGCGTGTTGCGGGTTTCAAAAATGGCGTCCGGCTTTTTATTTCTCTTTTCTTCTTTTCTTTTTCTTTTCCTTTTGGAAGACTACATTGGTCTTCATACATGGAGGTAACACAAACCTATTATGGGTATCACTTGGGTTTAAGAAGTAGGCTTTGCAAAGATGGAAAGATTGCGTGCTTCATGACCTATTTAGTGCAATGCGGTGTGCGTGTGTGAGTGCTTCTGAGAATGTTTAAAGGTTGAACAACATGAAACCTCAATTAGACTAAACAAATCATGCATGCGGAATTGTTCTATCACTAAGGTAACATCTGGGCTTCAATTCTTGACTAAGGCAAAGAGTAGATACCTGAATAGAGCTTAAAAGTAATTTGCAAAGAGATGTGAAGTAAGCGTAAATAATGCTATAAACTTTTGATATAACCAAAATGGCTAATACACATGCTTAATATAGCTACATATAACAAAAGTATCCTTGCCTACTATTGGCTAATACATGAACCACATATAAAATGATGGCAGTTGATAAAGCTAGCGTAAAAATACGATAGAAAACCTCATTTAACTCTAACTTTCCTCCGATAAAGTATAGACATCTCATAGGAGGATAGGAAAGTTAGAACAGGAGAATCTGACCTATCCTCTCTCGTGGGTGATGGTCGAAAATGTTTAACTGGCTGTTGCGACATGTCCCAGGAGAGGCTCTTCGCGTGGGGCTCATCTGATGTGAGCCTGGTGACCCAGAGGTGACTCATGATACAAGGAGCATGGTATGACAATGCTCTAAGTGGTCTCGACTCGAGACAATCTCCCGGTCCATCGATGTGTATTGTAATGAACAAGACATCCATAACACTTATTCTAGCTCCCTCGAGAATGAGCATGAACATTAACCAGAAGAATGTTCTTTGTATGACGGGCCGAGTGTCATCGAGGGCTGGGGCCAAGGAGGTGGAGGAGGAGATGGAGACAAATCGGCCTTTGTGCACCTCTCACCTCGCTCTACCTGGGAACAGAGGATCCATCTCCTCTCGGGATTCTGCTCCTAAGTAAACACCTCCTCACGGTCTTCTTTGTGGAGGAGAAAGAATCGGCATAATGGGATCAAGCTCCATGGACCCGGGACTTGAGGGCATCGATCCTCCTCTCAATGCGGGGCTCCTCCGGGAATCCCAAATGCTCAGGACTGGCTCGATGATCGGCATCAACAGGGTGAACCCTCGACTAGAACCCAGCCATGCGGTGGACCTTGTATCCTCGGTCTTTGATGGGCCGGTCATAACCTGGCTGGAGGGATGAACCCGATCCCTCTCGAGATCCGTCCTAAGGCCTCTGGTATGCCTCCCTGGCGGCGAGCGTAGTCTTGCGGCGGGAACAAACTGATGGAGCGGGTGGTCTGAAGCATCGGGGCGGGGCGCTGTGGAAAAGTGTCTTGGTCAGTAGTATCTCGAGACAACGAGACCATCTCCCTGCGTATTGGCCGTAATCGGTATCGCCGAATTGGCCGGCTTCTTAGTAGAGCCTAACGACTGAAATGTTCGATGCTGGGAATTACTCTCGGTCGATCGTCGGAAATGGTGAATCGAATTTCAGTGACTCTCGACCTCCGAGGAAGTCATGGAGTGGTGAGGCGAAGCGCCACCGGGGATAGTAGAGCTGCAGCGGTGTCATGTCGACAAGAGTGTGTGTGATCAATCTCATGGAGTCTACGACGAAGTCTGGCGGTCAGTGCTAGCGCGTCGTAAAATGACTCTCCGTAAAAATCCTTGGCCTTGTGAATCACGTTCCGTGTCGAATTGATGCTTGATGATTAGCGATCCTCGAGTCGAGGAAATAGATGGGGCGATGAGCTCTCCTCTGGCTGTTTGGGGGAAGGTGATGGGGCTGAGGCCTGAATGTGTGAGACTCCCAGGGCTTTGATGTAGAACCCGCTTGGAGAAGTAGGGCCCTCTGCGTCGTCTCACGAGGCAGGGAAGGGCAGGGTCCCATCTCGTCGATGCCTCCCGAACCCCTGCGGCTCCTGAGGCGGCAGTGGGACCTGCTCTTTGCTGCGGAGTGCTAAATCAGCCACGGGCTGGCGAGGCTGCCAGTGCGTGCCATATCATGTCAGTGATATAGGGCGGGGCGGGGTCGCAGTGGGAACGGTGGAGTGTCGCCGCCGAGGCTGGACGGGCTGCGGCTGAACTAAGGCAAACCACGGCTAGGCGGGGCGCGTAGTTAGGGCGGCGGTGCGGGGGACCGAGGGCACGCCGCGGTGGGCCCGGTGCGGGAGCGCGGCTGCGGGGCTGCGGCAGCGGTGGCTCGGGGCTTGCGGGCGGTCGGCGGTGGCGGCGGTGGCGGCGGCTGGGTGTGGCCTGCTTGCTGAGGCGTGGAGCTCGAGTGTGTGGCTGAACGGGGCTGGTGATGGCGGTCACGGGGGCTCGGGCTACCGCGTGCGGCTGGTCTTGACCGAGCGCTGCGATGTAGGCGGCGCGAGCGGCGCGACTTCTTCAGCGAATGGAGGCTCGGGGAGGGGGGGTGGAATGAAGATGGATAGTCCTCTCACCATTCTTTTTTGTAAGACATGAGAAAGGTAGCGAAGGGCAATGAGGCGATTTATTCTGATAACGAAATCTGCAAAATGTTTGGACTCCTTTGCAATAAAATTTTTTTTTGATTTATGCTGATTAAAAACAAGAATAAAATTTAACAAAAACCTAAGCATAATAAAAATTAAAAGAAATTAAAATTAAAATTAGGCTACCTAAACCTGCTTGCTTATGCAGTATGGTGGTAGGTTTTACAACAGCCCCAAATCTAGCGATTAACTGTCACCATGCAATTCCTCAATGTTGACTGAAATTGCTTGGGGGATCCTGGATCATATGTTGTTGAGGTCTTGCTTTCTGGATTGTAACCTTGACTTGCTCGATTAGGAAGGCTTTCTTACGTGCTAACCCTTTCTTATTTGTGCCGCAGGTCCTTTAAAACATAAGTTGGGACCTGTTTAATCATGTCAAGCAGTGGAATATTCACCTTCACTTGTCTTAGCACCTCCCAAATTTCAGCTTGGTTTGGGATTACAAGTACATATCAACTCATCATACGTAGTTTGGCACCATCCCGACAGCAGTATTTAGTGACCACGGTGGGGTGATCAGGAATCAGCAATTTTGTTTCCTGTGTTCCTCCTCTTGCCCAGTAGTCAAACTCTCTTTGCGGTATAATTAGTCTAAATTCGAACACGGGGATGGGTTTTCATCCCATGAATGATTCGCATCAATGTTTGAAAATGGTGAGACTTTTTGTTTGGATTTTCGGATTTGTTTAAAAACAGGGGAAGTTGTTTGTTCACTGGTTAATAATAATAGCTTAAATGAAAGTGTGAAGTGGTAACCTTGAAGGCTTGGGTCACTAGCTTGATAACATGGGGCTATTGAAGTGTCCTCGGGTTATTTCCGCGTGGGAACGCAAATGACGCCTTATAGTCAAAGCCAAACAACCACTCCTATTTAGATCGACCCAGTACTAAACATTAAAGTCCCATTCGATTTTAAACCACAGCATTTAACCTCATTTCCATGGCTCGTAAATGACATCTAAAGATGTCGGTGCATCTACCATTAAGAATGCAACGAACCTAAAAAGCATGACAAGTGATGTGAAAGAAAGACATTAAATAGCATTAAACCCTAGTTTAGAAAGTATGGAACCATAATGCGGTGTAACATTTAAGCATGAGAACTGACTGCGAAGCCCCGAAAACGAGCAGCAACCCTCTCAACTGAGCTGAGGCTTAGCCAGCATCCTTGATTGTCATCCTAAAGGGGAGTGATTTGGCATTAGAAAAATGAGGAAGAAGGAGAAAATAGTAAACACAAAAATGAAAGCTATGGAAAGCGTAATGGAAAAATTACTTGGGGTTACAAAGTTGTGAGGCTTATATAGCCAAACCAGTGTGAAATAAAAATGCCTAAAATATGAAATTACATAAAGGAATGATGGTAATTTAAAACATGTTAAGTTTGAATAAAAATACCAAAATATAATTTTGAAACGATTCGCTATGTGACAAATTTTGCTAGCCTAGCGAGAATCCACGGAATAGCGAAATTTAGAATTTTAGCTGAACGATAATTAAGCTGAATGGCAATTTAGCTAACCTGGCGAAGTACTCACATAGCAAAAATTTAGCTGGGATGCGAAATTTTAGCTATGATGCGAAAATTACCGCAATCCTACGAAATTTTGCAATCATAGCGAAAATTCACGGCTTTGCTCATAACGCTTTTGCATAAGCTACGCTTTTATTCATCGGCTTTGCCTTGATCTTTCAACCCATCTTGACATTTTCATCGCCTCGGCTTGGTGAAGTGAAATTCGCGTTGAAATACGTAAGCCAAACTGGCGTGAAGTTCTCGAAGACCTACAAAACTATCCAAAACAATCTGAAACAAATCGAAGCACTAAGTGGACATGCACATGATTATTGGCTTAATTCATATGATTAGTCTGCAAAAGCATCAAAACCTATCTTGAATGAGGCTCGAAATAGCACTTTGGACGCTAATCAACCTAAGCTCCTTATTCCTTTCATGAAGATGGGGTAGTAGCTGCTCATTGTTTCAACCTTGGCTCTGTCTGCATGATTCTCTTTAAATATCCGGTGCTGCAATACAAAGCCTTTCTTAGTATGATGACTCTTCTCTAATTTAGTCTGAGTTGGTTTCTTCCTCTTATAGATTAATACATTTCAAGTTCTCCAGGAAATTATCAAAATATTTCCCTAGCATAGAGGAATCATCCATGAATACTTCAATAGTTCTCTCAACCATGTTTGAGAATATGGCCATCATGTAAGCGGCCGAAAATGTGCCCGATGCGTACATAGTCGGAGCATTTGCTGAAAGCAACGTGCCATACGGGCACACTGAATGTTGTTTCTCTTGGTCCTCGATGATATAGTGATCTGATTATAACCCAGCCACATCTGAAAGCATTAATACTTCATGCCTTGCCAGCAGGTCTGCATCGATCCGAGAATGGAAGTGGGAAGTGATATTTTCTAGTTGCCTTGTTAGCCACGGTAGTCTGCTGAAAATCCTCATACATGGTATTGAGAAGGTAGCAATGCTTTATTCTCAGTCCGTATCATTGTGGTCCCTCATTTTGGGACCTTTGTATTAGACTTACCCGAACTATCGAGGAATATGGGTGGATCCTCCTGCATTGACCGCTAACACCTCTTTTCTTACCTCGCCGGTGTTGGGTTTAATCTCTTACGACTTCTCTTGATGGTTGTATAATCCTCCAATAGGATCGGGTGCGCTTTATAGAGGGCGGATCCTTTAAATCGACTAGAACCACGAATGATATCCTTCTTGATCACGAAGAACTCTCAGCTTATCTTAACTGGCACTACTTAGTTAGAGATCTTGTCATGATGGCGGTAGGGTTGATTCCACAGTGCGCCCTCAAAGTGACTAGGGAGTTGCTTTTGCTCAAGCGTGGTGTTGCTCAATCGAGGGCATTAGTCGGGTGTTCTCTCTGACGACTCGTAGTACTTCTGCTTTGTTCGTTGGAAAGACTCAAATCCCTTCACGTACTCTTCGAACTCTTCATTTAGTTCTTCCTTAGCATTTAGCACAAGGCTAGCCTCCAAAGGGTCAGTCAAACCACTATGGCTAGGAACTATATCCTCTACTACCTTTATCATGAAGCATGCATTACTCTGTTGGATACTATCGCATCATCATTAAAATTGACCGTCATCCCTCTGATATTAGTTTTATTTCTCCATTATACACATCAATCATAGCTCTGCTGGTGCCGAGAAATGATGCGCCGATTATGATGGGGTATCTCTTTATCTTCCTCCATGTCTAACTATATGATCAGTTAGGAAGATAAACTTATCTGTACTAGCACATCCTCTATCACTCCAGAAGGGATGTTTCAATGATCATCTATCGCCGATTGCAGTGTGGCAGTAATTGGTCTAACTTCACTAAACCCGATCGATGCGAAAATGGATAAAAGGCATGAGGTTATCTGGCTCCCAAATCACATGAGACTCTCTCGAAGATCAAGTTCCCTATCACTGAGTTAACAAACTGCCGGATCGCCGACTCTATTTGTAATTTCCTGTAAAGTATTCTTGCACTCTTAGGTAAAATTCTTTTGTCTCAAATTCTAATAACCTTCTTTTCTGGAAAATATGTCTTTCATGAATTTGTTAACCAAGCTAACATCTATTCTAACACATTTACAAATGAGATAAACTGATATCTGATTCTTAAATCTTCACCGTTGTAGCCTTATCCGATTCTACCTCAACCCTTTGAGGATATGGTATCGATTAGTTAAATTTCATTGTAGTACATGTTTCTTAGTTTCTTTCTTTATCAGGTGTCTGTTTTGCATACCCTCTTGAAATTTGCTCACAGCCTCTGTCTTATTTGAATTATTCTCTACCTCGGTTCTTATTCTCTTACCTCTTTGGTGGTGGCCCTTGTGTAGCTAGCTCTCTACCACTTCTTAATGTGATAGCTTTAACATGTTCCCTACCATCACTCATAGGGTTTTTCTTTGAATTGCTTGGTAAGGAACCTTGCTGCCTCTTAGTAATTATATTAGCCATTTGCCCCATTTGGGCCTCTAAGTTTCTCAATCGTCTTTATTATTGTTTAATTTGTGTCTGGTTTTGCATGATAGTGTACATTCATAAGCGTTATAGAGAAGTAAGCATTTGAGCAAGGGCTTGTTCCAAGTCCACTTTTTTCTCTAGTGGCGGTTCGCTCACTCGGGGTGGTGGTATGTTGTTCAGATTGTTCCTCCATCCATAATTCTTATTGCTCTGATTATTACGCAACCCTTGGCCCTGATTCTGGTTATGATAATTGTTGCTCCCATACCTACCCTGTTGTTGTGGCTGATTAAACCTGGAAACACATCTGCGGCCCATGCTCTCTTGTTTGTTGTCGGAGCTAACATTTAGTACTCGTCTTTGTCACCTCCCGCAGTCAGCGCCAACTCCGTGGTGGTCTGACGACATTTCACGGTACCTTGTTGTTTAGTGGTGTGCGACATGAAGTAACCGGGTTCTTGAAAACCTCGTTGTCGTGCCTCACAGCCTTTACGTGTAATCCACATCGCTTGGGCCATTGATTCTTGTTAGTAGCGACATCTTCGAGATTTCATATGGCAGTCGTGATTTTCTTCATTAATGCACCTCCTACAAAGGCATCTACCACTGTTTTGGTTGCATCCCTCAGACCGTTATAGAAGGTGTGTACTTGCATCCATCTGGTCAGCCTGTAGTGTGGACACCTCCTTAGCAGTTCATGAAATCTCTCCGATAACCCGGCCCAGTTCTCTCCTCGAGTTGTCTAAGCATTGATACTCTTGCACGCTGGTATTGCAATTTTTCGCGGTAGGAAGAACTTTTATTAGGAGCTTTGCACTAGTCGTTCCATGAGTAATGGAATACGGTGGATGACTGTCAGCTCCTTTGTTGTCTCTATCACCTAGTTAGAGCGAAACAATCTCGGCGCCTCTTGATCCTTGTTGTACTTGATCGTGTCCTTTGTAATGCTACTAAAAATACTAACGGGTTACAGAACATGTTTGGGGTATAAAATAAAGTAAATGAAAATTTTCAATTTAAAATCTAAAACGAAAAAAATATCTGCTTAGGAAAAATTCTGGAAGCCAAATAAATTTAGTAAAAAATGTGAAATAGGGACAGGTCCCCAAATGAGGAGTGTATAGTTAAAGAAATATGAATGAAATTAAATGAAATGAAAATGAATGTGAAATGAAGCTTTAAAATGAAATAATGAGAAGTAAGAATTGGTGTGTAGGCAATAAGCCTTATGAAGGTGACTTAAGACCAGATTGGTCTTAACAAAAGAGACATAACTCTCATTTATTGCATTTGGGTTTGAAGAAGAGACCTGATTGAGAGAAGAAGAACAATTGTTGTGATTTCTTCTCCATGTAAACAAGAGATGAGTGATCAGAAGGAGGAAAAAGAAGAAGAAAAGATAAGAGCTTAAAGGTAAGAAAACTAGCCCAACCTATTTTTCTTGTGCTTGGATTTGGGGAAAACCCTAACCTTATGTGAAGGTGATTTTAATTGGTTGTAGATCAGTTTTGGGGTTGTGTTGGGTTGAGTTTTGAAGTGTATTGTTGATTGGTATTGGTTTGGATTGGTTTGGATTGGTTTTGAGGAATGTTTGTAAAAGGGTAATGTTAGGTTTTCAAAGGAAATGCTGTCAAAAATTTATCAAAACCCCTATTTTTGTTTTGGCTATAGATTAAGTTATAATCATCTAAATGAAGTGATTCTAGTTGGTAAAGAACCATAAGAGATAGGGATACAAATTTATAGAAGAGCAGAACAAATTGTAGCACCAAAAGGCTCCCGGAATATGGGCTTAAAGGTGAGTTCGGGTAGCTCACGGGTGTCTTTCACAATTTTGAGTGTAGTTATGTAGTGATTGTATAAGTTGGGTTTCCCTCATCCAAATTGAGTGATTAAAATTATGGAGTAAACTATAATTCTAGGAGAATAATTTACTTGAAAGAGTGTAATTAAGTAGTAACCCCAAAGTGCCGGAAATGCATCCAAAGTGGGTATGTGCAGATACATTTTGAAGTAAGTGAAAGTTTAGATGTGTAGAAAATGCGATAACAGTTTTGGTTATCAGGATGATTCCAATTGGAGAAGAAAAATTATAACCATAGCTTCAAATTAGTGAAGGAACCATTACCAATTTATGGATTTAAGACCCCATAAATAGAAAAAAACAGTGGGTGATCCATTGAGTTTGGCATTAAAATGCTGTAACTTGAGTTTGGGTGATCCAAATTGAAGAAGAAATCTTAGAACCATAGATTCAAATGAGTGAATAAACCATTACCAATATATGGATTTAACACCCTAGAAATGGAAAAAAATAAGTAGACCGATCGTTGGTGGGCATATCATAAATTTGGCATTAAATCTTAGTAACTTGAGTTTGGGTCATCAAATGAGATGATTCAATTCCTCACGAAAATAGAACTCCTATAATAACCGACTAATATGTGATTGTCATTGTATTTGAATAGGGCCTTGAGGAGGAAAGCCCATTGAAAATCGAATTAGAAGATTGGAATCAAAACGGCGATTACAGTTTGTTCTCAAACTCTCTCTCTATTCTAAAATATTTGAATAATTCACGAAATATTTGAATTTTAAAAATGATTGACAACCAAAGTGTATATTGATTTGTGTTTGAAATGATTTGTTTAAAAATGATGATTTGAGACAATTGTATTGAAGCAATTTTCATAAGAAAAGTGCATGAATGTGAAAATGTTCTGTTGCATACAAATGTATATATACTATTGTAAATTGTATTGAATAATTTTAATACCCATAAAGAATATTAACCGTTAGAATTCGAGTTAAGGATAGAATTGGTACACCGATAAGGTCAGATAAGCGTACTATTGTGTGGCATCAAAGTTAGTAGCCTAAGCGAGGCGATGTCGATGGTGTACACTAACTGAATACATATTTTTTTATATATATATACTAGCCTACAACCTAGCGGGACCATTCCGGTGATTCGTTATCATGTACACCGAAAGCATAGGTTAAATTCGATAAGGGCAAAATGATAATAAGATTGAAAAATGCACGATTTGTGCTTTGAATGATTTTTTTATTTTTTTCTTTCTGCCTATGAAAATGCATAGGTTAAGATGACCAATGAATTGTAATTGATTCTTTGAATAAATATATAAATACATATTGTACTGCATAGGTCATTTAAAATTGTACAAAAGCATTGTTTTATAAATATTGCATGTTTCAATTTAAAATGAAATGGAGAAGAATAAACGTATAGAACAAGCATGAAATGCTTAGGCGTGTTACATCCAGCGCTAGATGTAGAGTGAATAGGTGTGAGAGTGAAGACCATGAAAGCCTGGAGAGCCAATGTCAAAACCATTCGGAGGAGAAGTAAACTAGTGCGCATGCATGAAGTGAATCGACTCATTTTGTAGGAAGTATCTTGTGAAAGTTAAACTTTGATTCTATTTACAGTAATGTTTTTATATTGAAAACTACGATAAATTTTGTAAATGAAGTACAAATGTGGGAGTTATCCAAAATGATGGGCCTTCATAAAATGTTAACTAAGCAAAATGTTTAGTTTCCTTGAAAATGTTTAATGTATATTTTTACTTATACCCAATAGTAAATGCATTTGGTATTGAAAATGTATTCACATTTGTATTGAATTTTTTTTTTTTGCATTTGGATTGGAAATGAAAGTGAGGACCGCGTTTCCCTATGTTTGGTTTGGATTCGCCCGATCTACGGTGGTAACCAGGTCGTCTGAGGTGGCGTCGGTTTCTTCACGATCCGCGTGCCGATGAAGTTGGTTAGGTGCATCCAGTTCTCACTTGTCAGTGAAACAAAATGTTATGAAGCATCGGTAAGGTCACTACTTTCAGCTCGAAGTTGTTTGCCCTAATGGGTGGTTTTCGGATAGTAGACTGAACAAATGTAGGTGGTAAGGAGAACTCTTCTAGTAACATAAACGGATCATTTGGCTATATAAACGGCCTGGGCGCATGATTCCTACCATTATTCCCATTGTGGCCCCCTTGCGGCTCGTTTGTTCTTGATCACGATGAGTGCGCTGTTGTTATAGTTTGCTAGATTTCTTTCTTTGTTAGTTCTTGCATAACCGGTGTAGGTTCTTTACGGTTTAGGATCAAATGGGGTAACAATTCAACTTGACCTTTAGAGCATACATTCACAATATTACCTTCCACTTGTAGTCACCGTAAACATGAAGACCAAATTACAAGCACTTATATAGCCAAAATAAATAAATAAATAAATAAAATAAATTAATTCGGAGTAATATCTAATTGCGCTGTTAATCGATATCAACACAAAACTTCTCTGACAACGATGCCAAGCGATAGGCCCATTAGCGTGATGTGGGATTTGCGCAACTAGGTAAAGCGGATTGTATTGCACAAATTGTTGTCGTATCACTATTTGATTTTGAAAATAGTCATACAAGTGCACATGTCATACAAGTAATAAAGTGGATTGTTAAGTCAAGATATCATTCCCACGAGGACTGATTTTGAAAATCTAAAGATTAACTATTCTCACTACCCAAGATCATCACTATTTGAACCTCAAATTTTCTGTAGATGATTATCTTTCTAAAATAAATTCAATAAATGTTAGAAATTCTAAAATATATATGAATTAGAAGTTCTTGGACTAAAAAATAACCTTGCAGAATGTGATAGGCCAATAGCGTGATGTGGGATTTGTATAACTAGGTAAAGCGCCTATGTGCGCAAGTGCACACGTCGTATCAAGTAATATAGTATACCTAAGTACGGATATCGATCCATGGGGAGAAGTGTGTTGACTATTGTAATTGGCCCTATGATGTTATCTGGACTTAAACTCTTAATGAATGTCTAACTAATGTATGGAATTAAAACTAAATCTAATTAACTTGTAAAATTACCCTTTTTTTTTATGAAAACTAATGTTTTACCTCCCCTTGCCACATTTGATGGATTATTACCTAGAAAAATTGTGTCAGTCTATTGATGAATTCGATGACGAGGGTGATAAATTACTTTCTGAATACCCTTCTCTCGAGGCATATATCTTTATCTGCGATAGAAAGTTGGTGCATCTACCTTACGACCCTATACTTGAAATGCTTAAATGTTCAAACCTAATACCACCACTTGGAATCGGGATATCTACATTGGCCAGATTGACCAAGAAGTCACTCTACTCCTTATCTGGGAGTTCTTATCTCTCGATCTCGGATGCAGTGAATCATGTCAATGTTGGCTGTTTTATCACCATGAAAATAAACATGACCAGTAGAAGTAATCGATATAAATCATGAATAAACTGAATAATATTATATTTTAACCTTAATCCATACAACTGAAGCAGGGTTCCACAAAACCCTAGAAATAATTCTATAACATATCAGAATTTAATACAAACATGGTTCTATAAATAATTAATAGTTTTGAGAAAATCTGAATACAGTATTTCGTGTCTTGGGTTGCTCGCCGTTTTCCGGCTCGTCGATGCGATGCCGATAATCTCCAAAATTAGGTCTCCGTGTTTTTATAATTACAGGCGAGGAATAGGTGAGATATCCTGACGTTGGGCCTCTCTTTGACTTTTACTGCTATTGACCAGACGTCACGACATTGCAACATCACGACACTAGAAGCTCCTGAAAACCACCCTATGCACCTGCAATGCGCACAAGATCGAGTCGGATATGGGAAATAATGTGCGCATTAATATAAATAAAATAGAACTACAAAACATGGCCAAGAAAGCGGATAGGACATGAGCGTTTTGAGCGACTCATCAGGAATGTCGGTCGTTATGACCATCACTTGGAAAGTTTCCAAATAAAATATAAAGTATGAGACATGAACATTGGAATTGTCCAAGAGCAAGGTAGTATAGCATTGGGATTTCTCCACTCACCACACATCTCACTCTCCGACTTACGGATTCTATCTATAGTGGTGAGTAGAAAACTACTTGTGGGACTTGATTCTCTTTAAGATAAGTTTGTTTCCTTCTCGTGCTTCACAACCATCTCTTGGGACTGAAATTGCTTGCCCCATATACATGATAATCTTGACCCTTCCAAAGATAATTGGTACCTCAACCAATCAATTAGACAAGAATTCCCTCTCCCTTTGACATAGAATCTTAGCTAACATAGGGTTGAGATTATTCCTCTCAATTGTGGTGAAAACTCTCAGAATTAAATTACTAGATCAGTAGGTGGATCATGACCATCGATTTACCTCTTCAGCGTCTGGGAGGGGAACAGCGAAGTTAGAGCTTAGAACATTACCAGTGATATACTAGACTAATCCAATGAGTGCATTAGTTCAAATAATATCAATATAAATTAGTGACTACTCTTTGATCTCTAATTGATCCATCTCTGTGTCACTCGGAGGGTTCTAGAAATGGTACAATGATATATCTTTTGGGTACCAGGCTCAACGATATTAATAGTTTAATGTAGAATGTCCCGGTTAAATCACTTCAGTTTTCATACCCAAAACAACATTAAAATATTACAAACAATAATCCCAACAATGAATTTTCCCAAAAGAAGCAACAACTCATTTCGATCAGAAATGACAATGACTAGTTGATCAAACAAATTCATTGAAATTGTAATCAAAATTGAAGAAAAATGAATTCAAGGAAAATTCCCCAAATTCAGTGAAGTTCGAGACATAGAATTGAGCTTGATTTACATTCATCCAGCTCGAAATCTTAGTTCAGATCACTACTCTAATCTAAAATATATAAAAAACTAAATATAGAATCAAAACTAAAATGAAAAGAAAATTATATACAATGAGACTTTGCTTTCTTCCAAAAGCATAAAAACATTAACTTGTGAAGCCTCCACTACTCGGAGTTTCTATTTATAGGCAGTCTTGGGTCTAAAGCAGCTGACAGTACGGGTTGAAAAACTGAAAAATCTTACCACTAACAGCGCTATCATGGTGATGTCGTGACATCATCGTGACATCGAAACTTCTATGTTGTGGGTTGAATCTGGCGTTGCGACAATGAGTCGTTGTGATCGAATATTGATATTGTACTGATGTCATAACATTGCATTTGCCGATTCGATCGTTTGACTAATATTCGCGACATTACTAACCTAATAATGATGACATTGATGCGGTGCTTTCGACCTTGGCTTGCTGAGTTGATATGCGTGACATTGATGATCCGATAATAGCGACATTGCATCTTCCCTTACAGGTGTTTTACGTTGATCGCCATAACATTGTTAGGATGTCGTGACATTGAACATTTGATGTTCTGAGGCCTTCTATCAATGTTGTGGTTGATGTTACGACATTACTAATCCAATGTCGCGACATTGCAAGTTTAGATCTTTAGTGTTTAAGCCTTGGTGATGTCTTCATAATGTCATTGGCAATATGCGACCTTGAACGCCCCGATGTTCTTCACGGTATTTCCCTGATGCCATGACATTGGCTTGATGCTTTAAATAACGGTCAATAACCGCGACATTGAAGTTGTGATGTTCGCGACCTTGATTTGAAATGCGTAGTCTTGAGTGATGTAAAGCCTATGTCTGCGATGTCATGATATTCGCGATCGATCTAACTATTTCAGTCGATGTTGCGGTGATGTCGCGACATTGCAGTAATTGGCATGACACTCTTCATACGATGTAACGACATCATTCTTACAGTGTCATGACATTGTTTGCATTCTTCCTTTTTTGCAACTTTTTGCTTCTTTTTCTTCAAATTTCTCTGCAAAACATAAATGCGGGTGAAAATTCAATAATTTTATATTAAACAAGACTTTTAAGTCTAAAATATACTTGAAAAATTGGCTTAAAAATAGATGAGTTTTAGACTTATCAAACTCCACCAAACTTAAAGTTTTTCTTGTCCTCAAGCAAAGAAAAGACTATTTGTTTGTCCTCAAACAATAAAAATCAATTTTTAAGGACATTTTTCAATTAAATCATCTTTTCAGGCAACTTTGCAATTTGGCCTCAATAGTATTTCATTTGTGACATCAATTCTAATTAAGCTTCATTTTCAGAATCCTAAAACTTTTCAATTTAGATCATTCAATACAACATGTAATTCATAATTAATAAACAAATATAGTTCTTGACTCTATGAGTTTGTGTTGGTCTTCCCTTTCTAACTAATTTGCAAATTAGGTAGCCTTATGAGAGTCACTATGCAAAATGGTATTCTTTCAGAGTAATTTGGGTCTGAAACATGATGTATTATTCTCCACTATGTGAGCCAAACACAACCTCGAATCAAATAGGTCTTTTGAGCTTGTAATGTATGGCTAGGGTACTTGGGTAGATGATTGGACATTTATGGCTCACTTTACCCAGGCTGCATACATTTTCTCAACATTTTGCCTTTACTGCTCATCCTAATTTTCTATTAAAATAGCATTTCAAGCACCACCAAACTTGGTCTGGTGCATTTTCTCCTCCATGGATTTTTCTTTTCCACTGCTATTTTCAATTCTGCTCCAGAAGCTCTTTTCTGTCATTTTGTTTCAGGTTTGGAGTGGTGCAATGTTTTACCTTTTTAATCTTTCTACTACCCCTTAATAAACTTTGGGTTAGCAACTCCCATACCAATTGGCATTAGGGTGCTAGGTGTAGAACACCTCTAATGACTTAATTGCTCAAGGTAAAATTCCCTCCGTCTTAAAACTTATATATTCTTCAGCTTCTCATTTTCTGTTATGCAACGCTTTTTGTACAAATTTTTACAATTGTTTTCCCTTCACATCCTTAATTCTCATTCTTCATTTCAATTTAAATTTGTACTCCCCCAAACTTATCCTATTAATAATTTTTGCTGCATTGATATGTAGTTTTGGGTAAATTCAGGGTTCTTTACTATAAGATAAGACTTAAGGAAGGTTTAAGGCTCTTATTTGTGGCTTTGAAGATGAAAATGGCATTAGGCTCAAAAAAGTACTAAGGTATATGCATATAACATATCAAAGGGTAGGCTTTTAAAAGGCCCAAACTGTCCAAGGATGGCCTAAATAATTTCCTGCTAGTTGTAACGCCTAGGATTTCGCCTTGGTTAATAATACAACAAGTTTTAGGACCTTTTGAAATTTATTGATAGTAAGTCCAATAAAGTATTCCTAACTCGCGCCTTGATTAATAATACAAGTTCTAGGAGCTTTTGAGATTTATTGATAGTAAGTCCAATAAAGTGTTCCTAATCCAAGCACAATCAGCATGGATTTAATGCAAAAGAAGCAAAAGAAAAGCAATAAAAAGTGGCTAAGGTAGGAAAGGATGAATGTCGTGAAAAATTTCATCATTGTCGCGACAAAATTCAAGGCAAGTAGCAGAAGAAATGTCGCAATAATTTGATCCCTGTCATGACAAACATTTATAAGAATCCTTAAGGAAGCAGTAGAAACCTTGTTGCAACATTTTCAGCTTAATGACACGCTATGCGTATGACACCGAAAGAATGCCCAGACAAGCCATAGATTTGTCGTGACATATTATGTGAAGAAGGCAAAAAACGTTTGTCTTGACATTTGACAAATTTGTCGTGACAAAGAACAAGGAAAATGACAGCAGAATATTGTCACGACATTCAAAAATATGTCGCAAAAAAGGATTAGATGAATTCCTGAGGATACACAGGAAGAATTTTGTGTCATAGAAATGATTATCGTGATAAAATAAAAGGAAGAAGGAATAAAGATGTCATGACAATTATGAGATAGAGTTAGTTGAACTTTGTCGCGATATTTCATAGCTTTGTTGCGACACAAACAAAGATAAAGGCAATGAAAGCTTGTCGTGACAATGAATAGTTTATTGCAACAATCATCAAAGAAGAATGTCAAGCCATATTGTCGTGATAAGCTTGCAACAAAAGCTAATGACATAGGAGCTACATATATGTCGCGACAAATACTTTTGGAAAGCAACATCAACAATTGTCGTGACAAAGCAACAACAAAGCCTGACGACAAAGAAGGATGCTCTAATGTCACGACACTGCCACGATTTTCGCGATAATGTACCTAGTTGAGCCTGCACTAAAACCCACAAATTCTTCATGGAATTCTGACCCAACATTTATGAGGCCTATAAATAGAAAGAGATAGGGCAAGGGAAATGGATTATCATCGAGGGCAGCATCTTTAAAGGAGAACAGAGAGAGAGAGATTGGGTTTTTGTACATATTTTTATTTTCTATTTATTTATTTTTATTTTATTTTCATCTTTGAGGATTAGAATAGTTGATCTAAGCTATGATATTAAGCTGAGATCTTTTTATATCAAGCTTAATTTATGTCTGAACTTAAGTGGAGACTGGAATTATTTATGGAAACCATTTTATTCAGTTTTGATTATAGTTTCAATGAATTTGTTTGATCAACTAGTCATTATTGTTTGTGATCCAGTTATGGAAGGCTTAGCTCCCTTTGGGAAGGGATTGGTGTTTGGTTATCATTTTTGTAGTTTTTGAAAAGGAATGTTGTAGTTTGAATATTGGATTGATCTAATTGGTTCTGATCTTTAAAAGAACAGCTTCTATCTCAAGATACCTGTAAAGGTATTCTATCTCAGGTTTCTAATTTCCAGATCCCCGAAAGGACACAGAAGTGAGTTCCTGATAGTAGAGAGCAGTAGCCTTGGAGGTATGCTCGATTGATATCTTTAGAATTAATGAACTCTAAGTATCACTTTGATGAATCACAGGTGATGTTCTAATCTTTGACTTCAAGGTTCCCTTCTAGGTGACAAGAGAAGTATCACACCCCCAATCCCCGCCTAGGCGAACGAAGGGGCGCAGAAACTATACTGACTCTTTACTTGCTTTTTTCGCATATCAGGACCCAAGTCTTATAACTGAATCAAAATATCATATACAAAGATACAAAATAAAACTACCACCATAGTGGTGTTTATAATGTCAATACCTACAGTCCTAAGTCCCATTTACATATACATATACAAAAATTGTACATTTACATTTACATAATCAGAGCACAAAACCTACAGGTGATGGACCCTTACAAGTGTGTCGGCCTACCACGCGAAGGTCACGACGTCCTCCTCTCGTACCTACACGGATTGTAACCCGTATGCTTAACGCTTAGTGGAAAACATATGACTTATAATGAGACACATGCATAATACTCTTTTATAGTAAGTATATAACAATAACAAATATTCAAGAGCGTGTATATCATAATTTTTCATGAATTCATATAATAAACTTATACACACACTTGTACTTATAGCAAACTTATACTTGTTCAAATCTCCCGTAGGAGTTACAGAGCTTATACTTATACGGAGGTACCCATAGATACTATAGGGCTTATACTTGTACGGAGGTACTGTAGGTACTACAGGGTCGTAGGTGCTACATGGCTTATACTTGTACGGAGGTATCCGTAGGTACTACAGAGCTTATACTTGTAATGTGAGGCACTGGGAGGTACTACAAAGCTATACTTATAATGCAGGTACTCGTAGGTACTACAGAGCTTTTACTTGTGCAGAGGTACCCGTAGGTACATTCAGAGCAGAACAATGTACATTACATTACTCTTCTTCGCTATTCAAACTTTTATCATATAACTGTTTGACTACCTAGACCAGTAATAAGAAATGAGTAGGACATAACACAATAAGTACCCGAAGGTACAATACAGTACTGAGGTGCCGTAGCACAAAGTAGAAGTGTCGAAGCACTGATAGAGAGTGTTGTCGTATAATCAGAGAGTACCAAAGTACTAAATGTGCCGGCACGCCGAGAGTGTCGTCACCCAATCGTAGAGTACCAAGTACATACGCGCCCGCCACTTACGCAGGTGTCGGTCATTCGACATCCTGGCCTTAGTCGCACCCTACAATTATATGTGTTCGTGAACTTACTATCTTATCATAGTGGGACATTAAGCTCAAGCAACATCAAACTCACCGGCGCGAACGCGTTTTCACTTAATTTCATTCGTATTGAACCTCGTTAGTAATTTATTAGGTTCCACCATCTGCACGAACAGCTGAACAATGCAAGGGTGAAAATCGTGTCGTTAGTTACCTGCACTCTGCATTCACCTTGATCGGTACCAGTACCAACCCTTTTATGTGAATGGGTACCGGTACCACTTGATCCGCACTCCAAGACCACTTTGCCTCCTGGTCCATGGGCAACGGTACCCACTTCTGACCGGCAGCGACTGCGGCGTTATGCCAAGAAATGCGCATTTTTCCATTTCTCACCCACAAAATTCAAATAACTTCATCCAAACTCATGTATCTCATAATCCACCATGGAATCCTACCCAAACCACTCCAATAATGGGTTAGAATCAATAAAAACTTATTTTTCCCAAGTTAGGGCTTTTCCCCAAAATCAAAATCACAAAAAGGGAAAGTTAGGGTTCTATTCTCTTACCTTAGCTTCTTGAAATCTTCACTTCTAAGTTGCTTGACCACAAAGGAGCAAGAAAATGGGAAAAAACCCAACCAAAACTTGATCTTCTTCAAGCCCTTGCTCTTCTCCTCCTTTTCTCATCCCTTTCTCTCCTAAAAACGGGATTTGCTCAAAAAAATGAGCTTTCTAGACCAAAGTTTGGTCTTTAAACCCCCTTTAAGTGTAAGGCCATGTTTGGTCTTCTACACTTAGTCTCATTACTCATTTTGGCATTTAAGTCTCCTATCACTCCCATTTAACATACCACTTAACATTTAAATCATTAGCATTTAAGCTCATTTTCATTTTACCCTTAGGTCCTTATTTCACAAATTCCAATTCTTCCTCAGATCTTGTATTAGCCTCTGCTCTCAAATTTTCTCACTTACGAAAAGAATAATTGCTGTAAATTTCAAATGCATCTTATAATATACCCAATTATGTTTAAAACGACTCAGTGTATTTCAATACAAGAAGTGTGTTCTTGATGAATAAGAACTATTTGTTGATTTGTTAGTTTAATATTTAGAGGTTTCATTTAAGTCTGGTAGATTGTTTGTGCTCTTGTAATATAGGAGTGATTATTTTGACCAAATTGCAGAGTGAGATACCAATTACTGCAAGGCTTTAATGCTTCATAGGACAAGATGACAAATTCCAGGTTGCAGAAGTACTGGTTTAGGAAAAACAACCAAATCTTAGAAAGAGGATAAATAAAAAAAGTAGTTGTTTAGACCCATTGACCTAGTTTAGGAATATGGTGTTCTAAATAGTGAAATGTATAGTGTCGGGAAGTATTACAAGGCTATACTACTATGCTCTTGGACTAATCCAAAATTCAAGCTCATGATTATATTATATTTTAACCATATGCAAATTGATGATCATAACACTGATCCAATTCCCAGTTTTATTAAATCTCAGGGAAACCTCTAATCCCTTTAAATTTGAATATTCTTTTCATTAAAGAAAAATTGATAAAAATACTTTTATTCCAGTTAAGATAGTTAGTCTATTCATAAAGATTAGAAGTTCAAATAGTGATTATCTTGAGTAGTAGGGGTGCTTTATCTTTAAATTTTCTCATCATTCCCTGTGAGAATGATATATGGACTTATAATCCACTTTATTACTTGTTGACTTGTGTACTTGCAATGATTTAGACCAAATTGAGTTTTAAAGATATGATTAAAGACAAACAGTAGAAAAACAATCTCTACAGTTAGTACAATACAAGTTTTTGGAATTGTTGCTGGGGATTCTAAACAAGTCTCCAGTGGCAAGGTTCTAACAATATTCACAACAGTTTGGTCTATGTAGAAATCAAGTCAAAAAACAATAGATGCAGTACATCATCATACACACGCAATCACACTTCCAAAGGTAGGGTTAGAGCCACCATGGTCCACTAATTTAATGTCATGGCTGTAATTGCATGTGTGCTAGTGTTTAATGAATACACAAGCAATACACACAAGTTCATCACATTCAAAGGTAGGCCTAGTAACCACTTGGTCCACTAATGCAATGTTATTCTTATGAGCACTTGTGCAATGTCAGTGAGTTTCCGTCAACATTCTAAGCACAAAAAATAAAGTATCTCAAGCGCAAATCCTCAAGAAATGGTCAGCTTTTGGCCACCTAGCAAAAAGAGATAAACTAGCATGACCCAACTTATATTCTCCAAAGCAATATCTTCAAGTCCATCAAATAAAGGGTTGAGAAGTTACCTTTGTGATGCATCCGTTGGTAGATGAGGTGAAAAGATCGAGTAGAGCGGAGGGACCAAGATCTGCATATAAAGAAGGAAAACTTCGATAAAGCTTTGGTAAGAACCAAACTCGGTTTTAATTTTTTAAAGACTTTTTCGTTGGAGAAATAAAAAGAGTCTTTCTTGTTTTTTTGAAGCCTTTTTTGTTGAAGAACAAAGGATTTGAAGTTCCAAAAAATCGAAAAAGACTTCCTAGTTTTTGAAAATTTGGGAAAACTTTCTTAGATTATAGGCTTAGAGATCATATAGAACATTCATCGCAAATCACTTCGACGATAAGGGATAGATCTACTCACCAATGCAAGAGGTAAGTTTGGGCTGTGGAAGATGGCTGAAAAAATAAGAACTTGCAGCAGAAGGAGGATTGATGGAGGCCACAACGCCGCTCAAACGTCGTCGTCCTCTACTACTTCAGAACAACGATACGCTTCGAGCCATAGCTGATAGTGCCGGCTCGAGTAGCAAAGAGCGCCTTCGCCAATGGGGATGAGGAATTTTCGGCCAAAAATGGGTTTGAGGAAGAAGATAAAGAAGAAGGTGGAGAGGAGAATATGGAAGGTTTTGTATTTAAATAAAAGGGATTTCTTCCTATGAACTTCAAACCTAAAATACAGTCTTTTGAGTGCATGGAATTCCAGTTAAGGAAGATCAAAAGTCGTAGGTTTGAAAGAAAAATTGGCGAGAGGTTTTTCTCAGGGTATTACTTTATGATTTTTCAACTCATCTAATAAGGCTCAGGTTTTGGCTTGTTCTTGTTGTTGTAATCCACATCCAAAGGGGTAAGTTGCACTTTGGGCCTCATGATAGAATGATGAGAGAAGAGAGAGGAGAGCCTTTGACATATAAAAGTTTTTTCATACAAACATGACCCACGGGCCATATTGTATGTGGAGGCAATTGTTTACACTAAAAATTAATTTTTAGGCCCAAATGATATTTGAATAATTATTCGGCCTAAAAGGTAGTGGAATAGACCGAATGGATATATCAAGCCCAAACCGAGCCCAACCCAGTCCAAGAAAGCCTAAGTCCATGATTGATGCCCATGAAAGGGTCCAAGGACATTTATGGAATTTTTCAATTTGTCAAAGTGGTCAGCTCAGAATGGTGAGACTTTGTCTCAAAAGAAAGTGGAGGAGACTTTTTCCCTAACCCAAGTCATGACATGGCAGAACGTGAGCAAGTTATTGTTAGTGGATAAATGACTTGGAGAACAAGTTGTTAGTGGATAAATGACTTGGAGAACAATACTGTAGGGGATACGTGACCAGTTATTGGAGAAGGTGGGTTGGAGCAATTATTCAAAATTCCTATAAAAGGAAGACTCAACTTTAGAGCAAAACCCTCGACGAAGCAATCATCAACCAACACTTAATAGAACATTTCAACATTTTCTCATTGTTTCTACTAGTTCATTAGCAATATTTCTAGATTTCTAGCTTATTTTATTTCCAAGTATTTGTTTTCAAAGCTTTCATGCTTCAGCAATTCCATTTCCAATTAGATTCTACAATGAAATTTACTACTTTTTTCAGCTTGTTCATACAGTGTTTTTCTCAGCTTTCTATACATTCTAATTTTCAAATCCTAATATGTTGATATGAAGAAAATACTGAAAGCGTAAAGGTCTATATCGCGAAAGGCAAGCCCTCACACCTCGGGATCAATCTGTACATGGGGCTGGGCATACTCCACAAATTCCTCATACCACAAGATCCCTATTTTTTTTTCTCAACTTTTTCTTTTCACAAAAGTCACACCACATGCCTTCGGGTCGGACATAAGTCTAAACCAAATTCCACCACCCACACCTCACCCCATCCACCATCATAAGCAAAAAACGTCAACGAAATCCCTATTAGAAAACAAAATCAAAACCATACTCCTCTTCCACAACAAAACCCCATAGGATAAAACTCATCAATCAAGTCTAACCAAGTTTGAACAATGCACAAACTTGGCTATAGGAACTGACTTAGTCATCATATTTGCAGGATTGTCTTAGGTTACAATTTTACTCACAACAATGTCACCATAAGCAATAATCTCACGCACAAAATGATACCTCACATCAATATGCCTTACTCCTCTCATGAAACTTATGATCTGTGAGAAATATAGCACTGTCATAACACAATGTACTGATTTGCAGTTGTTCACTTAGCTCCCTAAACAATCTCTTCAACCAAAGGGTCTCTTTACAAGCCTCTATAACTGCCATGTACTTTGCCTTTGTAGTTGACAAAGTTATTGTAGACTAAAAAGTAGTTTTCCAACTAATAGCACAACTGATGAGTCTTAAACTCATCTATTTTAATCCATTTTTTTGGCTTATTTTTAGTATATCCAGATATGTTTTAATGCCAAATTATGGATAATTCACCAACTCTGTGTTTTGCAGGTTTTAATTCAAAAAGGAGAAACGTCTATGTCGTGACAGAGTTCTGTGTGTCGCAACAAACGTCTAAGCAAATCTGTCACAACAATATTTCTTCTGTCGCAACACAAAGGACTGAATATGTAAGAGGAAAGCATGGTTACGCCAAAGACAACGGTCGCGGCGTAACATGGGAAGAAGTCAAAATGTCGCCTGAGACAAAGAAAGATAATGTTGCAACAAGGTTTGTCAGATGGATGTCAAAACTAGGAAGAACCTATCACGACATAAAATCTCCTGTCGGGACACTAGAAACAGGAAGAATGCAGAAATTCTATCACGACAAGTTATCTTATGTCGCGACAAGAAATTAAAGAGCAATACAGGAAGAATACTGCAACATATCAGTTTATGTTGCGACATAATGAAAAATATAAGGCAAAATCTATGTCACGACACTGTATGAAGAAGTTCTGTCGCGACAAGTAATGAATGTCATGACACTGAAAGACAAGGTTTCTGGTCCTGACAGAGAAACAAAGTCGCGACAAGTGATGTTGGCAATGGCCTTGTCTTGGGAAGCAAGAAATCTGTAGTCATAAGAAATGGGTATGAGGTATTGGAAAAGAAAAATACCCAGATCTTATAAAGAAAATCTGATTACAAGTAATTGGTTAGACACATGTTTCAGAAATGAACATGACTCTCTAATCAGTGAAATGTATGGTTAAGGGAGAAATCCAAACTATACTACCTTTCCTCTTTGAAAATTTCATATTCCAATTCAAATAGAATATAATTAAATTATGTTGCATGAATTGATAATTTCACACAGTTGAAATCCCAAAGGTCTACTTCTTTTAAAGAATAACTGGTCTAACTAAATTTTTAGGTCTAGATTTTAAATTTTCTTTTTATTATAAATGTAGAAATTTAAATAGTAGAATTCTAGTAAGGTTACTGAAAATTTTATGAAATGGAAGTTCAAATAGTGTGGAACTTGAGTAGTTAGGGTAGTTGAACTTTAAATTCTTTTCAATCTCTGTGGGACCGATATCTGGACTTATAGGTCCACTTTTATTACTTGTACGACCTGTGCACTTGCAGTATTATGACCAAACTAAATCTTCAATGAATTCACTGACAAACCCATTTTTTATTATGAGCATACAAGTTCTATTTGGTATAAACAAGTTTTTGGTGCCTTTACTGGGGATTAGTTAATAGTCCTTGGGTAAGAGTAGCAGAAATTTGATATATATACAAAAAAATTGGTCACCTCCAATGGTGAACACATATCCTGTAAGAGATCTCCTCTTATCGATATATCCAACATAATCAGAAGCAACATACATTGCAACTCCATCTCTAACCCTACCAAACTTCAAAAAAACACTACTGGATCCATGCAAGTATCACATGATCCATTGAACTGTTTTCCAATGTTCCTTGCCAGGTTTTTCCATGTACCTGTGGATTACACTGGATGCATAGTCCAATCTAGATGCGAACACACCATAGAATACATCAAAGAACCCATAACACTAGAATATGGGACTCTAGACATGTAGTTAACCTCCTCATCTGACTGTGGACATAGGGTAGAGGAAAGTCTTTTCAATACATCATTTCTAACTCACGGATAATCTTCCTACCACTTTATCCCTCATTATCTCCATCCCAAGTATCTTCTTGGCCGCTATCCCTGATCTTTTATCTCAAACTCATTTTTAAGCTGTGCATTTATAGTTCTTATCTCCTCTTTACTCTTGGCTGCTATTAGCATGTCATCAACATATAAGAGCAGATATAGAAAGGACTTATCATTGCATCGTTTGAAGTAGACACAACTATCAAAGTTACTCTGCTTAAAATCATGAGAAATCATGAATGAGTCAAATCTCTTATACCATTATCTAGGAGATTGTTTCAAACCATAAAGAGACCTCTTAAGTAGGCAAACACAGTCCTCCTTACCTGAAACTATAAAACCCTTTGGTTGTTTCATATAGATGTCCTTCTTAAGCTCCCTATGTTAAAATGCAATCTTTACATCCAACTACTCAAGCTCATAATCATGAAAAGTTACAATCCCAAGCAAAGCTCGAATTGAGCTATGCTTCATCACTAAAGAGAATACATATTTGAAGTCAACACCTAGAATCTAACTGTAACCTTTAGTAACTAGTCTTGCCTTGTACCTTATATTCTCAACACCTGGTGTGCCTTCTTTCTTCTTGAACATCCATTTGCATCGAATGACTTTCTTCCCTTTAGGTAGCCTCACCATGTCCCATGTCACATTTTAATGAAGGGACTCCATCTCTTATTGCATAGCAATCATCCACTTACTTGAATCAATCGCAACCCATCGACTCAATGTTATCCAAGACCTGGCTATTTATGCAACCGTGATGAGTCACCATCTCCGTGGTGGCTTAATGGTCCTCATCTCTCTATCTATAGCAATAATGTCAGACCGGAATAAAAGTCGAGGGAACACTCGCTCATTTGAATTAGGAACCAAACCAATATCAAACTCGACTTGTTTTATCGCCTCTTGCATGGCCTCAAGATTAGAGTCTTTAGGAGCCAAAACCTAATCATGAAAGTTCCATAAAGAATCACATCTCAGCACTACCAATTTCCTTGGTTTCTGACACCACAATTCCCAAGCTTTCTACACCGTATTTATAACCAAGAAATTTAAACTTCACTAATCTAGGTTCCAACTTCCCATTATCAACATGGGCATATGCAGGCCATCCAAAAATTTTCAAATCTAAATAAGTAGCAGAACTACTAAACCATACCTTTTGAGGATTTTTCTTCTCTATAGCAATTGAGGGAGAACAGTTGATCAAATAACATGCAATGGACGTGACTTCTGCTAAAAAAGACTTCGACAACTGAGCATTAAAGAGCATGCATCTTACCTTCTCCATTAAAGTCTTATTCATACGCTTTGCCAACCATTCTATTATGGAGTATGACGAATTGTACGATGTCTGTCAATTCCCTCTTTATTACATAGAGTGTTGAGCTCATCAAAACAAAACTGTAACCATTATCAGTGCGAAGACACTTCACCTACCTCCTCATTTACTTCTCAATCATTGTCTTCCAATCCTTGAACATTGAAAACACATCACTTTTATGTTTCAGGATAATACCCATATCTTACATGAGAAATCATTAATGATCATCAACATAAAAGTAGTAACTCCCATAGAAGATACTTTTGCAGGTCCCCAAAGGTCTAAATGTTGATAGTCAAGCGACCCCTTTGACTTATGAATGCTTGAAGAGAATCTAACTTGCTTATGTTTACCAAAAACACAATGCTCACATAACTGTAACTTACTTGCTTTCTGTCCATCTAGAAGTCCTCTTCTACTCAACTCTGCCATACCGGTTTTGCTCATATGCCCAAGACTCATGTGCTAGAGCTTCGTAATATCGTCCTCTAACAATGAACAAGATGCAAAAGCAGCATCTCCTATAATAGTCAGACCCTGTAGAACATATAACATGACTGGTTTTGATAACCCTTCATTACAACTAGGGCTCCTTTACTAATCTTTAGGACTCCACCTTCACTAGTGTACTTATACCCTTTTTTCGTCAAGGGTACTTAGGGATATCAAATTCCTCTTCAAATCAAGAACATGTATGATGTCACCAAGAGTACGAACTACTCCATCAAACATCTTAATACAAACTGTCCTAATATCTGCTACCTTACAAGATCCATTGTCACCCATCAAAATCGCACCTTTATGCACAAGCTCGTATGTTAAGAACCAGTCCCGATTAGGATTCATGTGAAACGTACAATCAGAATCTAAAATCCAATCTTCATCAGCTCTTGAATCAGCATCTGACCCAACCAAAAGTTCTCCATCAGTTTGATTTGATTCCACAACATTGGCCTCACCAAATTCCTAGATTTCTCTCCTTGTTTGTTCCCAAATTTCTTCTCCTTATTCTACAGCTTGAAACACTCCTTCTTGATGTGACATTTATTCTTGTAGTAATTGAAAATTTTATTAGAATTCCTGGATTTTGATATTTTCCTCTATTATTCACTATAATTCTTCTCTTACGGTATGTCGTGTACAAACAGGCTATCTCACTAAGCTTCAGGCCCTACAATTAATTGCTTCATTTTCTCCTCAAAAAGTAGAGCCTCATGCATCATTTAGTGGTTGGGTATCACGACCATATAAATGTGATCTCGTAGTTGCATTAATCAAGAAGTTAATGTACTAACCATTGATCTTCTTCTTCATATTTAACCTCCAAAGCTTCCAGATCCGCAACAATTTCTTTAAAGTCGTAAGATACTCTTCTAAAAACGTATCTTCTTCCATACTGTGTGAATACAATCCTTGCTTCAAGTGCAACTTACTCGTAAGACTTTTTTCATGCACAATTTTTCCAACTTCAGCCATAATGCAACGACACTCTTCTCCTTTAGAACATCTTGCAGAATCTGATTCGATAAATGAAGGTGAATATGAGATAGGACTTTATGATCCATACGTTGTTTCTCCTCTTCTGTCCACGATGACGGCATATTGTCAAGCCCTAGAAACGCTTCATCTAGATCCATGTACGCGAGCACAAAGTGCATCTTAACTTGCCATAACAAAAATCTGATACTATGATCCAATAAGGGAATTTCGTATTTCATGGTTGCCATTGACAAAATTGGGAAAACTTGGCTCTGATACCACTTGTTAAGATCAATGACACAATAATGAAATACGAAAACAAAGAAAAACACCAAATTTAAGTGGAAACCCTTGTAGGAAAAAAACAACGGGAGAGGAGAAAGCTTCAATATGAATCTTAGAAATATATAGAGTACAATGGAATGAAGAATAAACCCTAATATGTTGATATGAAGAAAATACCCAAGCAGAAAGGTCTATACCATGGTGGCAAGCCCCCGCACCCCCTTAGGATTAAATTTTGGGTTACCCTTTGCTACCACATTGGATCTCAATTGTAGCGACCCCCAACCCCGGTCCGACCCGGTTGGCGGATCCGAACCGAAACCCGAGGACGCTGCTTAATCTTTCTTTGCTTACCTTTATTAAATTTTTTCAAAATGTCGCGACCGAATTCCTACTAACCCGAATGGCGGATCCAAATCGAACCTCGATTTACTCCGACTGTTTTCATTTATCATCTTAAAACATTTTATTTATGTCATTTCCTTTTTGAGTTTTCAATTACGGGGAAGCATTTTCAAATGGTAGGCCCCTAAACATTTACTCTATACAATCTGCTTAAGTAAAATGGCTTATCTTACCTACAAACGATATCCAAAACAATAGTTCAGAGTTTAGCTCTTTTGTTCGCAAAATATCACATGTTCAAAAAGAAATTATATACATATGGCGGGGTATATACTTATATACCACAACTTGCTCTATGACTCTGCGCTTCTTGATCTTGTCTTCTTTCCTGTTTACTCGAAACCTAGGCATAGATAAAAACTATATGCTAAGCATTTTCATGCTTAGTGGTTCTATACAGTTATATTCCAATTTTCAGTTTAACATGACATGCATTTATCATTAAATCATGCCTTTTATATCAAACAATACTCATGCTTATTCATTTTTGCATGCTTTCAGTTTACAAATCATTGATCATATCAAATATGCATTTTCACATGCAACAAATCATTCAACAATTCAATTCATGAGATTTAAACATACACTCTTAAAGATGTGTTTAGTTTACAAATTCCATTTACACTCACTGCCCGTTATTTCACTTTGTCTATATTAATTACGTCATGACGGATTCCGTCTCGGTGAATCCCGCCCTTTTATCATTCGGCAATGAGCATACACATTTCACAATTTCAAAACAAATTGTTTTATTTACCAGCTCCTGGTTAAGACACTAAGTCTGTCCGTTTGCTTCATCGAGGCGGCGAGGTACAATATGTTTTTCATTTAGTTTTATCCTTATTTGAACCCCCATTAATCATTTATTAGTGTCCTTAAACTATCAGGGTATGAATACAAGGTGTTCGGAAACAAAAATCCAAAAAATGCCCACTGTGAACAGTGACTTTGCCGCGGCGTAGCCTTGCTACGCTGAGGCGAAGCACTTCACCTCGGCGTAGCAGGGCTACGCCTTGGTTAACCCAAGGGGGGGCCTTTCTTGGCCTTAGGCCTCGTTGCAGCGAGGCAACCTTCGCTACTTGCCAGAGGGCACGCACGATAAAGGCGCCTTCACGCGGCTACAAGCTACAAATGAAGGCACCTTGTCGTTAAATGGCGGGGCCTGCTTTTTTGCCCAATTTTTCTATGCTCATTTTTGCGCTTTTTCTCCACAAAACTCTCAAACCTAAAAATTACGAAAAACTCTCCCAATAATATCCAAATACTATCCAAACCAACCATGAGTAAAACACATGGACGGATTAGGGTTTTTCTAACCCAAACATCAAATACAACTTTATAGATACGAGTTACATACCAATCACTATGTACTTGAAGCCTAGCTTTCTTCCTTCCTCCTTGCAAGATCTTTGGTACCAAAGAGCAAGCCCTACACAAATCTCTTTATCTTCACAATACAACACCCTAGCTTTTCCCTCTCAAGCTCTCCCACACGTTCTTTATTAATAATGGCTTTCTAAGACCAAATGTGGTCTTAGTCACCATCTCTCATAAGGCCAGTTTGGCACATCAATAAATCCCATTTCAATTTTCTAATTTTGGTCTTCATTTCACTTTCATTTACATTACTAATCATTTTAGCATTTGCTTGTCACGGACCCCAGTCCTCATTTTACAATTTTTCCAAAGCTGCCCTTTTCACTCAATTTCCTGTCTTAAATTTCATTTTAGCATATAATATTTAATCATATGCTCACATTTTCACTTCACATTTCACGATGCAATTTATCGCTTCTTCTCCCTTAAAAACCTTAAGTTTGGCTCAATTATACCCGAAATATATAATAAAATTATTATAAAATCTAGGTATTTTGGGGCATGTCCTCCCCTACTTAAGTATGTCTCAACCCTAAATTTCACCTTATTCAAAACAATATGATATCTGTCAACTTATCTACTTCTTCCACTTTCCCAAGTGGCTTTCTTCATGTTGTGGTTTCTCCACAACACTTTGACTAAATGGAATCTTCTCATTCAAGAATTCTTCCACTTCCCAAGCCAAGATCTCACTGCCTTTCTTCATATGTCAAATCTGGTCTCACCACCCTCGTCTCCGAAAAGACTACATGCGATGGTCCGATCGATACCTCCTCATGATCGAGACATGGAAAAACATTATGGATATTTTCCGTGTCCTGAGGTAATGCTAAAACGGTATGCCACTGGACCTACTCTTTCAATCACCTCATATGGGCCAATAAATCTAGGGCTCAACTTGCCCTTTTTCCCAAATCTCATTACCTTCTTCCAAGGCGATACTTTCAAAAACACTTTCTCGTTGATCTCATATCGAATATCTTTTCTTTTCACGTCGGCATATGATTTCTATCTATCCGTGGCTATCTTCAAATTTTCATTACTTACGTACTTTTTCTTCAGTGTCTAATATCAAATCTGGGCCAATCAATTTCTTTTCACTCAATTCCATCCAACACAAACTGTGTTCTACATTTCTTCCATATAAAGCCTCGTAGTTTTCATTCCAATACTAATGAAACCGTTGTCGTACACAAATTCAACCAAAGGAATGTGTCGATCCTAACTACCCTCATAGCTCCATCACACGACTCCCAACATATCTTCAGCATCCGGATCACTCTCTCCGATTGTCCATCCGCCCACGTGGAACGTCAGACGCAACTCCAATCGAGTGCCCAAGGCCTCAGAATTTCCCTAAAATCTCGAAAGAAACTCCTTGATCTCAGATGAAATAATGGATACAGGAATCCCATGTAATCGGACTATTTCCTTGATACAACGCATAGTCGGTTCTCACTGGTAGGAAGTGAGCTGGCTTGGTCAATCTGCTCACTACGCCCAACCGAAGCGTCATTCTTCCCTCAATGGTAACCCAACCACAAAATCCATGGTAATTCGGTCCCATTTCCACTCCGGTATTCTGATAGGCTACAATAATCCCGAAGGAACTTGATGCTATGCCTTTACTCTTTGACACACCAAACACTTGGTTACAAACTCTGATACTTCTCTTTTCATTCCGCATTTCACCGTAATGACATTTTCAAATCTTGATACATCTTCAGGCTACCAGATGGATAGTAAAAGATCGACTATGTGCCTCTTCCATGGCTTTCAAATCACATCGCCGGGTACACAAACCCGATCTTTATAATGCAAAACTCCATTTTCGTTCACTAAACTCGGTTTCTTTACCATTTCCAATTTGACTTACTATGGTAGAAATCTTTCATCTCTTTGCTTCTAGCACCTTATTCAACATAATCGCCTCGCTATCAATTTCGCCACCATGGTACCATCAGTTCCATGATGACAAATGGGCATTCAACGCCGAAGTGCTCAGATGACTTACTTAAAGCCGGGCTACTATATTGGCCTTTCAGGATAATCAATCACGCAAATTACATCTTTTCTCAACTCCATCCATCTACGTTGTCTCAAGTTAAGCTCTCGTTGTGAGGGCAAATACTTAAGACTCTTATGATCGATGTAAATGAAACATTTTTCTCCATACAAATAATGTCTCCAAATTTTTAGTGCAAATACAATTGTGTCTAATTCCAAATCATGCGTGGGGTAGTTCTTTTCATGTGGCTTCAACTGTCTTGAAGCATAGGCTACCACTTTACCCTCTTGCATTAGGACACATCCAAGTCCGTTTAGTGATGCATCACTAAAGATCACATATTCTTTACTGCAGGTCGGTTGAGTAAGAACCGAAGCCTCGGTTAAGAACGCTTTCAACTTATCAAAACTTCTTTGACATTTTTCACTCCATTCATACTTTACATTTTTCAAGCAATTCGTCATTTGGGTCAGCAGCACAGAAAACCCTAACGAATTTTCTCTGGTGAGTAACCCGCTAGTCCCGTGAAACTAATACGCACTTAACATTTCTAGTGGTTTCCCAATCAAGAACCGCTTCTATTTTCTTGGATCCACTTGATTCCTTCTTTCGATACAATGTGCCCAAGAAAGGACACTTCATTCAACCAAAACTCACACTTGCTCAGTTTTGCATATAACCTTTCTTTTCTCAAAGTCTCTAACACTACCCGAAGGTGTGTGTTGTGATTTTCCCGATCTTTTGAATACACAAGAATGTCGTCTATGAACACTACGAAAAACTGATCCACATGCGATCGGAAAACACGATTCATTAGGTCCATGAAAGTCGCTGGAGCATTTGTCAAACCAAACGGCATTACAAGGAACTCATAATGTCCATATCGCATTCTAAACGTCGTTTTATGCACATCCACATGTTTAATCCTCAACTAATGATACCCAGATCGCAAATCTATCTTTGAAAAGATACTTGCACCTTCGCCTGGTCAACAAGCATCAATCCTGGGTAACAGATACTTATTCTTTACCGTCAACTCGTTTCGCTTGTTCATAATTCGATACATAACCTAAGTGTACCATCTTTCTTTTTAACAAAGAGAGCTCCCCATGGTGATACACTTGGTCGAATAAACCCTTTTTCTAGCAATTCCTGCAACTGCAATTTTAATTCCTTTAGCTCTACTAGAGCCATTCAGTACGGTGTAATGGAAGTCGGTGTGGCACCTGGTATAACGTCGATAGCAAACTAAATCTCCCTCTGTGGAGGCAATCCTAGAAATTCTTCCGGAAACACGTCCGGAAAGTCACTAACGGTAGGGATATCGAATACACTAGGCCTTGCCTTTTCCATTTCAATCACATAAGCCAAGTAGGCTTCACATTCTTTCCGCACAATTGTTCTAGCAGTGGCTGCGGATATCACATTAGAGATGTGGTTTGACCTCTCGTCGATGAAAGTTACTTCATCCTCATTCGGTGTCCTTAAGGTCACTCTTTTCATTCTACAATCGACCATCACTTGGTGTCAAGACAACCAATCCATCCCCAAAATCACATCAAACTCCTTAAATGATAATTCGATCAACTCCCCAGGAAACTCATACTCTCGTATTCAGATAGGGCAATCTCTATACACTATATTAACAATAATACTATCTCCAAGCGGGTTCGTTACCAAGATGTCATACTCGGTTTCACTCCTCGGTAAATTACCCAAGATGGGTATGTCGATACACACATATGAATGGGTTGACCCTGGGTCTATCAATGCATGCACAATAATATTAAAGATAGTAAATTAATCGACCATCGCATCCGGGGCATCGTATCTTCATCGCTTCATTGTATATGTCTAACCTGAGCACGACCATCTTCCTACTCCAAGGTCCGTGTCCCTTGTCTCGAACACTCGGTGATACAACACTTTTTTGCCTTTTGTACTCGGGATGAATCAAGCCGCCTCGTCTGGGTGCCGCGGCCAGACGTGCCCTGTATAATTCTCGTATCTTAGCCCATGATCCACAACCTGCTAGCACCACAATCTCCAACACTCTCCCTGTGTCTTCTCCCATGACCGAGAACAACGAGAAACATTCATTCCTCTAGAAGCACCTCCTTGTGTACTTGAAACTGATGGTGCTGGTAGAATAGTATTCTTACCGGTAGCCTGAGTTGTAGGTTGACTGAACCCTATGGTCTCCTGAATCTCTTACTCTGCTGTTGATGAGCACTTGACTGACCGGGATTTTTCCTTCCTTGTCTTCTATCTTTTCTTTCATTTTCCTCTTTCTTTACTCTTTCCACATTTAGAGCACAAGCCATAATTTTGGAGAAGTCATCGTGACAAAATCCTGTGACATGGGCCCGAATATGGTCATTAAGGTTGTCTTCAAACTTACGACACTTCTCGTCTTCACTTACTAACATCTCGGGAGCATACTTGCTCAACCGTGTGAACTTTCTCATATATTCGACTACACTTAATTGCCTTTGTTTCAGATTATGAAACTCTCGTCGTATATTGTTTAAATAAATGCGACCCACATAATGCTTCTTAAATTCATCTAAGAAGAACCTCCATGTAACTGTCTCTAGTGGTGCGGTCTTGGTCACAGAAACCCACTACTAATAAGCCTCATCCTGTAGGAGTGAGGTTGCACATTCTAACTTCTCTTTTGATGTGTAATGCATTTGCACAAGCATTCGCTCGATTCTCTTGAGCCAATTTTTTGCCATTGAAGGCTCATCTTCTTTCTTTCCAAGAAAGTCTATCGGTCGGTACCTTACCATTATCTCAATGGCTGATCGCTGTAGAGCAATTGCAGCTAGTTGCCCAGCTCTTTGCAAAGCCTGAGCTAACTGTTGGAGGATACCCATAGTACCTCCAACTACTTGTTCTGGTTCATTTACTAGTGGAGGATGAGATGTTTGCCCACCTACCACACTAGCAGGACTAATAGGACGATTTCCTTGGTCACCTTCGACCCTATAGGTACCTAAACCATCCATGCTTACCTATTAAGACCAACAAGATCCGCGTCATAGTCATGTCATCCCTTATATGCAAATGCAATGTATGTCAAATACCATTTTCAAAATTATTTTACAAAATCGCAGTGGCCCTTTCCAAATGCCTAAACCTAGGCCTGATGCCACCTCTATGTAGAGACCTCTAAGCCCACCGACCCGACATGCATCCGAACCAAAACTCGGGGACGCTGCTTAATTATTTTTATTTACCTTTATATTTAAATTTTCTTTTTTCAAAAATGTCACAATTCGAATCCTCACTCGACTCCGACGATGGATCCAAACCGGATCCCGCCATTCACCGTTTTCATTTATCATCTCAAAACATTTTATTTATGTCATTTTGAGTTTTCACTATGCGAAGTATTTCAAACAGCCAGCCCTAAACATTTACTCTTATACAATTCGCTTACAACATGGCTTATCTCTGGGCTTTACAAATGATATCCAAACAATAGTTCGGGGCTCGCAGTTTAATTCTTTTGTTCACAAAATATCACATGTTCAAAAAGAAATGATATGCATATGGCGGGGTATATACTTATACGCCGCAACTTGCTCTATGACTCTATGCTTCTTGATCTTGTCTTCTTTCTTGTTTACTTGTAACCTACGCATAGATAAAAACTATACGTTAAGAATTTTCATGCTTAGTGGTTCTATACAGTTCTATTCCAATTTTCCGTTTAACATGACATGCATTTATTAGTAAATAATGCCTTTTATAGCAAACAATACTCATGCTTATTCATTTTTGCATGCTTTCACTTTATAAATCATTGATCTTATCAAATATGAATTTTCACATGCAACACATCATTCGACAATTCAATTCATGAGATTTAAACATACACTCTTAAAGATGTGTTTAGTTTACAAATCCCATTTACACTCATCAAGTTCGTTATTTCACCTTGTTCATACACTCACATTCATGACGGATTCCGCTCGTGAATCCCATCCTTTTATCATTCGACACGAGCTTACATTTCACAATTTCGCCTCTTATAATGCCGATGCCGATTGGTGCACCCCGACATGTGGTATCTAAATGCCATACGCCATCAAGACGGATGTCGATTGGTGCATCCCGCCAAGTGAGACATTTCTTCAATGTCATACGCCATCATGACGGATGCCGATTGGTGCATCCCGCCAAGTGGGACATTGGACAATTCGGGTGCCTTCATGACGGATGCCGATTGGGGCATCCCGTCAGGCTGTTCATTCCTTATATCGATTCAACTCAATTCAAGATGTCAAGAATCAATTAATTCGCGATAATTGGACAATCTTTTCACATGCAATTAATCGTCAATCATTTCAATTATCACATTTTCAAATCCATATGCACTTTCCTAATATCATTTCAAAGAAATACTCATTCCATATAATCATTTCAGATTTATTTGGTATACTACCAAAACACTTGAAATAAGGATAGAGTCGGTGAACAAACCGAAGCTATTGGCTCTAGTTTCCTTCCCTTCGATCTCGGTCCTAGGTTAGGTGATCCTCACCCGTCCCTAGTCAATAATAATCATGTCACTCTTAGTGGATAAACAATTATTATACATTTTTATCAATGTGATTAATTTCTTTCGTTAAAGGTCTCAGGGTTAAGACACTAAGTCCGCCTGCTCACTTCACGAGGCGGTGCGAGGTGCGATATGTTTTTCTACGGATTGATCCTTATTTGAACCCCATTAATCATTTATTAGGGTCCTTAAACTATCGGGTAATGAATGTGAGGTGTCTGAAACAAAAATCCGACACGCTCACTATGAACAAAGGATTCCCCGCCGCGCATAAGACTACTACGCCACATTAAGCACTTTGCAACGGCGCAGGTGGCTACGCCTCGCTTAACCCGAGGGGCCCTTTCGCCTTCGGCCCGTCGCAGCCGAGGCGTGCCTTCGCCGCAGCAGGGCTACGTCGCGGCGAAAGTGCCCACGCCGTGAATGGGCCCGCTTGCCCCGCTTTTTCTTTGTCTTTTGCAATTTGTCTCCAAAACTCCTTAAAACTCAAAAAAAAATTATGGAAAACTCTCCCAATGACATCCAAATACCATCCTAAACCAACCATGAGCAAAACCCATGGATGGATTAGGATTTTTCTAACCCAAACATCAAATACAACTTTCTAGGGCTTAGTTACATACCTCAAATCACTATGTACTTGAAGCCTTAGTTTTCTTCTTCCTTTTTCCTTGCAAGATCTTGCACCAAAGAGCAAGCCCCACACAAATTTCTTTATCTTCACACACAAAACCCTAGCTTTTCCTCTCTCAAGCTCTCCCACACGTTTTTCACAATGGCTTTCTAAGACCAAATGTGGTCTTAAGTCACTCATCTCTCCTAAGGCCATGTTTGGCACATCAATAAATCCCATTTCTCATTTTTCTCCTTTTTGGTCTTCATTTCACTTTCATTTATCATTTAATTCATTTTAGCATTTAAGCTATCATTTGACCCTTAGGTCCTTGTTTTACAATTTTTCCAAATTTGCCCTTGTTCACTTGGGTTTATTTCCGGGTTCCATAAATTTCTCATTTTAGCATATAATATTTAATCATATGCTCACATTTTCACTTCACATTTCACGATGAATAATTTATCAGCTTTTCCTAAAAACTCAAGTTGAACTAATTTATACCCGGAATATATAATAAAATTATTATAAAATTATAGGGTATTTTTGGAGCATTACATCTTTTTTTTTCTCATCTTTTTCTTTTTACAAAAGTCGTATTGTGGGCCTTTAGGTCTGATATAAGCCCAAAAACTAAAATTAGTGGTCACAAATGAACAACAACAGTTTGCATTAATGGATTATTAATAAAAAGGCTAACTTCCATTGAGTGCTTGTCATTTATTTGTGTATCTATTTATTTATTCATAATTTTTATTTATTTTATTTGCTTATTACGGCTATGATGAAAGCAAAAAAAATCAAGAAATAGAAAACAAGGGTATGTTTGATTCATGTTTTTAAGATTGTTTTGTGTTCTTGTTGCAAAATATTGTGGGCAAGTATCTCCACAAGATCAAGCAGTTGGGCTCGGGTTTAAATTACGACCCTCACCCTTTGTCTCCATCACAGATCACACAAAAATATATTTTTTTTTCCTTCGTCGAGCTCCCAAATATTTTCGGGGTCAAGTTATAATTGGAAACCAATAAAAAATTTAGTCATTTAACAGTTCTCAAAAATAAGGATAACAAGGAAAACAAAAAGAAAACATTTGGCTCTTTTTTTTTTTTTTTTGAAAAATACAGAGAACACAAAAAATATTAAATTTAGATAATAGGAATAATTTTGAGATAGCATAAAATGATGTTCTTTTTGTTTTTAAAAACTATTCTCAATAACATATTTTTAAAAAGTCTTAATCATCATCCACGACAAACCCCTCATCTTTTTATAAAAACCTTTTAGAAATGTTTAAAAGTAGAAAAAAGACAACAACTAGTTTTCCAAATAATACAATAAATATAGATAGATATCTTAGTATAGAATAAATCCATTTGAAGACAATAACGATTTTGATATTTTAGAATGGTGGAAAAAATAAAAAATTAAATACCCAGTGTTATCTATTATTGCACATAATGTATTAACTATGCTTGTGAGTACAATTGCATTGGAAGTTGCTTTCAAAGGGTGTTGGAAGAACGGTCAAGAAAAACACACTCATTATCTGGGCAATCTAAACAAGAGTATGTTTAAAAGATTGTAATTTAATGGACAAGAGATTGCATGATCATGTTTGAGAAGCCGCACTAGTGACTGACATAGAAAACTTAAAATTATCAATACATGAATGCATCCATAATCGTTCCCCGTCACCAGAAAATTGTGATTAAAATATTTTATTAAATGTATATTGTATTTTTATTTTCTTATGGTTGAAAAGTACAAATGATTGACATGTTCCTATTTTGTAGTGATGTACACTTTTCTTACATTTCCAAATGTAATTATATTCAATGAATAAAATTTTTAAATGAGGTATTTTTTATTTTGAATTGTTTTTAAGATTTTTTTTTTTTGAAATACAATTTTAAATAAAACCTAAGTGAGGGCTGGCTTTTGGGACAAATTCGAGACGGCCTCACAGGCCTCTAGGATCTGCCCTAGACTCGGCCCTGGAAGACCTTCGACAAAGCTCACGGCCGGCCTCAGTAGGCCTAAACCCATGAATTGGGCCCGTTGTCGGGCCGGGCCTAAAATGAAGCCCACGACCCGGTCTTTCTTTAAACGGGCTTGACTGGGTCAAGCCTAGAGAGGGCATCAAGCCTCGGACTTTTTGGAGATCCCTATTATCTAAAAGCATATGAGATCATTTCAAAAGTAATCAAATGTGTTAAAAGACGTGTGTGTGACATTTTTCTTCCTAAAATACCCTCATGGTCACCTCATTAAATCCAAACAAAAATCAAACTAAACCTAGGTTTTTTTAACCAAAATACCGAAATACCCTCGCTTAATTTTATCTTTTTACCACTAAAAACGTGAAGACCCACCAATTTAAGATAAATTATCTTCAAAATATCAAAATACCCATTATTTAATTTCATCTTTTATTCAAATATTACCCTAAAATATCTAAATTTCATCTTTTATTAAAATATCATCCCAAAATACTATCCCACAAATAATAAAATTCTAGATATTAAATAGTAAAAATATTTAATTTTTATTTAAAAACTTGATAATAAATTATTCAGAAAAATTAAAATAAATATATATAAATATATTGAAACAATTTAAGATAATTTTTTCTACATTACCCGTTAAACAAACACACTCCGAAAGAATGCGAGTTATGTGTTTATAAGTTTTTGTTTGGTTTTCATTTTTAATATTTTTTATGAACAGTATAAGAAAAAATCAAATATAATTAAAAAAATAGTTAAAAAACATTATCTAAAAGAATAAAACTTAATATAAGTGAGAAAATTTAATATAGATTTCCGCCGAGATCCACGACTAGCCCTAACAGTTTCCCCTCTGAAGCTTAAAGTTTTGAGCTAGGATAATATCTTTGATGAATGAAAGAAGAGATTTGGTGTATCTTGGGTATTTTGATCAATATATTAGGTTTTCTATTGGATTTAGAGTGAGGTGGGCATGATGGTATTTTAGGAAGAGAACCATACCTCACACGTTTGGCACAACTTTAATCACTTTTAAATGAGCCCACCCTCCTTCAGATACCCATCTCTTATTTATGATTTTTTACATAAAATAAAATCAGTTATATATAACATAAGATTCCCTTTTCCCAATTATCTTTTTGGATAAACTACTAATCAACGCCTTGATAGGCTTATGACCTCACCAATTAAATAATTAAAAGCGTGAATTCCTCCTTTTGCCTCACCAATTGTTTCTCCACTCCCAATTCTTGATACTCTATCATTCAAACTATAATTATTTAAATTTGGAAAACTTCCGGGAAAATAAGAGACAATCTAATTATAAGGCATGCAGGTTACCTTTTTATATCTCTTTGGCTGATGGGAGAGGTCAGAGAAGTAAAACACAAACACACCGCTGAAATCAAATAAGACGGAACATATCAATGCCAATGCAACCTCCCACGCGTTCCCATTTGTAAAATCCTAGAATGAGAAGGAAAACATGAGCATGTTTTAAATACAGAACCGACCAATTGAATCGTTGATCGGTTAACTTTTCCCTTAAAACCGTTTAGACAAGTAGAGAATCGTCCAAACCGTGAAAGGTGTAGATTGCCAACAAAATCAACTTAAAATGACTCCTTAAAAACCAAACATGACCTTACTGGCCCGGCCCATATAGTGTGGTGATTCAAAAATTAATATAAAATCAATTTTTTTTCCATTGATTACCGATATGAGATTGATAATATGAGTGGAGCAAAAGCGACTGAACGCTTAGACTCTTGTGCCATTATATTTAATTGTAAAAATTATAACAATTAACATTATATAATATCTATTTAATATAAATCACGTCATTATATTACTATTTTAATTGCATAAAATTTTAATTGATTTAATAAAGTAACTAAATTGTTCCACAAAAGCAACTAACTAAATTAACATTATACTTTAAAAAACTAAATTAATATTATATTTTATATTCTTAAAAACATTATATATTTATATATAAATATTGATTTAATATGAATTTATATTCATGCTTTTCTTTTTATTTTAAATATATTTTACATTTAAATATTATATATATATATATATATATATATATATATTAATAAATTTTGATAATATAATTTTATATAAAATTAGGATAAATAATATCTTAAATATACTAATTATATGGTTTAAAATCATTTTAATTTTAAATAAAATATAAAATATATATTTAATACATCACCTATTGGATTACTTGCCTAATGAGTGAACCATAAACAGACAACTTTTCTGATTCATGATCAAGTTCAATTTTTAAAACATTGATTCGCAGAGAACTTTGATTCATACAACTACGCTGTTTGCAACCTAACTAAATTTTGGACTTGTGACTTGTGAGTTCTGAAAAAATACTTTGGTAAAAGGTTTCCATGAACTACTTGAGTGGGATTATTGCGACGTGTTCATCGTGTGTGGGTGCCGTGGGCCTTGACCCAGGCCCTCTAGCTAGCAGGCCCCTTTCGACTGAATGCCATGATTCCGGTCCGTCCTATCCGGCCCGCAAGCCTAACTTAGGAGCCCATATCCGGATGTCCTCCCATAAATGGCTACGAGTTTAAGACTCTACCTGATGCCATTTTCCAAGAGGCTTCATCTAACAAAGGTGGATGAATAGGCTCCCCCAGAGGGAGAATGCATCATCCCATGCCTTGCCATGAACCCAAGATGGGCAAACCCCTTCGGGGTCCTGCATTCGGGAAATACACCCCACTTTCTTCCGCTTAAAAGGAAGAATTAGTCTCCCTCGCGAGATATGCGCCCCACGTTCTCTCCTCTCTCCCGCCTAAAAGGAAGAATTGGTCCCCGTCCGCGAGATATGCATCACCTTCTCCTTCCGATTTGGAAGGAAATCATCCATTTGCCACAAAGAGTGGATCTCCTTCCTCCTTGACAAAAGGAGGCCACGACACGGAATAAGGTACGAAAAAAACAAAGGTTCAAAACTCTCAATCTTAAGAAGAGGACTCGAGATCTAACTCTGAAAGGGGTGAGAGGACTCGAGGAGACCTCCCCGCTTTCTCGTTCTGGGCTTTGCGTTAGCTTAGGCTGATGCATGATCCGACGGTTCAGTGACTCAGAGAATTCCGGATATTACAATTGGTGTCGTCTATGGGAAACGCCTAGCAAGAAATCTCAAAGACGATACGCGAGAGCCTGGGTTCATTCGCTCCCCGGTGATCTCCCCTTGCATGAGGTTTTGGTAGTTCCCGCTCATCCCACAAGACTGCCGCAGATCACACCATGTCTAGCAAACTCCAAAATGAATCAGCCCATCGAAGACTCATTTCTCACGGCCAAGAAATGGAGGCTAAGCAGGAAGAGCAGGCTAGACAGATGGCCGAATTGCGTGAGCATGCAAACCATTGACTACAGGAAAACGAGCGCCTACGAGCTCGCTTGGAGACCAATGGGGTTGAAAACCCACAAGTGGCTTCCCAACCTGCACTCTAACCCACGATATGCAAAGGGCCCGCCTACCCTCGACCACGTTGATCATCCTAAGCAGATAACGAACACTCCTGCGCCCCCCGCTTCCGTCGTCCACTACCTTAGAACAATGCGGAGGCCGAATCCAAGAAGAGACCTCTTAGCTACCCGCACCAGCCGTTAGTGTCAAGACCTCCGAACGAAGGAGCCGCGAGATAGGCCCCGGTCGAATTAGCCCCGAGTACATATATTCGCTTCGCCGTGGGGGCATGGCCCCCTAGTTTCCACCTGAGCAATACCCTTTCGGGGCACCTCCCGCCTTGCGTGCAACATTTATCCCCTTGTCCGAGGGTCGTATGACATGCTATCTTCCCCCTTGGGCCAATATATTTTGGACTATGAGCCTCCTCGCGGATTCGTCATTCCACCATTTGCTATGTACGACGGCTCCTCTGATCCGTATGATCATATGTTGCACTTTAACCAGGCGATGATCCTTAACATCGGGAACGATCTGCTCCTGTGCAAAGTATTCCCGGCTAGCTTGAAAGGTCCCGCTTAGCTTGGTTCCATAAACACCCAAGAGGGTCTCTAAACTCATTCGGCGAATTATGGGCTGCATTTGTCACCCGCATTTGTGCTCACTCGACGTAAAGGAAATGACGCCGCCTCCAACCCATCTTCAAGCGAGACGAAGAGTCCATCCGGAGTTCCACCAAGATCCGATAAGCCACTCAAGAAATTGATACTTATGGTATGGATGCAGTCTTGCAGAACTTCCGAAGGAGCTTTGGGCCAACCACTCCTTTCTTCCAGTCCCTTTCCCTCGACCCACCATGGAAGAACTATATCAGCGGGCAGACAAATACTCCACTTTGGAGGATAATATTCGTGTTGCCTTGTAAACGGTAATGATTACAGCGCAGAGAGGCAAACCAACTACGAAGAGTCGCCAGCAGCAAGTCGTATAAGAGCCAAAGCGTTCCCAAGAGCAACCCAAAAAGAAAAAAGATCCTCCCCAATTCACCCCCCTTAACATCTCCTACGACCGACTGCTTCCCCTCATCCGGGATCACCCCGAGTTCAAGTGGCCTCCACCAATGCGGGCGAACCCGGACTAATGCAACAGGTCACTGAGGTGTAACTACCACAAGGATCACGACCATGAAACGAATCAGTGCCGAGGTTTGAAGTTCATGATTGAGATATTAATCCAAGCAGGGAACCTTAGAAGATTCATTCGGGAGCCAACCCGCACAGCCGAGGCTGTCCCTGCTCAAAATAGAGTCGTAGTCGCTGTCGAACTTTCGTCAGAGCCCAGACATGCCATCAACTTTATACTGGGAGGCCCGGTCGATGATAAATACCAGTCCAAGAGGCAGAGACGAAAAATGCTCCTCGTGGCCTTAATCAAGGTCAGAATAAACACCATCAATACCCTAGAGAGTAGTACAACGCTTCAGCCGATCGATGGCCTTATATCCTTTCCTCCTATAGATCCGACCCGGATCATCACTCCCCATTATGATGCACTTGTACTCACCTTAGGTATTAACAATTTTGATGTGCATAGGGTCCTCGTCGATCCGAGCAACGCAACCGAATTATTGCACCTCCCAGCCCTTACGTAGATGAAAGTCCCGCTCAGTCATCTTAGCTCGACCGGTAGAGTTTTATCCAGATTCAATGGATCCACCATGCTAATAGTAGGTGATATTGCCTCTATCGTAGACCGCAACCTCGCCAGCGTTGTTTTCAAAGGGTCAAAGATTTGGGCCCGTACACGTTATCGTATACCAACCCGATCGCACACCATGAAAGCAATTCCCTCTCCACCTACCACCGTCACCTTCAAGGTAGCCAATACGGTTCGTCAATGTTATCACCGTCGCCCACTAGCGCAAAGATTAAGAGCCCGATAATCCATCCGCCGAAGCTCATCCATCCTCATATTAATTAAGGCCTATCTCAGGACGCTTCTGTAAGACAGGAACACCACTATGCACTCGCAATCTGATATACATTTGCACTGGGATAGTGTACATATGCGCCTCCTCCCGACAAGAGAAAGAGTAGCGCCTAGTTGAATGTGCATTAACTAAAACTCGACATATTCACCGAACTATACGTATACGATAGGGGTAAACCCCGAGAGCGCCTCCCATAAGTTAAACGTCCTCCCATCTGCTCAACCCATTCTGCAAAAAGTACGACTCTTCCACTCGGACCGCCACCAGATCATCCAGACCGAAGTAGACAATCTTTTAAAGGTTGTGTTTATCAGAGAAGTAAAATACCTGGAATGACTTGCTAATGTGGTAGTAGTTCCTAAAAAATGAGGCAAGTGGCGAGTGTTTGTTGACTACACGATTCAACGACGCATGTCCTAAGCGATAGCTTCACCCCGCACGATCAAATTGTTGACGCTTCTCGCCGGAAACGACATGTCATTATTTTTAGATGCATTCTCCAGCTATCACCAGATCCCCATGTACCCGCCGGACGCGAAGAAAACATCTTTCATCACCCCCCCATGGGCTCTTCTGCTACAACGTAATGCCCTTCGGGTTAAAGAATGCCGGAGCCACCTATCAGCGATTGGTAACCAAGATGTTTCGACCGCTACTCGGGAAAACTATGGAAGTGTATATAGACGATATGTTGATAAAGTTCAAGGAACGCCCGAATCACGCTAACCACCCCAAGAATGTGCATTTGACCTCCTCAAAACCTATGGTATGAAGTTGAACCCTGCAAAGTGCGCATTCGAGGTCAGCGCAGGACGGTTCCTAGGCTTCATGATGACACAAAGGATGTAGCTGGTCCCTCCGTACCAAAGCCATTCTAAAGTCTCCAAATTCTCGAGCTCTGTAAAGGAAGTACAATAACTAACTACCGACACGCCTCGATGATTTATTTCCTGGCTCATTGCATCGGGCCAAACCCTTTTTCACCACCCTAAAAGGAGCTAATCGGGCCGGATGGAACAAAGAGTGTGATCGTGCCTTTACTCAAATCAAGTAATACTTAGCCGAACCGCCAATCCTCGCAAGCCCTCGACACCTGGGCCGAAACCGCTCGCTCACCTCGCAGCCCCGTGATACGTTAGCAGGGGCGTCACATCGCTCAGAAGAGAATGAAGACGAAGCAAAGCCTGTTCTTCGTTAGCAAATCCTACCGATGCGTAAAACCAAGTATAGCCATCTGCAGCAGGTCGCCCTGCCCTCCTGGGATAGCGACACAAAACTCGCCTACTTCCAAGCCCACCCCCATCGTCAGATAACTAACCTCCCCCTTCGGAGCACTATACATAAACCCGACTTATCGAGAAGAATGGCTCGGTGGGCAGTCGAACTAAGTGAGTACGGTATCCAATACAAGCCGAGGCTTTCAAAAAAGGGGCAGGTGTTGGTTGATTTCATAGCAGAACTCCCCCAGTCGGAAACATGCCCCGACAATTTGGGTTGGTGGACTCTCAATATTGACGGGGTGTCCAAACAATCCGGGGCGAGCACTGGTTTGCAGTTAAGAACTTCGTCCGGGGACAAAATTGAGCAAATAATCCGGCTAGTCTTGCGCGGTCTTCCAACAACGAAGCCTAATATGAAGCAACTCGGCCGGCTCAAATCGGGCGCGCTATGTCACCGACAGCTCTTGATTCGGAGTGACTCCCAATTGGTGGTCGGAGAAGTTAACGAAGAATTCGAGTCCCGAGACCCCCGAATGGCGAAATAGGTATCTCGGGTAAAACAACGCTTGAACTGCTTTCGGGATTGGAAACTGGAGCACGTCCCTAGGGGCTTTAATGAAAAGGCAGACGCATTGGCCTTCAGGTCGCTCTACCACCACCGAAACCATATTTCCGCCTCATTCTAAGACGTGGCCGCATTCTTCATTGCATCCCCACAAGTAAACCAGGTAGACAAGGACCCCCCGTCCTGGATGGACCCCATCACGCTGTATCTAAGCATGAGACAACTTCCAACGGAGAGGAATAAGGCCCACAAGCTTCAAATTCAGGCAGCTAGATTTTCCTTGATCGATGGGCAATTGTTTAAAAGGTCCTTTGGCGGTCCGTATCTAAAGTGCCTGACACCCGAACAAAGTTAGTATGTGCTAGCTGAGCTGCATGAAGGAATATGCGGAAATCACCCTAGCGGCAGAACACTGGCCCATCGAGCCCATACTTACGTATGGGTATTACTGGGCCACCGCTTTGCTTCCATGTCGCGACATACCGTAAAGTGCATCGTTACGATGAGTGCCTAAACACTCCATATTATACCCGCGTCGGTTTTTCATTTTCACGTTATTTTATAGTTAGTTTCATAGTTTTTTGTGGCTAGACTCGAATTAGTACGGTGTGGATGCAGGCATTGAGCAAAAAGGGCAAATTTATTTGAAGTACTTGGAGATAAGGGGAGGGCATTGCATGAAGAGGTTCGAACGTCATGACGCTCCAACGCCACGACGCCTCATCGTCGTGACGCTCCCAACGCCGCGACGCTTCGACCTCTTCATGCACGCCTCCTTATGCTCCAAAAATATCTTCCGCGCCTGCTCTTTCACATCATCCCGCACCTCGCATTCACCGAATCACTGATACTGACATCAAGCCGAAAAATACATATTTAACCTTCAAAATAACGCTAAAAACCTAAGAAAGACGCGGGTATACTATGAGTGTTTCAGGCACTCATCACACCCCCAAACTTAACTTCTTGCTTGTCCTCAAGCAAGAATGGACTCTAAACAGGACACACACCCGACATAATGCAACTAACACTAAGACAAAGGTTGCACATGCCGAGAAATAGGGGGAATCAATTCGTCCAAGAACGCGCCAAAACTGATAGCGGAAAACGTATTGTATAAAATATACGCCTATACGCCGTTAGCGCACACGCTGTCGCCTGCGTAATATAGTGTACCAAAGGTACGGATATCGATCCACTCGTGACAGGAGAATCTGAATACAAAGATGTGCTTTTAGACATTATCCGAAAGAACGATTGTGAGAAAAGAAATCAAATGTGTGAATTCCAACCAAACTATCGATCTTAACACCATCGTGGTATTGAAGACTTAGCTGTCTCCCCCTGCCACGTTCGATGGATTATTTCTTAAAGATGAGATTATTCAGTTTATTTATGATTTCTTAATGACTAGGTGATCTTGTCTACGAGATACCCTCTCTCGAGGTGTATTCCACCTATCTCGCTAGTAGAGTCAGGGTATATCTCTATCTCACCCGTACCCGAAATGCATAAATGTTCTAACCTTATTTGCCACCTTCGTGGATCGGGAATATCTCATTCAATACCCAACCAAAGGTCGCTTCTACTCATATCCCCAGTATCCTCATCTCTCGAATCTCGGATCTCTAGCATGAACGATCCTAATGTCACAAACATTACCATGTAATTGATCTACGTATAAAGCAAATAATAATAAATCATAAATAACTAAATAATATAAATTAATCAACTTTAATCCATCCAACCGTGACAGTAGTTCAACAAGACCCTAGGTATAGATCTGTGAACATGATGATCTTGAAAAACACAAGTATGTGATATATAAAACAGTAAGTCCAATGTTCAAATCAAAGAAACAATACAAAAGTCCAAAATTTTCTTCGAGATTCGTCACTTGCTCGATTTCAGGCCTCGACTCGCACTATTCCTCGGCTGCCCCACCGCGTTTCCATTTGCTTTACCACGCGCGTAACTCGCACTGACGTTTATTATTTGGTAACGCCGCAACGCCGACGTCACGATGTCAGCATTGCTGATCGCACAAAGAAATGATCTGCAACGCTGCGATTGGGACGCCAATGGTGTTAAACGCCAGACGCTGGGACGCCGCGATCGCCCAAACCTCATGCACTCCTTATGCTCCAAAATCTGCTTCCAACAACAGCTCTTTTGGCTCCAATGCCCCGCATCCACACCAAACACCAATTCGTGGAGTCCAGCCACAAAACTACATGAAACTAACTATAAAATAACGGAAATGAAAATCGACGCGGTATAATATGAGGTTTGAATCACTGAAGGTTAAACGACTTGCCCCCCATCCTAAAATCACCGGTGCAAGACCCGATCTCATCTGGGCGCCCTTTCTTGCACAACCTAGATCGATATAGTCGGGACTATTGACCATCGTCCGGCCCAAAGAAGTTACTATTGGTGAGCCAGCTTTAATTATTTCAAATAAGTGGATCGGTACGGGCATTCTCTTCACTAGCGATCGAGATGTAACTCGCTCATCTCGAAAAATATTGTGTGCCGATTCTGATCCCCAAATCAATCGCTTTGACAACGTGGCCCCAATTCGGGACAACCTGGTCTATCAAATCCTCGCCAAGAATCAAGATAAAATCTCAGACTCCACCCCATGCTACCCGTAGAGCAATGGCGTGGCAGAGGCCTCTAACAAAACCCTAATAACGGCCCTAAAAAAACGGTTGGATTCGCATGGGCAATGGGTGATGAACTCCTGTAAGTTTCATCATAGAACCACTACCCGTGAAACCCATCATGTGTCTCCAAACAAAGAATGACGGAGGAATGGAGCAAGCCATCAACCCCATTGAAATTGTGCCTACCATCCGTGACTAACACCTCCGAACAAATACACCAATCGACTCAAGGAGCTTGACACAATGGTTTGACACAGTCAAGAACTATCCGCATATCCTACTAACGCGATCAAGACTCACACAACGGGTCAGCTTCAAACATTCCAACTTGGGACTTGGTGTTAAGAAAAGTATTTGAGAATACGATCACCTAGAACCGCCAGAAAGTTCCAACCTAACTAGGAAGAACCGTGATTCATAAACGAATGTGAACTGACATACGCCTTGGACAAACTTTTGTTGGACTCAGATTTCGAATGTGGGAATGCAACATATATAATATATTTTAATAAAGAATAATTCAACATCGATGTTCATTTTCCCTCTATTATGGTAAATTCAAAAGTTCGGATGGCACATTAACATGACCCGGTCCGCCCGGCAGTGAGGATCATCTGATCGGGTCAACTCAAGTTTGATGACGATTAACATGACTCTATCCAATCTCGAAGATCGCTTCAACCTGGCCAACTCGTAACTGGACGGCGATTAACATGACCTGTCAAACGCGAAGATCACTTCGGGGCCTGGTCAATTCAAAAGTCCGCATTAGCATGACCGTCCACCAGAGGATCACTTCCAACCGCCAACCCGTGGTCCGACGGCGTGACATGTCATGTCCCTACCGTGAGGATCACTTCCAACCGGCAGTTAACTCGTGGCGTCCGGATATGGACCATCATGACAGGTCCGCCCGTAAGAATTATCAACAGTCAACTCGTAAGTCCGATGATGACATGACTCGTCCTACGCTTCCTGAAGATCACTTAACCAGGGTCAACTCAAAGTGCTGATGGCTCACAATACGACTGGGTCCTACTCTGCGGAAGATCACTTCCAACCGGTCAATTCAAAAGTCCAGATGGCACATTCAAATGACCTGTCTGGCCCGGTGAAGATCATTTACAACCTGGCCAATCCAATAGTCCGAATGACGACATGACCTCGCTTCCATCCCGACAAAGATAAACTTGAACCGGGTCAATGCTCCAAAGTCCGATGACACAAAATGACCCATCTAAATGGCATAGCCAATATTTCCTAGCGAACCTAAGCCGTGTAAAATGCCCTTTCGCCCGATTAAATAAATCTACTATTCACTCAGAATAAGGTTCTGACAAATAGAATCTCTAATTTAACTTAAATGTCCCAAATAATCATGATAAGAGATCCTATCTTACTAGGGCAGTTATAGCACTATATAACTCGGGTGTTTCCTGAAGAAGTATTTTATATCCAAAAACAAAATAAAATGTCTAAAACACGAAAGTGAGAAAGATTATCATGCAAAATACATTGGTCCAACCTCGTAGCCTCACCCGACTAAGTAGGGGGCTCTAGTAGTATATCAACCCCTCCCTCGCATTCCGGAGGCCCTGGTCCCACAGCTTCTTCAGCCCCAACGGGGCTCAAAGAGCGGACAAGGCAAATGAAGAGTCGGGGGCATCAGGATCTCACGAAAAATTCCGGTCGAGGAGTAGAGAGGCAATCTCATCCGTGAGTGGAGCCTAGGTTTGCTTCCGCTGGAGTATCGCGCAGCACAACAACCATAACCGTGAAGAAAATCACGCCGCTGCTCACAAACTTTGCTCCATCACACCTCTCAAAACTCCTCTCCCGAAAAGTCGCAAGTCATCCTGGCGGTCCCTGGCCCCATTAAGTAGAGACGCTTCATCCGTAAGGGCTAATTATTCTCTTCCTCTACCCTCCGGCAGGCCTCCTTAGTAGCCACCAAGGCCTGTTGGACGGAGCCAAGTTCAAACTCCACCTTAAGCCGGCCACCTTCTGAGATGGACAGAGCACTTTGGACCCGAGACAGTTCTAGCTTAACCTACTCCCGAGCGCTCCCCGTTGCCTCGATCTCCAACCACACCATCGCCACCCCGCGGGCTCTACATCCCTCCCGCCCGCCCGGCCGCCCTATCGGCGCCCTCCTTAGCCTCCGTGTACCCAAACTCCTGATGGTCAGGCCTTCAAAGAGGCATTTGTTCTCCGCGAAAGCCCTGACTCAACATAGTCGGCCGCCGCATCCCTCACCGAAAGTAGTGAATTCGTTAGCTGGCCGAGGGACATGTTGCGAACGATAGTAACCACCTGCAAGGAAAAAGAGCGTGATTAGTCAAACAGCGCAATAACAACTTCAGAGTTTTTTTATAAGCTTTACTACTTTACTAGCTCTACCGTCTGGATGAAGTTCTGGTTATGAATTTGCATTCCGTCCTCGACGATTTGATAAATGTCCTCCTTTGCAGTGCCAAAGGGAACAACAATCGAATACTCCTCACCTTGTCTCGTCATTTCGCCTCACAGCAACGTAGCATCCTTCAAACCGCGAGACGTATGTTACAAACTCACCTTGATTGAAAGGCCTCCAACTAAGTGGAGGATGACTTATCGCCAGTCCGGATCCGCCACTTCTTCCATCGCGAGCCAGCCGCGAGAGGTGATAAGACCATCAAGATTCGGCCGCGCACCCACTACGCCCCCATCGCAAGTCAGCGGCACCCGGGCGGTTTTCCATCAATTCGGATGGATAAACCACTCTGCGTGAAAGAGGAAATTGGCCTTCCTAGCTCTTTCACGGGCAATGTTTTTCGAGTCTTGTTGATCGTTAGACCCCATTTTGGGAAGTCGATCACGATTGTTTGAATCTTTAAGCCCCCATCCATAAGGGGACGAACTAACCCTCCGGCCCCTTCGGCCTCCCGCTCATCTTCCTCCTCCTGTATTCGCTTTCTGGCGACATAGAGATCCAACAATCCCGTCATCTCTTCCTCCTCTTCTTCTTCCTCCAAGAGAGAAGGTCTGATGGGCTCAGAACGAACCCCAAGGTATAAAATCTTCCACTCGGGCCCCACGAGCACTCTTCCATTGGGTGGTCCTCTTATTCTTTATATCTAATACTGTGGGGCGTGATCAATCCTCATTTTTGAAAGGAAAGCCCGCTGGGGCAAACACTTCCGCCTCCGATCGGGTACGGTAGGCAAAGCTTGAACCCTCTCGCAGTGGACGTCGAGGGGACGGACGAGGCCCATGACGCTTGTTCTAGGCTCAATGCCTCAGCCTCTGGGTCCCCGATTGATGGCGTACGGCCCGCGAGCAAATCTAACAAGTCAATAGTAACGAAGTGTTCTCCGCCCATAATCTCGGCTTGGTGGGCTGGGATCGAGGAATGATTGGGAGGATCAGAGGGAGTAGGATCCTTCTCATGTCGCAAGATTCTTCAAAGTCGAAGAACTCCTCACAATGGCGCTTGTAGTTCCTGAACCTCCAATGTTTACAATCTTCTCAAGGCTCGCTTTCCTCGACCCAATGCACCAATCCGCCTCCATTTTTCCCGCACGCAATCCACAATCAAGCTATGCCAGAAAAGTCATTTGTATGAACCTAAATTTGGCACAAGGCCTAATCCCTATACACTGGAAACACGACTAGTCTATATAAACAAGAATGAGGGCCCGGATCATTTCGTGGCCCTCACTAAGATAACCCTTTGCCTCCATTTTAGGAGAATCGGGGAGTCCGTTCACGAATTACAGTAGGGAGTCCAATATCGAGAAGGACAATCAACCCCCTCTCCGTAATATCAGAGAATAGGTAAAGAAAATCTCAACTAAAGAAAGGTCGAGCTGATATAAGAAATTCAGAACACTGCACCCGATGAGGATAAGGATGATATTGAGATGGACAAGGGCCGACGGCGCCCTGGTGAAGTGCAAGAACTGTTTAACAAGGGCGGGCACTGGAAAACGAAGCCCGGCCGTAAGTTGCTCGCGAGTAAAAAACACGGCATTGTGTTCCCCATCCAGGGTGGACTCATCCGGCTCATCCATTAACTTCAAGTCACGTTGTCATGACTTCGCACAGATTTCAATTCCTCCACTGTCAAGGACGAGACGATATGACTTGAAGAACGCGTCCCCCGCACAGGCCCTCGTCTACGACATGCCTGACTGGTGGAAGTTCCTTCCTCACCTCTCGTCATACTACAAACAGATCAGAGAGAGGGAAGAGAGCGAGTATCAACCCCAAGTCGTACACCGAACAGGTGGAAAGGCAAAACCGCTAAACCAGTACGAAAACCGCCCGGGTCTAACAAGCCCTAAACCTACCCTCACCCTAGGACTCCCCACACCCGGAAGAAGGCCGATGAGGAAGATTCAATACATTAGTTAGGGAAATAGAGATTACCTGTAAAGTGAAAATAGAACAGACGTTTGAAAGAGTTGTTCACAATCAAACACAAAATCACAACAGTGTATATGTAGAAGTTGCCGAACTGTTGAGGGGGATGCTAACTCAAAGATGATAGGCAAGGGAAAAGGAAAAGTCTAATAATGACCCCTATATACCAACCTCCTAGGACCTACGAACGCATTAAATGTGGTGCCTGTTAATTACTCCCCCAGTCATGTCATTTCCTAACGACGATCCGACTTGGGCACAACTGGGAAGGCACAGGATAAGGCTCCATTCGTTGTCTCGGCCCGCAGTCTCGAACCTTTTCATTAACTGGGATGACTAAGTATCCTAATCGATGGCCAGCAAAACCGCCCCTACCTTGAAACAGAAAATAAAGTACAGATTGCCAAAATAGAACATCGTAGTACATAAATGTTAAAGAAAGTACGATTTTATTGATTGCGCCAAACGACATTCATCATTACATTCATATCCTTACAAATAATAACTAAGCAATTATATTGAAGTGGCTACGTAGTTCGTTTGAATCAAATACTAAGTCGGGGCCGAAGTAGAAGCATTAGTAAGAGTCGAAGATGAAGACAAAGCTGTAGTAAAATTGCTACCAAAAAAAAAAAAAGAGGGGAAAGATGGAAAGGGGGCTCAAGAAGCTTGATAAAGCCCCCGCTTAATTCCGGTCGAGGTCCCCTAATGCAAGAGGATTCCATTATAGTTTCAGAACCACCTAAGGGCCAACCATACCATGAATAATTCCGACTCCGCTCAAACCACACAATCCTTGATCTAATTCACACTTGGAAAGTACGCCCAAATAGCCGAACATAATCATCCTTCATATAGCAATCCACCAATTCTGATTCTCAGCAACGTTCAAATATCCTTCCCCTCAACAAGGAACGTGGATCCACGGGGCGATGAGCTCGCACCCCCAGCCTTTATAGTATCCAGCTTCGTGGATCAACTCGACGACCGTATGTGGCATTTAAATGAATTTTCAAAAAAGTTAGAAAATTTACATTGAAATTCAACAACATTGATTGCCTACTGTTCCCCATAATAAGATGATCAAGCGTGTTCTTATTTTTCCAGCTGGGGACGATTGCCCTCCCTAGCAGGAAAAAAGGGGGCATTGTAGGTGCCGTAGGCCTTGACCCAAGCCCTCTAGCTAGCAGGCTCCTTTCGACAAAATGCCATGATTCCAGTCCGCCCTATCCGACCTGCAAGCCTAACTTAGGAGCCCATATCCGGATGTCCTCCCATAGCCGAAGAAGGAGTTGGCACTCTACGGATGCCATTTTCCCAAGAGGCTTCATCTAACAAAGGTAAATGAATAGGTTCTTACTGAGAATGCATCATCCCATGCCTTGCCATGAACCCAAGATGGGCAACTCTCTAGTCCTCGTGATTCGAAATACACCCTAATTTTCTTCCTCTTAAAAGGAAGAATTAGTCTCCCTCGTGAGATATGCGCCCCCCGTTATCTCCTCTCTCCCGCCTAAAAGGAAGAATTGGTCCCTGTCTGCGAGATATGCGCCACCTTCTCCTTCCGATTTGGAAGGAAATCATCCATTTGCCACAAAGAGTGGATCTCCTTCCTCCCTGATAAAAGGAGGCCACGACACGGAATAAGGTACCAAAAACAAAGGTTCAAAACTCTCAATCCTTAGAAGAGGACGACAGAGATCTAACTTGAGGGTCGGAGAGGTGATGGAGGAGACCCTCCCCCGCCGCTTTCTTGGTTTTCTGTTTTGCAGGTTGACTTAGGCTGATGCATGATCCGACGGTTCAGTGACTCAGAGAATTCCGGAGATTACAGTATGGACGCGTGTTTTTGGTACCTTCCTACTTTATATAAACAGAGGAAGATCCCTGCACTGGGCAGAGAGACAAAAGAAGATGTGGCATCTTTCTAGCCGATCTTCCGTATAAGAAATCGCTCCTTCTTTTCTCGATTCTTCTTCCCCTTTTCATCTTCTTACACTTCCTAATCAAATGGCTCTATCCTACTACTAAAAGAGTCACCACAAAGTATCTACCTACTTCCTTGCCAAAGCTTCCAATAATCGGAAACCTCTACCAACTAGGGTCGCTCCCTCACCGCTCTCGGGCCATCCCCGCCATGGCGTGTGTTATCGTCCGCTTCGGCCGAGCCTGCTCGCCATCCCGCTGAAGACGCTAAAAAGACTATGAAGACCAATGATGTCATCTTCTCAAACCGGCTTAAATCAAGGATCTCGCCAGCTTCTATAATGACATAAGGATGCCCCACGGCCCCGTATGGAGAGTACCGGGAGACATGAAGAGCGCTAGAACTCCACCTTCTCAAAGACTGGGAGGGTTCAAATTTTCCGACTTGTCGTGAGAAGAAGAGACTGGCTTCTTGATGGAGAAGATTTCTTCTTCCTCCTCCACCCTTATTGATTTAAGTCATATGTTTCTGTCCCTAATAAATGATCTCTTATGTAGAGTTGCTCTAGGAGAAAATACAAGTGGGGATGAAACTCAAAAGGTATAGAGAACCAGCCAAGGAGTTTGTGGGCTATTGGGAGGGTTCACGTTACGACTACATCCCGTGGCTGTCATGGGTGAACTTCATCAGCAGTTTGATGCAAAAAGTGGAGAAAGTTAAGCAAAGAGTTTGATAAATTTCTTGATGGAGTGTTGAAAGAGCACATGGAGAGAAGGAAAAGAGGTGGTGTAGATGAGGGATTGAAGGATTTTGTGGACGTTTTGCTTGAACTTCAAGAGAATAACGTCACAGGCGTTGACATAACTGAAGTTTGCATCAAAGCTCTTACTCTGGTAAGGATGATTAATTAATTAACATCAAGCACAAACAACCTTTGCTTGGTAATCAAGAAAAAAAAGGACAAATTCTCTGCTTTCCCTAAGATTATAACTGATTTCCATTTTTCTATCCACGAAGATTATGCACTCATGCTTACACCCATTTTCCAAGATGATGTATCATTATAATATTAAAATGTGATTTATACATGTGGCCGGTAAAAGTACCAAAATTTAAGATCAATAATAAAATTTCAGAATCTAAATAGCTGTCACGGTTCTTCCTTGTCAAAAGCTGCCACTCAATGAATTCTTTCTTCTCGTAGACATGTTTGCTGCAGGAAGTGATACTTCATATACACAGTCTTAGAGTGGACAATGACGGAGCTCTTGAGGCACCCGCAGGCCATGAGGCAACTTCAGAATGAGGTCAGAGGAATTGCTCAAGGCAAACTCCCCATAGCTGAGGATGAGTTAAATAAAATGCAATATTTGAAGGCAGTGATCAAAGAGACTCTCAGACTACACCCTCCAATCCCACTACTTGTTCCTAGAGAATCCACGCGGGCCGCAAAAATAATGGGCTACGACATTGCAGTAGGGACACGGGTAATAATGTATGGGCAATTGGGAGAGACCCACTGTTGTGGGATAAAGCTGAGGAGTTTCGGCCGGAAAGGTTCTTGAATTCTTCTATTGATTTAAGAGGGCAAGACTTTGAGTTGATCCCATTTGGAGCTGGCAGGAGAGGTTGTCCTGGAATTCTGTTCGCAGCAATGTCAATTGAGGTTGTGTTAGCAAATATTGTTCATCGGTTTGATTGCGAAGTGGGTGGTGGAGGTAGAGGAAATGATCTGGACATGGCTGAATGCACTGGTCTGACCATTCATAGAAAAGTTCCACTTTTTGCAGTTGCAACTCCATGGCCTCGCTGATTGTGTGGATACCATGCATTTTGTTGTGTTATCATAAATAGATTTTTTATTTTCTTAATTTCTAATGACTAGAATAAAAATAAATATTTCTCTTGTTCCGTTAATTTTATGTTCTAAAATTACATTAAAAATGCTCAAATCCTGGGTATTCATAATTGAAATAAAAAAAGGTAGTGGACACATTAAAAGTGTTTAAGATGTGAAATATCGGGTGTTAGTCCATCCCAACAAGATATCGGCCAACGATAATTGATTAGGGGAAAAATAAAATAAAATCGGACAATATCATCAATAAATTGGTAAGACATCGATATAGTAACGACACTGTCGATCGGAATTAGCGCATGGAACGATGCACGTGTCACAACTACAAATTTTTGCATCATCACAATATACTCCAAGAAATATCAGAAAAATCGAGATATATCTAGAATATATCTGATTATTTGATGGTGATTAGTACCCAAATAGTGCTATTTTGATTCTCGCTTATTGCAGTGTTTTAAGCACTTTTGTGTACTAATCAACTTAAATAACCCAATTACATCGAGGTCCTCGACTTTCAATGATCACATTTTATGGCTATTTCTGTAAGTTTTGTAGGCCAAATAAGTCATTTTCTTCAAGCTGATTCAAACACGACGAACCTGAGCCGACCTTGAAGATGCATGATCATTTTAGATGACATTTGGAGCAAAAATGCATAAGAGAAGGAAGAACTATGGACTTAAGGCAGCCACTCGCAACCTCGCAAATTTCGCAGGTCAGGAAATTTCGCAACATCCGCACCCCGTGACCGCCGCTTTGACTACTTTTTGACCCGTTTTTTTTTTGCTTTGTACAAATTTGCCCTTGATATAATTTTGGTTCCTTTACACATTTTTGTAATTTCCTTGGTACTGAGCGCCTATATAAGCTCAGTCAAGCTTGTAACATCAATCAACTTTCAGTCCATCAATCACTCAATAAAATTGGCGCTAAATTTCCTCTCCTCTCACAAGGCAGGATTTTTCTCTCCCTTTCCTCCACTTTTCTTGCTTTTCTGGTAGCCTACCTCGATGAGATGAGAAATCAAGAGATGCTTGGCTAAACCCCTGGGTCCTTGAAGAGGAAGGCCAGTGAAGGTTTGAAGGTAAAAACACTGTCCTCATGTTCATAACGCAAGCATTTATGGCCTTTTACGTTTCTGCATCTCACGTTTAGGTTTGAATCCACTGATGTACTCCCCGAGTGGCCAAGACTGGGCAAGCTTTTAAGGCCCGCCTTGATGCTACTACTAGATCCACTGATGCCCAGTTAGTTGTCATTTATAAGCTCCTGCAAGTTAGATCCAGTGATGGTTTTAACTGCTTTGAAACATAAATGGCTAATAAATGCTATACATTAGGGAGAAAACTAATAGGTTTAGGTTTTGCAGCTAAATGAAGATCCTGTCAGAAATGACTATAGGTCATCCCCAGCAATGAGAGGAAAAGACCTCAGGACATGTTGATATCTCTAGGAACTTAACCTAGTGGCCCGAGACTTCAAGGGAGTTCTTTTAAATTTTATTTCAATTCTATTTCCAGCTTCAAACATTCACTTCCACCGTTTTTGCAAAAATCCTGAAATCCAAAGAGGACCACTAATCCACCGCAACTCCTTCTTTCACGAAGAAACCCATCCCCGTGTTCGACCTTAATCACTATACTCACAAAGAGCTCCGCTACGACAAAGAGGGAACCTTAGGATACAAATTTTTTTGATTCCGGATACGCCTACTGGCCAAACGAATCAAATGGCGCCGTTGTCGGGGATGGTGCCCTAGTGAGAAAGAAAAGCTGTGAACTTGTGATCTACATCACAAGTATTGGTGAATTCTCATTTATTTTTTTTATTTTACCATTTTTCCCTATTTACAGTTCACTGCAGGGGAATTTGGACTTAAATCATGGCACACGCATTTTCCTTGTTTTTATTTTAACTAACATCAACCTTTCGTAGCCTCGTTGTTGGTTTCGTTTGCTCGTGTTGTGTTCATAGCAAATTATGTTGGGACGTAAACACCGCAGTGCGCATTGAAAGGCTCCAAAGTGCTCTAGTTGAACACAGAAATCAAGCACAGCAACCGATGGAGCCCCACCGAAGAGCAAATGTAGCCAACAAGTGTCTGGGGAGGGAGCCCAATGCCTACAGATCAATGAGGGATCACATACACCCACCAAGAGTGAGTGCACCCTCATGCATTATTCCCCCTGCTAAGGATGTCACAGTGAGGCCTTATTTAGTGCCCTTGCTCTCAACCTTTCATGGCATGGAAAATGAAAATCCATACACGCATATCCGGGAGTTCGAGGAAGTTTGCATGACTTTTAAGGAGGTGCAATTGATATGGACTTGCTCAAGCTGAAAGCCTTCCCTTTGACCCTCAAAGACAAAGCCAAAATTTGCGACCACTAAGGCTGCTGACCATCGAACTGGTAGGAGCGCAGGCAGAATTTTTGAAGAAGTTCTTCAAGCACAGCTAAGACCAACAATTTAGCAGGTAATTCACACCTTCAGAAGCTCGCACGTTGAAAAATTTTATCAGTGCTGGGAAAGGTATCTTGAAACCATCAGTGCATGCCCTCACCATGGCTTTGACACATGGATGATGGTAAACCACTTCTACGATGGAATGTCCCCTACCATGAAACAACTCTTGGAGACCATGTGAGGACTCAAGAAGAATCTCTACAGCTACGGACTTCCCTCAACCATGTTCCTAAGATTCCAATGTCAATACCAAATCCCAAGGAAACTGATAGACATAGGCCACCAGTAAACCAAAGGGGAGGCCTATATTCACTGGTGGAGGATGTGGAACTAAAGGCTAAGTTGTCCACCCTGACCAAAAGGATGGAAGAACTTGAAATGAGGAATCAGCAGGAGGTACGGGCAGTGATTGAAATACCTGTGCCCCTCCAACCATGCTTCACTTGCCAATCCACTCGTCACCAAGGAGAGCATTATCCAATTTCTCCCTCAGTAAAGGATTTGATAGTTGAACATGCAAATGTTGTGGGCCAAAATAGGCCACTAGCCGATGCCCAGTATGGAAACACCTACAATCTCAATTGGAAGAACCGCCTAACCTCTCCGAAGCTCAAACCTCCAAAGATATGTTCCCCCAAAAAGACAAGCTAAAGAAGAATGTAAAGATGGGTCCACCTTCTCACAGCCCACCAACCTCATCCCCTGTTGAGCAAGCTATCATGAATTTGAGCAAGGTGGTGGGGAATTTTGTAGAGAAGCAGAAAGCTATTAATGCTTAGTTGAATCAAAGAATAGAAAATGTAGAAAGCTCCATGAACAAAAGAATTGATGGGCTCCACAATAGCCACAATCGTAAAATCGAGTTCCCATAGCCATTCATCACAAGTTCGACCAATCGCCAGCAGTGCAGACAAGGGAGATTCCCTTCCCAAACACTGCCCAATCCTAGGGGAGTGCATGAACTAAGCTATGCCAATGAGCCCGCACCAAAGATGGATGAAGTAAAGGCCATTATCACTTTGAGGAGTGGTAAGGAAATTGAGCAGCTAAAGGTCAACTCTGAGAGACCAGTATAGCTAAAGAGAAAGGAGCCAGAACACATATTCATTAAAAAAGATTTGATGAAGAAAAGCATGCCTCCTCCATTTCCCCAAGCACCGAGAGGCAAAAAGAAGGCTCCAAGCAAGCAGGCATCCTGGAAGTGCTAAGGCAGGTAAAGGTGAACATCACACTGCTTGACATGATCAAACAGGTTCCAACCTATGCTAAATTTATAAAGGACTCGTGCACGCCAAGAAAGGGTCAAGTATTGACAAGAAGCGCCTTCATGACTGAACAACAAGTTAGCTCCATCATCCAAAGGTAAAACCTTGGTGAAATACAAAGATCTGAGGATCTCACCATCTCGCCAACATTGGCTGATCTCGTATAGATAAGGCATTGTCGATTGGAGCTAATGTCAACCTAACGCCATACTTGCTGGCCCAGCTAGTTCGGGGAGATGAAGCCTACCAACATCACCCTATCCTTAGCTGATCGATCAATGAAAATCCCAAAGGGAATAGTGGAGGATGTCTTGGTGAAGGTGGATAAGTTTTATTATCTAGTAGACTTCGTGGTTCTTGATACGGAGCCTGTAGCAGAGGGCATTAACCAAGTGCCCATCATACTTGGGAGGCCATTCTTGGCCACATCTAATGCCATAATCAACTGCCGTAATGGAGTCATGCAGCTCACCTTGGGCAATATGACCCTGGAGCTCAACATTTTTCACCTGAGCAACAAGCATAAGTCAACAGAGGATGAGGAGCAGAAATCAGATGAAGTCTGCCTGAATGGTACAAGTGTGGGAAAACACAATACACAAGAACTGCAGGAAGAACTCACAAGAACGACAGGCGCTTGATGAAGAACTAACTACATCGCTCACTCCTCCCGCAAATACTGATCCCACCACCACCACCCGCAGCTACCCTCTTGACCCCATAAATCCAATGTCAAAGACAGTGGGAGTGGTTCCTTTAAAGGAACTCGAAGCCACCCTAAATTTTTGTTGAAATTTTTTCGACATTATTTTAAGTTTTAATTAAGATTTTTCTTGTCTTTAATTTTTACCTATTTTTCTTCTAATTTTTTTTCATTTACGAGCTTATTTTCTCATAAGTTTTGGTCTTTTTGTTTTCTTAAGGTGTGTTTCAAAGGCATGGAAAGTCAAATTTTACTCAGAATTTCAAGAGTTGCGAAATTTCGCAAGACTGCTTCATCTATATTCTTGCTGACGCAACTCCCGCTTCAAGCACTCGCAATCAATTATCTATAATTTTTTTTAACCATACATTTAATTGGGGTTTATGGCCATTAATTGTCCATGTCTTTCCACCTACCCCCCCTCCCCCTATTTAAACCCCTTTTGATTCCTTCCTTTTCATTCTACTCCGTTTCCAGTTTCCTGACGCTTCTCTATCCCTTCTCTCCTTCCTTTTCACGTACATGGTGAAGACTCGTTGGCCTATTCCTCGACCGCTGGCACGCCGACCTCCTCACCTCGCCGTCGGCTCCAATCCAGATAACCCATTGCCTAAGGTCCCAACACTACCTCACCACCGTGCCTCCCGTCAGCCTTCCCCAAATTCTCCTCCCGCAGCCCGCCGCCACTACCCCGCCCCGTCGCCATCCAGGCGTTGTCACGCCGTTGTTACCGCCGGTGTGGGCTCTCCTCCGCGCCCCCGCCTGCAGGAGATATCATACCCTAAGCAACTCCACCCCACCTGATCCATCACATCCTAGGCCAGCCCGAAGGGCCCCACCGCTCAAGAGGGCCCGGACCTCAGGCCCAGGGGAGTTGTCCACCTCGATACCCCTGGCGCCACCCTCACCGCCTTATTAGGGCATTGCTGGAGCCCCGGACCTATCCCCTGCATCCATTATCATACGACCCTACTTCCATTGCAGCCCCATCCCGGGAAATGCTGACTGTAGTGTGAGAGATCTGCACGGGGAGGTTTACTACAATCTCCCGGTATTTGCCGAGGACCCGGAGCTCCGAGACTCCATGCTTCTCTTGAATCGATACCACCTGGGGCCATTCATAACGCCGCGTCAATTTTTCTATCCTCGGGTAGTCATCGAGTTTTATCACACTATAACCTCTAGGCGCGAGGCCAACCCGACCGCTCTGCATTTTTCTATCGATATCGACCAGTGATATCTTCTGGCCCGACATCACAAATGCCTCCACCCGCCTGGTCCCGCCAACGCAGCCAGCCCATACACAAAGGCCCCATCCCTCGACTGTGAGATGGTCCGCTCTTCTCTCTCGACCACTCACCGCCGAGACTATATTATTTAGGAGGCACCTTCTGCAGTGCATGCTATTGATATACCATATATTTCGGTCTAATCTGTTCCCACTCTAGCACATCGTCCAGAGGAGAGGAGCCATTTTGGAGGCTTCGGTCTAGATTTCTAAGGGCTTCGGTTCAAATTCCTCACAGTTGATCATGACGCCCTTGTTCCACTTCAAGGACAAGGTCCACCACCTAAGTCCGCCTGTGCCGACTCCACGCCCCTTATTTCACGACTCCCCGTGCCGTGTCGAGCACATCGGCCCCCGGCCGAGCCCCACTGAGCTTCGTCAGGGCCGCGAGGCCACCCTTATCAAGCCGATCGGTGGCGCATCATGCCCCGTGCCTTTCATCTTCCGCCGTGGACTGTACCGATCACGATATTCCACTCGCTGACTCGTCAGATAGAGCCCACTGAGGAGCCTCGGCCTCCAAATTCTTCCTACCCGGCATTGCTCCAGCCCAAGACTGGGCTCCTGGGTGTCTCTCTATCCTTCAGAGCCTCCTACCCATGCCCATTGCTCATTCAGATATAGCTGGGCTGAGCACCTTCGCACCGCCTCAACAGTACATTACCATCTCCACTAAGGACTTCTTGACCATCATGGATGCAGTCCGCACATTCTCCACCACTTCGACATCATTCGCGATCGCTCTACGCAGCCTCCGCATAGGATGACTCGCCGCGACCGAGGCACCATGGCTCGCACTCGCCATATTAGCACAAAATCAGGCCATCCTCATGCAGATACAGAGCCACCTCGGCCTCCCTACGACCTCACCGTATGTTCCCGTCGGCCATTACTCCTCCTCCAAGAGGGCTCCAAATTTCCTCCTCCACCAAATTTCAGACCGGATGTGTCAAAACAGTTAGCAGCCACTCACCAGGCACCTCGTACCGTCCAGTCGAGGACTATCTTCATCACCACCGACCGAGGAGGTACCACTTCCCTCCACTAACTTTCAATCCACCTACTGTACAATGGCATACTAGCGGCGGGGCAGGAGTTAGGTGTTGGAATTGATGTTCATAATGGGCGATTTCATTCTTTTTTGTACTACCTTCATGTAAAGCCCATTTTTGTATGTTTAGTGGCTTGTTGTTTACTCCATTTTGAAAAAGCGTAAAATTTAGTGAAATACACTGTTATATATTTCATACAGCTCCATTTTTCTACTCTCTTGCAACCAATTTTGCCCTCATTTTTTTTTTTGTGGTTTGCCTCTCTCAGAGTTGAAAAAAAATCAAAACCGCATAATACCATCAATGCTAGACTAGTTCCATGCATGATTGAGTTGTTTGGTCGTCTCGGAATTCAACCCTTGTCTTCCACCACAAATTTCAACCACCCACACAATGCACATCAATTTTTCACAGGGATGAGAAGCCACACTCTTGCTTACAAAAACCTACTTAGCTTCGTTGACCACCTATAATAGGTTAAGGTTCCCCATGAAAGAAGGCCAATGAAGTCTTCCAAACGAAAAAAGAAAAAGAAAATAGAAAAGCCGCGGCGCTTTGCTTTGAAACCCGAGCACGGTCCGAGGGGTCTACGGCGAAAGCCTAAAAGCCTGGTGCCCTAAACCAACTGGTTGGGAGCCACCGACTTAGTGCTCGCTACATGGGTGGATGGGTGGAGTTTAGCAAGTCAGAAAAGCAGAATTTCAAAATCATCTCGAGTCCCGGGTGAAACCCGTAGGAGTTAGTGGTCGAAGATCCGACTTGATGCTCCTAAACCTAGTTGCTCGGGAGTCACTATGGATCCTCGTTACACGACTTTGGTGAAGTCGAGTTCCTCAAAGATTGCATCCTACAATATAAAAAGAGGTGTGAAATAAGAGTGGAACCTGATCATTTATGATGGTCAACGTTTCCAAGGCATCGCGTAGTTTGTCAGGGAGAGTACTAGCAACTTATTGAAAACTGATCACCTAAACACTTAGATTTCGTGGAAGTTCAAGATTTCCTGAATGGACACGCTCCGAACTCTGTTCATGTATGGTATTTATTCTCCCAAGTCGGGTTTTTTATGTGGTCCCAATTTTTCATACCGAGGGTGTGGCATTACTTATACACACACCCTTCTTTGAACGCATAAATCTCCCCTTTTGCATACACATAACCGGCAATCGTCCTTCTTTTTATCATTGCTAAGGGACCAGAAATGTGTCTGCTGAGGAGGATTAGCACCAACAAGCATTGAGCCCCTGCTTATTGCGTGCCTTGGGCACTTTTGTGTACTAATCAACTTAATAACCCAATTGATACATTGAGGTCCCGCTTAAGTAATGATTACATTTTATGGCTATTTTTGTAAGTTTTATAGGCCAAATAAGTCATTTTCTTCGAGCCGATTCAAACACGACGAACCCGAGCCGAACTCGAAGATGCATGATCATTTCAAAAGACATTTGGAGCAAAAATGCAGAAGAGAAAGAAGAAACTGTGGAATTTGGCAGTGTTGCGAAAATTCGCAACCTGCAAATTTCCCAACACTACTCCCCTGCACTGCTAGTTTTGACTGCTTTTTGACCCGTTTTTTTTTTCTTTGTACAAATCTGCCCTTGATGTAATTTTGGTTCCTTTACACATTTTTGTAATTTCCTTGGTACTAAGCACCTATATAAGCTCATTTGTAACATCAGCCAACCAGTCCATCAATCAATTATCAAAATTCATGCCAAATTTCCTCTCCTCCCAATGCTGCAATTTTCGCCTTTCCTCCACTTTCTTGCTTTTTCTTAGTAGCCAAACACCTCTTGATGATGAGAAATCAAGAGATGCTTAGCTAAACCCCCCTCATCCTTGAAGAGGAAGGCCACTAGGTGAAGGTTTGAAAGTAAAAACACTGTCCTCATGTTCATAACGCAAGCATTTATGGCCTTTTTACGCTTCAAGATCTCACGCTAGGTTTGAATCACGTGATGTACCCGAAAGTGGCCGCATTTCTGGCAGCTTTTAAGGCTCAAATGGATGCTACTGCCAGATCCACCGATGCCGAGTCGCCTGTCACTGAGAGCCCTCGGCTAGGTGTTAGATCCAGTGATGGTTTTAACTGCTTTGAAACATAAATGGCTAATAAATGCTATACATTGTGAGAAAACTTTTGTGTGGTTTAGGGTTTTAGAGCTAATGAAGATCCGGGTTCGAAATGACTATAGGTCATCCTCCCCAACAAGAGGAAAAAGACCCGAGGACATGTTGGATATCTTAGAACTCTAACTCCAGTGTCCGAGACCTCATGAGTTCTCTTTAACTTTATTTCATTTTATTTCCGCTTCCAAACATTCACTTCCACTGTTTTTGCAAAAAATCTGAAATCCAAAGAGAAAACACCATTTTCAATCCACTGCAACTCTCCTCTCACGAAGAAAACCCATCCCCATGTTCGACCCTAGACCACTATACTACAGTAGCTCTGCTACGATAGTAGGAACCTTAGGATACAAATTTTGTTGATTCCGGATACGCCTATTGGCCGAACGAATCAGACGGTTGATATTTTTTTTTATCCAACAACTGAGATTCTTTTTTATCCAACAGCTGAGATTCTATCCACTTTTTGAAAAAGCTCCAAATGCTACTTATAGGATCTGACGGCCAGAATTGAGTATGTGTTGATTCAACGGCCATATTCAATTTGGCAATTTCTTTAGGTTCCAACGGTAAGATTTTATATATGATAGTGGATTTTGAATATGTGACTTGATCCAACGGCCATAAATTATTTCTAACGGTTAGATCAAGATCTAACGGTCATATCTGATCCAAAATAAAATCCAATGACCAAAATTCATTTTTATTGGCATTTTGACAGAAAAAACGGCTAGTTTGACTCCAAAAATTCTATAAATAGCCTAAAATCACTAGTTTCTCATATTAAACTCTATCCATTCTCTAAACGGCTAGCAATTTTAGTACTTTCGATATATCGATATTCTTGTAAAAATATCCACCGATATATCCATAAAATCCAAGTATCAATATATCCATCAAAATCGATATTTTTAACCTAGGTGAAAACTAACAGAAAAAATATTCTATCTCATGAAGGAAAACTTCTACAAGAGGTGCTGGTGTTATGAGCGGCCCAGCCCTTTAACCAACATGCCCAAGACAAGAAGGGCTCGCCCACCCAACCCGGCCTTCCAGTAGCCCAACTTAGAGCCCAACCAGATATCCTCCCCTAGCCGAGAAGGATAGACATCCGATACCATCTCCCTGGAGGATTCTGCATGCCATCTCTTGGAGAGGATTTATTTGAAAAGTATTGCCTGATAGATTCTCTCGAGGAGCGTATGCGCCCTTCCATGCCTTGCCATGAAGTCAAGGTGGACAAACGCTCTCGGGGTCCTGTATTCGGGGAATATGTCCATTTAAAAGGAATAACCAGTCTCCACATGCGAGATACACGCCACCTTCCCCCTCCGATCTCCCATTTAAAAGGAAGAACCAGTCTACATGTGAGATATGCGCCACCTTCCCCTTCCGATTTAGGAGGGAATTATCCACTTTCCACGAAAAGTAGATCCCCTTCCTCTCTGATAAAAGGAGGTCATGACATGAAATAAGGTAAGGACTCTCAAAACAAAAAAGACTTTGAATTTTGAAAAAGATGAGAGATTCTAACTCAGTGATCGCTGGAGAGCGACGACGGGAAACCCTCCCCGCCGCTCTAGTTGTTTGTTTGTAGTCGTCAAGGTGTGTGTATGTTCACAACTGACTAAGACTCGAGACTACAATTACGCCATTCATGGGAACGCATAGCAAGAAATCTCAAAGGCGATACGCGAGAGCCTGGGTTCATCCACTCCCTAGTGATCTCTCTTTGCCTGAAAGCTTGGTAGTTCCTGGTCATCCCACCGGACCGTCGGAGGTTATGTGACGCCCCAAATTCCGAGTTGTCCCGTTGACCATCGTCAACCTGCGAAATACTTATGTCTCATATCATGAGACCCATATATGAGTAAAATGGCCACATTGGCCCATACATCCATACTCACTAAAAATACATCAACTATATTATCATAGTTCAAGAGTTAATACACCACTCTTAATACAACATGTTTCACAAAAATGTAATCAAAGCCACATGTCGGCTTTCTTCTCAAAAGAGGCCTCTAATGAGCGCTGTCTTCCTGAACACTCCTTGTACCTGAAATAATGATCTCGATAGTGAGCAATGCCCAAAGAGTGATAATTTCCACATGGGTTACTCCCCACCTAAGTTCATGTATCGGCAACCAAACACACTCAAGTTAATACATGGTCCTACTTGAATGTCTACATGATATGGATGAGAATGTGACTCACCCTTTCCCACTTCTCGAGCCCTCACTAACTCCCTCACTCATGCCTAAGCCAAATGTGAGAAAAATTACTGTTTTCAAAACAAAAGGTTTTTGTTCTCGAAAACATAATACCGAATTTCAGTAAAATCGATTGGACAACCCTCATAGGCGAATTTGTTGGATAACTCTCCGAAACAATTCATGGGCTCCTCCGACATGAATTGTTGGACAATCTCCCAACCCAATTCTCCGGAAAATCTTCCATTGAAATTTTCACAACCATTTTCCATTTTTTATTTTCTGCTTCATGTCATGCATGTTAGTAATAGTGCTCTAGGCCTATTGTTTGGACATGGTATTTTGACTATTTATGAGAATTTATTATTATGATGATTTGCATGTTTATTATATATAATATCCTTGAATAATATTATTAATTATTCTAAATGTCCCTAGTCGGTTATTGTTATGGGAATAACAATGAATTAAGATTAGTATAAAGTTTGATTGATATTCATGGGATGAATATGTGTATGAGATACAAATCAAATTTATATCTATTTGTTGAGAACAAATACTGATGCACTCGTCTCGAGATTAATACATGGATCAAAGTCATAAGTTAATCTCTAATAGTTTTGTCATTAAATCCTTTGACCTCGAGATCGATATAGTTCTCAACATATGAATATCAGGTTTTGATATAATCAAACGTTGTCTTTAATCGGATGACTATAAAGGTTATGCTTGAACATACAAGAGTTATGTAGTGAGATATGAGGATTAAGATTTTTGGAATTTGTCCTCTTATTATAAGAGAGATATCTCTCGGGTCCCTCGACAATTGACTGAGAAATGCATGGCCGTGCTCAAAATGAATTGATGAAGATCAATGTCATTTGTTTAGTCACAGTAATCGGGTTTCGAAATAATCAAAGATAGAACGATATAAGGTTGACTTTGCTCATGCCTTATATTCCTATCAAGATATCATGAGACAAAAGGATTATGTCATTAGCTATATTAAGGTTGTCTCGATCATGAGCTTTTCATTTAAATCATATCATAATGTTCCTGCTAGAGGCCACTTATGACTCAGAGGATCAAAATGTGATTTAGGCCTACCGCCAATGTTAATTGAACCTAGTAGGGTCGCACATTACTTAAGAAACGAATAATAACGGTTATGGTTTTTCACTCCTCTTGAGTAATTTAAAATGATGAGATTATTTTAAATTACAAATAACAATTAGTTGTTATTTAAATTCGAATTTAATTTTGAAAAAGTTTAAATTCGTGAAACGGTTATGTCTTGAACGATTATGTTTTGTGAATTTAAATTGTTATTTAAATTCTAATTTAATTTTGAAGAAGTTTAAATTCATGAAACGGTTATGTCTTGAACGGTTACGTTTTATGAATTTAAATTCGAATTTAATTTTGAAACGGTTATGTCTTAAACGGTTATGTTTTATGAATTTAAATTGTTATTATTTAAAAAAGTTTTAAATATATAATAATATAAAATTCGGTTTTGACAAAAACCCTAGCAGACTTATATAGATATATATATGTGAGACATATATATTTTGTAGAAGTCGTCTGTTACTCTAAGAACAACCAAAACAGAGAGAAAGAAAAGAAAAACCCCAATTTCGTTTTGAGAAGACGAACCTGAACTAGCATTCAACAAGATCGTTCATTAGTTGTTCATGTGTGGATACTTGTAGAGGGTGGTCGCTTTTCAGAAAGGCATCATCTTTGAAGATCTGAATAAACCAAGACGCAAACTTTGAAGGCTTGACGAATCGATCTACAAGAGGTAAGTTTCGCTAATTCTTCCTTCCTGCTTTTATACTAAACGACGCGATCCTTCGCGGGTTAAGTGGGGTAACAATTTTCAATTCCGCTGCATTTATACTCCAATCGTATTGATATTCATTCAGAACTCCAACAAAGGGTATCGAGCCACTGTTTTCATAAAAATCGATAATGCCATGTTTGATCGTGATATGGATGTATATGATTCTCGCATGATTTGCGTTTTTTGAATATATGTGATATTATGGTTTGTATGAACGACATAGTTAATAGGTTTTGTTAAGGTATTAATTGATTGAATCGAACCTAGCGATTCGTTAATATGATTAAGAATCCGAATGGGATATTGCCATTAAAGTGTTTAATAGCATGTTATATAATTTCGCTTTATCTAATCGTATTAATATTGGACCGAATTCATATATCAATTATGATTTATCAATGATTGTTTATGATGGTGCGGTAAATAAGCCCTATGTGTAATGAGATTACATATAATATGTCGTTTTTAATGTGATTTAGCGATCCACAACAGCTCACAGAGCACCTTATGAATTTAATTGGTTTTAAATAATACTATTATATTTATTTCTTTAATGCAAATTGTTTATGCTATATGATAACATGATATATTTTAAGGTTAGGCTTCATATGGTGTACAGTATGGCTTTTTTTACCAATGTGTTTAAGTGTTATTATTGTATTTATTAAATACGGCTTGCATGCCGCTTTTGTTTTATTGTAATTTTATTTTACTATTAGTAGTATTTATTTAATGCTGTAATAAAACAAGAGACAATGCAAGCCATTTGAAGTCATGCAATCCAACCATGATTTAAGATGGAGGAGCTAGGTATCTATGCGCAAGTTGGTGGTCAAATCGACATCATGGAGCTGCTTATTACCTAGGAATGACTGTTGATCTTCATATTGGCTTATGGAGATCAATCTAGATTAAGGCCATACTGTGACACGTTTATTATATGCATGTATGAGATGCTATGTATGATGTTACATGAGTATGTGATACTAGATGTATGATGAGATCTATTAATTGAAAATTAAAATCAATCAAGATCCTCACATAAAATTTAAAGTTGGAAATGCCATCCATATTTAACACTTGTCAAACCTTTATCACCTTAATGTGGGTTCTACCAAAGTAGAAGTACATTAGGTTACATTAGTGAGACAAGACGAGTAATGATGCTACCCATATGTTTAAAAATGGTTTAACTTTATTAGGTTATCAAAACGGTTTTGGGCCTAATGGCATTAGATGGGATTTAAACATGCCGGACATACATGTCAAAATCCTATAAATATCTAAGAGTTGGCATGAGATGTAATCAGAGAGTTACCTGTTAAATAACTTAATTTTAAGTGTCATGCCAAAGCTAACATAAAGGTTGAGTAAAATATGGATCTTAGCTCACTAGATTAATATGATTATTCTTGAGGGTTGTTAATTTAGTGAGAATTTTTCATAATCAAAATACTTATCGAACTTTGCATTCATCAGGATTTGCCAACAATAACAACAATCTCTACTATGTCATCGCGATCACCCTTGAGAAGGATAAACTTACTAGACTAACTTCCTTGACTCGGTTTCAAATTTGAGGGAATTGTTCTCAAACAAGAAAGGAAGCTTTATGTCCCAGGATGAACCTCTCCCTGAAGAACCAGATGATAATGCTTCTAGAGCTGAAAAGAATGCTTATGAGAAGCATCATAATGACTCTATTGATGTTGCATGCTTGATGCTAGCTACCATAAGTTCTCGAACTCGTATGATCTTGAAATATGGAAGCTTATGATATGATCTTCAATCTTAAGGAAATGTTCCGAAGAACAAGCAAGGCAAGAAAGGTATGAGACTACCAAGGCACCGTATTTGCAAGATGGTCGAGGTGCTTCACTAAGGCTCATGTTCTAAAAATGAAAGGGTATATTGAGCACCTTGATAGGCTTAGATTTCCATTGAGCCAAGAGTTGGCAACTGATTTGATCATGAATTCACTTCCTGATAGTTATGGCCAGTTTTTCATGAATTATAACATGAATGAAATGGACAAATCTATCTCTAAGCTGCATACGATGCTTAAAAACCGCTGAGCAGAATATTAAATCCAAGCCTGGCCATGTTCTGATGGTTCAAAATGGAAAGGGCTTTAAGAACAAGGGCAAGGGCAAGGGCAAGGGCAAGGGCAAGGACAAAGGAAAGTCCAATGCTCAACCCAAACCCAAACTTGAACCCAAGGCTAAAGCCCCAAAGGAGGGTGTTTGTTTCTTTTGCAATGAACCCGGGTCATTGAAAGAGAAACCGCAAGTCAGACATAGATGGTCTTGCGTTATGAACCTTCAAAATCCAACAATTCTCATGTCTATAACATAACTACTAAGAAATTTTAAGTCCAATGATTTAAATTCAACCTATCTCGGCATTACCGCCATATAAATGAGAAAACGATCTCAAACCCCATCAAGTCGACTTCTTGAATTCATTTGATTTTGAATCATATGAATACATGTGAATCTTGTCTATCGGGTAAGATGACAAAGGATCCCTTTACTCGGATACGTTGAAAGGGCCAATGAATTATTGATCTCATACATACATGTATGTGGACCATTAAGTTCAAATGCTAGAGGAGGTTACAAGTAATTTCATTTACATTTATCGATGACTTCAGCGTATATATTATGTTCACTGATATGACATGAATCTGAATCATTTAGTCACCCAAATCTTTCAAATGAAGTACAAACCAACTTGGCAAGACAATCAAGTGCACTGATCTCGATCGAGGTGGCGAATATTTGAGCCAAGAATTTGATGACCATCTTAGAACTTGTGGAATCATTTCACAATTAACTCCCCCTAGAACACCACAATGGAATGGTGTGTCTGAGAGGAGGAATCGAACTTTATTAGATATGGTTCAATCTATGATGAGTTCAACAGATCTTCCATTTACCTTTTGGGGTTATGCACTTGAAACAAATTGCTCACACTAAATCGAGTTCCATCCAGCGGTTGGCAAGACACCATATGAGATGTGGATTGGCAAAGGCCCAGCTTATTTTTCTAAGATTTTGAAGTTGTGAGGCTTATAAACGTTAGTTTCAAATAAGCTGGAGCCCAAATTTGATAAATGTCTTTTTGTGGGGTATCCTAAAGAGACTAAGGGATACTACTTTTACAATCCCATAGAGAACAAAGTGTTTGTTTCTCGTAATGGTGTCTTTCTAGAAAGGGAATTTATTTCAAGGAACCTTAGGGAGTAAGGTACAACTCAAGAAGTTCGAGAACCACAAGATAACATTGAACTGCCTGTGGATACTCATAGTCAACAAACTATTGTTAACACAACTCCTATAGCACAAAATCCCACGAGATCTGATAGGATACGCCATGAGCCCGAGAGATATGGATTTCAGACTCCATAACTACGATGTATTGTTACGGATCAAAATAACCCACTACCTATCAAGAGGCTATGTTGATCCGCATCGAGAAATGGTTAGAGGCCATGAAGTCTGAAATTCAATCCATGTATGATAATCAGGTATGGACCTTGATTGATAAACTTGAAGGTACAAAGACCATTGGGTGCAAATGGGTTTTTAAAAAGAAAACTGACATGGATGGCAAAGTGCATAATTTACAAAGGCTAGCTTTTTGCAAAAGGTTTCAAACAAACTCATGGTATAGACTATGATGAAACTATTTCACCTGTAGCTATGCTTAAGTCTACCAGAATTCTTATTGCCATTGCTGCATATCATGATTATGAGATTTGGCAAATGGATGTTAGAACCGCGGCTTAATGGAAACTTACTTCGAGGATGTGTACATGACACAACTCCGAGGGTTTTGTACAACCTAAGAATTCCGTAAAGTATGCAAGCTTCAAAGATCCATTTATGGTTTAAAGCAGCCTCTCGTTGGAATCTTCGCTTTGATGAATCACCAAAGGGTTTGGATTTGTCAAAAATGAAGACGGGCCTTCAGGTTTATAAGAAAATTAGTGGAGCGCACTGTATTTTGGTCTTATATGTTGATGACATTTTACTCATTGGGAATGATATCCCTACCTTGCGTAATATCAAGCTCCTCGTTAGGGAAGTGTTTCAATGAAAGACTTAGGCGAAGCTTACTCATATCCTAGGGATAAAGATCTATAGAGATAGATCTAAGAGGTCGATTGGTCTAAGTCAAAGTGCTTACATAGAAAGTACTGAAACGCTCAAGATAGCAAGATTTCAAGAGAGGATACTTCTGCCCATGTCTCATGGTATTACTCTTAGCAAATCTCGTTGTCCTTAACACTAAAGATG